>OX465580.1:109110296-110310296 GCA_950022655.1 Alentia gelatinosa
CTGCACTCATCAGTCAGCGAACATCTGCCGTCAGTCACCGAGCACCTCCCCATTGACGTCACTCTGACGTCACACCATCATGACCACACTCTGACCGTGATGAGCCAGCTCACAGATAGTCACGTGACAGATCTCACCACCACCGACCTCTCCTGTCAGCACACTACAGGTCCAGTGTTGTTTTCCGACCATGTTCATAGCCATGATTTTTTTCTTGTTAACGATTAGTATCTCAAGATCCAGAAGGTTATAGGTAAAATAGATTTGAACCTGCAACACATGCATACGGCATGATAGGATATTATCTTATTCTATGGGATCTTAACCTAATCTATGGGAAAACCGAGACAATCATCAACTAGACAGTCCATGCTCGATCGTACATTGTATTTGGCCCAGCAGTCAAATCCTGCCCCAAAAAGCCAACAGCCTTACAATCACACCAACCGTTCACACTCTAGATATGATAGCGTTCAATCTCAACACTATCCCATAGACGTGAGGCCAGACTATCCATTGTTTGACCGAGCGACGGCTTTGATCTAAACAATGCACTACTATTGCTTCACCCTTATCACATATTTCTAAGAATGGTTCTTTTAAATTCCCAACGTCTGCTGATCACTTCTGTTGTTACAGCTTTGGTCATATTCAATTATTTTTACAATATGATACGAATCTTAGGAACTAGTTATAATTGTTCCCTAATCTTTGAAAGTTGATCATTTTGAGTGCATTGCATTTTATGTAGGCCACTTAGCAAGTGAAATGATGTCATATTGAATTGACGCCTCCACTTTGTAGGACATATTTTAGACGTTTTTCGGTCGGATGGCACGTCTCAAAGATAAAGAAAAGAATCTAGTAAAGTTTCTATCAATCTTTACCTGCAATGGTAACAAACACAGATAACTAACTATTCATACTCTCATCTCTAAAAGTTGGTCTCTCATCTCTTTAACAGATAACTCTCACAGGTTAATTTGAAGGGGTGGTGGAACGCAGCATCAATCTTTACTTTCAATGATAACAAACACAGATAACTAATTATTCATACTCTCGTCTCTAATAGTTCGTCTCTTATCTCTTAAACAGATAATTCTCTCACAGGTGACTCGCCACCATCGTCTCCAGAGAAGGGAAAACGTTTGATAGACAAGCGGGTTGCGCAGAGTTACTGGTCTCACGAGTTCCCCTGGCTGATCATGGATAATACACTGAACCTGTTCTACTGTCGCTATTGTATGGAAACAAGCAGCGACAGCTCATTCGCCAGGGGACGCTCGTCTCTGAAACCCAAAAAGGATTGTTTTGTGAAGCACGAACAGTCAGAAGTTCATCGTGAAGCATCAAGAAAGTTCCTGGGATTAGATCCTCAGGAGAGCCAAGATATTGTAGCCAGGTGACAATATAACATCATTTTGAAACGTTGCGATGTGGTAGCAGGGATCTTTATTGACTGTTTTCACAACTTTTTTTTTTTTAAATCTTTTATTATCCTGGATAAGATAAGGCAATTTCTGCCTGTTTACAATCTATAACCAGCATAGTAATACTTCCAATAGTATTGGTCCATATGGCGTATAACCTGACTAGCTATGTGAAATAACATAAAGCCTGGCAAATTTCAAAATAAGATCAATACAATGGTCTGTATTACCAGTTGTCTCACAAGCAAAATATCATTTTACAAATGAGAGTAAAATACATTTTCAATATTGCAAAGTCGATTTGTCAGTAGTTAGCTACTAACTACATTAACAAATAAAGATGTTCGTATCAGAGGATAAATGGGGCTATGGGGTAAAAAGCTAGAATGCATGAATTTTAGGTATAGTGTACATGACAGTTTTCAAGTAATGTTCTTTCTATATATTTGAATTTGGGACAGGTATCTATAGAGCAGTATTCAGATGGCATTTTATTCCACAGCGATGCACATTTTAACAGAACGCTTTGAGTGTATGCGTTCCTTCATATCAACTGTTTAATTTGTTCAGTATCAAAACTCAGGAAAAATGTGTTCGCCAAAAAAGTAAAGATAATTAATGGAATTCCTACTCAAATGGTACGCAATTAAGAAATCATCAGGAAATTCAATGACTTTCTTTAAGCACGGTCTTCCAATCAGTATTTTAAATGACTTGATTTAGGGCTGCAAATTATTCAAAACTCTATGCCCGAAGAGTATATCATTGCACTATGAAATAGAAATTCTTAAATCAAGGTATAAAGATAAACATTGGTGCTATTAAGGTTTGGTTGTTAAATGAGGTCTCGAGGCTAGGTATAAGGACATCTCTCAATGGTGTATGGCTCCAAAATCACTCAACTCAAGTGGAGATATCGAATTTTATTTTCTCTATAATATCTTCATTGCATTCGACGTTAACAGTGTCGTTCTTAATCAGAGAGACATATTGAGTACTATGAGTAAGTAACAAGAAGCAGAGTGAAAGATCTTTCCTCGGAAAGAACTGTGTTTTTTGCAATAAAAAAAAAAGAAAAAAGACTGAGGCAGAGAAATCTACAGGAGTATGCCTACCCTGATGAATTGTTTGCAAGTACGTTTTCATATTACGTTTCCACTACAATTTCCAGCACGTCACAAGCGATGAACTTGGATGCCATGTCACTCAGCTGGTCCACGGCACACACATCCAACACCAAGTTGGAGGAGATGCACCCAGTCTCCACTGACTTCGACTCCATCACCACTACTACAGTCAGCACTGGTGAGTTAACATCTAGTTCACATCTAGAACGGTTGTCTTTGGTAAGTTATTATCTAATGGATAGCTAAATGTGTGAGCGACATATATCTAACATTAATGTATTATTATTTCGGTTTGACCTGTAGGTCAAGACCGAAATTTATTAGGGGAGACGGGGAACGGTATTTGCGGCTTACATTATAATACATTACAGTAATATATTCTGAATAATTAGACCCTCGATACCCTCGATACCGGGTCCGCACCCGGCGACAGTAGTGTATTTTTATATATTGTGTAGGCACCCATTGCGGTTCAATGAATACCTACTAGCGGGTGGGGCTTGCTCTGGTCAGATGTGGTCCGCACCCAGCGACAGTAGTGTATTTTTATATATTGCAACAGGCTTCCACCTCCCTCCCTCCCTCCCTCCCTCCCTCCCTCCCTCAATCTGAAAGCTCTAGACACCGGGTGCGGGCGCCGCTTCCAGACGCGTTGGATGGAATCAGGTCAAATAGGTCACCAGCGCACCCGTTGCGGTTCAATGAATACCTACTAGCGGGTGGGGCTTGCTCTGGTCAGATGTGGTCCGCTGTGATGCGAAAATCGGTTACCTTGCGAATTTCCGCTTTTATCGCCCACTCTACTCGCGCATGCGTGTGGAGACCTTGTTGCGCTCACATTTCACGGACTATTCTGGAGCCTCGGAAAACATAGTAGAATTCTCGGGGGCGGAACGTTCAAACCCAAACGAGGCTCTAGCTGGCAAAGGGTTTTGCCATTTTTGGACACCCTAGCTTTCTGTTATTATCGCTCGATCGCTAAAACGTAAATCCATCTTTGCGCTAGTCCGCGAAAGATCTGGGAGGAGAGTGGTACAAACTAGGATGCGAGCGCCCGATGATTTCCGCACTCTCCAATCATCAAATTCACCACTGCGCATGCTCATGGGCGATAAAAGCGGAATTTCGCAAGGTAACCGATTTTCGCATCACACCGCACCCGGCGACAGTAGTGTATTTTTATATATTGCAACAGGCTTCCACCTCCCTCCCTCAATCTGAAAGCTCTAGACACCGGGTGCGGGCGCCGATTCCAGACGCATTGGATGGAATCAGGTCAAATAGGTCACCAGCGCACCCGTTGCGGTTCAATGAATACCTACTAGCGGGTGGGGTTTGCTCTGGTCAGATGTGGTCCGCACCCGGCGACAGTAGTGAAATTTTATATATTGCAACAGGCTTCCACCTCCCTCCCTCCCTCCCTCCATTCCTCCCTCCCTCCATTCCTCCCTCCCTCCCTCCCTCCGTCCCTCCCTCTCTCCCTCCCTCCCTCCCTCCCTCCCTCAATCTGAAAGCTCTAGACACCGGGTGCGGGCGCCGCTTCCAGACGCGTTGGATGGAATCAGGTCAAATAGGTCACCAGCGCACCCGTTGCGGTTCAATGAATACCTACTAGCGGGTGGGGCTTGCTCTGGTCAGATGTGGTCCGCTGTGATGCGAAAATCGGTTACCTTGCGAAATTCCGCTTTTATCGCCCACTCTACTCGCGCATGCGTGTGGAGACCTTGTTGCGCTCACATTTCACGGACTATTCTGGAGCCTCGGAAAACATAGTAGAATTCTCGGGGGCGGAACGTTCAAACCCAAACGAGGCTCTAGCTGGCAAAGGGTTTTGCCATTTTTGGACACCCTAGCTTTCTGTTATTATCGCTCGATCGCTAAAACGTAAATCCATCTTTGCGCTAGTCCGCGAAAGATCTGGGAGGAGAGTGGTACAAACTAGGATGCGAGCGCCCGATGATTTCCGCACTCTCCAATCATCAAATTCACCACTGCGGAATTTCGCAAGGTAACCGATTTTCGCATCACACCGCACCCGGCGACAGTAGTGTATTTTTATATATTGCAACAGGCTTCCACCTCCCTCCCTCAATCTGAAAGCTCTAGACACCGGATGGGGCGCCGATTCCAGACGCGTTGGATGGAATCAGGTCAAATAGGTCACCAGCCCACCCGTTGCGGTTCAATGAATACCTACTAGCGGGTGGGGTTTGCTCTGGTCAGATGTGGTCCGCACCCGGCGACAGTAGTGTAATTTTATAGCAACATAGCAACAGGCTTCCACCTCCCTCCCTCCCTCCCTCCCTCCCTCCATTCCTCCCTCCCTCCCTCCCTCCCTCCCTCCCTCCCTCCCTCCCTCCCTCCCTCCCTCCCTCCCTCCCTCCCTCCCTCCCTCCCTCCTCCCTCCCTCCCTCCCTCCCTCCCTCCCTCCCTCCCTCCCTCCCTCCCTCCCTCCCTCCCTCCCTCCCTCCCTCCCTAGCGGGTGGGTCCCGCGGGCGCCGATACCAGACGCGTTGGATGGAATCAGGGACCTGTTTCACTAGCTTCGTGACATGTCTAGATGGCGTCTAGATGGCATGTCTAGTTTCATAAGAACTTGACATTAGACTTTGTTTTGTCCGTTCTTGCTTACACTTTTGGTGCTGCTTTTCATGTCTGTCTAACACTTTTGTCATGAAACTAGTGAAACAGGTCCATGATGTGTAGATTTGTCTAATTCTTATGTTTGGGGTCTGTCTTTTCCTAAGGGCAGCTACTTGTGTTGTCACGAAACTAGACAACCCCAATGTCACAGACAATGTCACAGACATGTCACAAAACTAGTGAAACAGGTCCCAGGTCAAATAGGTCACCAGCACACCCATTGCGGTTCAATGAATACCTACTAGCGGGTGGGGTTTGCTCTGGTCAGATGTGGTCCGCACCCGGCGACAGTAGTGTATTTTTATATATTGCAACAGGCTTCCACCTCCCTCCCTCCCTCCCTCCCTCCCTCCCTCCCTCCCTCCCTCCCTCCCTCCCTCCCTCCCTCCCTCCCTCCCTCCCTCCCTCCCTCCCTCCCTTTTATTTCTTAAAACATGTATACATTACTTGTTGAAACCGAAATCATGGCAATGCCATGCCTACTTTTAATCCTTGTGTATTTCTTAATTTGATTTCTTTTCAAATTGTGTCCTCTGTACGTGTGTAATATGTATTGATTAAAAGATAGTCCATGGATGAATGTTGTATAACGTAAATTACTTTTGCCTTATAAAAGATGCATAGATCCCATATCTATTTATTAGTTGCCCATTATAATAGCATATCCGCTGATAAAATGCATAATCGAAACTTCAGCATAAAACTCGTTGACAAATATTGCTATTGAATAAGATTTTATCTACTTTTGTAAACCCAAAAGGCTTCAGTGGTAGCGCTTTAATCATGGTGTTGATGAATCCTGAAAACCGTCAAGTGTCATTGTTAAAGTACTGCATTCATTATCACTTCTCATATTTGGCTCTTACCACTCGACAGTAACCGACCCAGCTCAGAAGCCCACCATCATCGACTCCACCAATGCGCATGTGCTGAACCTGGTGAACTCTTCGCGGACGCTGGTTGAGACGCGGGCTCAGTTCGAGGGCTGGTTTGACGAGTTTGTGTGGCTGGTCTATGATCCACAGCTCAATGTCTTCCTATGTAAAGTGTGCCAGCAGTCCGGTGTGCCCAGTCTGCTCTCAGTGGGCAAATCATCCGACCAGCTACAGCGCGCACCATTTGAGGATCACCAAGTCTCACCTATACACCAAGAGGCGGCAAAGACCATGCAGGATGACAACCCGGATGACAGGTGGGGGGTCTTTCTCAGATTTTCGGTGGTATTTGCCCTTGGTAATACCACCATTTCGTCCTGTTCAGAATATGCGATGCGACTATGTTGCATAGATCAGTCCGCAAAAATTAGGTATACCTTTAGTTCAACCTATGGGTTTCCTTTGGAAATAGGATGGCCATATTATTTCACGCAATGCCAACCACACTGTTCATGTTAGGACAGGCAGTGACTGCTATAATCAAAACTCAATATTCCCTCCAATGGACAAAACATTAAGATAATAGTAATAATATATTTAATAAGGTTTTATCCAACCAACAAAAAAGATAATCTGACTGTTGAACCTACATTGAGTGTTGGCTTGGAGAAGCTATCGATCATTTGTCCTCGTTTTTTATATTCTGTTCTATTTTTCTCCGTTTCCTGTAGTAAAAAAGAAATTGAGTCTGAGACGGACGACGAGACGCAGACTTTCCGGATCCGGCGGATTCGTCCGGCGTGGTTTCTCGAGTTCCCGTGGCTGGAGCTGAACCAGATGGACATGTGCTTCTACTGTAAGCTGTGCCGCCTGTATAAGCAGCCGGGGATCTACAGCTTCGGCCGCCCAGCCGGCAACCCGAGAAAAGATAACTTTGTGAAACACGAGAACACAGAAGGTCACAAGATTGCCGCATTGCAGGATGCTGGTATATCTGGAGAGGAGGCGGTCCGGACTGTGATAGCCATGCAGGAAATGATCAATTCCGAAAATAGAGAGCAGGAAAAGGCTACATCTAGAGATACTGGCCAGATTATTGCAGACATCAGTAAACCCACCTCGCAAAATATAGAAATGGACCTCTCAAAGAAATCACCTGAACTTGAGTCGAACCGTCTACTTTCCCTCTCTGAAAAGACTTGGCTCGGTCGAAAGATCAAGTTAGAATGGTTTATTGAGTTCCCATGGCTGGAATTGGATGAAAATAAGAATATTTTTTATTGCAAGCTGTGTCGCATTTACCATCCTATTGGTATTTATGTCTCAGGGAAGAATGCTTCTAACCCAAAGCGAGATGATCTGCGCAAGCATGAAGCGACAGAGGGACACAAAATCGCTGTAAAATCCCACACGCGTGCTGGGCCTGAAGGTGAACAAAGGCTTGAGAACCACTCATTAGACCCTAGCAATGCGCACCTCATCGATATTAACACTGTATCGCAGATCACCCAGGCACAGAACAAATCCACTCATAATATATGTAATGGACCAATGGGCCTAGAGTCAACAGAAATACAAAGCACAACAGTAGGATCAATAATACCAACATCAAACCAAATGTTGACGCCTGTGGGCATTACCACTATGTCCGCAATGTTGCCACCCCCGGTGGCTACCGTCTCAATGGCCTCCCTAGTGGTGAACTCCGTTCCTTCGTCAGACGACTGGGCCACGCAGTTCCCATGGTACCCAGTGGAGACACCCTCACAGAAGGCCGCGGAGAACGCCCGCCGAGCAACCGCCAAGCGCGAGCAGGAGGAGGCAGCGAGGAAGCAGGCAGAGGAAGCGGCGGAGCGAGCAGCTCAGGCGGAGCGAGCAGCTCAGGCGGAACGGGAAGCTCAGGCAGAACGAGCAGCTCAGGCGGAACGAGCAGCTCAGGCGGAACGGGAAGCTCTGCAGGCGCCATCTCAACCCATCAAACGCTCTAAAACCTCGCCCTTTGTCATCAAACCAAGGTAAGCAGCTTTGTGTTGATTTTACATGTACATTTTCTTTTTTTATGACTGCAATGTAGTCAAATCTAGATTTGATTTTATCGAAATATAGGATTGTTTTCATTGATGGGATCAAATTAGAATACATTAATATTGCATGATGGAATTATAACATCAGATAACTCCTGACACTATATCTTGCATTGAACACACGACATTCATTCGTTTGAACTCTGCTTGTTTGTTGTTAAGAAGATCGATGAAGTTACTTTGAATCGTTGAGGGACTTATTACTCAAGGTGGTGCTGCTGTTACTGCTATAAAGATTAAGGTGGATGTAGCTTGTATCATCTATAGCAGAGGAATGATATTCCTAATTTTTCTTCCTTTTTTTGCACGAGACTTCATCCCCAGCAGTGGTAGAGTTACTGCTTTATCAAAGGCCAACCCTTCTCATACCATGTCTCTGTGGTGTGGGAAGTAAAAGATCTCTATCCTCCGTAAATATGTAGGGGTGAGATTTCTGCCTGAATTATTCTCATAGATTCGATCACCACCTTTGTTGTCTAAAACTAGCGAGAAAAGCTGAACCACGAGTTAGTCCCTATATATCCCCAGGGTACCCTGGGACATAAATAAACAACCAAACCAAACCAAACTCAATTATTTACATTTTATCAAACAATGACCCTACCAGATATATTCAGCATGTAGTGATCCGCTGGCGAAATGCTGCACACTAACAAGTCACATATTGTACTCGCTTTTATCATCCATCTAATACAAAGTGTCCATAGAAAACACATAGGGAGTTTGTATGGATAAATCTGGCGCATACGGATATGTTGTATGCTCCGGCCGGCGCATACAGAAAAATAGTGCATACGGAAAAATAGTGCATAACCAGTACGAACTGATATTGACACGCCACATGTCCAGAAAAGTTGGAATGATAAATACAATATAGACTGGTTTCAGATAAAAGCGGTTGTATGCTCCTCAGAGCTGACTCTGCGCAATATCCTCACATACGCTCGGATATGCCTACGTGTCAACTCCTCGGAGCATACGGCCGCTTGTATCTGAAACCAGTCAATATTGTGTATGTAATCAGCACACTCTAACCACAGATACCACAGTGTCATCTAGAGTACCATGTTCCTCGTCACATGGCCATTAACATCTATACTTTATGTAACATGCATAAACGTTTCGTTTAATGGTACTGTGTCTAAAAAAACACAGTACCTATACGGACCTATATATTAGTAGGTCCGTGATCTTTGCATGCAGAGATGACTCTTAAATTGATAAATCGATTATCTGTTGCTGATGTCGTTTAAATATTAACAGGTTTTCATTTTTTTCTTAAATTTTCAGGGCCTTACCCCCGGACGCGTTCATGGAAACAAAATCTCCGTGGAAGTCCTCCTTCTGGCAGCTGGCCAATCAGATGCGACACCTGGGCATCCTGTGTGACGTCACGCTTAGTGTGGACGCTGGTTCCGGCGACCAGCGTTATTACCACGTTCACAAACTGCTGCTGGTGTGCTCGTCCGAGCTCTTTAAGACCTACCTCCGCGACAATAGCCTGGATAACCACTACCACTTCGACAACATCACGCCTGTGGGGATTGAAGGTATTCTTCAGTACATCTACGGCCAGCCAGTGAAAGGCATGACAGTGGAGCAGAGCGCCGAGTGTTGTGCGGCCGCCGAGGTGTTGATGATGCCTAAGGCTAAGGACCTGTTCCAGAAGTCTGTAGTTTTACCACAGTCTGCTCCCTCGCAGAAATCCAGGAAGAAGACTGCGCCGGTGGCTCCTGTTGTGATACAACCACTACCATCGCCTGCAGCCGCACCATCAGCACCACCCGCACCGCCAGAGCCGCCGATCCCACCGGCACCACCACAACTACCTCCACAACCGGCACCTCAAGTTCAGACACCTGTGATAACAGACCAAGTCAGTGCGTCACCCTCTCCGGATGTCAGGACAGCAGGCGAGGGGGCTGAGCAAGACCCATCCACAACACACGAGGACAATGAGATTCAGAAAGAGGTATCTCAGGATGATCAGACAGAGGCTAAAACTGTGGGACAGCTTGCAAAGAAACCTTGCATCATAGGCCGGCTGAGGCCAAAGGACAGGATGAAACCGTATAATAATCTGCGTTCCATTCAGACCCGAGCCAGAAAGCCCAGACCCAAGCGAGAAGTCAGCGAGAGTCTCGCCACACGAAGGTCAGGGAAGGAAGTGAAGGCCAATGGGGTGAAGTCTCTGCCAGATGGTGCCACCAGTCCCGAGACGCCAGAGCCCGGGACGCAACCGGAACCGGAACAGACGCCGGATAAAAGGGGCAAAAAGAGACCCAAGCGAGAGAGGCGTAGCGCGAAGAAAGCTAGACAAAAAGTGCAGGAGAAGGTCAAAGGCAAGGACCCAGTCCAGGATATGATACAGGGAGTGCAGGATGAGGATGAGAGCGAGGGAGACGATATGTTCCCTGACCTACACGACCTGTCTGACCTACCGGAAGTAGTCGGGAATAGTGATAGTGAACCTGAAGAGGGATTAGTCACTGAGGACGATGATCACCTTCTAAAGTCGGGTAAAAAACGATCGCCAGATGACCCACTTCCCACATGTGATGAGTGTGGGAAGCGGTTCTTACGACCGGCATTCCTCTCCAAGCACAAGGACTCCAAGCACAGGAGCAGTAGTAGTAGTATCAGTAGTGGCGGTAGCAATACACCTACTACCGGGCATAAATGTGAAACGTGTGGGAAAGGCTTCTCAACGCGCTATGACCTGAAGATACACTCGAGGCGACACACGGGTGAACGGCCGTATTTGTGTAACGTCTGCGGCAAGAGTTTCACGCGCAGAGAGACGCTCATAGAACACAGCTACATCCACAAGCCGGACGCCGAGAAGCCGCACCGCTGTAAGACGTGCGGCAAGGGCTTCTATAAGATCTACGACCTGCAGCGACACTTCGTCGGCATCCACTCCGGGGCGCGGCCCTTCCAGTGTCATCTCTGCGGCAAGTCGTTCCCGTGGGCGCGCAGTCTCAGCGACCACTTGCAGTCGCACCAGGGCGCCGAGCGGCTGCGTCCGTATAAGTGCGAAGAGTGCGACATGAACTTCAGACGCAAGTACGACCTAGAGAGACACAAAGTGAAGCACGCGGCGCAGAAGCCGTTCGTGTGCGAGTGGTGCGGCCATGGCTTCACGCAGAAGGGCAGCATGGACAAACACAAGCGGGAGTTCTGTCACGGACGCCCCGGCGCCGCCGACGCGGCAAACAAACTGCCGCGTAGCCAGACGAGTACTGCCGCCCCCGATGTAAAATCGGAATCGGATGTGAATTTAACCACTGAGGAACAGACGCCGGAAATGCCCGTGGCTAGTATCCCGACCATGCTTACTTTGTCAACGGAGCAACGCACTCAAAACGCGGATATGTTCCCCAGTTTCGGTTCTGAGACTGAATCCACCCCTGCGGCCATGTTGTATTTCTCAATATGAGTGCTGTGATAAATACGTCAGATGGCTTGCTGGTCTCAAGCCTTCAAGTAGCGAGCGAATGAAATGAAAATACTAGATTATAGTCGTTTTTTGAATGGGATGTCATTCCTTATAATCGAGATATTTACACGAACTGTGTTGTTTTTTTCGTAATACACAAAAACGTTTAATTTGGGAAACTAATCAATCTTACCTAGGGAATGTATTGTGTAAAAAAGTGTTTTCCGTTTTCCCGTATTTGTTCTTAAATGAAGCAAAAAAATGCGGTAATTTGGAAAAAATATATATTACTTAGGAAATGCAGTGTAGTTCTATTTTATTGGAAACATTGTATTTTTAAGACAATCTGTGTCAGCTCTAGTGAAAAACCAAAAGTCAGGATCAGGAACTTCTTGGGGGGCAAATGAAAATGCCAGGCCCTATGCATGTACAAACCTTATCTGACGAGGAAAACGTTCAAAGCTCCGGCATTTATAAGTACATGTAATTCCCTAACGAGTGTTCTCGGCATTTTATGACATTTTCGAGAATATATAAATTGTTTATATATTTCTCCAAATGACAATATAAAATTCTCTCCTTTGTCATGTCTCTAAATCAACGCCCCGTAACTTAAAAATGTTAATGTAGTTACACAACCTTTGTGTTGAAGAGTAAAATCAGCTGAATTCATTCCGGTCAAGGACTGATTCAGAAGTAAGCTAAAGTATTATCTCATACGATCATAATATTCGAATAACTTTTTATCAATTTCATTATTCTTATTATGATATTAAAATTAGGTGCAATATTTTAAATGAATTCTGATGCAGTTCTGTTTGATGTTTGATTAAACCGAACTTTGGTTATAATTATTCAATATAGTAGTAATGTCGGAAATGCAGATTTATCAAATTTGCATCATAAAACTTGTTATAGAATATATCCCTTTAGGTGGAGAATTCATTATGGGTCTGTGTATTTGATTGGCGTGACCGATCATCAATGTCATAGATCTACGTCTACATTTGGAGGGTGATGTTCCTCACGGTGTTGTATACTCTCTATTATGGCGGTGCTCAAACCACTTTCATTGCACCTGCATAGGAATCAATTACTCTACGAGTACTCAGAAAGCGGGAATCGGCAACTGTTCGCATCATGTTACATATCACATTACATCAACATTGTCTCTTCATACCTCACACTTGATTGATGTACATACCTCCATATGTTACATGCACAAAAACGCCGTGAAATTGAGTAAACCTTTCATGTAATGGATTGTCTACATATATCATATCATCTCTGTAGAGTTGTCACAATTGCGTTTACTTGTGCGTTATTCATAAAATCGCCCAGTCATCATTCATCATTCAAAATCTCGGATTTGAAATTGGAATTAATTTATGGAATAATTTATGAGTAATGGTATACTTGAACTAATGGTACATCACTTCCCATATAGCCTTTGTATCCTTGAGAAAATGAATAAAAATGTGGATATCCATGTGGTTTCTGTGCATTATCTCTCAATCACAAATGTCTAGGGTGAAGACTTATGTTGATGATTGAAGAAAATATGAACCCAATTAGCACAAGGTAGTTACCACATTATAGTTACGATGTTATATGTGGTAAGAAACGGATTGTCCAGCACTGTCAAGAATACGACCACTATAAATCATGGCACCACCAGTGGTGGGCACAACAGATTAGTAGCTGGTACGTACCTCAATATCATTTTCCTGGTTAATGACTGCGAGCGATGCATACAAATTTTAAATCACTACCTGCAACTCTTGGTTACTACTTTTGCACTCAAACTACGCTCGTTTTGAGATCAATTTACCAGGAGTAAAGATTTCGAAGCCGGTTCTGGTTTTATATATATTGAGAGATGGCAGTTATCCACTTTTCCAAGATCTACTTTTTGTATATTCAATATACATTATTACTTATTGAGTAAACAAACAATAAATCATTGATGCCACTAGAATGGGGTTTTGTACCTCCCTATGGGCCCTCAGCCCCATACCGCGGCTGGAACTGATTTTCATTGCATGTTTTCTAGGTCTGAGACAGCAAATTCCACATACATAATATTTCTACATCATAACTGGGTAAATATATTGCGTTTATATCATAAATGGGAGTGTATCTTTGGGCTTCTTGTCATGACTGGTCATTGACACTGACACAATTGGAAACAATAAGTGCTGGTGTATTTACACAGATTTTATTTACATCTCAATAATTACATTTGTATGGTGGTTTGGAAAATGCCTTTTTCGGTAATTGAAAATTTCATGTTGATTTATTTTGTCTCTTGTAACACATGGCCGTGGTAAAATGAGATACATATCTAACACGCCAATTATTGCGAAATACAAAACAAGTAGTCGACATGTTGAGAATCCTCGTCTTTTAATATATTAAATGAGACTATTGTACCTAGATTTTTATTTATGTCATTGGGGTTGGTGTAATGAGACCCTAAAGCTCTGCCATGAAAAGGTGGAAGAAAGGCAAATTCTACCTAACCTATCCTCCAAGATAAATAAAAACACTAAGATTTCAACAGTTAGACCTGTTTTGAACACACACAAAACACCGCGACAAGAGCAGCTCACGTCCCTGCGGCGAGCAGGTCGGACCGATTCGCCAGCTCGATGAGTGGCTCGTGTTTTGTCCGATCTCTGGCAAAGATCTCTCGACAGACTCTGATGTTGTCGGCGATGTGCTCGGCCGTCCAGTGTTTGTGAAGCAGTGCGTGATCGAGAAGCAGTCTACCGTAACGCACTCGTCGTAGTTGAGTGCACGTGGCAGTAGACCGCAGTTCCAAACCCAACTCATGGACCAGTTGATGAAGGTAGTCACCGGTCTCATTGACTGAGTGGACCTCTGGAGCAACGAAGAAAACAGGCACGTCTTTATGTCGGAACTGATCAACCCTTTAAGGACGAATGATGCCTTGGGGCATCAACCGGCCCAGGCCGAATGATGCCTCAAGGCATCATTTCTCTTAAATCAATAAAATTGTTTTTGACAAGGAAATAATTTATCGATCTACATGAAATCTTCAGGAAATGTAGCTATAACATCAAAATTAATATTAGTAAGCTAAAATAAGTGAAATATTATTGATTACCAATGATATCACGTAATGGAACATCAAATTATGACTTTATCCAAAATGTGTTCGTACTCTAGAGATATGCACTATCCCTAGCACCTGTCCTTATGGTGACAGGTGGCCGTCCTTAAAGGGTTAATGAGACGTGGCAATAACACCTCCTTAGTAAGCCAGATGCAAAGAACAAATTAATTACAAAATGGATGTAGTTGGTCAACAGCTTAAATGTGTTTTTTTTAATTAAAAACTCCAAAACCAGCAGTTAACGATTTATATTTTTTATCTGAGGACGAACGGTGAGTATCGCAAAAAGACTCGAAGTGCCCCAGGATTGTCAACATCTGGCGTTACCATTGAAACACTATCTAAACGTCCCTCTCATACTGATATACAGAAAAGACAATTCAGTTATGGGGAAGATATCGTTTATCACCAATTATATGCGATCCATTATATTGATATATTTGGAATTTACTGTGCACGGTACTAGAAATGTGAGATTCAATGATAAACTACATGGAACTTCAGTGATCAGTCCATGGAAAATTTATAGAAATACGTATGCATAGGCTGTATACCAGCATAAGAAGTCCAATTAAGGTTAATCAAGTTATATGATACAAATACCAATGAAAACATAAGAAACATATATCTAAAAGAAAGGAAATAATACATGTAAATTCAAATAGTAATTTCGGTCTAATGCAGACTGCATGAAACCGCGCTAACATTTGATAGATGTAACACACACAGAGAAGCATATACGCAGCACAAACACACATATATAAGGCTGGCCAATGCTTACCGAGTGTAAAGTTGGGTGGGTTGAAATTGATGCACTTGAAGCCGTAGATAACAGGTCCCGCCTCGTTGCTGGCGGGGCGCACTAGGCCCTTGACGGCCAGCTCGTAGGCCTCCTGTGACTGTAGGTTCGTCTTAGACGATCTGTACGTAAGAATATATCTATATCAATAACCTCCTTAAATCAGGAATGTCAGGGGAAACATTTTTCATGTGGAATTTTGTACATGAGAAGAGACTGAGAAAACATGGAAAACAAATCGTTATTTTCCACAGAATGGGGCTAGGGTATGTGGGGCGTGTTGAACCACTGTCTATTGGTTTGAATAAGGTCCAATTTATTTTCTCTTTGTTCTATACTGGGAAAAAAGTTTAATAAACTGAAAATGAAAAGAAGTATTTCCTTGGATACTAGGAAAACTGCCATTTCTGTTAGATAAAATCATCTTATCGTCTATATTGGAAAAGGTAATCATTGAAGTCTGACGGCATGTAGAATAATTGAGGGTGACATTGTCGTGTAAAATGATTTAGTCAAAAGCAAAATGACAAAAACACACAGATGTATGCATATATGTCTTTTTTATCTACACATATGACATAGAAATTCGACATTGACAAATATTAAATTCGTTTTCCTAATCAAAGCTGGATCCGAAAGGCTTTAGAATTACCTGATGGTAAAATATTATGACACAAATATTTCTGATGTTGATAATGTAGTGGACTCATTTGGTCAGGCTGCAGCTGCCTAATTGTAGCAACCAGTTTTAAGAGTGTGTTCCATTGGGTCGACTGCACAACCAAAAAAAGAGTATCGTACAGTGCCTGCACAGTAGTTGTTTATCAGGAGGTTGTAGCAATTGGTGTGGTGAAGGAGGCAACATGGACAACTGTGGCAGCGAATAGAAATTTAACGGGCAATGGCCTATAAAACCTGATGAAATAGCTATTGTTGGATGCCTATGAATATACGTAATGGGACATGGCTGCCATGCGGCGTCGGCCTTTTAAAAACTCACTTGTGGGTTTCTACACTATAAATGTTTGGCAGACACCTGACAGAGTCAGATTCACGGCCAGCCCAATGGAACACCCCCTTTACAAGGTGTACCTGGTAGCCTAGCCAGGTTCCCACGAGTATATCAGGACTCAGAGACAGGGTGGGGCACCAGCAGCGTTGACGGGCAGAGAGTGGTTGTGGCCCCTAAGATTCGCGGTCAACTCTCGACCGTAGAACTGTCCCAAGGCGCTAGAAAATATCATGTAAGGAGGTTAGGGTCAAAGTCGGGGTTTGCTGCGAATGCAGTCATTGGCTACTGGGTCTACTCTATTCCTTATATGGACTTAGTGTAATGGGACAACTCCATGCTGGGCAGGTTGGGTAACAGTCCCACCTGTTGTACTCACAGGGGCTGCACCAGAGTTGCTACACTTGCACTGGTGGGTCTGCTTAAGCTTTGCTTCACACACTGGGGTAGAGAACCTATGTTCTGCTCCTCTGCTGAGCTCTGTCCCGGGAGATCAGGGTTGCCTCTAGGCTTTCTGTAATTCATGTAATTCACGTAAAAAAAATTATGAAAATTTAAGATCAATTCATGCATTCCTGTCCTATTACTGGCAATTGCATTGCAATTTCCCAGGCAGGGTGTATCGGTGCTGTGTGAAAGCATAGCTGCAGGTTCGTGGCTGGGGTCACCAATGGGAAGGCATTCTAGGCCTACAAGTTGTGTTGCTCTGGTTAGCTTCAGCTCTCTTGACACCCAGCCAATTACAATAATATGTTCTTGCTTTTACGTGATGTATGCAGTTGTATCATAAAAAGCGCACACTCACATAAGCATGTGTTTCTGGTGACCAGCCTGCATAGCGGTGATAACCCGGTCCATTTTGGCTGGTGTGATGTGGTCTGAAACATGATTTAGAGATTTTTTAATCGTGGTGGTGTTTAGGAAATAACTTCTCACACTAACTGTGTTTTTATCTTATAAGATCAGTACATAACCATCAATTACCTTTAAGACTATCATTGAATTTAATTCAAAGTCCAGTATACACACTAGAATGCTATACTATAATTAATCATCCAGAACACAGGCATACTTTTTTCTTAAAGTCATACTAGTAACATGATTATTTAATAACAAATATAATCTTAAAATCATGAATTACCAAACTAAATGGACTAAGTCTAACTTTACATGATCCATGATTGCAATTGATACCGCTCTCTACTAGAAACCGCTCTTAAGATCTCTCTCAAAACCACTCTGAAACCCATAGAACTACCTGTATTAAGCAATAAGGATCTTATTATATACCCATGCCGTATATTCTGTAAATACGCACCGTTTCGCCATATAATGAAAAAAATATCGTACGGAACACTGTTCCTTACGGGAAATTACGGAACACTTGTTCCGTATACGTAGACTAAAATATTAGTTCTTAAGCCAAATCAAATTAATTACTTTTCTTAATTTCGGGTATATAGTAAATATATAACGTCCAACCATGCTTATACAAGCCACTAACTCGATAATAATTTTCGGTTTGTACGGAACTCTCGGCGTAAATGCCTCGCTCCGTACAAACGGTAAATTATGATTTCGTTTTGTAGCTTGCACAGCATGATCAGGACGTTCTATATAATTACCCTGATAAAGGCCCGATCGGTGTGAACAACCAGGTCAAATAAGTCTCCTTATCCATTTTGTTATACATAATACGGTAACGGCCCATGGCCGAGTTAGTTGGAATATTTTTCCTATCTTTTTAAAAACTACTAAGGAAATAAAATTTAAAAACATTTACCAAACGTGCTTCTTTCCGCAGTTCTTCCACTGCCTCTTAAGTTTTCTGTCGCTTTTCCCAGTTCTCCTTGTAATTGATATACCTAAAAGTAGATGTATATTCATAAATGTACTCGGGCTCTGACAGAAAGCAATGAATGCTTATGATATTTATTTGTCTTTCCATTTTATTTTCCTCTGATTAAAATAGAGGTTGGTATCAGTCATACGCCGAAATCAAACAATTAGAATATTTCATTGGAAAAAATAATCTGTCAGCTCGGTCCAATATTAAAAAGATAGGAGATTCCGATTTATAAACCAAAACTTGTTTGTTCTTCATGAGTCATCATAAAAAAAGCCTTTAACAAAAGTGCTGAGTTGTTTCTAACAAACTTCTCCACTTACCCGTATATGTTGTGCCAGGGATACGTTCCTCAGCCAGCCTGGTACCCCTAGGGACATGACTAGAATGTAGAAAAAAAAGTTAACTTTTTATCAAATACAGCCAGTGATGACTTACAATAGTTTAGAAAGGTCTATAAGTGACAGAATAGTGGTTAGGCTGAAGTTATGATAGCGTCTCCGTTATTAAACGTAGGAAATTAAATGATTACTATTTAGGGAATTAATCTAATATCTTCAACTTAACAGTTATCAAGTATTCGGTAGACGCATTGGATAAGTAATCTCATATTTACGAGTGATCCGTTATAATATTCACGCTAATAAATAAAACGGGACACAACGCAAGCGTTTCTGTACCTGTAACTCCCGAGGTATCCTTTTGTAATGCATCGTTAAAACGGACATCAAAGTCCTCTTTCGTGTAACGAGGTCCTACAACTAAGAATATGATTGACATAGTCATCATAGCATTGTACAGGTCACATGATTAGATGACGAAATAGAACAAATCTATACCGCATTTCAACGTGAAATACAACAGATCTTGCGTGTCTACATTGATTTATTAATGAAAGGAAAATATATGGTCATTCGATTAAATTGTTCTTTGATGAATTTGTCTAGGATTAACTCTAATGTCAATCCTCTGGCTTTTAAATCTATGTAATTTTATTTTTATATATTATTTCATGTTCATCGCTTTCCACTTATGCAGTATTACGATTAAGCTTACCCAGTGTGTGGTCTGCCAAGTCAGGAACTGTGGTAATTGTGGGCAATGTGTTGCTTGAGTTTCCTTCAGGAGCTTCATTAAATTTTATTATCTGTCGAGGCGGTCGACATGGTAGTGCATTAAGTTCTGTAGAAAGACAAAATTTTACCGACCGTAAGCACAACCCGCCAAGTCAAAGTTCTGATGAGTTTACTGATTAAACAATCTGTAATCAAGAAAGTTTATTTTTGTTTTCTATCTTTACTTCCAGGGGCATATTTTACTTTCATATGCAGATTGAATTGACTGTGAGCTGGAAGATGTGCCACTGTCAAACTATTTATTGAATGTGTGTGTTCTCATTGTTTGTTTGTGTAGTTTTACGTCTCGGTAGGTAAGTTACATCATTTTGAGACTGACTCATTGGTTGACCTATCTGGTTCTTGAAAGGTATATTAACTCAACTTTGGTCTTCTTGTAGCAGTGGGACCCTATGCCCGTTTAATAGTGCTGCCTCACTGAAGGGCTGTGCTGCAGACCATTGACATAACACTAGATCTAATAGCAACCAATCTGATGAATAAAGTGTCTTCATCTTGCTTTTGTGGAGTAGTAATATAGTAGCACTCTAAAGGGTGTGGGATTTCACTGTCATTAGTTCAAACTTCTATCTTTATCAAAGTCCATGTTCTGGGAGAATAGATGTTTTAAACTATCATCGAAAAAAGAACAACATCGATACAGATATTTCATCATTATACGAATTTCAATTTTTTTTTTAATATTTAGAAAATGAGGCGAAAACACTTCTATACCCAACCGATGCTACCTTGAAAGTGACAATTACTCAAATCCAAACCGTTGCTATGCCAAAAATACAATACAAAAACAAAAAAAAGAATCTTTAAACAAAAATAGCAAAAAGGCGATCAGTCGATGGCAAGCATATCCTGATGGAATAACTTGTGCCAGAGAGTTCCCAATAGCCCTGCACCACACTTGGTATTTTGGGAGTACCCAACAGGCCTGCATGTATTTTGTGGTTGTGCAGTCAACAGCCGGGTAGCCAGGCAGAGATTGGTACAGTGGGGGAGGGGCAGCCGCGTCATGCACTCCATGTATGGACAAGGATACAAACACCCGGCCAGTCCAAAAACAGCGCATCGTCCATCCACCTGCTCCACTGCGCCGATCTCGGCACAGCTGACCGTTGAGTGCGCACACCAAAAAGAGCATTGCAGAGCTGTCGTGTGCGCCCGTCAGTGAAGGGCTGGGATGGGCTATAGCACTAACACATTGTAATTTAAAGCCTATGAATTATGAAGGTTCAATATTCTCACCGTTTGCAAGTTTTTTCTGAATAGATGCCACTATTTGATGCATGCTTTTACCAGCAGGTTTGTAAATACAAAATAGTCCATGAAGCCGATGTAACATCTTCTCTGCAGTTGCCATCTGAAAGACAATAAATACTATTTCAATGTTTTCTGTACGAGGCTGGAATGTCTGCCTCCAGGGAGATGCAAAAAAAAAAAAAAAAAAAAAACTATTTCAAGGCAATATCAAAGAAACATGATCACATATACGTGTCTATGTGAACATGGATTTATAAGCCTTTGTAAAGTTCTGGTACCTACATCCCTATCAAGATCAACTATATTGGTTTCTATGCAAAGAGACTTGTCATCCAAATTGTCCATATATATTTTTTTTTGGGGGGGGGGGGAGGGGGGGGAGGGGGGGGGGGGGGTTCACACGGCAGCGTCCAAGGTGAACAGATAGATTTAGCCCCATTCTGCCGAATTGTCCATATTCATCAGTACCAAAATCTCTGCATTAAGACAGTTGCCATTTTATAGCAGCTCCACCTTGTCTTGATATTTATAAATGCTGTATGGCAACCATATATGGTCACTTGGTGAATGGTAAGTTTACACTCATCATCCCTTGCTGCTCCAGTTCCCGGTCTGCCCGCATGGGGGCAGGGTGCCCTGATATGACACCTGAGTTGTCCTTGACATCAGCGGCCCTCTTGGAATGTCTGACAAGACTGGAACGAGACTGGTCAATCCTAATTGGCTGTTGGTTCAACAGACAATGACAGCACAGAGCTTGCAAGCTCAACCTGTAGCAAGATGCCATCTGCTGTCTGTATATAAGCTGAGGAATCTGTCATTATAATCAGCTAAGTTCTTGACTCATAGCACTACCTAGTACATCTGCATTGGAGTTCTCCCATACTCTTTAGGTCTACACCTAGCTAGTCTAGGCCTCTAGACTTTACACCATGATAGAATGGTATCTAGCCAGTTTATAGACACCTTGACCCCTTGACGCCTTGAGCCTTTCAGTGGATGCGTTGAGCCTACCCATGTACACGCCTTGAGCCCACCCTGTGGACATCTCGAGCCCAGCCTTTTTGGACACCTGCAACCTCTAGATGTAAGCTCTGAGAAGTACACTTTATTTGGTTCTAAGTCATATAGATACATGTATAAACCTAACCCTAACCCAGTCACATAAAACAGACAGTCGGACTTCTGTATTGTATCTGTACTGGATAGCTACGCTTCATAGCCAGCACGGCTTGGACGCTACCCTTCATGAATTGGACGCTAACCTTTGTTTTCGCGATGGTCACCTTGGGCACTATGCTTCATTTTAATCCTGTGCTTATGTCTTTTTGATAATCAAACTGGCCTGTAAAAACCCAATCTAGTAGATCTGCAGTCGTTATTAATTTATTTTGGGTATTTTCTGATAGAAGTGCAGCATATATATATTCAATATTATTAACTCTGTGAATTCACTATAGGATGTTTCATCATGTCCGGGCTCTGGACCCGGCAGTTTATTACGTAACAACTTCCTCCTAGAGAGTGGGGTGGGGGCTGGGAGGCGGATCAGTGTATGTACACGTATCATAAGAGAAACGCTGACGTGGCCTCTTCCCCAACCGCCACATCGCCTCCTCTCCAGGCGCCACGTCCATGTTGATTAATTAATATGTAAATGATCGTACCTATATAGCCCTGTGAATTTAATAAACGACAGTCAGTTCCTGCCCGGATCTCGTCTTCACAATACTTATGCATTGACTCAACCTTCACTAACGTATATTAACTGCTGGAGACCTGAATAGCTATGGAAGTTAATCATAGTGGGTTAGACTTAGAGGACTGAACTTTTACAATTTGTCAAAATTTTGACCAATCTCTGTGGCTAAGTGGAAGGGGTGTTCACCTCACGCATGGTAGGTCATGGGTTCAAACCCCGGCCGGGTTATACCAATTACTTACACAAAAATAGTCCCCACTGCTCATTTGGCTAAAGCCTTGACACCTGCCATTAGAATGAGGAGTAAGGGGCTAGGGCCCAAGTGGAAGAGTGGCTGTACCACCAAATCTGGTGATTGTACACACAATATTCACTTCATAAAAATTGCTAAAAAATGAAAATAAAAGAAAGAAGTAGGAAATAAACATCTGGGTCCTGTTTTATAGTCATGATAATCAATAATAGTGATCGTTGCCAGCCCATCACGTTTCATAGTCGTGATAATCACAAAACAGTGATCAGTCACAGTGTAACCGATTGAGAGTGATGTTTTGCATTGCATAGTCATGATCAACACTAGCGATTTTTCCGAAAACGATCACTAAAACGGGTCACTATTAGTGAGAAGGCTATACATGTCATTATTCGGCCCAAACAAAGGCCTACTACACATGATACGGTGAAAACACGTTGTACTACAGTCTAATCATAGAGCTGTAGAACTCTAATGAACCGGGAACAAGTGCAATCAATGTCAAGGTCGCCGCATGAATTAGCAGAGGAGTGGCAAAAATGCATTTTAAAGTTTTTTTAGCTGTTGCCTGCCCTAGCTGCTTTAAACGCTTGCACTGTAAATAACAGTCCGTTTTTAACTAATAAAAATTCTTTAGAAAGCTGAGATTAAGACCTATGTGATGTTCTAAAGTGTATCTACCTATGTCAAGTCTGAAATTTCATATAGGCCAGTGTAATGATATGATTTTTATTCCTTTGGGGTTTGTCTTAGTTTTTCTATTGTACTAGTGGATACGGGAGAATGTTCAGTTATAAAACATCGATTGTTATGTTAGAGCTGGTAGCTGGCAGGTAAAAACCCATAGAAACAGTGATTATTTTGATTTTATCATTAATGGTGATCATTTCATCACTGCAATCACTATTAGTGATCAAATTAACACTTGACAACAGTGATCGCACTGTGACATTCACTAAAACGGTCACTAAATCAGTCACTCTTTTTTCGTGATCACTGATATAGACGTCGCTGTCTATAAAACACCACCCTGTTGTTGACGGAACAGCATCGATACAAAAAAGATGGGGGAGTCTGGAGCAGGACTGAAACACACACCATGTGGAGGCCAGAGTCCTTGAAGGGCGTATATATGAGAGGTTCCTGTGTCCTGCTCTTAACATATGGCATCGGCTGTGTGTAGAAGTGTTCCTGCCTCGTATTCTAAACTGCTTTTAACATATGAATTTTAATCATATACATGATTTGAGAGATGAATTAACCTTGCAACTGACAGAAACAATTTTTAAATTAATGCACAAGGCAACTATAGTTTCAATGTTAGTCATTGCCATCTGAAGTAACCTCTGTTGGAGAGGTGCTCGCAGTTGCACCACTGGCAATCAATAGCGGATAATGTCAGCCCTTAGGTATTCCTTGGCCAGCTTTACAGGAGAGTCCTTGGAGAGCCTATATATCAGAGGTTCCTGTGTCCTGCTTTTAACATATGAATTTGAATCATATACCTGATTTGAATTGTAAGATTCTGTAAGAACCTAATTCTCAATAAAGTCACTTATTGAGACTTGGTTGTTCACATTCAAATATCCAGCAGCAACTGCTTTCTCAATTTGTGTCATCAGTTGGTAGTCGTCAGGCAATTTGTTATAGTCTGGCATGGTGTGAGGGATCATTGGAATGAGTTGGTCAATCTATAGTGTGGCACTACATTAGGAAGTCCCATTTTCTTGCATGCAGAACCCCTTTAAGTACTCAATGTAGAGTTCTCAATAAAGAGTTCTCTTTGCTCATAATGCTCTTCCATAAATATGGTAATCTTGTTGAAATAAGCATCAACAGGGGAATTTTGTAGCACTTGATGTTGTAGCAAATTCATCAATGTTGAAGAAAAAACTAATGATCTTGTGAGACTGCATTGATTCTGGAACAAATGTTAGTGTTTGTCCATTGTTGTCTCGCTCCACATAAGTCTGTCAGACTGAAGGAGGGTGGAAACCCATCTCAAATTGGCGAACAGGACTGTGACCATAGACACTGAACTCTAGGGAGTGAGACAACTATTGTTAACTTGAGCATCAATCAGTATTATAGTTTTACAACTAAGCTGATTTCTTAAGTTGTTATATTTCTTAAGTTGTTATTCTTGTCATTGAACACAAATAGGGGAGTTTGTCTCCATGTTCAGCTGAAAACTTTGACCCCATGACAGAATTAGTGAAAAAATTTGGCCCTCCCCCCCCATGGGAATACCCAAAAAAATTTAGCGCCCCCTCCCCCCCATTGGAATACCCAAAAAAAATTGCCACCCCCCCCCCCCCCCCCCCCGTTGGAATACCCCCAAAAAAGTTGGCCCCCCGCCCTAAAAACTATCCCCCCCCCGGGCCATAATTATTTAACGCTCCCTAATATTAATGGATATGGACGGGAGGTTTGATTGAGTACAGCTTCGTCGTTGACTGCTTCCCAGCCTATACCTCAATCATGACCTCAATAGACTCGGTCAACATAAAGGGGCGATACAGGCTGTGAGTGGAGTGTTATTGTTAGTAGCTGTTTTTCTGTTCAGCGCCGCCATGCGGTCATGTTGCATGGCAACGCGGCCTTTCGGCCAAACATTGCGCTGTCGTGGTGCATGCCAATGCATTCACACATAGGGTGTGCGCGGCGGGTATGAATGTAGAGGTGTTGTTTTCTTCCAGATAACAGTGTTAGAACAAGCGAGGTTACTCTGCAAACTAAGACTGGTTGTCTAAACTTTAGAGTTGATAACTGTCTGATTTTTATTAGCCAAAACTTGATTCCTATAGGTGTTTAAAGCCTTATATTCAAAACGGGTTATAACAAATACTCGGTTATACTCATTGGTTATAACATTGGTTATAACATGGACATACAACCTCGATACACTGTCCATGGTTATAACCAAGCAGTTAATATTATACAGCCTATAGTCAAATGTAATCGCCTCCTGCTATTGAAACAATATATTCAAAAGAATTGGGGCAAGACATATTCCTAAGAAATAATCCAATATATTTCCTAATTTTAGAAATAGCTGGGTATATTTTCTGCAATATACCCAGATATAGATAAAAAGATATTTACATATATACTACCAATGATATGATAATTGTACTGGTTATTCCAGAGAGGAGGATAAGTCTATACTATAGTGACCAGGCCCAAACTAGTATATCTCTGCTACCCATGTACATTGTCTCTATATTATCTCAAGTATTATTGAAGAGATATACACGTTTAAACTACCAAATTAAAGCTGAAATACTTTTAGTTCTCTAGAAATAATCTAAACAGGTATTATAAACGTATTACGCTCGTATACTCAGTCATCCAATGCTAAAGAATATGTTGCCAAGTGTTTGCTTGGCTGCATGCATTGCGTAACCAAGTAGATAAGACACGCTACCGGGCTGCGGAAAAAGGGCTGATAACGCTGAGAGAAACCGTCAGGTGTCCCGCCACCCTGAAATACCCCTTTCTTTCTCTACACAGTCTATACTCGTTGGTCAGTCATGTCAAAGTTTCTCGGACTAGAGATTCTAGTCAGTCAGAGCCTCTCTCACCCGTCACCGAGTCTTAGTCTCTGTAAATTGTAATCTAGCGGACTCAGATACCAATCACACTTGGTTGTTCTTGAAAAAATACATCAATAGAATTAGTCACACTTTACAAATATATTCATAAACAGCAGTCACGTACGTTGTTTTGGTTGTCCTCCACACATGTCGGAAATGCCGGAAATATAGCCAAATACATGGAGAAAAACGCAGCCTTTCAATCAGTCTTCATACCAGCTTCAACGCTACAACCGCTGTGTTTTCCTGTCCTATTATCGCTCAGTCACGGTCAACAATGTTTTCGGCAAGAGTCACAAGTTGTCTCTCTCAAGTTTCACAGACAGTAAGTTCTTGTATATGTTAATGAAATATGCAGAGTGAGTTTATATACGAATTTGGCCTAACTTTGGGGAGCTAAATGAGACATAACTCTGTTACACCGTAAAAGATAGGGATATTGTACCCCGACAACCAACCCCGACGTTTACATAACACGTACCGTACCGTACCTTATGCCGGTGTAGGCCTACCCGGTCCTTTCCCAAACAGGGAGATGGGTAGCCAGTGTAACCAGCCCTGTCCACAACAGGAGTTGAGGGGTGAACGTTTTACCTAGGAGATGGGGTGAATATTTTACCTACGTTTTATGAAGCTTGAAATATGTTTCGCTGAAAAAAATAGTTCACCAGCATTTGTATATGGGTTTCTGTATATGTATATATTATTATATGTGATATATGAATTTTGGCTAGGAATAGTAGGATGTATCTATAGTCATTGAAGTTTCTTGTTAATTTTATAGACTTGTAACTGAATGTGAGACAATCGTTTAAGATTAATTGTGACTTGTGTGGATAATTTCGTCTCCTTGCAGTCAAAATTCCTCACACTTCCACAGCGCTCCTTCCATCGATCATGTCAAAGATGCCGGAGTGTCAGTGCAAGGACATCGATGCATCGGCGAGACACAGGTTATGCTCTCCTGGTGAGTTTTATCTCCATCTCATTTAATACTGGGTTTACACCATCACCCTGACGGTCCTGGAAATCCCAACATGCCGTTTCCCTATCTCAACTTGAACTTCGGAGTTGATCTTAAGTCATCGCAATGCGAATCCTAAGTGGACTTAGCTGCCGGGGCATTGCCGGGACGAATTTCTGACTGTCAGGGTTGGACTTAACTGGGCAGGGCTTCCGGAACAGAGCATAACTCGACTGAAGTCGATGGCCTCCATGGTCGTAAGTCGGAGAAGTCCGCTCTCAGACTTCCCACAGAGGCTGCGACTTAATTCCAGTCCTGACAGGAAGCCTGACCACATACGTCCTGCCAAGTTCGTCGCAGGCAATGCGCCCACCGGGGGAATGTGGAGCCTGGCGACTTCCGCTGGATGTTCACGTCCACCTAAGCCCCAAAAGGTCAACTTATGACCTGGTAAGATTTATTCTAGTCGACTTGCATCCGCGTTTGGTATACATATAAGACAGCATGGCGGAGATATCTTCATTCTACTTCGAGCAGCCCTAAACTACACATCTTACCACTGTACCTCATCCAAGAAAATGCTCCCGAAAATGCCCCCGAAGAAGCAGAAGCACAGAAGGGTTCCTACTACTCACTGTACAACTAATGCTACTGCTGAAATGTAGGATTTGCCTGCTGATGCATCAGATGTTCCAGATGGTCGACCAGATACACCATTGACTGATGCTGCTCTTGAGTCCACTGCCTCCCTGCATGATTGTGAATCAGAGTACCAGGAATCTGCACAGGCTGCAGACCCAGAGTCATCAGAGGCCAATGAGGCAGAGGAGGCACTCACCCAACCACATACACTTTGCCACCGAGAACCAAAAGTAATACAAACTTTGATGAAGATGAAAAAGAAGCTATCATCTCCAGCAGCATTCAGAATTATATTCCAAACGTTTGGTTGGCTACCACGACACCTCCCTTAAAGACCGCCTGTGAACGGAGAAGGCACAGGTTATGGGATGTACAATACAAGAACCGAAGACCTAGTATTATAGTATGCAGACAAAACTTTGCAAACTCTGTAAGATGGTGACCAAGTCCGACCAGGGTGTTGAAATGTTCATGGCAACTGAGGCCTGGATATGGGAGAGATTCCAATTCCTGGTTCCACACGCCACCATGTTGAGAAGTCGCACTGAAGCACATTTTAACCCATTGGCTGCGGGTGATGCCTTAGGGCATCACCACACAGGATGATGCCTTAAGGCATCACCAGTCCAGATCGGGTGATGCCTTGAGGCATCATTTTCCAATATTTACAAAATTATTGTTTTAGGTGATAAATTAGAAAATAATTCATCAATATACATGAAACTTCCACAGAGTTTAGGTATAGCATCATATTTAAAATGTTTTTGGAAATGGAAAATGATATCGAGTATCACATGTTATATCACGTGATCACATCATCAAATTACCATAATGGGCCTGTGGATACCCATTTCCTAGCACTATATAGGTACTAATAGCCAACCCCTATGTCTGTGTAGGAGCCCGCCGTGAAAGGGTTAAGCTAACTGACAGTTTCTGTAGTACCCAGTCATCTGGTGCCAGTGCTCCAGCTCCATCGCCCTCTGTACCTTTTGACGACAACTTAGAGACAATCACTTCTCCACCAGTCACACCATCTGCTGCTCGAGCGGGGGTGGGGGCAGGCTAATGATGACAAACTTGTCAATATGCTTCAGTCAGTGCTCAAGGAAGTTGTGAAGCCCAAGCAGGTAGTTTTCGGTCAAAATTCTGGCTTGACAGTGTATATAGAAAATGTACTGAAGAAACTACAAGAACACCACCGGTTTGAAGCGGAGCGGCGTATCATTACTGTTCTCCAGGAATGTCAGGCCAACAACAACCATGAGTTGGCAGCAGTGAGGCTTCCAAGAATGGTAGAGCCACATCAAAATGGGCAGTTCATCAGGGGAGTGCAGCAGCAGTCAATACATCAGTGGCAGCCACCTCCATCACAGTGGCCTGCTAACGTAAACTTCCTGCCAGGGGTGTGGCAATCCCAAGACAGGTGTTGGGTGCAGCAGCAATTCCTGACTATGGAGATTGCCTGTCTTACGCCACCAGCTCCTCCCCCATCCTGCCTACCGTCCACACCAATATCCACACGGAAACAGTCTGCCTCCAATGACTGGCAGCCATCCACATCCACACAGAGGAAGTCTAATTAAACAAATTGGACATTAAATTACCAATACAAGCAAACAAAAATATCCATGCAGAGGCGATCATCAGCAGATGATATATCATTCTCCCAGCTGGTTGGATCACAGTGGTTGGCATTACAATTTTATTCCAGCGGCATCCCAAGCCCCACACCCCCAACCAGAAAGGGGGAGTGACGCCAAAGATAAATGGACTGCATAATAATAATGTCTCAGAACTATTAACAACCATCACATGATGATACACATTTGGTTATTTATTCATATTTATGACACTGATACTGATGGTAATAGCTGATGCTGATGATTCAATGTCTTTTGCTAATAAATTTCTGAACTGAAATTGACTCTCATTGTTTTCCCTTATAGAAATAATCATGCTACTCATACTAGAATGGAACGCATAAATTAGAATTGCAATGAATTAAGTTCTAATTTATTCGAATATACCACACTCTTATAACTTGGAATTAAACAAATGAACTCAAGATATTAAATGAAAATTATTATTCATTTTATGACGAAATCAGACAATTTCTTTTTATACATGCATGCATTTCATGCCTGCATTACTCTAAATCAGAAGACCAGGAAGCAGCACATGCTGAAGAGGTCAATTCTGCATTATTGTCAATCAGAAGACCAGGAAGCAGCACACGCTAAAGAGCACAAGTCTTGGATGTAGACCACGTCCACATTCCTCCCGAGGATTATTATAGACTTCTCCAGACTAAGAAGAGTAGCAGATCACGATCAAGTCCCTGCACCAGAATCCCATCTTGAATGCTGCCAGTGTTCAGGGATAAAGCGGCGAAGGACAGGATTTTGACGGAGAGGGTGAAAAGAAGAGGTGCATCCCCATTGTGAAGCACAAAGTTGTGAGGAGGAAGAGACTTCCATGCTTCCACACCAACTTCTCTGAAGGAGAAAAGGAGAGGAAAGGACCATGTTCCTCCGTAACTAGGCTTAAGTGGCCTTAACTCGACCTGTGAAGTGAGTGTAGGTAGTCTTAAGTGAACGGGACCTGAATTGTGGATGTTGTAAGTGGTCTTAGGTCAAATTGAATGTGCCAGCGACCTGTCGGGGTTCAAACATAAGTGGATGTACAACTGAGCCACGGCGGCATTCCAACCAGACGCCAATGGGACCAAGTCGACATACAATGGTCTTAAGTTGACGTGGTGCGGTGTAAGTGGATGGGATATTTGAGGCCAAGCGGGCAAAAAAACATAAAAAATGCCATAAATTACCAAGTCGAGTTAGGATTCTGCCAAAATCCATTGCCGGGACTGCCGTTGTGATGGTGTAAACCTACCATTATCAACTTCTCTGTGTGTATCTCAAGATTTTTATACCTGATCCTAAGATAGTCCATTCTGCATGTTTACAACGGTATGCTATAGTTCCGATAACGGCTAGGTCTTCAATTTCCATGGAACACTGACGTCGAGTAGGAGTAGAAGAGCGTGTACGCTGGGGAATGCAGGGAAGACGGGGGGGGGGGGGGTGCCCGTCAAAACGGCGTCTTCCCGGAAGAGTTTTGTCAAAACGTCACCCGTCACATCAGCAGCCACACCACTTCCCATCACAGGAACGCTGCAGACCCACTACGCTGGTTCCCCGATCAAGCATAACATCGATTTCATTGTGCAATGTCTTAGAAGAAGTGACCATTTATTCTTAGATTGTATGCACAGCCATGTCAAGTGAGTGGAATGGAAGCCACCAGCTTCAAAACAAACAAATTGGCGAGTGTGTTGCAAGGAGGAGTAGGAACCAAAAGTAATGGAAAATGCATACTGAAACTAAATATATTGTAACAAATATAATTGGAAAATGGAGTTTTTTAAACCCTGCCTTTGGTTTTGAATGTGTCACACATACTGCCAGTCGATTGCAGAGCAATATGGACTGGCCCTATTATCGCTCAAGCACCTGTCAAAGTCTTCAAAGTTCGTTTTGGATAAATATTTCAGTTTAATATATATTATCATTAGTTACATTTACATAAACTTAGTGAATTATACCAGTTTTACACCTCATTAAAGTGTATTGCTGGTGATAACCACATCGCAATGTGACGACATCCGTTGGCATCTGAAAATTAAGCTGGTTCTCAGGTCTGTCTTCCACTTCTGATCATTGACTCCAAAACCAGCATTCAACCACTGCCAGCTCACCAGCTAGGGACTACTACCTGCCTGTTGTAGACGCTACAATCAACTACCTCTCACCATGGTCATGTCTACACTGTCAAAAACAAAGTATACAGCCAAGTCAACTGCCATGTTCAAACCCAAGTCAGCCCCCAAGACCAAGCCCACTGCTCTCTGCTGTGCATGTCAGATCGTTGTTGATGTCTACCAGTGTGATCTGTATTTCCAATGGCTTCACCTCAACTGTGGCACTGGCATCTCTGAATAGTATAACTTCCTAATGACACTTGACAGCTTCCCCTTCGAGTGCTACATCTGCAATCCTTACTTTGTCTTCAAGTCTCCAGCAGTGAATCCTGATTACACCTACATGAAGCCTGTTGCTGAATCAACGAGATTCTCCAAACCTACTTCCCCCCAACACAGCAGTAAAGGTTGTTGCCTCATAGATTCGGTCTCCCAAGAATCTGCTGCCAGTCCTCTACTGAGCTGCTTTGGCTGCCTAGTTATATTCCTCCACCACCACCTGCTCTCACATCACCAGTGCCTGCCCTACCAGTTCTCCCACCTCCTCTAGACTACACCATAGGCAGCTTTGACATCAACCTCACTGACCACACCTACATCATCCCACCACTGCCAGGCTTCAACTCACCTGTTCCTCCACCACCACCCAGTCTCAGATTACCACCGCCGCAGCAAGCTGATGTAACTGCACCACAACTCCTGCTAGCAGATGAGGACAATGAGACTGCCGATCACATAGATGTCATGCCATCATTCTATGTCAACATCACCTTTGCATGCCCAGCCCCACTCATCCCAAGTGAACCTGCTGTACCTGACCTCAGCCCATTCTTCGTGCAGCCAGATGCTGTGACATACAAGATCATCACCACTGGTTCAAACCGCCGGAGGCAACTGCTGAGTGACAGTCATAGCTTTACATACACTGTCTTCCATGGTAAACCCAACACCCAGCGGTGCAGTGTGCGCAATAAAGCTCTCACCTGTAAAGCAGTCGTCAGAAAATACAAAGATGGAATGTATAATCAGGGAAGTGTCGCACACTGCCATGCTGGTCGTCCTGGTATTCACAAGGCTAAAGTAGCCATCATTGACGCTTTCAACAAGACTGTGCAGGACCACTCCCAGCCTGTCTTAACCACTGTCAAGTGTATCATGCGGGAACATCACACCACTGAGCTGCCACCTGCTTGCAGACCTGTGCCAACTAATGTAGGTGCACTCGGCTCCGACAGAAGACACGCCCAACTTGTTCCTCCAAACAAGGAAGTTCCTCCAGTTCGCTGCCTGCATTGCTAGACCCAAGACAAAATAAAGATTAGTTTGTTTATGGTTCAGTGTCTTTTTTAAGGAGCCTAATAAAGAGTCTCACCTAATATGGAGTCTCCATACTAAGGCCATGGAGCCCACAGATCGCTACTGAGTAGAATATGGAGACTTATCAATAGAATAGTGTGTGTGCTGAAATGTATGTGTGTATTTGTCTTTTTAAAATTTAATAGTTTAGGCACGGACTTAGATGAGATATAAGTCCGTGGTTTAGGATACCCCAATTTTAGACATACATTCCTAGTTCTTATTGAAATTTTAAATTCTGATTATTTGCTAAAAAAATCTACTCATTGTTTATATCGTACGATAGAGCTTATGACGGCCGCCCGCTAGGCAGTGTGTGAAAACATGGCAGGGAGCCGCTTTGGTGGGGGGGGGGGGGGAAGAGTGACCGTAACGCTCTGGGGATAGCTGGTAGCTCCTGGACTGGAATACTGGGCGATAAGCTTCGTAGCCGGCACGCCTCAGTTTTCAGTGCGTGAGCGGCGGACCATACGCTTTTTCGCGGGTGGACGATGCAATTTTTTTTCGAATTTATGTCAGAACTCTGTAAGTGTAAAGAATTGACTTAGGGACTTCAAATAAAGACGGACTTGTAGCCAAGAGGATGGAAAACGTAAATCTATTGGTAGTTATTTGAGAGAAGTAGAGGTATCTTCCTGCCAAGTTACACTATTCACCCATGTAGCATGTTCACCTCGGGTGGGTTCAGAGCGTGACAGCAGCCGTTTTCGCACTCGAGGCCAACTGCGTATCGAGAGATGGCAAATATCAATATGTTCCATTTTAGTAATCAAAATATAAACTTACATTCTGTCTTCTATATGTCCCTAGCTATCTACTGCTTTTTATCCTGAGCTTTTACAACCATTTTCCGCGATGCTATGACAGAGTATTTTGTACTAACTCCAACTTGCCGTTATTACGTTCACAGAAATTTTCATGACATATTACTCTGTGCTACAATATTGTCACAAAATCAAATAGTAGGAATTAAGATATGAAACTTTAACATGAGGTAGGGGAATCTATAACCTATGATCATTCCAAATATGAAGAAGATTTTCCGCTCCGATCTGCCTATATTCGAAAACAAAGCGTATCGTCCGAGGCGGCCACCGTGCCAACTCCCGAAAGCGAATTGTATCGTCAAATTCACGAGTGGGTCGTCCATCAGTCAGATGCAAACGTGGCCCGCAAGGCGGCCGTGTGACGTTGACTGCATTGATTGGCAGACACCCGACAGCGTCAGGTGCACAGGCACCCTGGTGGAACACCCCCTTTAAACCTTCACTATACGAGCAGCCATCTTGCTACTAAATCAAAAGTCCAGTGATTCTTATCCATTATATTTTTCTTTAAACATTCCCCACTAACCGCAGTATATTTGTAATGTTATGAAGTACCTATGTCTCAGTTTTCTTCACCTCAATATACTTTATCTCTTGATCTTCGTTATTTTCAACCACCTGATTTGTCCGAATTGATTTCATATATGCGTATTAATGAACTGTTCTGTCAATTTGGAATGGATCAAACTTTTGCTAGATATGTTGCTGTATCTTTTATTTCTTATTATTCAGATCGTCCCTATTGCCACTTTCGGCTTGGGTACGTGGCAGGTGCAGAGACGCCAATGGAAACTCAATCTCATACGAGAACTGGAGGAGAGGACCACAGCTGAGCCTGTCCCATTCCCTACAGAGTATGTAATTCCATACACATGTTCAGCGGTACACAGATCTAAAGCACTGCCAAACATATTATGTTGTAAGGTCTAGGGACCCATACTAGCTGGAGTATATACCTTAGAATTAAGAGAGTCGGTGCTGAGCACTGGAGTATGTGGTACAACTATGAGCCAGAGATGATTAATCTCTTTGCATAGAAACAGATATCGTTGCCCACGATAGGGATGTAGAGACCAGAACTTTAGGTTTTATTATTGGTTAGAGAGATGCTGTCATGTATACACTACTTATTCTCTAAATGATTTTCTAAACAAGATTTGTCTTTTTCATCCAGATTCATTAAACTAATCCGAATATCTACTAAGCTACACAGTAAGAGGCAAATATGTAAAATAGAAATGCAGTACATGTAGTTAGAGGTGATAGTCTGTAGCTACGGAACCAATTTTTGCCTTTGTCTCACTCGTTGATATGTGGATATTTGGTCATTTTTCTTTGGTTTTTACCACTAGTTTTTTACATGACTCGTACTGAAAATTATATATATGATCGCTTTTGAAATCCAGACGATATTATCTCTGTCGAATTCAGAAAACCTATTTCTTGCTTGCATTCTTAGCTTGGACGATCTCAAGGACCTAGAGTACCGCAAAGTTTACTTGCGGGGTGAATTTGACCACAGCCGGGAGATGTACGTGCTGCCGCGGGTGCAGGTGGACGACGACCGGCCGGGCGGGCTCGTCGGCGGATCCGGGGCCCATTCCGGGGCCAATGTCATCACGCCCTTCAAAGTGGCCGACAGAGAGTGAGTTAGAGAACAGAAGATTTTTGTTTGTCTGTTTTTTATTGCAAAAAGAAACAAAAGTATACAAGGCTGTGTGCAATTGGCATTTCCGTATGCCCTCTAACATAAGGATATTTTTAACATGGTAACTGGAAAACTTACGTCTGCATATGTTCAATCAAAAAAACAAAGAACTACACCAATCCGGCTTATTTGTGATGATATTTAGTGATGGTGATTGGATGAGAGTGATGGGATGAGTCAGAAAGTACACTTCAGACAGACCATTCTTTTTTCTTAGTTTTTATAATTTAATTAATGGTCTAATCGTAAATAATTGAGAGTTGAGCTAATAGAAGTCGGTACCACATCGCTCATATAGCAATATCCAAATAAGATCGAATAGGCAAGATATTCCCTCTAAACCTTTTAGACTAGTCTTCTAATCAAGAGATAAGGAGTCAGTAAATGGCGGTTTTATAAAACCAATTTTAGTGTCCCCAACTGATATCCTTGATACAATACTTGCCTCGATTCTAGGTATTTACACTGCAATCGTGTTGCTCTCATGTTTCAGTTTAACTGTATTAGTCAATCGAGGATGGGTCTCGAGAAGCCAAATGAAACCTGAGAATCGCCGGGAAGGTCAGGTGAGTTTCATAGTATGGTAGGCAATTTAATTAGGGTGCTATGGCCAATTAATATCAAGTACGTGATGGATTCAAATTTCGCCATGCTAGCTTATATGCATCCTGAGGACGGTGAGGGAAACAGTAATATAAAGATAAAGTTCTATAGCTTTATGGCTGTTTTTGTGTAGTATATATATCTACCTCTCCCGGAATACGTGCTGATTACCCAAATTTGGATGCCGTGCACATGAAAAATATCCAAAATTAGGTGTGAACTGATTTCGCACTAGACTACCCCATCGTTTGTGATATTACATGACATTGTAACTGTATACAATCAATGTAGTGCCACTTAACGACTTTACTGTATATCAATGAGTTATGGATGTTTTGTCTTATAAAAAATTGGCACACATTAAATGACACCATACCATAAAAGTATATATTTTAAAATTGATATTTTTTTTAAGATGAGATAAACTCCATCTAAGTATCGTTCTAACCTGTATGCAATACCAGATCCATGTTATTTTTGTAAAAGATTTTAGATATACAGAACTTGACAAATAAAGTATCCAAAGGACCCACCTAAGTTACTGACATATTGTGTATAGAAGGGGTTAGAATGTTAAGTTGGCGGGGGCGTACTTTAGCAAATATAGAACTGGTGTATTTGCCTTTTCATAGAATCAAACACATATTTCAACCCTGTCCATGTCTGGGGTGTTTTAGGTTCAAGGGGAAGTAGACTTCCTAGCAGTTGTCCGCAAAACAGAACCGGTAAGTTAAATACTGATTACAATTCATATTTTAAATTACCCGTTTTGACTTTCAAATGGTAAAAGAGTTATTTCCTTTTGGGATCCCAAGGTTAGCACTTCGCTGGAAACCTCCATGTTTCATGGCCGTGAAAACGACTAAAGTGTATCCATGTTATCAAGATGCTAATTCCTTTATGCATTAACAAAGGAATTGTATATAAGAACATTTTTTCTGATGCAAATCACACGGTTTTAGTTTTCTTGATCCTCTCTGATATATAACAAAAGACTCGAATATGTACCGTACAATTGTTCTTTATAAATAAACCTGCCTATATCAAAAAGGGAATGGTATTATAGGACGAGGCTTAAACACCTCCACTGCGGCCGACGCTGCCTTGAATTTGACCAGAATTCGATCTGATACCAACCAGTTGCCATGTTATAAATGTGATGACTGTCTCCACATCCTCCAAACAGATGTTTTGTTTGGTGGGAGAGTGTAAAAACTCTGCCATACCTGAAATTTGGATATGGATAGTAGAAAATAGTATTTTCTAAGGGCTCAAACTCAAAGTTTCGTCCCAATCGGACTCCTCAGGCGTCTTTGGGGCTAACAAGGTCTGGACAGTGTCTAGTTTAAGAAAGATAACCATGGTTAATGATGTATAAAGAAAAAAAAAAGGAATGGTGATACCTGGTTGAGTCCAAGGAGAGGTTATCCCACACTTCGTCACTTCTGAAAGATACTCCCCCATGTCGGAGGTTAAAGCCAGTTCCATCTGCACGGTTTGCCTAGTATGGAGTCTGATGAGAACAAATTGACCACGCCTGACTAGAATGGTTTTTTTTAGATAGAATATGAATAAATGTTACAGAGGAAGCCATTCGCCGCAAAGAATGATGTTCAGAGGAATCGATGGTTCCACCGAGATGTGGAGGCCATGGCTGCCATGGCGGAAACAGAGCCCATCTTCGTGGATGCTGATCGGGGTAGGTAGCAAGCCCAGAATAAATGTCGTCATAGTCATAAAAAAAAGTCTGAATAGCGCCTCCAACACAGCCCTCATCGGGGAAATGTACCTTTATTTGAAGTGATACAAATTTCGACTCGCCAATATTGGAGAAAGAAAATTTCTAGTAATTACAGATAACTTTTTGAATGATTTAGAAAAGAAGGTTAGGAAGGTTAGAAACATATCATCAATCCTTAAATGACATCACTTATTATTGAAAACAAACCATAACTATCCTAGCATTACTCATAATTGATCTACAGTAATTGTATATGTATTTCCATTATACCAGAGCTTGTAGAATTACAATAGGATAACATACAACTACGTAACAATTTTTAAATCAGTAATTTTGAAATGCCTATTATTTTCCCAGTGTTGCTTGGTTACAGGGTCTACAGTTCCAGGAGGGCCTATTGGCGGACAGACTCGTGTCACCCTACGTAACGAACATCTGTCCTATATATTCACCTGGTAAGCTTCCTCTTTCGTTCATCATATACCTATGCTAATATTAAATAAGTGTCACATTTACCAACCTCTGCAAGACCCTCTTCACACTGGCGCCATCTTGTAATGGCCGCCTATGTAGATCGGATGAAAACGAGGCGAGCCCTCTCCAGTCAGTCCAGAGTATTAATAAAAACCTAGTGTTTTTCTAACTTGAAAGATGGAAATCGGTCTCACGTAATCGACAATCGGCCGATTTTTATAAACAATACTTTGTTAGAAACCTGAGACTTGGGCCTATCTGCGGATATGTATATGAGATACCTGTGATATGAATAAGATTTCCTTTCAGAGATTAAACATCGGAATTGTTTATGTAATAAACACTAAAAAAAATTACCTTCCTGTTTTCACAGTGATTTAATGAAAAATCTATCACGATGACCTATAGAAATAAACATCCTATCTTATTAGGCATTTCAAGACAATGAAAATGATACCAATATTACCAGGTTGTGATAGATATTTCCTGAGCTAATGGACTAATGATGCATCATTTAATTGTCAGGACATTTGGGAATTTTTCAGCAAAAATTTAAGTTTTGAAAAATATCAGGAACATTGACTGTTGTCAGGGAAATCTGGAATATCTAGGTCTAATCATAAAGAAATCTCCATCTCTGACACTCTTGAGAATTGTGTATATTTAAGTAAATTAGGTAGATCTGTACTAGTTGTATTCTTGGCCCAACAAGTAATACTGACTCTAATATAGTAGGTTATCACAATATTTCATGCTCCATTATCTCAGGAAATATTTATCACAGGCTGGCAATATAGGTATCATTTTAATCGTCTTCAAGTACCTAAGAAGAGATAATGGTAATATCTATATGTCATCGCGATAGATTTTTCATGAAATCACTGTAAAAGCAGGAAGATAATATGTTTGTGGGTTTTTTTTTACCTAAACAATTCTGATGTTCAATCTATGACAGGAAATCAGAGATATAACACAGGTAAATCATATATATACCAACAGATAGGCCTTAGTCTCAGCTTTCTAACAATGTTTTGATTGTAAAATTCGGTCATATATTTACGGTAGAAGAACGATTTATATTTCCATTATCATAGTGGTATTAGGCGCTTGCTGCAGTGTTGGCTTCACTCTGACAGCGCACGCCTCGTTCTGGAGTGCGGAAATTTCGCTGGTGCGCGGCTGGTACTTTGTCAAATACATAGAACCAGCGAAACCCGTTATCACGGCGATCGCCACGCCACGCTTATGTGCAAGAGGTGACGTATTGGTAAATTTTGGCGTATCAGCGTAGACACTGCTGGGATGAAACGAGATGCTCGAAACTGCTTTGTACACATTTTTTTATTCTTTTGCTTTGTATATACACTGCAAGGCGCAAAGTGAATTCCGGCCTCCCATTACTTTCTGCATAGTAGTTTGACGCCATGTTTTTGGTACATATTTAATTAGTAACGGATATTTTTAGGTACATAGAAATTATAAAACATAATTACTTTGTAGAGACGTCTGTACGTTCTTTGTTTCTCTCGTTAAAAATATTCATCAAGAAACGTGGGATATAAGTACGTCCCCATAAGTTGAGTACGTTTTACTAAAATTACTAACATATCGACATTTTCAAAGTGACGCATATCTGTAGACTTTGTGAATTGAATAGGATATGCATATCAGAGCAGTAACTAAGTAACACATTGCACTTGCTCTCAGTTTTAAGGTCATGCCTAGATTGTTTAATAGCAGAATACAGTATAGTTTTGTTATTGTTGATGTTTTGATGATATGTGTGTTGGTTTAAAGTTTCGCTCGACGCTTTCATTTCCAGGTATACCTTGTGCGCCATTACCACATTTATGTGGGTGAAAAAGTACGTCCGTTAGTTCTGATCCACCTGTATGTATATACTAGAAATCGGATGGAAATGCCTGCACATAGTTGTACATGTAACACTGGTGTTTGATCTATCGTTTGTATAATCTGTGCGATCTTGTAAATATCCGTAATTAGAGTTAGAGATGACGCCTTATATATCATTTTCAGTAGTTCTTTAAACTTCTACAAGGATGGATACTAACTTTTTATTTCATGACGAGGAACAATTCTAAACCGCCACAACGGGTGACTTGTATCGCATTTAAAAGATTGAATAAAACCAAGGCTGATGTTCATTGTTACTAATGCGAATATTATCTCTTCCAATCAAAGTTAAGAAATTACACATTGAATGCAGTGCTATGCCATTGGTAACATCTGTGTAGCTCTTTGTCGACGGTACGCCTTACATTGGAGTCTCTACAATTATATCAGTATGTATTTATATCTGGTTAGATTCGAGGTCCGACTGAAAGATGAATACTTATGGCGAAAATAAAGAGAATTTTGAATGCAATGCAGTGGTGGTTTTTTTTAATAAATACACGACTAGGAATCATAACATCAGATATTGTGTAAACATTCTAGAGGGAACTAACGTGATCTAAAAAGTGTATAATCGTAATATTTATATATGGTCTTTAAAAAAAGAATGGAAAAGATAAGTTAAAAGAAGCAACTAGCAGTACTAATACAAAAGTAGGATCCCCAGTGATGCCAGGTCATATTTGCCTGCAGGGTACTCTTACGGTCGGGGCACAAGCCTCATTGGTTTGCCAATCATTGACGGACAAACCGCTGAGTTTGCCCTGGCCACAAAAAGTCATTTGGGGAGCTGTAGAAGGGTCCCATGACCGTGTAAACCGCCCTCAGTGTGCTACCAAAACTCCAATTTAGTTTTATGACATAGGATTGCCCAAGTGAGATACTTTTTTAAATGTTCTAACATGGAATGAATAAAGTTTTTAAAGAACACAAATATAACAATATAAACACAATATAGATGATTGGAGATAAACCTGATAATACCAATGTTGCAGAGGCTATGAGTAATAGATTTAAAGGTAACAAGGTCGAGAACGAGCAGAATGTGTAGCACTTTAATAACAGTTGTAAACTTTGAACAGTTAATGTGGTACCGGTACATTTTACAGTAAATCCGACATGAATTTATGAAAAATTCGAGAGGAAAGTGTACTCTTTTTATTTGGTGTCTTATGGGAATCAACAGTGTGCATTTGTCAGTATTGAGACTGATCCTTATATTCTCAAACTAAATATTAATAAAAACGACTGACTGACTCTCCAAAAGTATTGTTTGTGAAAGGATAACTGCTGTTTCAGTAAGTTGATTTGGGCTTTCTATATACATGTAGCTGATTGAATTTTGTGGAACAATCAGTCAATATTGGCAATCATATTCCCTTCGACCATTTTGACCAACGCAGTATCCAATTTCATGCGCGTTGAAATACCATATTCTTCCCTTTCAAAATCCGGTCAATGTTATAGATAACTACACACATAACTAAACCCCATAAAGAACATTCTTTTCTTTAAGAAAAAAAGACCATATACATGCAAGTGTAACTGAGCCTTGTCCATAATTATACATATTATAATAATCGGCATTGATATGATCGGGAATTGTACTGTCTAATGTGTGCAGTAAAATGTTATAACAAAGCAAGCTACATAGAAATGTTCATTGATATGTGAGTATATTTCCTTTATTCTATTATCAAATAATCTTTCAAATAATCTATTATCAAAATATCTTTTGCTCGGCGTTATTACTCCCAGGCAATTGTGTAAAACATAGTCTCGTAAGAAAAAAATATTCCTCTTCAATTCGCTTACAAAGGAAATTACCTCGGATATTTATCCATTATTCGGTTGTTTTGTTTTTTTATTTCTTTCGGACTGAAACAATATATCTGACAGAAATACACATTCTTATGATACTTTTGACGCGAGTATCTGTACTAGATTACCATGTTAGTAAATTTCAGAGTAAATGAAACATTTTCCATATGGATATATACTTCATAACTACAATACCTAAGAACACCTTCCGCCTTGTAAAATATGGTTGGTATTGAAACTATTTAAAGTACATTTTCGGGTTTGCACATTAGCCGATCGGTCTAGGAATGATACAAGGCAGCTCTTGAACTTTTTAGGTTATTTACTTGCATTCTGCTTCGAGACGCTTAACCAAAATGCATCTGTTACTTGATGGACAACAAATTTACCTATTATATAGGTGTTTGTCCTATCAACACAAAAGATAACCTAATATTTAATCTCATCATAACTATGTGTATGTGTAGCCGTTTATCGAACACAATACCACCTATCACAAAGCTTCAACCATGTTGAAAGAGGCTTAAACATTGTAATATCATAGACATCAACGTATTTAATCACTACGTATCCCAGTGTACTTATGCTTACATAACTGTCAAGAATACCAACGTTCTTAAAATCATTTTATATGAAAACTACGGATGTCAACACGCTATCAGCATGCTTGGTTGTTAATAAAATTCGTTATGCTACGTTATTTCTAGATAATATGGAATTAGAATCCAACTGAAGCATAGTAATTATGTTATGCAGACATTATTTAACTTTTTGTCTCACCCCTGGTATTTTTGTCCCATAGGTTTAACATTGGGAACCCGTTCTCCATGCCCCTTACAAGTATCGCAGTCCATTCTCGTTGGTCTATATATCCTGTGTGTCGTTCATTCTTTTAGTGTGCACAGGGCTGAGATAAATACAGAAATCATCTCGTTATTCTCCAACTCGGTTGGACACTAAGTGATATGAACTCGGCTGTTGCCTCGTTCATATCACTCTGCATCAAACTCGTGGATAATGACTACTTAGCCCAAAACTTGTTGGTTTCTTCTTTGATATATCTGATTAATACGGGAGAATTCTCCCCGAAACGAACTCACCCCATGATACTCCCCCCCCCCCCCCCCACATGAACTCGTCCAGTTTAGAATCAGCCAGTACTAAACTCAAGTACAGGCACATGATAATAACATGGATACTTTATTTTCTCTACGTTTCTATAGTATAACCACGTGGTAGTACCAATAATGCATGGGTTTCCATTATTTTTTCACATAGAAATTCAGACATAATTAAACTCACATTATACCATGTTCCAATTTTTTTTAGATATTATGAGAATTACACTATAACTTGATAACATAGCTCATAATAGAGACAGAGACAATGTACAAAAGCAAAACTCCGAGTCAGCTATGGACCTTTCACCCAAATCAGGCTTCTAACATAATTCACAGATCGAATTCAGAGGGTGAGTTTTACACAAAGGGGCGAGTTCCCCTTTAAACTATGAGGCGACTTCAGTGCGGGGCATTTTTTTTTGTTTGGGGGCGAGTTCTTCATTAACCTTAGTGAGGAGCGGACGTTATTCATAAATCATTGTTAATGACAATTTCAGCATCTACATACATCCTAAACATAACGATATCTCAAAATAACAGTCATTTCTTTCCACCAGTAGATTTCTGAGAATTATATATACATATCATAAGTTAGGGAGCCGTTTTCTATGCTTAGTGGAAGTATACTACTAAGTATCTAAGGTAAACTGTGGACGAATCATTTTGATATATACTGTTACTATACTTTGTATTTTCACAAAGGGACATATATGTCTTTTAGCCTGAATTATCCATGCACAAAAGAAATTGAATTTTTAAAAGATCATTGCTACATCGGCGTGCTTTCCAAAATTGGAAACTTGATTGAAGTTAGATTGATTAAAAATGGTTATATCTAGAGACTAAAGTGGCCTCGATAAGACGCGGATTACCTCCATCTAGTCATTTTAGACTGTTCAAACATTGTATATCTGAACAAAATACAAGAAAGAATACATGCATATAAACAGAGAAACCAAAAGTCGGTACCCTTCATATGACCCACCGTATAAAACAGGTCTTCATCCGTAATTATTGCCACTTAACTGCTTGGTCTGTAAATAAATATGGATACAAGATTTATTAGACATGCTAAATAAGACAATAAAGGCTGGCATTAATACGTTACAGGTGCAATATGGCTTCCTGGTTCAAATAAATCCCATGGTTTTCATCACAGAAAAAGATTGGCTTCCTACCAAAAATATTTCAGATTGTTCCTAATAAAACTTTGGACTTATTGCTCAATATGTGCACACACTATATGTAGATCCTCTATATCTATAAGAAGAACTTAGGATTGCTCTCTTTTTGTCGGTTATAATCAATGGCTGTTTTTCTATGTGCGGCGGGAAAAGTGCCTTTTATAATAATGAGCCCGAACATTATTAATAATGCATCCCTAGTAGCGGGTAGTATTTCATAGACGTTTGGCCGTTGGTATATATATAATACTTTCTGGTACATCAGCTCCAATTTGGTGGGTTATGTGTACACATGTATAATACTCATCAATTATATGGATAGCAACTTTGCGTTCACACTCTAAAGCCCATAAGACATTTAATCGGTGTTATATTTTCAAGTCTTATTAACATAGGGGTATTAGCTGGTTATAATTGGTGAGAATCGGGTACATGTACCTTCATATAGATTGACATCATTGTCCAAGACTGTTCTTGATTATGATCAGTGATCGGATAAGTCAGAGTCAGTGATATATGTTGATGTCTTATAGGCTTAAGTGTGAAAGCATGGAATTGCATTGGCTTGATGCTTCACTGAACAATGTTTGACCTAAAAACGGTCGAAAGAACAATTGGACAATCTACTGTAGATTGGTCAAATATAACAAGTATTTAAGGCCATGTTCCACCGGGCAGGCGATATGGCAAGTATAGAGGCTGGTGCAGGTACACAGCGATTAACAGGCTAAGAACCAGCAACACCTAATAAATTAGGTTTCGCCAGTGATCGGCTGGTTTCCAGCGTGCAACCACCGGCTGTGACCAGGCCGGTGGGTTATAGACTATGAGCATGTTTGACATAGGTCTACTCCCGGCGGTATCGAATGTCGACGGCCCAGTGGAACACAGCCTAGGTATTTACTCTTATATATATACTCACAGATAGACGTAGGAGAGATAGCTATCACGGCGTTTCCCGTGGTACAGGTATTAGATAGGGACATAGTGTAGCGATTCCTTCTGATGAAGGCATACTTCGGAAAGAATTGACTTTTCCTCTGACGGGGACCAAGAATAAACGTACGGCTGGAGTATCCAGGTTGAAGATACTTTACCTGAACGAAAAAAGAAATACTTGCACTTCTTTGAAGTTGAAATACTCTCTTTGGAAATAACCTGATTTCAATAACTTTATGAGAGGGTCTGATATAATATTCTTCAAAAAAGGTCAATATTGGGTGGCATGTTATTCAAATATGAACCAAGAGCTCGTGGGAGCCTTGCACCAATTACATACATAAGACAAATGAGTGACCGTTGATTTCCAAAAGGTGAACGACTTAGATTTGGGAGTTCACTCAAGCTATCCTTTTTTAAATTCAGATAGAACAAAATACACCGGTAAAGGCGTTCTTCCCTGTACAGTTCAACAAACAGACAAACAAATACAACACAAGGTTACAAACATGCCCTCAGATAAACTTTTAGATAATGTGTATGGTGTCTCTGGTTATGTCACTCAGAGATTGAATAATATGGAGTCAATAATTCAGTACATTATCTAACCTTTAAATAAAGATTTTACACACTCTATTGCGGAGTTGATTATTGTATTTGCGTGAGGGCTACCGTAAAGTTAATATAAAAGACACATACCTCTATCATATGTCACATTTCAGTTACAGAGTTCTACAAATTATAATCTCCATTAATGTACATTCTAGATGTTAATTGTTGATTCTCAAAATTGATCCAGGTCTTTTATACTTCACAGGACATAACATCAATATATCATGTGAATATCAGAAAATAGAAACTCCATATCTTGATATCTTATTTCGGATCAAGGTAACGATATTTAAATAACTCAAAGGACATATAGACTGGTCATTTGACTCAGTATATCTTTGACAATCCCTCACCTTTACATTGGCCCTTCAATAACCTGCAGGTATATATCAGGTGTTAACATATGTTTCTTAACCGCTAATTTGAAAAATTCATTATTACATGTTCGCTGGAAGGGTATCCCACATGACCATTCCCTGGTACCATGAGGTTATATTAAAACATTCCGTTTGTGGCCTTTTCAAATTCAGTTTGATTTATTGTTCCGAGCGTATTATCCTTTCATTTACCGGAAGAATATGATGTTCATCCCGCACCCACCAGTGAACTAAACTAAGGAGATGTACAGTCCTTCTATAACTAAGCGGTCTGATCCTACAAAGTTCCATCATCTCAGCTGTGGGCACTTCTGTGCGACTATATAATCGCAATACACATTGTAAACAGTTATTTAATACCGTTTGCAATTTGTTTCACGTATGCTTCGATGTCAGATAGTAATAGAAATCGGTATATTTAATCTTAGGCAAAATCATTTGTTTTACACTTACATTTGCAGCGTCTGTATTCAGTAAATAATGCATCTTTCGTATCTTAGATAGCTTCTGTCTAATATCCCTATTAGTGTTAGATTTATCTGATCCCTACCACCTAGTTTTACATCTAATGTTAGTCCCAAATAGTTAAACTTCTTCACAATATCCAGTACTCTGCCATAAAGATCACAACTTAAGAGTGGTGTACTAGCTCTATGATTTGTGAACCACATGAGCTTGGTTTTACTTATATTCACTGTTAGCAATCTGTTTTTAAACCAGTTGTGCATTCGATCTAGGTCTTATTGCATATACGTTTGTACAGAAATCAGATCTGGTCTACTTATAGTCAATACCAGGTCATCTGCATACATCATAATAGCCGCATGATTAAAACTGTCAAATATCCCGTTTATGTAAATAATAAACAGAACAGGGCCCAAAACTGAGCCCTGTGGGACTCCAAATGTAACCAGTAGGTATTCTGTTACTCCTTTACTTGTTTTTAATCTTTGCCTGCGATAACTTAATTACGATCTGATTCAAGCAAAATGTTCCCTCAAAACCAATAGGACTAGTCTTCTTAATTAATTAATGAGGAGTCAATAAATTGGTGTTTCAAATTTCCAACATGTTTCGGTCACACGGGACCTTCATCAGGGATTGGTTTATTATGGATCATTTGGACATACTGAGGTACACTTGGGATCAAGGGATCGCTTTTATGGATCTTGATTTTACTCATGCGTAGTGATTGATTGATGTCTTATGGTTTCATATCCATATTGTTGTCACTGTATATTATGTGGTAACAAAATTAAGTTTTGAAAGACCCTGGAGTTAATTACGATCTATATAATTTCAAGTTTTTTTTACCCATTCCAATATGTCTAAGAACATTAAGCAATAGTGTATGACTTACAGAATCGAAGGCTTTGGCCAAATCAACATACACGCACAATACTACATGTTTATGATCCAGACCTACGGTTATTTGGCTTATCAGTCGAAAAACAGCTTGCGCTGTTGATCAGTTGGGCATAAACCCATATTGATGCTTAGCAATCAAATTTTCTGTCAGTAAATGGTTCATTAGCTATTTATGTAAAAGCTTTTCTAGTATTTTCGATATGGTCAGAAAGACACATATAGGTCTCCAATTCTTGTTTTCCGCCAGGTCACTTGACTTGGGAAGTGGAGTAATAGTTCCATCTTTTAAACTAGCTGGGAAGTCATTGCAATCTATTATCTGGTTAAACATATCTTGAATGAGGGAAGGATTGTTTAACAATGCCCGTTTTAATAATGTAATTTTTATATATTTAACTCCAGTTGTTTTATCATTTTCAAGACCCCATAGAACCTTTACTACTTCATGATTATCCGCATGATTTATCGTATGCTTATTCTCTATAGGTTCATTGTCTACAATATGCGTACCTCGATTACATTACATAAGTTTTTCTGCCAGTTTGCCACCTATTTCTGCAAATTTCCTAGGCCAAATCCACCCTCCCGTGGTCGCCGTGGCCCCATTGTAAACCCAGCATTAGATGTGCTTGTCCATATACAACGGAAAATCTGCACCTTTTTTTCTTAAATTTAATGCCATTATATCATTCCTCCATACATACATTATATTATGTCTAAATATGAGTGCTATATATCTGCCATTCCTCCATTCTAGCTGGATTTAAAGCCCATGTCCATTTTGGATATGATTTACATGAGATTCTTTAACTTTTCACTACTTCTTTTCAATTTGTCAATATATATCAGATGTAGGTGGCGGAAACACTTACCCTAATATCGCAGCCACATTCCCAGGAGACGAGGGCGCCGTTTAATGCTGTTTTTGCATTCATTTGAATTGAATTGGGCGCACCCTGCAGTAAGTAGTATTTGGTTGTCGGGGCTGCAATACCCAGGAGATCAGTACGAGACGTATAGGCCAACGGGAAAATATTGTCAGAACCTGGAGGTTGGGTAGTGACCAGTCTTTTGTAGAAATCTGTGTCGCATTCGAATTTCTCCTGAGCTACAGTCGCAGTACTGCCATCACACTTCCTAGTTTGGGAGAGCAAAGAGCATGTTTATTTGTTTGCGTAACCCACTATGTTATTACCATGTACATGTAGTACTGTGTGTCCGTATTTTCATCAGGTAGTTATTTATTAACATCTAGATGAGAGAGAGCAGCTCATCCAACCGGTTTCATGTAGTGTTGATTGTTGGTGGTTAAAATTATTCTAAAATTATAGCAATATCTGAGTTTCATGTAGAATGTATGGAGGTAGATATTACAATCTCCGTGATGCCATGTTACTTAGCATTCACGTACCGCATCATTATGGATATCATTATGTAATTCAATATAGAAAATTGAATTCCTGACAGCATTGAATAAAATCATCTAGATTTAAACCTAAATTTTGTAAAAAAAAAAGTGACAGGACAAATATCCACTAAGGAACCCTATATTGCCCATTTTCGTTGATAATTAGCTGCTTATTGGAATAGCCTAGTCAACATGAATAGCCTAGTCAATTTGAATAGCCTAGTCAAATCAAGAAAAAAGTTTCAGCCCACGATAATTAACTCATGCGACTCTGGAATTGGAGACAAGAATTTATTAGCCCTGAGGCAAAACTCCAAAGGGAGTTGTTGAGTAGATTGATACATGATATCAAAGTCAGGAGTTGATATAATATGAGATATAAACAGAGAAAGTCTAGCCCTAGTTGTGGGGCGGGTGGTGGTAAATTACTGTTTTTGTTTCAAATACACGCGCCGCCCGAGTGAGGTTGAATCGTGACGTCAGCGTGTTGGTGTCTCACGAGTGCAGTAGAGGGCGTCGCGGATAATTATAGCTCAATTTAACAATTATTCTCCAATTAACTCACACGACTCTGGAATTGGATACAAGAATTTATTAGCCCTGAGGCAAAACTCCAAAGGGAGTTGTTGAGTAGATTGATACATGATATCAAAGTCAGGAGTTGGCCAATTTGGCGGCGAGTGCTGACGAGACCTCGAGGGACAAGGGGTCGAGGTAAGCACTGACACCTGACTTTGTCTTCCAGGTCCCATGGCACATTATGGACTGGAGGTCCACACCTGGGGAGGAAGCAGCATCCTGGGCGGCTCCCCGGCGGAGGCTGTGGATAGAGTACCGGCTCGAGGCTGGGACACCAGCCTTTTCCAGGGCGAGCCGGATAAATGCCGTCAGCTGGCGCGAGGCCAGCAGCGCTCCTGATGGGGTCAGGAAGGCTGGAGCCCAGGGAGGGGCTAGGCTCAACTCCCTGTAACGGCTCCAAGCCTGCACCGGGCAGAGGTCAGAGCCTGAGGGAGCCACGAAAAGTGAGGTCGAGTGTGCTGCTTCCCGGATAGTCTTGGAAGAATTGATGACCACCCTCAGCCCCCCCCCCCCCCCCCCTCTCCTGCTGGATGTCTCTGCGCAGGAGGGTATGGGGGCCAGGCCCGAGGGCGGAAGGGGAGATAAGGTTGGAGCCTCGGAGCATGGAGGCGTAACCCATCAGTATAGCGGCCTTGAGGACCATGCCATGGGGCACTGCCTGGTCTGCCGTACGAGCCAGGAGAGCCACGAGGCCCGCCGAGAGAGGGGGGGCCGTCGCTGGAACGTGAGGGGTGAGCCGTGCCGCGCCCTGGAGGACTTGCTTAACCAGGTGATGTTGAAACGCGGAGGGGTCGCCCCCGTGGGAGACGATCCAGGCCCTCGCGCCGGAGATGTAATTGAGGCACGAGGTCGGGGCCGCCAGTAAGTTGGCCAGATATTGGCCGTAGAGTGCGGCCTCGCGGACCGAGGGGTGAAGTGGGTCCACCGAGTACCAGGCCGCGAAGGTGATGAACATCCTAGCCTGCCGGTTCTTGTTTTCCTGGGTCGAGGCCGAGGTCGCCGCGTTGACCGAGGCCAGCATCTGGGCGTGTAGGCGGGAGGCTTCTGGAAGAGATCACCATGGTAGTGTAAGGAATGGTTTTGGAACTCAAAGATGTACGTGTGATAGTCCGAGTTTTCGTGCGAGGGCCGAGGCCCACATGCCGGCCGGAGGAGAGACCAGGGCCCTCGCGGCCGCCTGCGGGAGGCGGAGCTCCGGGCCCGAGGCCTGTCGAATATCAAGTACAAAGTCTTTGCCCGCCAGGACGAGCCAAATTTCTCGAGCGAGTGCCGCCAGTACAGGGTCTCTGGTCCTGCCCGTGGTGAGGGTATCAATCCCCCGGAGGAGATCGCGGCCGATGATTATCCGCGAGCCCAGCGGGAGCCCAGGGGCGAAAGTGGCACAGGCTACCAGGATAGCGCAAGCCTGGAGGTGGACTGGAGCACAGACGAGAACCTTCATGTCCGAGGTGGTGGTGTGAGTGCCATACTCTGTAGTCGTGGAGACTGCCACACCCCCTTTTGCGTGAACAACCCAGAGGTAGGCATCTGGTCTGAGCAGCACCACCACCGCCAAGCCATTATATTGAGCAGCGTAGGCGGCATACCATGCCAGGTCTGCCTTGACCCCTTTCGATAGTCCTATTAGGCTATTCGGCCTAACTTTCCGGAGTGCCGCCAGGAGACTGTTGGTGAACTTCCGGGCCGGCAGTACACAGCTAGAGACGTGAATCAGTTTCCCAACTAGAGACTGAAGCTGGGGTTTGGAGATGGCTGTCTTCCGAGACCATGCCAATGCCAGGGTCTCCACCTCCTTAAGTTTCGTCGGGGGGATGGTTACCTGACCCGCTGCAGCGTCTATTGTGTATCCTATCCACTCCAGTTTTTGTACAGGGGGGGTACATTTGTCCGGAGAAAGAGTGAGACCAAGCCTATCCGCTAGGGCCTTGAAGTCGCGGTAGGCAGCCTGGGCCTCGAGGTTCGTGGCGGCCACGCCAAAGAAATCGTTCAGATAGACTAAGGTCTTATGGCCTAGGCCTGCCATGATGTAGGCCACTGCTTGAGTGGTCCTCTGGCATGCCGCCGCCGAGAGCCTCTCGTCGAAGGGGGGGGCAGAGGTCCAGGTACACTCTGTCCCCATCCGTGATGGCATAGAGGGGGTAACAGAGGGGGTCGGCCCGGAGCTGGCGGTAGGCCCTGGCTAGGTCGGCTTTCCACATGTAGGCCTGGGGGCCTAGCGGCTCCAGGAGGGTGATGGCATCCCTGATACCCGGGAGTGTGTAGACAAATTTAGCGCCCTCAAAATTCCCTGGTAACACTCCGGCATTGACTCCGGAGCCGGGGGGGAAGGAGAGGTCGACTATTATCCGCCTGGAGGCATCCTTCTTTGGGCGGGTCATCATCGAGAGATTTGCATCCAGGTGAAGGGGGAGGCCTCGAACAGGCCCAGTAGGGCCCCGTGGCCCATCTCCGTGCGTATATAATCCTGGACTGCCTCAGGGTAGTGAACCGCTGAGGCATGGTTCGTACAGGATGGGGACGGGAGTGAGGGGCGGGAGTAGCTCGAGGGCCACCCGAACTCCAGATAATCCGTGAGGCGATGGTCGTGGTACCCCTGTAGGGCATCCCTCCATGCTGATATGTTGAGTCCCGAGGGCAGAGGAATTCGCACCCAGGCGTAGTTCGGTAAACCTGAGGCTAGTACTTGTTGGTAGACTCGGAGGTGGAAGCGGTGAATTTCCCAGCGGTGTGGGAATGGTGCTGGCCAGAGATTGCGGATAACCGGGGCGAATTCCTCCGGCGAGATCCAGGTAGGCGGATCCTCGGACGCGATGGGAGCTGCCGCCGCCAGGGCACAGCCAAGAGACATGTCCGTAGGGGCCCAATCTGCGAGGGTGAGAGGCGGGGCGGGTCCTGCAGTGCCCCCAGCTGGCGGGTACTCCTGGCATTGAATTCCCGCGGTGGCGCCATCTAGCGGAGAGCGGCTGAAGCGAGCACTAGTGCACGTGGTGCCGGTCGGGGAAGATGCCACAGAACTTGTATCATTGATCACGCAATCAATAGCAGCGGTCTGCTCCTGGAATAGCAGAGAACATTTAACTGGGTACATAACTGTTCCGGACGGTGTTCTCGGGCCGAGGCCTGATTCGAGCCCGGAGGCTTGGAGATTTAGTTGAGGGACGAGGCGAGCGGTCATGCTTGGAGAGCTGGGGCCTACTGCAGGCGAGTCGCTGTAGGCTCCAAAGTGTCCCATGTTGAGAGGCCCGGGGCGGCCTAAAGTTGAAAAGGGGGAGTGGCACCCTTCTTAGCGGCTGGTTGTTGTCCGGCTAATTGGCGTTGTTTTATCCGGCATTCCTTCTCCGGGTGGGGGTGGTACGAGGACAGATTGCACAAGCAGTATGCACATATATGTAATTGCTTGAGGCCGTTATCCACATGTCCGGACTGGAGAGAGCAGGTCCTCTTGTTATAGGCTCCGCAAGGTGGGCCGCCCCGGAGTTCCTGCTTTTCCCCCTGCCTATCCGGTCTCTTGGTTTCCCCCGAGGCCTGATGGTCAATTCCGCCTAGAGGGGAGCGGGACATGGATATGCGTAGCATCTGTATCCATGTCGTATCCTCCCAGGCCTGGGTGAGGCGGCCTTCCGCGATCAGGCTTAGTTCTTCTTTAGACCAGGATCTGACTTGGGTGAAGGCATAGTCCCTCGAGTCCTCCAGGACATCACGGATATGCTGCATGGTGGGTGCAATATAACTTTGAGGGTACTCCAGGTCGTCCACGATTCTGAATAGGCCCCAGAGGTATTCCGCCATATTGAGTTCGTTGAGTGCAGTCTACTTCTTGTTTCAAATATGCGCGCCGCCCGAGTGAGGTTGAATCGTGACGTCAGCGTGTTGGTGTCTCACGAGTGCGGTAGAGGGCGTCGCGGATAATTATAGCTCAATTTAACAATTATTCTCCAACTGACTGACCACTGATAACGAAGTGAGACCAGGAGTCTCCCTTCCATTCTAATTCTAAAGAGGAATTTCTGATTTTAAGTGGACGAGAAAACGAGTATTCCATTACGAACCACGTTTTCCCGACTGCGAGGAGGCCCTTTAAAGGGATGTTCCACTGAGCCAACTGATGCGTCGATAAGATAATGTGCATTGCTTTTTTTGGGCTGTTTAGCTGTGTGCTTGACATATGATAACATCTACACCACCTGAACGATACACCAGAAATGTCCAATGCCTGCCTTCAAAACCTATTCAAGTAGTTTTTGTCGTACGCATGACGTCCGACGGCATTGTTTTTTCAAGCAGGGCTGAGGGTTTGTACACTATAAACAAATTTAGCATAATCTCCATAATCTTTAGGTCTAAAGCCAGATGGTGAAAAACCGATGAGCTATTTCTTAAACCTGGAAAAGAAAAACTTTGAAAATAAACTAATCTCACAAGTGCAGAACGCCACAGGTGAGATCATATTTCAACCACAAGAACTCAGGAAGTTTATCTACAAATACTATGAAAGTCTATATTCTATGAGTGTTGATTTCCCACCTACCAATGCATTCCAGAAAATAATTGAAGAAAAAGTTAAACCTACATTACCAACTCTGGATTTCCTGGAGGCAGAATCGATAGACAGACCTATCACATTTGGAGAACTAACAATGCCTTGAAAGAGACGAATACTTGAAAAACTCCAGGTTCAGATGGTCTCACTGTAGAATTCTACAGGGCCTTCTGGGAACTTCTTAAACAGCCATACTTTGAGTCTCTGAATACTTCTCCAGTACATAGAGGGACATCTCAGCATTGAACAAACAAGGGGAGTAATCACACTGTTACCAAAAACCCAAAAATCTATAGACTTAATCTGGGGGCTGTTTCACTAGAAGCGGGGTCAAAGCGAGAGGTAGGACCGCAACAGTGGCAGGAATAGCGGCAACAACAGTGTCAATCCCAAATATGCGTTTCAACAGTGGTCTCGCTGTTGAGGTGAGACCAACTCTCACTGTTGGCACAGGTCTCGCTATGCACACGCGTTTGACATTCGAATTTATTTGTCGACGGGCCGCGATGACGTGGAATTTCATAGGAATTAAGCAATGAAATTTTCACACGAGTAAGGTATATATATGGCCTATAATCTTACCAAATATGAAGAAAATCGGTCACGCTGTTTCGAAGTTATAGGCGTTAGAATTTTTCACTCCCTCCGAGCGTTTGCGTTGGTCGCTGTTCTTTTTCACTCCCTCCGTAGTGCGGCGGGGTTTCGGCTCTTCTTTTTGTCTCCCCCCCGGAGGCCGGCGGGACACTGGCCACCAGAGCAGTATTTGCTATGCCAAAATTCAAACCCCGATATCTTCGGAACGATACGGCAGTTTATCTTTATATTTGGTACGATTATAGGTCATATGCATACCTTACTCGTGTTAAAGTTTCATTTCTTAATTCCTACGGGAAGTGTGTAAACACCTTCTATATATGTAACCAACGAGAGGGTCGACCATCTCGCTTACAGTGGCCCCACAGTGGCAGTAACAGCGAGAGCCACTTGACTGATGAAACGGGTTCTGCCACTTTTGGTGCCGCTCGTGTCCCAAGTGCCGTTCACGCTTGACTGCACCTTCTCATGAAACGCAAACTATCACTGTGGTCTCACTATGACAGCTTACCCTCCTAGTGAAACAGCCCCCTGGATAATTGGAGGCTGACTTCTCTCCTCAACCCTGAAGCGATCTGTATTTGTTGTTGTGGAATAATTACCTCTTTTTCAGCACCCTGAAGTTTTTCCAACTATGATACTAGAAATGACTGTATCAGACATGAAAAGATTATAGACTGTCACATGAAAGATTAATTAATATATACCTGAACTACTGAAAAGGGTGGCAATCTTCTCTATGGCAATAAGAAAATGATCAGTTAGACATTAGGTAAGACTCCGATAATGAACAAATATTGGATGACGGAAAATCACATGTAATTTGATGTCAAATGAATGAATAAAGTTTTCCCTAACAAAAAAGCATATACCTGACTATGTCTCTTCTTATCGACGCATCAACCGGTTCAGTGGAACACCCCCTTAGATATTTTACTTTATCTCACCCCTGGTATTTCTTCTCCATAGACTTAACATTGGAAACTTGTATTCAATGCCCATGTCATATTTAGGGAAAATATCCAATGGGGAATTATGTCAGAAAGGTTAGCCCATTAGTCAATGTGAAGGGTGAGATAAATTCAGAAACCCATTCAAGTTTAGGGTCAGAGTTCGATCCCATCTTGTTTAAATCGCGACGTAATTCATGTGGCTTCGCCTTTAGATTTACTACGCAATTTCAACTCGATGGGATGCAAGCTCTGACCCTAAACTTTCATAGGTTTTCTCAGTAATATACGTACCTGGAGAGAAAATATGCCAGAGCAGCAATGAGACCAATGAGTGCCAGTATGAAGAGAACGAGCCACAGGATGGCGCAGCAGCGAGGGGAGTATCCACAACATTTCCCGTCATCACCGTCTTCCACCTTCTTTGACGGCGTGGAGGATTTACGAGACACTGGTGCTTTCCTGGCCGGTTCGTTGATGATGGCTGGTGCCTTTCTATTAGGAGAAGGAGACCGTTTCGGGGCGGGCTTTGAAGGCTTTAAGATGGATGCCCTAGGGATCTCCGTCTATAAACCAAGGAAACATGAATAGCTATATGAACCTTGTATCTCAAACTAGAAGATAACTGCTCCAATTCCTTTTGGTGGTATTTGCTGCAAATAATGCCGCCACATTATCTCATATTGACCATTAGCTCACCCCTTGTGTTTTATCCTATAAGCTTAACATTAGTGACTCGTTTCCCATGCCCCTTTGAGTATTACAGTCTGTTCTCCATGGTCTTAGACGTCGTATATCCAGTAGGTTGTCCTTTCTTTAAGTGTAAACAGGAGTGAGATAAATACAGAAAGCAACTTGTTTTGGTCAAAGTCGTCCTTCTCTGCCTTGTTGAAATGTTACGCGATATTCAGTCGGCTTCGCCTCGTTCAGATCACTCCACATCAAACTCATTGAGAAAAACGACTTTGACCAAAACTTGTTGGTTTCTTCTTTATCATTCATGAATACGACAGCTTGTACCGGATGCTGAAACTGCCCCAAAATACATTCTAGTGAATACCGATTACTAGCTGGCTGGACGATATATACATGCATTAGTCTCATAGATGTTTACTGAGAGCTGTATCTCATCGCGCTCAATACTCTGTTATCAGACATAAATATATTTTTAAAAAACACGACAATAGAGGTACATTACACCCACACTTGTCTTCACGTTGAATATTTCCTTGCTCTTAATATTTCTGAAAAGCTCACCTTGGTAAGAGACTTCTTTACTCAATAAAAGTAAAAGTTCAAAAGATCTATACTGCAGAATGCTGAAACCTAATATAGATTGTAATGGTTCAGTTGAGTGATAGATGAATTAAATTGAGCAAATAGTATGACAAATTAATAAGCATGAAAGCTATAAGTAAGAGCATGCATAGAGTCTTGAGAATTATCCTACATTTATCCTATAATATATCTTTCCATCTTTGAAGGCCAAATAATGTCGATCAAGTTAGTTTATGGGATGAACAGTAGGATCGTCCAACGAGCTGAAGATGAGAAGAATTACGATGAGAAGGGGCAGAACATTATTGATTTTTATGCCGAAAGCCATCTCTAGGAATATCATTTTTCAAGCATTTTATCTGCTACACATTATATATATATATATCTTTCTACATATGAAAAACCATTTCCTCCATCAAATTCAAACGACAGCTACGAGTGTGCCTTACACTAGATAAGGGCAAATTCGAAAGGGTAAGGCTGCGAAAGTCAATCCCGTATTGACCCCACCAAGCCTCAGCATCTTGGTCACAAATATATGGACGTGAGAGGGTAAACCGTTGGGTACCCCCCCCCCCCCCCGCCCCCACACACACACACACACACCTACCTACACACACACCTACACACCTACACACCTACATACACACACACACACACACACACACACACACCACCCAACCAACCACCCAACCACCCAACCCAGATGCAGGTCCTGTTGAGTCGCTGTGTGGCTCTACACTATTTTGAGATGTAAATGTATTTCTTTTTTTTAATAACTATGACTATATATATAGGTGTTGAGGCCGTGCCTCCTATTACAGATACTAGAAAGCCATTAAATTCGGAATCCAAAATCTAAAAGTAGAACCCCCAATATTATTTAGCATCGTAGATTCTGTGGGTGAAATCTCGTGCTGTTGAGTTGCAGTACAGGGTATATTGTGCTACATATCTTTCTTGACACCTTAATCTCATATGTGTGAAATAACTATGATATCATCATGACAGGTGCTAGGAATTAAGATAACAATTGCACCAACACCAACACCAATATTTAGAAGGGATTCTTGACCATATAGATAGATAGCAAAAATCACACATTTCCATCTCTATCTTGCTCTACAGGGCTTTTTAGACATGTCCTTATTCCTTTAACCATGGAGAAGGGGGCGCTTAGACCCTCATCGTCTGATAGCCAAGATTGATGGAGTAGTAAGTGAGGCGGGATAGGGTTTGCTAGTAATATATGGAGACATGGTTAGTGTGCCTGAATGGAATCTGTTCAGAGATATTTTGGTCAGAAATATTCACCGAGTTCGAAGAATGAAGTGAATCATTTCCGATCAAAATATCGGGGAACAGATGAAATTCAGGTACACTTACTGTGCCTCCTTATTATCATATACCTGTAAATCTTTTTTTAAACGTCATTTTACAGTGGTCCTGTGGTACGGAAGGACGTATAAGTATTATTTCGTCACTCAGTGACGAACGGAATCCGTACTCCTGGTCAGTAAAAGTGAGACATTCGCCCATATGTATGATATAATAAAGAGTGTCCACATTCCGCGGATGCGGGGGAATATCATCCAGAGTATACGGAAATGGGCAGAGGGGAAAGGAAGGCAGTCCCAACTTTTCTTTAAGCAGGGTACAGACGTTGTAATTTATTACGGTTCACCTAAACAGGTACACATATCCAACAGACAGAATGATGCAACTGAACTTCTGAAACGAGATACGATAAGAATAGAAGTCACTGACTTCCAATGTTTTATAATCATTTTTGATGTCCGTCAATTATTCAAAATCAAATCAATATTGAATCCATGCCCTTCAATGGTTATTACATAGTTCCATTCAGTTCAAACTCAGAGCAAATGGTAATCTCATCAATTATGAATGAGTAAAGAATTTTAAAAAAACTTTAAAAAAACAATTAAACTGTTTGGATTGCATTCGCTCTGTGTCATTTTCTGTAACCCACTTGACAAACATGCATTGCAGCTAAGAGAGACACATCTAGCCTGCTTTGGTAAAAACGGAGACATACCAAGCGAGAAATCTAGCCATTTCCGGAATCGACAAAAGGGCGTTTATGTGGGATACTATTTCATAGGAATATCTCCCTCCAATAATTTAGCCTCTTAGAAGCAATTGTCAGGTGATAGATGGAATAATAGTTCACAGAAATGCCATTTTGTGTTTGCTATTCTGGAATTCGCTGTGTTCCTCACTTGGTGTTTTTCCGGCATAAGGTCCAAATATGTCAAGTGCCAGTGAGTCCATGAGGTATTTCGGTATAGTGTTTCGGCGTGATCAGCTCGGAACTCCTCTAAGGGACTAAATACACTAATGCTCTGCACCTGACCCAAAGTCCAAATAAACTCTCCCTAAAATTAAGCAGCGTACCTGAGTGTACCCCACACTCAGGGTACAATTTAAGACGCCCTATGTCCACATAGTTTAGTGAAGATTAACACGTTTCTCTTTGCCTGCACGAAGTAGACGTTAATAGTCAATTCAGTCCATGATAAACTATTTATCACTGTGAAACAAGAGAATGTATATTGCTAAAACTCAAAACAATATCACATGATAAACTATTTATCACTGTGAAACAAGAGAATGTATATTGCTAAAACTCAAAACAATATCACATGATAAACTATTTATCACTGTGAAACAAGAGAATGTATATTGCTAAAACTCAAAACAATATCACATGATAAACTATTTATCACTGTGAAACAATAGAATGTATATTGCTAAAACTCAAAACAATGTCACATGATAAACTATTTATCACTGTGAAACAAGAGAATGTATATTGCTAAAACTTGAGCAAAACAATGTTACAAGACCGATGTGAATAGATAATTAGACAAGACAATACCTGAAAGGTGACAGATAGAAGAGCCGAAATGGAACTTCGTGTAATTTGTTTTATCGATATACTTCATCCAAAACGTTAGAACATAACAGAGAAGTATTATACGATAGTTTAGACAATAAAGACCTACCATAGAAAACTTGTCCTTGTAGGTTTCATGGATGTTCACTGCAGAGGTCAGATTAGTTTAGGGTTTCGCAGGCACCATGCTATAACTGTTAAAAGAATGCTAGAAGCAATGGCCTTACGCTCACGCTTAGGCTCATGATAATATGGATAAGGACGGCCAATAAAATATATCTCATTACACAAGACACGTACTGACACATACACCAAACCTTTGCATTCACTCATGACAAGCAGGTAAGCTGACAAGGGAGAAAATGCTATGTAAGCCTGCATCTTTCTCACATATAGATGGAACTTTTACATTTTTCTTCAGTGTGCTCTCCCTTGAGACGGTCGGGGTGGATGGGGCGGAGTTAGTTCTGGGAATATTTGTGGAAACCGTTGAGACACTACTGTTCACACTGCTGGCCACGGAATTCGGTCTGCTAGACACAGACCCTGCATCGCCATTATTCAACTCCACCACTGTCGGCGTCGGTGTTATCCCAATATTCAGTGGTTGCCCAGCCTGCATCGCAACAGCATTTATCATTTGAGCTTGTTGTGGAGTCGGCGTCAAAAGAATCTGACCATTGGGCATGGTATTAAATGCCGTGACTGGTAATTGTTGATAGCCAACAGCGGGCTTGTATAAGGTTGTCGTGGGCAATTGACTGTTGACGGTGTTTGTTAGATCATTAACGCCCGGAAGCCTATTTCCGTTGACTGTTATAGAGTTTCCGTAAGACATCTTGAATCCGTTTATGAGTCTCCCTCAGATGTATGTACTACCTTGGATTGCTTATGCACCGCAGATCCCTCCTTGTATTGCTTTTCTATCGATTTGTTATCGGATATCTTATATATGTATACAGGCAGTGGTCAGTTATATCCAGATATCCCTGTAATTTTAGATCCTGGTAATGTCAGATTCCAAGGCAGCTGAACACAGAAGAACCTCCTAGTAGTTCCTCCAATAAGGTCCGTGAATCAGGGACAGTGGGCAACTGCGCTCTGCTGAGTCTGCATCGGGAGGGGATAAGAGGGTGTCAGGGTAAGAGCTCTTACCCCCTCCCCTACAGTGCAAATATGAGGGCTCGAGACACCAGGGCCAGAAGATAGTTTAGATTTTAGAAACACCAAATCTTTGTATATCATTTCACTTCACCATCCATCCGTATATTTGGTACAGTATTTTCAGTATTGGTTTCCAAATGTGGATTTTCTTTAAAATTGGGAAATATGGAACATACTTTGTCAATTTTTACCAAGAAAATTGGGATATGAGGGCCCTCCTACCCTGTGCAAGCCTCTGGTTGGAGAAGAAATGAAAACGGATCACGACTAGTGTGTTGACTGACAGGGTGGGATGTGTACCTACTCCGTCCGAAATCAGCCATGCGTGTCACGGCCACAGCGCCCCTGAGCAAACGAAGGTCCCTTCTCCGACCCATCCCATCAAACATCTACCCTGCTCCTGCTACCTGCACCGACTAGCACCACACCCTTTAACCCAGCTCCACTAAAAGAATATTCAATATCCCCGTAGCGTCTTGCTAGAAGGATAATCCCATCCTATATATATAGTTATTATTATTATTATTATTATCATTATTATTATTATTATTATTATTATTATTATTATCATTATTATTAGCATATAGAATGTGTTTCCAACGTTAACGGACAAGAAATTGTAACTCAAAATGTGTAGACTATTTTTATTGAATGCACGCAATGCATGCTTTTTAAGTAATCAAGGCACTTAGTGAACGGAAATCATGCCTTTCTTATGGGATATCTTGTTCAATAATTGCTTTAGTATAATCTAGATTTCGTAAACTATCAAAACGAGAGCAATTTCGTTAACTATCAAAACGAGAGCATAGAATGCTAAACTTCCCAACGAATCCCCGAAAGTTATATCACTGGTAGAGAGTCCATATGGTACACTAAGAACACTGAAACAATAGAGTAAAGCAACATAGACCTTAACAAATATGTTAGTTTGAAACCCAATTAGATACTACAGACAAACTAAATTTGAAAATAAGGTGAAAGTAGATAGAAACTAAGGTAATCCTCAAGGTAAAAGACACTGGCCTTTTGCATTTGGATAGGAAGGGAGAGATTTTACATACTATGCATATAGAGATGGTTGTAATGGAATCAAAGTATTGGACGTGAAATTAAGATCGGCATAGTAGATGTTGATATTCTATATCTGCTGTTGCCACGACGCACAATTCTTTTAATAGCACGAATACTTTATAGAATGCAGCCTGTTGAAGTTCATTGTTCAAAGATCCTTTCGTGATTCAAAGATCATTTAAACCAGATGTATTTAATATATAAAAATATTTTAGAGGCAATTCACTATTTCTATGCCTCCGGTTTAAAAAGACTAACAAGGTATTTCAAAATGTAGTGTAGAATAGAAGAGGGAAGTACATGTATTTGATCAGAACGTAAGATGCCAATTAAATGATATCCCATCTAGTGTGTAGTCCTGGAACAGTATGAATCTGGTATTTACTCCCCACGTTCATCACTGACAACAGGCAATAGAAACAAATCTAATTGTGAATTTTCCTTTTCGCTGTAAGCAATGCATGCAGGAAGCATTTGAAAATACGGGTGTTAGCTCGGTAAGATGCAGTTTATGTCTTACAGATACATATTTTATGTTTCACTTTCAATTGGGAAAAGCGCATGCCTCCCTGTGTTTTTATTTAGAGTAAATACTACAGGTTGTCATCGCACACACCAAAGATAAATATCACATACAAATGGTTCTTGAACTGATTCTATATTAGCACTGAGCAGGCCTATCCAATACTCTTCAGTAGTCTGTTTCTGATAACGGATTATGTACCTGTGATTAATCCAGAAAGTGCATGACATAACTTTATAATATAGAATTATCCTTGAACCAAATGAAAAGACGCACTTTTGTATATAAATGTAAACGTTATGTCGGGGAGCATGGAAATGTGTATTATTAATGACAAAGATGTTATAACAGCCGCTTGGTTTGAGAACTATACCCGCCAAAGACCACGCCCAACGCACTTTCCTTCTTCTTTTTTTTTCTTAACAGAAATTCATAAAATCACGACCCCAAAAGGGCGGCTGCATGGGGAACGAAGAGGTGTATTTCTCTAGCACAACTCCCTCCACCTTCAAGTCACACAAACTGTGGCCCATTTAAAAGGGAATTTCAGAACACACATTCGCCCTAGGTATACACTCAAACTGGTCCGGGGCGAGTTTTTTTAAGACGCGTTTCTTATTCATGTATTCTCGAGTTGATGGTATTAAAAATACAATGTGGAGCATGGAAATCTATTTTCATTGAGTAAATCCTGAACTAGGACTTATTTATATGTTGTTCTCCTGTATTTCAAACCTTTTAAATGTACATTCCATCCGATAAGGTAATATTAGAAAATCAAGATAAATTATACCAGTATGAGAAATAGGTACGATTACAAATATTTATATTGTAGATCGTATTGGAATTGTTGATTCACAAATCCTTTAAAACATGAGTGTCTCAAGGTAAGGGCACATTGCACTTTCAATCTTGTATTGGGAGTGAATTCATCTAGATGTAAGTGTATTTTCAATTAACTCAGTTAGAAATCGGCGAAGGATCTGGCCTCGAACGTCGAAGTCCTGGCAAGTACTTTCTCCTGACACAAGGAAAATAGTCAAGTATGAAGGATTTTAATATAACAACAAGCAATGTCTCCTTGCCATGAGGAAAGATTATCAAAATTAGTAGATAGATTAAATTATAGAAATACATTGCCACAATATCATTTCCGGGTATCTCCTACCCACACATAGTGTAATATAATTTCGCGTATTATTTATCGTATATATATATATATATATATATATATATATATATATATATATATATATATATATATATATATATACACACACGATGTAGCAATATATATAACATCATTACAATCACTGTATATAGAATAATAATTTAGTAAGCAGATTAAGTATAAACAAAATGAAAAACCACAATATGGCCCTGGAGCGTCCTGAAAAAAGAATATTTTTTATCCAGGTAACCGAGTCCTTTTAAAAAAACTCCTCTAATCTTGCAACTCTATCACTGTGCGATGTGGCGTTGTGTGTTCGGAAGAAAGGTAAACAGATGTCTTGCCAAAATCCTTATGTTTGACAATCATATATATATATATATATATATATATATATATATATATATATATATATATATATATATATATATATATATATATATATATGTGTGTTGTTTCACTTCTTTGGTATGGATCCTCTCCGTTCTAATACTTTCCGCAGCAGCTTGGGACCATTCTATGCAGGTATTATTGAAATTCAGTCAAGTAAATTACAGACGCAATTTAGTCCTACGTTAACGCATTCAATGCAATAAAACGTTGCTGTTCTAATACACTGTGTACACAGTAGTGTGGCGTTGTATTCCGGCGTCTCATATACGCACATTCACAATATAAATTGTTGCAATCTTAAAAAATAGGTTTATTTTGAGATTCAGTAAATAAATATATATTCTATCGGTATATTTTCTTCCAGAATCACGTATGGTTCATATAAAGGTCACTATTGGTTAAAAAGATCAGTATGAATAAAATAATCATGGATGTCTATGACATTTCCATTATTAAGTTGATAGATGGGCAGAACTGACTATGTTTTGTTTGGGTCAAACAAAACAATGCTTTCCGGTTTAGATTATTTTCACCTGTCATACAATTTCCGAGAGCTTAAATCCGGAAACGGAAACAGCATACTCTGGACCCCCACAACTGGAAAGCTTGTCAATCCTAATCGATGTGCATGATTTGTAGAAAAAAATCAGACGAGGTCCTAAATATCGCTTAGCAATTTAGGCACATAGTCCTATGCCTATAACTGCTGGAGGGAAATAAGGACGGGTTGGGCCATTGATGTTCAGGCGTTTCAGAGTGCTGGAGTCACGAGAGTTGCAGTTTACCTTGACATTTCTGGTTTTAGAAATAAGTTTGTTTTATTAAATAAGGACATCGCAAAATACGTGGACAAATGGCAAGCTGGGAATAGGATAAGCACCTCGGGATACCACCGAAAGAGATATTTTTACTGGTGATTCTCTGGTACCTACACAGAGCGGTATTTACATCACTGTTAGTATGCCGCCGTATACGTCAGTTGAGCTGCTCAGTGCATTGCTCACCCAGTGGCTTCTCACAGTGCCGCTGGGCCAGGTTCTCGGCGACCGCTTGCAGCTCTCCCCGTCGGTCCTCTTCCCGGCGGCTGCACGCGTCACCGGGCTCGGCTACTCGACCACGCCGGCCGCCGACAAGGTGCAGTGCATCCTCCAGTGTGTGACCGACTCCTCTTGTGCTCTGTGCGGCTTTGACCCCACCCAGGGGACATGCTTCCTGTACCGGTACGGCACCACACCGATGGACCCCCCTGTAGCGATCAATGCAAGTCTTCAGTTCTACGTGTATCAGGGCCGCAGTAAGACGTTATATTCCATCCGTTATGATTCTTTTCATTTATGTCTCATTTCATGATTTTATTAGCCATAGAATACAAATTCCCCATTGCAAAGGTATGGGGACTCAGGAAACCACTACCTGTTGTTTTAAAAACTGTCAGATACCATGACCGTTGTATATCGCGGTTTACAGGCTCCTGTCCACAAAGCCATCGATTGTTTTCTAATTATTACCAGTTTTAACTGGTGTACAATGATAACGATGTTCTGTAATGCTATCATATATAATGTAGTACAGCTTCAAATAATATACCTTGTACATTTTGTTAAGCTGAATAAAGTTTTTGAAAAAAAAACACACAAAAAAATAAATTTTATGTAGAAAGCAAATGATGTGAAACAGACATCATTGCAATGATAACGGCCGCCGCCGATGAGTATCATATATGGCCTGCTCCACCGTCCCTTTTCTATATTTCCGCCCGACGTAGGACGCCCGCGCGATGCCGTTCAGTAAATCCGACTGGACACACCCCTTAACTTTAAATGTTGTGGAAGGGGAATCATTAATATTCTGTAATGGGCCAATGGTTATAATACGTGATTCAGTTCTGCCTTAATAGATATGTCACACACAGGTCTACCGGGAGACTGTAAAGATGTACAAAGAACTGGATCTACTTCTTCTGGAACATACCCCATCCTGGCAGGTGGGAAAATGTTGGCTGTCGTCTCTTGTGACCAGGACACTGACGGCGGTGGCTGGACGGTACGCTTAAATACAACATCTAAAATAGACTAATATTTCTTTATATATCTGCTGCTAAAACATCCGACGTCCATACAGACAAACAGACAGATATTTTATCTCACCCCGTATAACATTATTAATTGATCAAATAAATCACCCAATTGTTAAGCCATTGGAGAAAAATAACTGGGTGAGATAATGATCACTATGATATGCATGTATTGTAAAATAGATATGTCATGCTCCAAGTATCCAATGCTTAAAGTATCACATGAAAATAAGGAAGGCTGCCTTTTACCGGTACCTCCTTTATAACTTACCTTATCGATTAAGTAACATTAACGTCTCGATTAAATAACATTAACTTTAACATATCGACCCGTGTACTCTATCGCTTTCCTCCCATTACAAGGCGTGAATAATCCTTCCTCACAGGTGTTCCAGCGTCGGACGAACGGGTTGTTGGACTTCTCGCGAGTGTGGTCGGAGTACAAGGCAGGGTTCGGCGACCCTCGGCTCGACCACTGGGGCGGCAATGAGCTGCTCCACCTGCTCGCCCCGCCCCCTAGCGGTGCAGTGGCGCATCGCCTGCGCGTCGAGCTGCTTGCTTGGGATGGAGGGAAGACGTATGCCGAGTATGACGACTTCGGGGTGACCGCTGAGGGCGATTTCTACCGCATGAATGGCGGTATGGCGTACGTCCCTGGTTCCACTGCAGGTGAGTGAATAAGTGTTTATCATCCACCTAATACAAATTATCCGTACCAAACACATGAGGAGTGTGTATGGACATACCTGGCGCATACGGTGATGTTTTATGCTCTGGGCGGCGCATTTTGAAAAAAATAGTCCGTGTGGAAAAATAGTGCACAACTAAAAGGAACTGATATTGACATACCACTTGTCCAGAAAAGGTGGATAATAAATGCAATATGGACTGGTTTCAGATAAAAGCGGTTGTATGCTCCTCGGAGTTGACTCTACGCAATGTCCTCGAATACGCTCGGACATTACTGCGCGTCAACTCCTCGGAGCATACGACCGCTTGTATCTGAAACCAGTCAATATTGTATACATCCTGTGATTTCGGCAATTATAAGTCAATGAGCAAACGATGAACCTCTGTGTATTCATGGAAATTGTGGGCGATACTCATACTTCAAGAAACGTCTTTCACTGCCCACCTACAATCATTACTAAAAGTTACTTATAAATCTGTATATCGTCAATGTTTTTATCCCTAAGCTCATTATTTGATATTAGGCATTTGCTGATCTATGTGGAAGTTGTAATTGCTTGGTATCACTAACATCACACGTGAAGTCAAATTCATATGGAATTTATAGAAAGTAAATACTGAATCATTATATTATCCCTAATGGTCACCATCATCCCCCAAGGGAATGAATGATTCATCTTGAAAAAGTCAGTAATAATTCTGTCTCCCTCCCAGTCTCCCTCTCCCTCCAGTCTAGGTTTATGTATATTTCTCATAGTATTTCTGCCTCCATTATCCATGCCGCCTCCATTGGTCATAGATTTGTGCATGTTCATTAAATATGGATGTTCACTTGGGTGTCTAGGGCGGTAGAGGTGTGAGTGTTTATCGAGAATTTTTATTTTTTTGTATACATGCTTCTCACTTCATGTAGGAATATAGCCCTCGCCTTGTGTATACATTTCTCGCGTGAATATCATAGGATCATGGTTATATTTACTCGGTGACTCTCGGGAACCTCGTAGCCCCAACCACACCCAACTTCTGCGCGCTGCTCAGTCATAAAGATAATCACCTATCTGAAATTGCCTGTATGATCATTAGCAAATATGTGTTGACGCACTGTGAACAAGGAGTATTTTCATTGTGATTGAGCCTTGTTTAGCAGGAGTTCCATATGTAGATAGTACATAGAGAGAAAGAGATAGAGTACATGCAGACATTCAGGTGGTCGCCGATAGACGGAGAAAGAGCTTCATCTTTGCGTGATGGACGGAGCGACCAACTGTGGTAAGGATGGCCAGATGAGTTCAATTGATTAAACAAATCCCATTTCTATTACATGTACATTAGGCCTAGAAAGACATCAACAGCGCACCAACAGTGCAAGCAACAGCGGAAAAAGACTAGCAAATATCAGAAAATCGGAATGGCCAATCTTCTTCATATTTGGTACGATTATAGGTTATATGTATCCCCTACTCATGTTATAGTGTCATTGCTTAATTCCTACGAGAAGTGAGTAAAACTCCGTGTGTCATCGATTGCAATCTTGTGATCTGTCCGTATGGTGTCACAGACGCCATATAGACATGTCACGAAACTACTGAAACAGGTCCCACTGGTCTAGTTAGCACTGTCTCCTTGTGTCTGTTCCTCTCTGGCAGCCAACAAATTGAGAGTTCACGCGGGCGTACAGTTCAGCACGGTGGACGCTGACCACGACTCCGCCTTCACTACAAACTGTGCACGGAGCTACGGCGGTGGTTGGTGGTTTGTTAGCTGTCTGGACGTGAATCTCAACGGCCGATACAACGCTACGGGCTTCGCGCAGGGCCTCGTGTGGGGCAATTACTGGTACTCCTACAAGGCGACGGCAATGATGGTGCGACCCAAGTAATGGTAGGCTGATGACGTCCCACGTGCGTGCTGCCATTTGTTATCAACCTTATACATAGTGTCCATAGAAAACACATGGGCAGCGTGTAGCTTCGTACCCGTATCATATGGATATGTTGTATGCTTCAGGTTGCAAAAGCCGGTGCTTACGGAAAAATAGTGCATATGAAAAAATAGTGCATACCTAGATGAACTGATATCAGTTCCCCACTTGTCAGGAAAACTTGGACAAGAAAAACAATCTAGACTGGTTTCAGATGAAAGCGGTTGTATATCTTCTTTTTTTTTGCAATATGCTTTGCTCTGTTATTTCTTTAAAACATTACATGTACATGTTCCCACACAAAATGCAAATATAAGTATTGCGGATGTCATCCTCAGTTTTGTTACTTGAACGCTCTATTAGTACTGTTAAAAACCTTATTTTTTGGTATTCCTTCGTCTCTTTAAGGAACATTTATGTATTTGTAGTTCCCATCAAACTACAATATCAGCGACAGGTGTTTCACTGGCGAGCTGACATATCAATTCACATTCTACATTTCCTGGCATTTCGACGACATCACCATACGAGGAATCATTTATCGACAGCGCATATATACTTTCTTTTTATTCAGATAAAGACGTACAAAATCACCCGTGTGTGGGCGTTCCTAATTATAGGCGTCGCCTGTATACTGCATCATTAATCAACCGTAGGTATCTACTATATGAGAAAAGAGACAGAACCTTAAACGTGAGGACGGGTTTTGATATACAGGTAATATTCTTTCTTACTTTGGGCGAGACCATGGTTTTAAAGAGCGGTGGGAGGGGTTTCCAACTACATGTACACATTTATAATGTAAAGTGACATGCAGCGTGCAGAGGATTTTGATAAACAAGTCACTTTACTTCACAAAGATAACATATTTGGTTCACTACACGGCTATCGCGCACATTACTAGTTTCATGAAGAGACAAAAGAAATAAAGCTTTTCGGGAAAGAGTTGGGTTTTTTTTCAAACTTTTATTTAGGGTTTGACAGAAAAGTCTCCAGGTTGGGCCTTAGCCGTTCTGCCACCTGGTCCCTCAGGAACCGACAATAAGGTAGCATGTCCATCGCTATAGAGATACAGCAACATTGATTGCACCAAAAAATACTTGGACACACACAAATGGGAACCAAACAAAAAGATGTGATGGGATGAAACACACTTCAGTTTTATCAAATACAGTGGATACTTTGTCTATATATCACTCTGTGTGATATAAGGGAAAAACACAGTTAAAAATCGGCATGAACAATGCAGTGCTCATTTTCTTCTGCAGTCGACAATAATTGTAGTTGGAAGGGTCATAGAAATAGCTATGTTCGACGATAGTACGCATTTATATACTCTAACTTATCCTACAATACTGGCATTGAGTCAATTCTACCAACGATTTTTTTGTAGAATTTTGGAGAGAAAAAAAACCCCACTTCATCAAGCACCTGTTTAAGAACACCTTTTTCATAGCACCGTTGCAGTCACAAACTGGCACTATCTAAGGTAGTCTTTTGTTATAGGTTTACTCGTAGCAAACATCTTCCACGGCTACGTCAAGTAACAGTGGGAGATGTGAGACTCTCTCTCTCTTCTACATAAATCTTGTGGACTCGCGACCTTATATATGTTATTTGCATATCCAAAACTTTATATTGTCTTATCATTCCAGGTTTTTAGCCCATATCATTATCTATATATTACCCATATTCGAAGGTAAATGAGAAAGTGATCACGAAAAATATATTTGCACTGTAAATTATTGACCTTACCACACATTTGAAAATACAGTAACGTCCAATATGTTGTGAACTTGAACTCTATAAAGGCATTTACAGGAATAATATTAGATGATTTATATAGGTAAGTATTCAAGCAATCGTATCTATAATATATTGATGCTGAATACAGCCATTTAAACTCTTGCTGCGGAGGGAAACCACAAAAATCATTGACTTCGATGAACGGGTTTATTCAAGATTTTATTATATTCAAATGCTACATTGAAGATTTAGGTCACAATCAACACTTGTTGCCAACTCCATAGTTATCACGATCACATGGCATGGAACAGTTAGTTGGATTGTAATCTGAGATACGTGTCACTGCTATCAATAAGACAGATGAGCACAAAAACAGCGCACGTACACATATTAAACAGTTGAAATATATAAACTATTATCTATTGAAATAAATGTGGATGATGCATAGGTGAATGTTTTACTTTGAGTCTAATTTAATCATCTAATAAGGTACCATCATCGAATATATGGAAGTAAAAAAGGCAGCACTTACATGCGTTGAATATTATGGTGATGGTCACAGCACCAGTACTTGAGATTGTGTTTTCCGTTCAACTTCAAGCCAACATAACGCGACATATAAATCTAATGTAATCTTATAACATAACCAAATACCACACAAAGCTTTAATATATATTATCAAAAGTGCACCCAGTGAGATTTAGCACAACCAAATCATGACAAATCTCGCTATAACTTGTGTGTTGGTGAAACCAGCAGTTTAGTCTACGTGACAAAATACTAAATCACATGAACAATTTTTGCCTTACGATTGATATGACAGCCAGCAATTTTCACAGCACAGAAAAGGGACAGACGCATAATAAGGATTACACCAAGATGTCCTACACCAATCAGAGGCAGCCAAACCATAAGGATGTTTTCAGCAGTGCTCAACGTAACGATTATGTTTCTTATTGGTCCTTCAGGTGTGTATTCAGCGACTTCAAATGCTGCCCTTATCATGTTTACAAGGCAGACGACATTTAAGGCAACGGATTCAAATATTGCCGCCTTTTGTGCGCGCCTTCCTTTGTATGGTTGGATGAGGAGGTTGAGGAGGAGGTACGTGAAGGTGACACAGAACATCAGCAGCAGTCTCTGGAGGGGATTAACGACGAAGGTGCTCAGTGTGACGAGAAGGAGACGGCGAAGGATAAACACACCAGACCAACACACGGGTAGACGCAACACAGGGAGGCTTAATTCACGGAACGGGCCCTGCAATGCTATACCAAAGGCTTTCGATTCTGTCGATGCTGTTTTGGGTTGGTGGTTTTCACTTCCACCTTTCAGCTTAGCGTATGCTCTTAATGGCCAGGATAACAGGAACGGCAGAGGGATTAAACATGAGGCAAAGAACTCCCAACGACTAATAACACCACGAGTCAGAAGGAAGGGACCGAAAGATAACTGCATGAAAAATGGAATCACACTGATAAATGCAAAGATAAATAGTCCAATCTGCCAGGGTTGGTAGCATTGGATGTTACCATCGAGAAACAGAACAGGCTTGTCAATAATCTCCACACACTTCAACAAGCTAAAAACTGTCCCAGAGAGTTTTTGATAGGAGAACATGAGCACTAGCATCAGTGCTTTGACCGCTCTTTCAGTCACTGATGAAGATTTCTGTTTACAGGCTTTTTGAGATACCTTCCCGGCCAAAAATATGATAATGATGATACTCAACAGTAGTTGGACGAAGGAAACCTTAAAAAGAAGTTTTGCTACTACATCAAAGTCAGCGAAGATGCACAATTCACCGAAAGCAAACCGCAAAAAATCTACTCGGAACTTCATTAAACCACCTAAGATCGATTTCAACTGGGCAATTCGGGCCGTAGAGCTCGACACGTAGATGGTGTTGATTTGCATTAATGCAGCATCTTGGAAGTAAGAAAACAACAGCACCAAAAAGCCTCCTCCCTCAGTGTTGGCAGATGACTTCTTAGACTGATTCTTGGGAGTTTTTCTACAACTTATGCATATGATTGATAGGTCTATTGGTTTTGTGAACAGCAATGCAACAAAGTCCCCCTGAAACATGAGAAAACTGACATATATGAGAAGAAAACAGAACAATAAAGGGAAAAACCAAAAATTTCCACAGAGCTCGTTTGAAATACATTTCGATGAGAAAAGAGCTTCAGTAAAGTTCACAGCACATTTTCCACAAAGTATCCCAACTCGGTTCTGATTACAACTTTTATAGCCCTTGCATGGTCGTTTGGTACAGCAATATGATGGTGGACAGCGGTAGAAATAAACTTCATCATCATACTCTTGACCCCAGAAATTAGGTCTAGATCGGAGTGTCTCAGAGCAGTCAGCGCCGTAGGGACAAAGATGGCATTTTGCCACCCGCCTAATCACCTGTAGGTACTTTTGTGGGGGAACAGTGTAATTATAGTGTTCGCAGAGATGCTCTTTATATGTGTAATGCGATCCGTTTTGGGGAGGGGGATAGACCTGGTATGTTTGATTGTCATTGTCAGTTTGGTCACTGATTAAGAAGGTGTCACTAGGTCCAGAAAGATTTTTGGTTATTGGGAAAGGTTGGTACTTAGGGTAGTTCCGACCACTGTTAGGGAGAGATTGGTTGTGTGGAGGATAGTTCTGACCGTTGTTTGGGAAAGGTTGGTTGTTAGGAGGATAGTTCTGACCATTGTTTGGGAAAGGTTGGTTGTTAGGAGGATAGTTCTGACCATTGTTTGGGAAAGGTTGGTTGTTATGAGGATAGTTCTGACCATTGTTTGGGAAAGGTTGGTTGTTAGGAGGATAGTTCTGACTGTTGTTTTGGAAATATTGGTTGTTAGGAGGATAGTTCTGACTGTTGTTTTGGAAATATTGGTTGTGTGGAGGATAGTTCAGACTGTTGTTTGGGAACAGTTGGTTGTTAAGAGGATAGTTCTGATCATTGTTAGGGAAAGATTGGTTGTGTGGAGGAAAGTCCTGACCATTGTTTGGGAAAGATTGGTTATTAGGAGGATAGTTCTGATCATTGTTTGGGAAAGGTTGGTTGTTAGGAGGATAGTTCTGACTGTTGTTTTGGAAATATTGGTTGTGTGGAGGATAGTTCAGACTGTTGTTTGGGAAAGGTTGGTTGTTAGGAGGATAGTTCTGACCATTGTTTGGGAAAGGTTGGTTGTTAGGAGGATAGTTCTGACCATTGTTTGGGAAAGGTTGGTTGTTAGGAGGATAGTTCTGACCATTGTCTGAGAAAGGTTGGTTGTTAGGAGGATAGTTCTGATCATTGTTTGGGAAAGGTTGGTTGTTAGGAGGATAGTTCTGACTGTTGTTTTGGAAATATTGGTTGTTAGGAGGATAGTTCTGACTGTTGTTTTGGAAATATTGGTTGTGTGGAGGATAGTTCAGACTGTTGTTTGGGAACGGTTGGTTGTTAAGAGGATAGTTCTGATCATTGTTAGGGAAAGATTGGTTGTGTGGAGGAAAGTCTTGACCATTGTTTGGGAAAGGTTGGTTGTTAGGAGGATAGTTCTGACCATTGTTTGGGAAAGGTTGGTTGTTAGGAGGATAGTTCTGATCATTGTTTGGGAAAGGTTGCTTGTTAGGAGGATAGTTCTGACTGTTGTTTTGGAAATATTGGTTGTTAGGAGGATAGTTCTGACCATTGTTTGGGAACGGTTGGTTGTTAGGAGGGTAGTTCTGACCATTGTCAGGGAAAGGCCGGGTGTTAGGAGGGTAGTTCTGAGCATTATTAGGGTAAGGTTGATGGTTAGGGGGATAGCTCTGACCATTATTAGGGTAAGGTTGATTGTTAGGGGGATAGTTCTGACCATTGTTAGGGTAAGGTTGATTGTTAGGGGGATAGTTCTGACCATTGTAAATGGAAGGTATGCTATTATTTACAGAAGGGGCTGCCAGTCCAGAAGTGGGTTGAGTCAGGTTGTCACAAGCTGCAAGACCAATTTCCTCAACAGGCATATTTTCAAACCACTGAATGTTTGGATCAAACACATGACTGCTGATAATGAGTGTGTCCTCTGTGATTGAATATGAGTTAATACACTTCTCACAAGAATACTCCAAATTTGTGAAAGTCAGTAATCTTTCCAATCCTATAAAACCAAGACCCTTATATGGAGCTGTAATATTATACAATCTGTGCCCGTTTGGACAGGAAACCAATATGTTGTCTATAGTTATGAGGTAAGTCTCTGTAGAAGTGTGCTCGAATAAGGAAACATATTTGGATGGAGATCTTACAATCAGAGAAGTATTATACAAATTAAAAGAACCCTCATAGGAGAAGATTATATCCCCTGAGACTCCATGTGAAGTCTCATCACTTTCAAAGTAGCTATTAATGATATTTAGAGAATATGTTTTAAAGGAAGCGATACTGCCACCCTTGCTGCTTGCACCGTTGCCTTGAAATAGACATCGATATATATAAAGAACATGTTTCAATCTGGTCACATATATAGCGCCTCCCTCACCTTTCACTTTAAATCTTTCATGTTCTCCTGTCAAGCCATATGTTAAATGAAGCAAGCCCCTTTCTACGGTATATCTAATAATATCAGTTAGGTTAGATTGTATTTCACTTTGCACTTTAAACCTAGCGACATTACCAGCATGGTTATCAATAAAAGTACATTGCACAAATAGGATATAACGATAATGTGACTCTTGGTCATTGTTGCCCTGTATAATCTTCACTGCCCCTCCGTTTCCCATATCTACATTCCCGACAAATGAACTATTGCTAACGATAATCTTTGTAAACATAGAGGCGGAGAAGTATATCGAACCCAGGTTATCCCTGAATGTACAATTGTTGATGATCAGACTACCTCCGCTGATTCTCGTAAAGAGTGGAGCGATTAAACCATTATATTCGCGATTTATTTTAAAACTTAGAATTATACTATATGGCTTCAATCCGATGAATGAGGAATTGAATATCTTAATAGTCCTGATTAGCTTTGGATACATGGACAGGATGCTGAGTCCCCCTACTTTCACTTCGCCGGCTGGTCTACCTTTAAAGTGAATATCCATGGCTTGGAGGTCAAGTGTGAGAGCAGCATATACTTCAAATCGCCTGTTGCCAAATTTGACATGTTCAAGTTTCAATGTGATATGCACCGCATTCACATAAATGTCGAGATTATGTTGATTAAGGATTCTAAACGAAAACCCATTCTCAGGGACTCTGGTGTGAAACCATTCGGAATTGGATATGGTCATATTTAAGATAATAATCAATTGTGCTATACGTAAACCTATTATTCTTCGTTGGCATTCCAGAAGAAATGGAGGTCTGGTTGCATGTTCAAAAGGCAATGTTTCGCTTACAACAAGTCCAACTTCATGAAATGAACAGTTATTGATATCTAGGGTCACGTTAAAGCTAAAAATGTGCATTAATCCGGTAGTAAAATTCAAATTCTCAAACCGAATTTCTGTTCTATTCACTGGATTCAACAGCGCTATGACGGTGGCAGTCCTCGAAGTAGAGTTGCAGCCTATCGATGCCGGCCCGCCGCGGCCTTTCATGTTGAGCGAAGAAGACCACCGTTGATGCATGCAGTGCGTGTCTATCGGAGCGGAACTGTCCACCAAGATGACGTCATCGTCAGCGGTGCGTCCGTGCAGGGCGTCCAGGGAGACGCAGGGATCGCCTGGTCCTCCGCAGTTTGCTGTGTCTCGCCCATCGGCGCTCAAGAGCCACTCCCTCCCAGTCCCTATTGTAACGAAAATCATAGATGTATGACCAAACAGCATGACGGTTCTCTTGGGGCCGTTGAATGAAAAAGTACGAACGACAAAAAGTATCTTAGAATTGTCTTTAGGGCCATAGAGTTTTATAAAATAATGTGTTGTACGCATAAGATGTTTTGTCAATAAGAGTAACCTAAAACTCTTAAAAGGTGTTGCATAGAAATACGATTATTAAGAAAATATCTTCTGTTTTGGCATACAACCCTGAATGATGAAAAATAGTATAGGATGTCGATTATCATGGGAGTTATGTTATCGTATCGTCCAGCACCAGCAACAGAAACGAACCAACTTTATTCAACAGCCCCCTTTTGTGTAATGCAATACGCACAGGTTTATCTTCCACTCTTTGGATCGAACGTCTAGCATAGAAAATACATGTTTATTTCAATAGTTATAAAGCATTTTTGTTTTACCAATTTCTCAGTTTCGAAATATATTACAGCATTTCACCATGTACAGTACGGCAAGCCAATAGCAAGACCAATAGAAATATCGACCCAAAGCAATGGAATATACTTATTCTTCACTTTCAAAATATCATGTACTTTGTCACTAAAGTTAACGTGAATTAGGCATCTTTGATGATTAGCAAAGTATATTGTGTAAAGTATATTGTGTCTTTCTTGTTACCCTCTCCTACCTAGGAAGACCTTACCGTACCTAAATGCCTTTGCTTCAACAGAGTAAAGCCTATAAGACACCGAAATTTGTTCCCCATTCATCCCGACCATCGGCTCGGTGAGAGTCGGGAATAAAATTGATGACTGTCCCTGATCACGATCCCTCTTTTATAACCTCGTAAATTACCCGGGATAAGATCAAAGAGAGCCGACGGGAGCCGAGCCGGGGTGAGCCACGGGCCACTGGTGTGGAATCATAGAAATTAATTCAAAGTGTCTCTGTCTCCCCTACAAATCGGAACTTCTAAATCGGCGTAGGAGATAGGTAACATCGCTATTCAAATGGCCAACTAAGAATCGGTAACAATCGGTGAAAGTGCGTACACCGAAATCTTACGGTCGGGGAGAGTCGGTCATATCTGACACGGTAGTAATGCCCGACGCGTCGGGGAAAGCAATAACATCGGGTCGGTGAAGTGCGTACACCGACCCGATTGATGCAAATTGTCACAGACCCGATCCGTCGGGGAAAGGTAGAATTGGGCACAGCCGTCGGGTCGGTGTTTTATAGGCTTTAGGTGGCATATTGTTGGTGATTAACCATATTGGTTGCTATGTGAAGAGAGTAATCTTGAAAAATGTCTGTATTCATCACGGTGGCAGGGTGCCCTCACCAAGACAATCTGAGATGGTTATGTCAGGATCGCCCTCACTGCCAGAGGTGGCAGACCGGATCAAGCCTGGTCATCCCTTATTGGTTGTTGGTTTAACAGCCAATCATAGTACTGAGTGCACAAGCTAAATCTGCAAGAAGTTGCCCCCTGTGGAATGTCTATAAGCTTCTCCAGTCTGTCCCTGACTATATATGGACTTCTCACTAATAATTTGATAAAGAAATTCATTCATTTTTCACAGAGAACAACTAATCTTTTCACTCTTTTTTTAGAGAGATGATAAGTTAGATTTGCAGTTCCAGTCATATACTAAAGTACATAAGTACATTGTGTACTAAATTCTGAATATTGTATGATAACAAATGTTGTTTTTCTCTACAACAACAAACCTGGTAGGGTCAGAAATGGCAGCTTCCAATGGAAGGGCTAGAAATTGTTACTGCCATCAAGCACTTTGCTAATAGCCTCAGATCATGGCATGGAGCAGAAAGCATCACAAACACCATTGGTGTTTCTGAAGTGTAAGACCCTAGAATCATTCGAAAAGTCTTTCTCTTGAGGTGTTATGGTACATATCCCCAAAATCATTAAGAGTGTACCCTGAAATACAATTTCTTTTCACTTATATATGTGACAATCATAGTATGTTGTTCAGTGTTTATCTTATACTCGAAATTGATAATGTATTTTAAGTAAATCGGTGTAGAAACCATTCACTGTGAAGTGAAGGCCCACATTCCGCCAATGTCTCAGGTGAAACACTCTCCATAACAGTGTATGACAGGGTGCAGTGCATAATATAGATGTTTTAGAGAGTATCAGTACATAACTGCGAAAAGTACCTGCACAGGTATATATAATATAGAAGTAGATACAATGGCATGATAAAAACATTATCTATGTGGAAATTGATGAATATGATGATAATAGACAGATGAATCTTACCATGGGACGGATGAACGAAGGACAATATGAAGACACTAACTGCCAAGTAAAGTGGGCGCTGAAGGGGTGTACAATTCCTGATCATTGTCATTCGTCAAACCTTAAACTATGACAAGATCTTTGGCTTCCCATGATCCTTTATAGACATCATGTTTACTCTGTTTAAATACATTTCCTTAATTTGTCCAATTCGGGATCCGGTAATTCTAATCATTGAGTAAACATTACCAAGTTCATTTGAATATTCGTTTAAGCTATGAATAACCATCGCGTAATATATCTCCTAGAACACACCGATTATGGAAATTTGTAATCATATCCTTCCAATCAACCTAGAACCAATGTGTGATTATCAAAGCAGGAGTCATGGCAACACCGCCTGAATTCAAGACAACTTTCCTTACAGCAGAAAGTTTGAAGATCACGATCCTCTCCTTGATAAATTACAATGTGAAGATTTAACTTTTTTCTTCTTTTTTTAAGTACAATTTATTCTTATTGGATGGATTGCAAACTATATCGTCAGAGCAAATCTAACATGTATCAGGCTTTTACATGATTTTATCATTATGAAATGGCTAGAATGGTCCAGTATTATCTCCTTCTTAAAAAGACTCATAAACTATATGCTGTTAGAGAATATCTATCATCAAATTTTTGGTATTTGTTTTTAAGAATTTGGCTACGATCTTCCAATATCGAGACCAGGAAACCCCTGCGGCTGAGAATTTTGGCTGGTGGAATCATTGATATACCCTACCCAATCTAGCTTACAGATGGATATACATGTATATACATATGTGTGTAGAGAAGAATAAAGACGCATCATTTACAATGCCATATAGTTCACTGAACCGGTATGTCATAGATATGGTGTAGTCTCTGTACACTGTAACCCGTAAATTCTGAGTTATTTCCAACTGCCATGCGCTCAATATATCCTTCTGGTAAAATGTTTTGCATGTGCGATCAAGTTACACGGTGATTTTCTAGACTGTGTACTCGTGAACACCTTAAATCGTTTTCAAGTCGGTTGAAGTAGGCTTGAAAATAGCTGTCTTCATATTTAGTCTGGGATATTGATCACATCTCCCGCATATTCCGTTTTCATTTTCGTTCGGCTGACCATTGTAATGATCTAAGACAGCAAATAGCAGCATTTCGTTTTTGAAGACAATATGATAGTCGTTTAGATATAGACAAACATAATGCATCGATATAATTCTACTTAATTTGACAGTTCACTCATTGAATTGACGTTCACACCATTTCATATTTTTTTAAACATCAAATAATTCTATATCTTGTGAATATCAATGGCCATATATTCATATTTTGTAATTCAATCAATTCGTGAATAGGCAATGCGTAGGATTATATTTCCACTACGACACATACCCTATCCTGTTTGCTGGGACGCGCGCTAGATGGATCACGGGAATTTCCATGGGGCCCCGTGAAGATGGCGCCACAAGTCAGGAGTCAACTTCTGTTATATTGTATTCATGAGCATACCTGCTATTCTAGCATTTAGAGTTTCTTTACTGTTGTGTCTGCTCACATATCTGGATAGTTATTTACCTTATAAAGCTGCTCAGTTAATGCGATCGTGACAGTTTGATAGTTTTGACTGTAGTGCACCCATTGATACTCTTAATCTTCGGTGAAGCTAAATGGACAGACAACAAACAATGGATGGTAACGTGTCATCAACCTAATCGAATATTGCAATGCTGTCCAAAAGGCTAGGTCCGTGTTTGTAATATTTGCGAACAATTTACTTCATTTATGGCGACGATATATGCCCATTGTTATCAACAATGAATTATTTGAATTTTAACAGGAAAGGCTTATCAACGAAATACTTTACAACTAGGCTTTAAGGTTTACTTAAACAATAAATGGTTTGTTGGTTAGGTCTTTGAGTATGACACGGCTGTTCCACTAGGTTGGTGCCAGCCATTGCTGACACCTTTGTGGTCGTCGCCGGCCCATTCTGCTCATCGACGGTGCTGATTTGCTCTGTGGAAGCCAGCCGGACATTTGGAGAGCTCCATTGGACAAGGCCACCTGCAAAGAATTAGGTGGGTTGGTGGAATAGCTCAGACAACTCATACACTTTTTGCACATTTCCAGCTCAGCCGGCCAGTTAAATGTCTATTTGGTTGAACAGCTACTTTAGCTTGATACAATATATCTTGTATATCTTTCACTTGCAGGCCTTGATGTCTAGGATGACCCCAGAATAAATAAAAGAATAAAAAACCCTTATTCTTGTTATGATATAGGAAAACTATGTGATTATGGCTGCGTGTAGTGAATACCTCTACTAGATACAGTGTCTATACAAACCTCCGTCTCCTACGTTGGAGTGTATAGATCCTGTGTCTAAAAGAGGTATTCACAGAAAAGTGGTGGCAGTGGATTCAGGATTTATTCGGGAGTTCTTGTGAGAATCCCTGTAAGCTCCTGCATTGCGCCTTTTATTTTTCACATGTCTTGAACATCAAATACGTCTTATTAAAGCGCATGATCCACCAAGCCTCAGCTAGCGCCGGCCGATGGAATTGTGGTGGAATTGTGGATGTCGGCATCATCGGCCGGCCCATTGTTGTGTCTCCAAAACCCTATCGGCCACAAGCATCGGCTGGTCTGTTGGACGTTGCCTGGACCCGGCCGATTGGAAGATCATCAATTTTTTAACATCGCCCCAATCTTATTTGCATATCTGTGTGACGTTGGCTGGAATATCCCTAGCGGACACTAGCCAACATAAAACTGAACCGAGAGCAGCGCTGAGAGCGATGCCGAGATCCTTGTTGAATGCTCCCCGTATACCACTATGTCAACATGGAGCAGGGGATCCCGCAATGTGCTGACACACACAGAGAGACCGAGAATTGAGACAGTTTATGTACTCTGGCCGGAATCCTAGCACCAGAATGTGCTATACACATTCATAACATCAAGACTTATCTTTATCTACCTCTATTTTTCTGTTAACTGCACTACTCCGCAGTTATTTGACTGCCTTGCTCGATTACCGGGCTTTGCTCAGCAGGAGAGGCGTAGTGTATTGTGGCGCATTCGGCGAGCCATCTATCGGATCAATGGAGAACTCAGCTTGCATGTTAGTGCAGCCAATGTCCACCAGATGGCAGCAGCAAAACCACTGCGTGTTCATCATCTCATGAGATCGGCCGGCCTCGGCACGTGGTGGACTCGCTCGCTAGGCTCCCCCGAGCGTGGTGTGGACAACATGTGGACATTGGTGAGGCCAGAAATAGAGGATTTGGTGGACTAGCACAGAGAATTTCGAAAATTCAGGACGGCCAGCCAGCCGGCTGCAGCCATGGTCATCGATTGGAGGGTAAAAACCAACTGGCCGGCTGCCTCTGGCCGTCTCTGAGCGTTTATTTGGTGGATCATGCGTTTTAGATGATAAGTATGTCTAAGACAATGTCTCAAGTAATCCAATATATATGCTTCTCACAGTAGGAGCTCTCTCCCTTCAAACATATTTGCATTGATATATAAAGCAGTGCATGGGAGTCCTGAGAAAAGGCTCCCTGTACAGTCCTTCTTACGGGTACATTTTGGAAGTGCATTTTGGAAGTGCATGACAGCTTGCAGGATATGTAACAGGGTTCCCAGCAAATCTTCTACATGTCACCATCCTGGTTCCATCCTCGTCAGCAGGGCCACATATCTGTGGGTTGGATACAGTTGCCTGATCCAAGCCTGGTGCGTAGCATGTTTTGTATTTTTCTCTAAGGCTGCTCTGATTTGAAGAATTGCATCATAGGTCCTCTGTGGGCAAAAAAAGACTTCATCCACTCCACTGGTTGCATAATGTTGTGTTTCGCGGCCGCTAGCAGAGCCGCATAGTTTAAAGATACAAGAATAATCACATGTGACTTCCTGTTTGAATCTAACAATGGTATTCATGTATGTTGCTGCATCAAGGCACCAAATTGGAAACGAGTGATGGTATGCTTGAACATTTTCAAGGCCTAGGAACAAGATAAAGGGCTTCTGTATCTGGCAGAGTGATGGAGCAAATCAAGCCTGTCAGGAAGTCTTAGAAATAATGTGTTTGTGGTGAGTCACCCCATGTGCCACTTTGACTTTGATACCACTGGCATCCAACACACACCTAAGATACTTGACCTTGGAGAGAAAAAACTGACACCTTTTTATTCAATCTCAAATTGAACTCTTGAATCTCTCTAAAAAGAAACTCGCCTAGCACCTGTGAATGCTGTTCTTCAGTATCTGTGGCAATCATAACATCATCAACATAGCAAAACACCTGACAATATTTTGTCCATGGTAGCCTCAAAAGTAGGAGGTGCTGTCTTGAGTCCAAAAATTCACTTTCAGGAGACCCTTGCGAGTGTTTATTGTCAATATCTTTCGATAAGTTCACTTATCGTTTTGTAGTCACTACATACCTGGATGCTGCCTTTCTGAGACTTTGTTTCTAGGACTGCAGGAGAAGCCCAGTTCAGCGTGTGATCCACCAAAACACTCCGGCGAAAGGATTTTCCCTTGATGCACTGGCAGCTGGCAGGCTGAAACTCAGCTGGCAGGCTGAAACTTAGCAGAACGTCGTAGCTGATCCACCAAAAAGCCGTATCTCCAACCCACCGGCGACACACGACGCTTACACGACGCTCCAGAAGCAACAGCTTTGAGCAGACAGTTGCGCCGTCTGGTGGACGTTGACCGCATTTCACGTAGCGCGTCGAGCGGTAATCTCCTATGGAGGCGCAGAGTCATCATACCTTCTAAATTGACATGTTGAATGAGGATTGACATGTTGAATGAGCTGTACTCATGCTATCCACAAATTATAACCTTGGTCCATTTGTTTGTATGTTGGCTATCTATCAATGTAGGCATTGAAACAATATCAATACAATGGGTCCAGCGTGAGGAACTTCAGAACATGCCGAAAAAGCCCCCCTGATGTTGTGGCCATGGGCCACTGACCCATGGCAAAGGATTCATATTCACCACCTGGAAGTTGATAGACAGCAATATTAGAGGGAAACTATGTTCCGGTGAAAGGAAGTCAAAGTTACGAGGTTCGGCTTGGAAAAATTACTGCCCAACCCACACCTGAATTAAATTTCTTACTCTGTAGGCCGGTTCTTTAACATTATTTAGACATTCTTTTACTTCATTAACTACCAGGCTTAACAGTAGTATCAAATTCTTATAATGTCATAAAAAGATGAAATTTAGAATAAATCATAGAATTCCACCTTCAAAGATAAATCTCTGACATAGGCCTCAGGCATCTTAACAGTCTCTGGAGGTAAACTCTCTGTCTCTCTGTCTCTCTGTCTCTCTCTCTGGTTTTGTATCACAATCCTTTGTTTCATGAATTTCCGCCAGCTATGACTTTTGGCAACTATAAAACTTGCTGCTGTCACTGAGAGAAGGAGGAACTGAATAATTCTCATATCTAAAGAATGTAGCAGCATGTCATATTTTCCATTTGGCAGGAGATGAAAATTCTTTAAGATAAATTGCAGTTATCTTCCCCTTGGTATTAGGCCTACTGGCAGTTAGCCTGCTCATGTTTGAAAAGAGAAACCTACATCCCTTCTGATGGGATGATAGAATAAATACCAGGTAATTCTTGCATTCTGCATACCCCGAATGACTGATCGTAACCGCTATTTGCCTCTTTTGAGATGTTATAGGTAACTATGTTCTTATGTTTAGCACTATATGTTCCACGGACTACATATATCTAATTGATGCGGTGATCTGATGAGCGGTGTTATAGAAAAGAGAATACCGTGTAGACCCACTTGGAGACGCTCCACAAGGAAGTTTGGTAAGTTGTCTACTCATGTGGGGCTACCATCTGACGGCAATTTGTGAAATTAAAACCGTGTTCAAGCCAGGCTTTCTCTACATTGCCTACCAGAGCAAACCATTGAGCACTACTCGCACGTTGATCACACAGAACAGTGTACATGTACAGTAGAACCCCGCCTAACAGACACCCCGCGTAAGCGGATAGTTTTGCTCGGAACGGATCCCCCCCCCCCCCCTCTATTAGATGTTTAATTTAACCCTATGATAAGCGGTCACCCCGTGTAAGCGGTCAGTTAGTTCAGGCCCAAAACCCTGCGTAAGCGGGCACCTCAGACCGTCACCCTGGCAAAAAAGGCTTATCAATGTGAGGACAACACTCCGGATTATCAAGATTAACCTGTTTTGGGCGTGGTATACAAGTCCACCTACACAGGTGAGACAATAGGAGTGTATGAATGTTGTCTAGCGGGCCCGGGCGTGCTTTGTGAGTTGAGGGGGCAGTCCATGGCGGGCGGGAGCGGGTAGTTGTGAAAGCTGTCGCGTATATATATACAGTTGGGGGGTGAGAGGGCCCAGACAGGCTGCAGGTGGATGCGTGGGGCGGGCTGAGTGTGAATTTAGCAAACAGAGTATGTATATTTATATATTTTTACAAATATTTATCAAATTATTCATTAATTCATTCCTTATTCTAGATGTAATAGTTTGTTATTTAAAAACACACATACAATTGATAAAAAAATCCATATAATAATTATTGTTTATTCATACTTATACTATAGAAATACATCTAATGGGCAATTCAGCACTATATAACCAATGTAAACCTGAAAACCCCGCGTAACCATACACCCCGCATAAGCGGGCATTTTGGCCCGGAACGGACAGTGGTCGCTTACGCGGGGTTTTACTGTAGCTTCTTCCACAAATTCCACATGATATAGGCCATGCAACCATATTGGGGACTGAAAACTAGTTGGGTTTTTTTTTTACTTAGTTTACAAAGTTTCTTATAACTTACGTTCTAAACAAGATACAAATTGGCAAAAGGTAGCATATTAAACCTACGATTATTGGCTTTATTTTCATGTATGTATATTGAATTAATTCAGGCAGTTGATCTGTTTTCATTTTTTATGTATTTTCTCATAAATCATGTTAAAAGTTAGGCAAAATTGTTGACTCCTAGAATATGAATGAAGATTCTATAGAATTCCACGTGTAACAAAAATCTAAACCCATGTTGGAAAAAACTTCTCCAGTCTAAAGAATCGGGCCGCCTATTTTCGCCGATTTCACCGATTTTCCCGATAAAAAAAAAAAGGGGGAACTAGGCTACTTGTGGTCGCCTTCCTATATGGATCACATCTTTGTCTCACACTGAAAAATCTATACCCAGTTTGATTAAGTAGAGAATCATTTTACAATCATTTTGATACCTTAACTTTTTTGTACTCATAGCAGAAGTCAAAATGAACTGAAAAGCCCCTTTTCTGATATCTGCCAAATGTCAAAGCAATATTATTGATCTTGTAATTCCAAAGAATGTTTTTCCTTTAGTTGTTATATATAAACAAACGCTTCCTTAAACTAATTAGATATGCAGCACACGTCAATCTATAAGATCTTTGAAGGAAACACTGTTTGAATTCACATCCCACCATAGTCCCTAATATGCCTACCGGGTACCGGTACCTGACCTATAGAAGGCGGACGTTCTCCCCCTGGCGGATGACCGGAAAACCAGCGTACCTTGAGCCACGAACACGCCGTCTGGTGAACATTGGCCGCACTACGGACTAAACAACTCAGAGAGGGATAAAATTTCAAGGTCAGGAAATTGTCGGCGTTATCATACATATTCCTAGACTCTAGGCCTACTCGTAATAGAATCCGGCTCTACATCTATGGGAAGCAAATTCTGGTCATAGATCTAAATCTATTAGAATTGGGAGAGGCGCCAATTACTCTTTTTCTGTTTAGCCTTAATTCTGATCTAGATCGATGAGCGATAAGCAAGTCCCTGTCGAAGTACCCAGCTATAAAATAGCGCACTGTCAGACGGTAGATATTAAATTACTTGCCCAGAGTTGTACGGTTGGACTTTTAATCTCGCAGTTTGCGAATATATCATACACGACTGAGTTAAGAAGCTCCCAAACAGAATGTCTATCCATTTTTAGTTAACGCGCCAAACGTACCCATTTGTGTACATGGCAACGGACGTCATTTCCGGTAGCCATGCTGCGAAATCCAAATCACATCATGAAGGAAACCATCTACGCGGAATGAAAGCTTTACCTAACTCGGACCGCGATTTAAGTCAGCACCAGGCACACATCCAGAGGTAGGTGATAGTACATACGTGGCCTTACCCCTTGGTTAATACTGGTGTCATTGAAAGCTAATCTGCTGAATGAACACGCTGAATGTTTACCTGTCGCAGACTCCCGATTCGACTGTTTTTGTGGTCCGGCAGACCACAGCAGCAGCTCCCGGCAGACCGCTCCCCGGCCTCCGGGACACTGTCAGGCATCACCATCGCAGTGATCACTCAGCGTTCGCAGTCATCTGTGGCGCTGTAATACTGATAGCATATGATGTTGCGTTACTTTGAATTATAGTTGGAGATGTGTGGGGAAGCAGTGGCTGCCAAGTTTTTACAATGAACTTGAATGGGAATTTTGAGAGGCTAGTCTGAGAGTGAGAGTGCTGCGGACAGTCAGAGAACACACCCATAGAGCTCTATGCAAACTGGTCGACCAGATTGGTACATCTCAGATCAGCAGGTGTTTTGCATTTAAATAGAGGTAGAATCTTTCTAATTTTGTGGTAGACAGCTTCCTGAGGGAAAATGCAGTAAAATGACAGTAATTTCCTACCTTTGCATTAGTTCTCAATAATAGAACAGCCAATGTTTGTAAAATCCATGTCAAGGCATTCTGCAGCTGGGAGAAGTAGAAGTAGTGAAATGTGGTCAAATGAGTTGTTCAAAAAGGTTCCAAAAAGCAACCCAAGAAACAAAAAAGGAGTTCTTATCATCAAAAAGGATTTATTATACACCTGTGAAGGTAAGGGCGCAGAAACATGCACTGACATTGACAGGAATACCCAGAACCAAGGAAGTGGTTTTCTCTACTATAGGAATAAGCTGTTGTGCTCTCTGACTGTCCGCAGCACCGCTAAACAGTCAGAGCCTCTCGGACTAATCAATGCCTGCTTTTAAAAGGGCGCGGACTTGGATGACATGTCCGTGCTCAGAGCGCAGGCCCCTGGTGGGGTGCTGCTGCAACGCCACTGAGGTGGGGGTGGGGCAAAAGCCTTTTAAGAGTTTAACGTTTAAACTATTAATGTAGAAACAGAATTAAATTCTATAGTCCAATCCTCCCATTCATCAATTTCATGAGTAATCGTTTGACAAACGTGAGACCGTGAGCAATTGACAACATTCGTGTATATATTCCTAAGGCTAGTAGTAGGCTAAGCCAAGGTAACATTCTTGTCATTAAGTAGTTTTCGCGAGAGTTAACCTCGGCTAATCCTTGAAGCACCCTGTCATGAATACCCCCAAAATGAAATATGCTCCCCATGGCCATGGCTTGAATTTAGGTCAAGTAATGTGGAATTCCACATCGAGTTTGAGGTGTAATGGAATGATGGCCTCCATGAAAACACATAAAAGTATATTATCTGTTCTTTTTTTCTAGTGTAAATGTAATTGCCGTTACTATATTATTTTCTCTTGGAGTCTCTTCATTATATCAGATATCTCTTTACAGTATATGTCAATTATACAACCATCGTGTTAATGCTTCTCAATTGAGGAAAGGGGCTGGAGGGGGCATTATCGCCGCGAATGACTTCTAGGATATATAATTATATTCAAAGGGCTGCTGACATCCTTGAGAACGCTCTTGCAGTATGAACTGAATATTGTGATGCTATATACTGATATGCCATGTAAATGGCATATGATCATTTTTTTAACTACTTATCGTCATTATGTAATTCACTTATGATAATCGATTTAAGCCTGTTTTGGTGAACTGCAGCAGTATCTGTCTACTTTCAATTTAGTTGTAGGTGATAGACCTATATTTGAGAACTATTCAAGTACAGTAGAGCTACTTACATACTGACCGTAGATGTTATCAGGACAACTTACAAATTGTATATCGGTACATGTATCATGTAAAATATAGCCTCTGTAGCTTAGTTAAAAATACTTCATATTGTGTTATAGTTTATAGTTCATAGGCACAATGTTAGAGTACATGTAATTACTATTCACAACAAGATTATAGATGTTATTAGATATTACCAGAGACCGAGATATGATTGAACTTGTGCTATAAGGCTAGTATGAGCAAGATAATATATACATATAGCGAGCTATCATACCTATGTGACTCGTGATTACATTTGAAGCGGGTCCTGATTCTGCCTAGCTCTACATACTCAATCATAGTCAAACGTCTCGGTGCACATTCTAGTCACAAGCATTTCCATATTAATAGTAGAACCGGTAGGCCTACAATATGGTCAGCTATCCACACGAGACAGGAAAGGTCTAAGGAGTTTTAATCTAATGTCAGCAGAATTGAAACAGAATCACATTTAGACTTCATAGACTAAAATGTGAAAGATACCAGAAAAGTCCAAAATATTTTGGTTCATTAATTGAGCCCCATTGACGGAAATAACACATTGGATTAACCTCCACACAGACCCTTAACCTCAAGGCATGGCTGACAACAACATATCTTTTTTAATGTTTTCTTGGTATCTACATGAAAATGTGATCATGTTTACTGTAGACCATTGTCAAGACGCAACATGTTTTAAAGTCTTTTATTTATACTGGAAAGTGGAATGCAGAATGGCTGATATATGTAACACGATTAAATTATGCAGGTATTTTTACACAGAGAGACGACATCCATTTTAGTAAGTGTCACATTTGAAAGAGACATAACATTCTGGACGTAACTCGTTCTCCAGATAAAAACACATGGATAAGGTGTGTGACATGCGTTAGATACGTTCATAGGTAGAAAATACGCAGCGTTGTGATAAAGTATAGTATATACAGAGTCACTACACGGAAGTTAGATATTATCTCGTACCGGTTATTCAATGTCAGGGGCCATCCATAAATTACGTATTTTCCTAATTACCTTATTTCTGATATTTAAACCCCAGCCCCACCCCACCCCTCCCAATCTTGTACACAATAGAACAAAGAAGGAGTATTTCCAATTTTTTTTATCCCACTCCCACCCCCCCTGTCTATGCGGTTGCTAGAAAGAAAAAAAGGTCAATTATGTCACGGACCTACATCATCCAAGTCCGCGAGTATGTGTAGCAAGTTGATGTTGTAGGTTATGAAGAGACTTAAGAGAAAGTGGAAATAATGCGGTGCACAATTATGTTGCGAGTCATTTAGATTGTAAATCGGTCTAAACCTTGACTCGTGATAAGTATTACAACTTGTTACGTCTCTAAGACGTTTGTCTCAATGCCGGGTGTGACTTTTTTGGTCTACCGAGCAATGGTCTATTACATAATTGCGCGAGACACATTGTTCATTCTGATAGCCTTCTTCCAAAGCAAAGCCTGATCATCTTCCTATATCTACTGGGGCCGTTTGAAGATAAAACATCACGTACACCTTCAGAAACTAACGTAGTACAAAGTCTCATAATAACCCCCCAAAACGGAGTAAAATAAAACATAAAGATATGTTTGTGGTGCAAAGATGAACTCTCATAGAAATCAGATACAGATGAAATTTTTCCCCTTAGCTGGTGTTTTTCGGCATCCAAAGGTTGTGAAGTCGATGGATGATATTTCAATATAAAAAGAAGTAACTCCTACCACACAAATAGACAATTTTGTCATTCTCCACCCAAAAGGATATTACCGAGATCTTTGTGCTATTTAAATGCATGGACTGAGGTAAGAGATGACTAAGAGACTTGGAATTTGTACAAAAACCTTGACCGGAGAAAAATCTTAAAGACATTCATTACCTATGTAGGTAATGTTCAAATGTTATCTCCTTCCGGTAAAATGTCTGTCATTCTAAGACAGTTTCTTATTTGACAAACGAAGTTTGAAGGTGCCAAGTTAAATATTGTTCCTCAATGTTGGGCTAACAAGCTGGTGATATGTATGCCTGTGTAGCACTTTGTAATATGTGACCTAGGCACACCCCCTACCGGTTTTGTGTTAATACTAGATAATCCTCAAGGCCATATACCAAAAGTCAAATAAACACAACGGGTTTCGAGATTACTCTGTGGCCGCCCACCTCAGTTTTTTTCATTCAGGTCAATTATCCACAGAATTTAACCTCGTTGAATTCTGTCAACCAAGAAAAGAAGCAGTGGCCTTAACAGTGCGCCCCCAGTCACTGATAGATAATAATCATATATCTAAAAGTTTTACTGGCATATTACCTTCTCAGTTATCGATATCATTCAAAATTGTTCTTGTGATTTCATTACTAGCCTATATCTTCAGTCCACTACTTCAGTAAAACTACCAGTTAACATGAAGGTCATGCACCAGCGTCAATGGTCCTCCTCAGCAACTCTGAAGTCAGCGATTTATGTTGGAGTCTTTCCAGCTCTGCTCCTCTAAATCGCTTTCCTGCAGTGGCGTCAGAATAGGGGGGGGGGGGGGGGGGGGCAGAGGGGGCGGCCGCCCCCCCCCCCCCCCCCCCCCACACTTTTTTGCAAACCCCAAAAAAGTCAGCACCTTCAAATTTAACTCAATCCAACATAAAAACTGTCTTGATTTTTCAACATCGAAAAATGTCTAAATCTAACTTTTTCACTTGTAACTATGGCTAAGCCTTGACTTTTTACTCTGGAAAAATGTCAAATTCTGACTTATTAGTATGCAATGATGGCTAAGCCTTGACTTTTCCCCGTGGTAAGATATCAAAGTCTGACTCCTTAGCGTGCAATGATGGATAAGCCCTGATTTTTCACCATGGAAAAGTGTCAAAGTCTGACCTTTTAGCATGCAATGATGGCTAAGCCCTGACTTTTCCCAATAGTATGATATCAAAGTCTGACCTTTTAGCATGCAATGATGGCTAAGCCCTGACTTTTCACCGTAGAAAAGTGTCAAAGTCTGACCTTTTAGCATGCAATGATGGCTAAGCCCTGACTTTTCCCAATGGTAAGATATCAAAGTCCGCCCTTTTAGCATGCAATGATGGCTAAGCCTTGACTTTTCCCCATGGTAAGATATCGAAAGCTGACCTTTTAGCGTGCAATGATGGCTATTAAAGCCCTGACTTTTCACCACAGAAAAGTGTCAAAGTCTGACTTATTAGCATGCAATGATGGCTAAGCCCTGACTTTTCACAGTGGAAAAATGTCAAAGTCTGACTCTTTAGGGTGCAATGATGGCTAAGCCCTGACTTTCCACTTTACAGTGCAATAATGGCTAAGCCCCGACTTTTCACTGAGGACTGACTTTTTCGCGGGTAATGAAGGTAACGACCTGACGTTTCTCAGACTTTTTTTCAGATTTACAGTAAATTTAATGGAACAGGTCAATGTCAAAGGCTAACTCCATACCAAGAAAGAAGTCGGCAATTTCAGTCCCCCCCCCCCCCCCCCCACACACTTTCAAAATGTTCTGACGCCCCTGGGTCCTGTCATCTCATCTCCTACATTTGCTCTGGCTTTTATACGCGGGCCGTTACTAAAAAAACACCCCAAACGCTTCAATCACAAATTATTTCCAGTTTGTCTTAATCAGTACGCTGAAGCCTAAAATATAAGTCTTCCCATATATATATATGTGTACATATATATATTTTTTTATATTTATTCAAGAAAGGGGAGTACAGTATACAATCTGCCATGGCAGGTTTTAATTGAAGCGTGGTTCGTACAAACATCGAAATAGTCCTTTGGTCATCTTTGTTCTCAGTTATCAAGGTGGGCAGGCAGTTAAAACCAGAACAGCCTCAACCAACAAGGAAGCAATTGCAAGCCTTGAGAAGAGATTATGGCCTTCTGCTAAGTATGGCCAAATTGGCGGGGAATAGAGTATAGCCGGGGGGCGAGGCGTAATGTTGACCATCCCTTTGGCGGAGGCTGGCCGGTACCAGGCGGGTAATGAGGCCACACACCGACACCACCCGGGGACCAGCGCCTCTTATCCCCTCTAATAAGATACTGTCACGTGACTTTGTATGGACTCCTGTGTCTGAGACGGAGCTATTTCTGAGCTGAACCGAACCGAACTTTGTCCTGTGCCCGTCAATAACTACATCCGTGGCCAAGCAAAAAGGTCGCATGAAGGGAAATGACTTGCAGAAGAAAATCTTTGTACAGCAAGCCTTTTTCTTTGTCTAAATAGACAATACCAACCATTACCTCATTATGTGATCTCATTGCATACAACCAGTCAATATTCGTAATATAGTTTTATTTGATTTTTTTTGTAGGAATGCTCATGTATTACATGTGGAGGGCCACGTCTTTACGAGGTAACGAAGTGAATAAGGAGAGTGGAGCAGATCGTAAGATTGGCATTACGGGCAAGGATCCAATAAAAAACCTAATAGCATAATCTTCTCCCAGATTAGCAAACAATGTATAGGAGGCATGTTCAGGGGGGACGGGGTATATCCAATGGTATTTACATAGCATGTATGCCACTGTAGTCAGATTTAGTCATTCTTAATGTTATTGTTCAATCTTCATCTGAGATTCTCGAGGTTGCCTGGCTGTGTTATAGACTTGTAGATGTAGATACTCCAAGTTGCTTTGCTGTATCACAGACTTGCAATATCGATTGTGGAGGTTGCCTGGTGCCACTTGCTATGTAGATTCTCGAGGTTGCCTGGATGTGATATGAACTTTGAGATATACTGAACCACAGATTGATTCTCATACAAAGCCATGTCAAGTTATTGTTATTCAAAGAGAGCGTTATCTGGAATAGCCGATACAGTTCACCCGTCAGATGTTGATATGGCGGATGTTATATATATATATATATACAGAAAACCTCTTAAGCGGCGTGTCGCTTTGACCAGGGTTTCAGTCGGTCTATGGTTAGGCTATGTAGTATATACCAACTTTATACAGGTTATTCAATGACATAGAGACACTGCTATAACACTGCCACAGACACCTACCTGATGCCTACAGGAGCCTACGTAAGCCGTTGCGTTGAGTCTAGACTGTCTAGATTGTCTAAACACCAGTCTACTTGCTCACACACACACCATAAACAATTAATCAAGGTAATCTGGAGGGTTGTCCCCATACTGTCCCGTCAGATTTGATTAGATGTCCCTCCAAAGTGTCCCCTCAATTTCCGAGGAAATTGCCCCCTTAAGCGAGGTGTCCCCTTAAGCAGGGTTTCCCGGAAGCGGTTTTTTGTCTGTATATATATGCACATGTGATATTAAAGGAATACATATATGAATTATAGAGAGTGACCAGAAAATTCCCTCGAGTAGCATCACTCAGGTGACACGTTTCCAGTCCTTGGATCATTATATGAATATTATATAAGCAAAGATCTACAAGGCTTCTGTTGTGTAAAGCACTTAACCTGTAGCCAACTTGGCATCTCACTGATCAAACGGTCGGAGCATAGGCATTGGTTTCTGTCCAGATTAATACCCACCACCTTCATGCAATGTTGACCTACTGTATACAATACCAACTACAAAGCATTATGTAAGCTTATGCAAAGTAAAATGCCTCAGTGGTTAAGCGGAATGAAAGAATAACAAAAGGTATTTGCAATCGTAATCAGTTCTGGGGAATTAAGGTTAATTGTCTGAAAGGGTATTTTTTTCTAATCTCTTTGATTGCATATAGTTGGGTCAATCTCATATTGCAATTCAGGCAAGAGGTGCCTATTAACTACAGGGTCATCTGGAAAACTGAAATTAGGAAACCATTACTTCTTACTGGGAATTCAGTATTTGTTAGTTTTATGTATGTTTTGAAAACAAGGTTCTTTCAAGACTAAATAGATGCGAAAGAACATCAATCTCGTTCGTCTCCAATGGTTGAAAATAGACCGGCCATGTGTTGTTCAATACTGTACTCTACTGAATCATTAATGTATTTATAGAATGACACTGGGTATTGAGTCTACTTGATTTTCTTATTAATAGTGTGATGAAACAAAATTGATTCAGCAATCTAAACATCTAAAATTGTCTAATATTTGAATATGAATATGGTAGGACTGGATGAAAATACTAATGAGACATTTCTTTTGGGACTTAAATATCATTTCTGACTATTCTCTATCACAGTTTATATTACTAACCAGTTAGTCGCTGGGTAAACTAGCCTAGGATTCCTTTTCATATATATAATATCATAGATGTTGGTAACCAACTCGGGGTTGAGTATGTTTACAGCTGTTCTGTCAGTCACCGTTCACACTAAGTTTGTTGATATAGAATAACAGGTATTTGCTTGACTTTAATCCAACTCGCCTTGACTATACAATAAGGAAACTATTACTGCTTACTAAGAATTCAGTAAATAGAATGTACATTTCGTGGAAGAAGAGCAAGTTCCTAATCAGAATCAATGAAAACGTTTCATGAAAACCGTTATCATTAACATAATTTTGAATATCAAGCGAATATTAAGTCTACATAATATTTTTATATATTTTCCTTGAAGCTTTGATGAATTCAGTGGCTTTTGAAATTTATGTAATGTGGATATTTCAATATTTTTCCCCAGATGATTTCGTTTCTCCTCCACGCTATTCTTGTAGATCTTGATAGTATTCCCTCGTGTCCCAGGAGCTTGAAATCGAATATCTAGTTTGATATAAGTAGTTTGTTCTACTACAAACATAAGGTACATGTAAATATATATATATATATGTATACATATGTGTAATGCATATATATAATACACACACATATTAAGACCCCCCTATGCAGACTGCCTTCCATTCTGATCTAAAGTTATCTGCGTTGTGAGGTGGTCCACTTACCAGGATAAAAGCATATATGAGAGGTAAGATTGGACGTTAAACTACACAAACAAACAAAACCAGTGCCACAAAATGGGGTTTGCTCAATGGGGTGGTCTGCTTACTGGGTTGGTCCACAAGCAGGCCGCCCAAGGATTATCTTTGGAAGCCGTAGAAGCTCCTGCTGTGTAATCGCTATTTACAAGGCCACTGTGCAGGTATAGTTCTGACCTTTTAATCGTCTATCACTGGCAGCTAGTTTAAAGACCAGTTGTGTTCTGTTGAGATATGAACAAGTCTTGGAGAATTTGTGCGGGGAACGATTTGCCTATGGATTCTTGTTATTAAAAGAATTCTACTGTCGAAAATGTGATATTGTATTTTACAAGTCACATTTATGACTGCATAAGTTCACATAAGACATGAGAATCCAGCTGGCTGTCAGCCATATTTTACTTGAGGTTGTTTTTAATTAACACGTATACTGTATATTATTCTTTCTCTACTTCCTACAAGAGACAGGGTATCAGAGTATTTGCCTGTCGATTAAAGTAACGTGAAAAGACATCAGCAGATAAATAGAATTATCTGTGATTAAAGGTAATTAATGAGCGTGTTGAGTGGAAGTAAGGCGCCAGAGGGTGTTTTGTTGTGAATATAGAACAGCAGCGCCACAAATATTTTTTTCAAATTAGTGTTTTGAGTCTTGTCTACCTGGCACAGTGAGCCTGTTGTTCTAATTAGGAACACCCTAGTGCCCCCTCTTGTGAAATGATCCTCGCGACTCGAGCTGCTAGAAAAATCAATATCAAGCGAGGTTCGGGTCTCCTCTGAGCAGCTCTACCTGCCCCACCCCACTCAAATACCCCTCAACGATAGCTCAGAACGTCATTGAAATATCATATACGCTGAGCTACTTAGGGCTGCAAAGCACCTCTCATCTAGAATCAACCCACTCGTGAATGTAGGCCATGTGTGAGCAGCTCACTCGCCTCCTCGTCTGTGAACATCATCTGCGGTCAGAGAGATTGTGAGAGGACATTGTAGATGACCTTCGAGGCAGAACCACGTGGTCCCACGGAGTCGAGTCACCTCCAGTAAGGGTGAGGCGATTGGATGATTCCCAATCTCTCGTCCAATGGAATGAGCACCTCATTGGGAAGGTTGGAGACTACCATGACCTGTGCACTTGGTATATTGGTGTATGACGAGGCGTTTGGGATTTTCATGCAGGCTCAATTACTCAAAGAGGACAAGCCTCTGTGAACCGATACTTATCATAATCTAATCTATTCACAAAAGCAATTTTCACATATCCGTCTTCTATACGTGGTTTTGGAACATATATATATATGTGTGTATCTGTTTATATATTGATACATCGTAATAATTACTTATGCATCTCAAACATATGAACTTGTCTAAATCTATCAGTGCACATAAATGCTAACTTAATTAAAGGGGAGACAGAAGTAAGGAACAACTTACTCTTGAATAAAAGAAAAAAACCTCACCCGTAGGCAGAAACGTTCAAATCTAAGCTGGTAAAATCATGAATGAATGGCTAAACTTCACGTTAGAGTTGCTCACAACAGACCTTAAAGTAAATATGTGTATTTAAAGGTATTTGACACTATAAAGAGGCAGTCGTTGTAGCACTGCTCATTGGTCACCCTATGTAGCGCCGTGAAATAAATGAGCACTCAATGAACTGGTTTCGTACTGTTCGCACATTACGCTCCAGCGATTGAGCAATCTGAACTCTGGCTCATATTCTTGAGGCTTCTTTTGTAGAACTGAACCCACAACATGGAGCCAAAGCCTCTTACTGTGCAAGAAGACTTGACCTCAGAGCCGTTTATTTCAGACTTGAATCCGAAGTCTTCTGCTGTTCTAGATTTGAACTCATAGCTTTGAGCTTTTAGACCCTGAGTCCAAAGCCTCCTTCTGTTCCACACTATAAATTCTTTGATTGCAGACCTAGAACCAGAGCCTCCAGGTGGGACCTAGTTTAACAGTAGTATTTCCTGTCCCACGACCACGTTGTGTCCCCGAACATAACATGATTTGCTTTTTTATTACCTACCCTTCAAAGCTCTCCCCTGCCTTTCCCATCCCTGCCACACAAACACCAGTATCCCTCCGTTTGTACCCTATCATATCTTACTCTGAACTCTCATATTTACCCTCCATCTCCTACTTAAGTTGAGAGATAAAAACTTCGATTTTCTTTTCTATTTGAATCCAGGTTTACATTTCCAGTATACGGAATTCCTTTCCCTTGTGTAAAATAGATATTGAGCCTATTCATGGCAATAAAATAGTGTATTGAACCTCCCCACAGACTTAGTCGCATTTCAATGGTGCCACCGACATATTTTCCATGTTTTCTCGGTCTCTCTGAGGCAGCAAATGTCATATGACAGATATTTCCAACTGACCTTCCTGCTAGTAATTCTAACATCTACTCCAGGCCCACCTTGCTCCCACTTATAGCCTCCAACTGTATTACATGAGATATCATAATAGCACAGAAATATCATTAATACTAACTTACTTCATGGCTTGTCCCAAAATATAAATGGTCTGTTGTATGCAATAATAGAAACCAGATAGGCGAAATTCTGCTAGTCTAGGAAACCCACAACAACGCTTTGTAATATGTAATCTTGCACTATTTACATAGCAGTTTGTTAACATGAAACGACAGTTCAATCTAAGCAAGTTAGCAATTTGCCAATTAGTGAAACACCGCTCACAACAATATCTGGGTCCGTGCCTCGGTGGAAACATTGTGTGAGCAGATGGCGAGGTGGGCTGGACTGGGTTATAACTCACTCAGGATAGGTAAATGAATGGACAAAAGTAATGTCGACCATAAAGGATTATACAGCGACAAAAACACATGGTTAGTTGATGTGAAGTTGTCCACTTAACATGTGCTGCACTCGTGCTAACGGAAAAACCTCTCGATGTGGTGTAATTCTTGGGTCGTTAAGAGCCTGACCTTTGGCAATTGCAGCTGTGAATAGTAAAATACCGCTTAGGATATTTGCTGGCAACGCAGGTACCGACGCCCTGTAATACAGGTATACATAATACATGTGTACATGTGCGTTATGCCAAGTAAAAACAGTAGAAGATGTATATGGATAAGACAAATCGTATGGAAAATGATTTTTTTTGAAAATGCTAACGAAATAAAGATACGATGGGAAACATATAATAGAATAACTTATATAAAATAATGTTTGTGAATTTCTCATATCATCTTTGAATTGTAGAACTGTTTTGCCATCACACTTAACATATTACGTTTTCATATGGAAGTAATACCTCTGGGAAGAAAAATGTCACGAAAAACAATAAAGTTCTGTGAATTCAGATGCAGGTGTCAACTATGGTAAGAAATACCTCACACTATCGATTGCAGCCATGGCGATATTGTAGTTGCAGATATATTAGGCAAGGCTATAGTTGGTTTTGTATGACTCATTCTTAGCACAAGATTGAAGATTGTGATATGATGAATCATTATTCTGTCATGTATACCTCCCTAAAAACACTATTCAGTTTTCGTGTACTAATTTGCCGTTGTCCCTGTCGCATCCATTTAGCCCAGGATAGACAACCATTGTCATCTGAGCTAAATGTGTACACAATACAAGGTGGAAAGTGCCTGGGAGTACAAGAATATAGATTATTATTCGTTCTACATTTAGAGGCGATGCCTGATTGTTAATGCATAGTACCTTTACAATGCTTTAGACAGTTGGAGGGTCCCCCATGGTGAAGGCGATAGCTGCTTGCTGAGAATAGAATGTTATGCCATTTAAAAGGCAGGAGTAAAAGCTATGCTCATGTAATTCTAGAGACTCACTGGGTGCCCGGAAAAGGTGACCAGCTGATGCTGGACAGAAAGGTAAACATGTTCTTGATAATGGCGTGTCACCTTAAATATCCAGGGGAAAACCTGCCTGGTTTATCGACTGTTTCCTAATGTGTTTCTGTGTCATGATAAGGGAATATTTCACGATGAATTACACTTTCCAACCTGATAAAATCTGATCTATTGAAGATATCACCTAAAGATCCTATGGTCTATTCTTTGCTCAGGTTCCTCGCCATTTTGGCAGTAAGATGTATAGGGAGCCAAAGTGAAACCGCTGAAACCGCAGATGCACGTTCACAAAACACCATTATAAGTGATTATAAGTGTCAATTTCCAATCTTTTAAATGCATATTTTTGATAAACTTAACAACTGTCATCTTAACTTCGAGACAGACTTATTCAGAGACAATATTAGTAAACTACACTTCAATAGTAGTAAACGAGACCAAAAACGAGATTCTAGCCTCGAACCCCATAGCTTTAGCACCGAGCCTAACTCTTACTGGCCTCCGGAAATGCTGTTGTGAGCACGGGTATCGCTCGGCTCCCTCTACCCTTATTATTGAGACATGTCCCATGTGGCGCCCCCTACAGATGACTGTTTCTGAGACGCATCTATAGGACCTGACATCGGCACAACAGAGTTAAGCTTTATAGTTGATAACGTTTATACTGAAAAAGGGAGAAACTATGTTCAAGTATTGGCTGCTTATCGGAGGTATGAGGAGACAAGAAAGCCACCTGGTGTACGTAGTAAGTTATCTGAGCGTCGTATGACGATCTATAAAGGATATGCAGTATCTGACCCTGGTAAGCCATGACATGTACGAAGTCAAATGACATAACGTCGTCTGATATGTGACGACCTTAGAACGTCTGAGGAGATGTGGCAGAGACGGTATGTCAACATATGTTAACATGTTGTGATGACCCAGGCAACGTTTGAGAATTTACTATATACCCATGCCGTATATATACTGTAAATACGCACCGTTTCGGCATATGAGGTAAAAATACTGTACGGACCAGTGGTCCGTACACCAAAATGCGGACTACCTACCCATACACATTTATTAGAATTTTGGTTGTTAAGAAAAATGAAATTGATTTTTTTTAAACATTTCGGGTATATTGTAAATATATAACGTCCAACCATGCTTGTACAAGTCACAGAACTCGATGCTAATTTACCGTTTGTACGGAACTCGGCGTAAACGCCTCGGTCCGTACAAACGGTAAATTAGCATCTCGTTCTGTGACTTGTACAGCATGGTCAGGACGTTCTATATAAGTATGACGGATACACAACGTCTGCTCACCACGTGACAATGTGATGACCTGACAGACATCTGATGGAATATACCAGACATATTGTATACTATCCCTTTAATACTGTGCAATATGTGGGGGCATAGGACGGAGACATAATATCTATTAAGCATCTGACACTGTGATGACCTTTTGGTGGGAGACGCGATCATATACATTATTAATCCCCACGTGGTGATGTAATGAAGGCTGAAAGGCCACGAAGCTGGTGGGGACCCAGCCAGAAACCGACGACTACTTTAGCTGTACAAAGGGCAAAGGCCAGTCAGACGTGGTGTCTGGACGTATGAATGTATGTATACATGTGTTTGCAAGGCCCCTCATCCCAGGAGACTTTCCATGGCTGGGTGTTTCAATTAGTACTATTCGCGAATGCTGGTAGCACTTACATTGACATATTTAGCATTAATGCTACATTAACGACGGATCAACTACATGGGCTTGGAAAATCACGTTTCAATTGGTAGCTCTTAAAGAAATCAAATACTTTTCTGTTACAGAGAAAAATAACCCAAATGGAATCTAGCCATTTAATAGGTAATTATAATTTTTATTTGTATTCATTGCAGCCAAACAAGCTATATTTGGTAAGTCTTAATGTCAACAGAACTGGCCACATTATATTTATCCATTGTATAGTTTTGCCTCTCTTTCCTGGTAGTGAATTTTATCTTTCATATGAATGATATGTCTGCCAACGTTTTGAGTAAGAGGTATATCAACTCCCTTGGCTTAGAACTCTATGGGTTAATGCCACATAAGCAAAATGTAAACCTCATTTAGGTTTATTTTTAGATGGCAAAAAGAAAAAAAGGATGAATCTAGAGAGGTGCTACAAGTGGGATACTCCAACAACTGCCTAGGCATACCATACTGGACCACCAGAAGCCAAAGGTGTTGGCTATGGCATGCATGTAGCCGGAGGCGCTAGTAGCCCGATGAGAACGGCGCGGGTGCCAGAGGAGGCCGAGTGGAGACAGCCGGCGCCCCGCCTTCCTCTATCTGCCCCACGCAGGTCCTGGCTCCACGCGTTCAATCATCTCGGCTTTGGTGGAGCCGGGCCTCACGTTTGGCCCGCGGTTAGAGACGGCGGCCACTGACTTGAGCAACACGACGAGCTGCTCGATGATGAAGGTTAGCCTAGGTCTGCTGGGGCCGGACCCTGGAGGTGCTGGCGGCGGGGAGGCGGCGGCCGCCATCTGCCCCGGAGCTGTTTGGTGATAACCGATCAGGCCTGACGAGAGCCGTTTTCAGACTGCCCGCGGAAATTACCAGTGCTGCTCGGTATTGCTCGCAGCTCATCGGAGCTGCTCTCATATGTCTCTCGGCTCTGCTCCTCAGAACCGCTTTCCAAATCATAAAAAAAAACTTCTCAGAAAGAAATATAGATTTCTCACTCGACTATATGAGAGTTGCTCAATGGCTCCTACCTAATCGTATCCTGACAGGAGAGCCGCGTTTGTTCAGGGGGATATCCTGGAGGTGGTGGAGAGTGGCACCGACCTATGTTGGAGAGTGGTGGCAGTGTCTTGTGGGCAGAATAACGAGAGGGTAGGGCAGTGAATAGGCCGACCAGTGTGCCAGGCAGTATGCTAATGTATCCGAGACGACGTCCAGGCAGGCGTCGCTCCGGATATGCTCCTTGTGGGTCATATAGATCTAGAAAACAGTAGCAGGGAGTGACGAGTGTGTCACTAACAATTTGGAAATCTCGGCCTCAATTCCGGGTGTGTCCCATAATCTAAGCTTGAGGCTGACGTTATATAGTTATGATGATGAAATATAATTATAGAATTCTAGCCTCTACTTTCACCAGGATACAGAATGAACCCAAGAGCTTACATCAACAGAACACAGCTAGTCCTCCCGGATATTCACGTATGTCACCCGGAAAAAAAGAATGACATTACAAGGTGTTTATACTCTAAACGTGTCCTGTATTTTGTTGTATTAAGAACCCTTCATTTGTTTCCTATTTGCTCAACCTAATAACTGAGTCATTGAATTGGAACAGGAATATGGACATACATATACAGTGTGCTGACGAAAAGGAAGTGTAAGTTGCTGAGGTAGCTGCGCTTTCTGGGTCCTGTATAGAAGAGTTTAGTGACATATGCAGTGATATTTGCATTCACTGTTTGGAAGCAGAAAACCATAAAACATTCTTCAATGGGATATCAAAGGCTTGAGCCCGCCAAGGATGTTCAACATGCACCATCGATAAGACCTAATAAAGCAGTAGGCTGATATGGATGCAATTTTAAGATACCGGCGGTGAATGATATCTGAGGCTTTATTTATCAAGCAATCAGCATCAAGGGAAGAATGTTCACTAAAGCCGTCAACGCTAGGGGGCCATCCATAAACAGGAAAACCTGGAAAAGCCTGGAATTATGCTTTTGGGGTTCCAGGCCTGGAAAAGCCTGGAATTCTCACAGAGAGCCTGGAAAAACCCCGAAGAGCCTTGAAAACTTAGATTTGCATAACAATAAGTTTTTTAGTCCATGAAATTCTGGTCAATATTAGCTTTCCTTAACTATGGTACCTGGCTGCCTATGAAACTTGGATTAGATACTTCCAAAAATCGTTTATTTGGCCATGTATAACAAATTGCTAATAATATAGCATGGATTTGATTATTTGTCCTTCTATTTAAAAGGGATAAAAAGAAATACAATTTTGAAGATATCTATCCCAAACCAATGAAATTCCACAGGTAGTAAAGAAGATGAAGAAACTTTTAACTAAACCAGGTGTGCCTGAAAAAAAAAATTTGAGCCTGGAAAAGCCTGGGAAAAGCCTGGAATTTTATTGGGCCAACTATGTAGGAACCCTGCATAAAGTACGTATGCACTGGGGAGTTCCAAAATTTCGGAAATTTTGCGTATGCTCCTTCTTTATTCTATTGCGTACAAGATCGGGAGTGGGGGGGGGGGGGGTTCCAAAATTTCGGAAATTCTGCGCACATACTTTGAAGATGGCCCCTAGTTGCACCAGCTGTTGAAAAAAAGTGGATCAAAAGGACCGTCATACTTGCACTTTGAAACAATAATGGCCTAAACCACATGGTCATGGTTAGTGTGGTAGGGCAATAGTAACCCCCTTCTCTCCTCAGTCTCACTGTTAAACGGATACCCTACCGCTACCATGAACGCAGCTTCCCCTCATGTCATGCCCGACCACAGTACGTCCTTGATCCCTATTTTCCTGCTCATAATCGCATTTTCTCAGCGCGCCCCCAATGGGAGAGATAAGCAGATTTCGAGGAAATGCCAGGGTCTGGAATAGAACTAACGGCTCACAGACGACAAAAAGCCGCACACACTCACACATGGCAAGGACGCCGGAAACGGCTGAGCCGACAGGTCTTAGGTCGTGGTCTTAGGTCGCAGTCTTAGGTCGTAGTCTGGGCCCAGTGGTAATGACGCTAATTCCTATGAACTTCTATCTCGCAGAAATGCGCTTCCATGTCCGTATGCTGGTTTTATGCTGGTGTTGAATTGCAGCTGATGAATTGATAGAACACCACTCAGATTTCTTTAATGCTGTTCATTCCTGAACTTCATTTCAGGGAGTACTTTTGGAGGGTCTTTCCCCTATTCGAAACTTCCCCACAACTTTTGGCGGATATCCAACTTTTTAGACAAAGCAAGTTGATGAATTAATAATACATACATATCCCATAATTTCGGAAGTTATTCTGTGTTTTTCACTTCAAGTTTTAACATCATTTCTAGTAAAATACATAACTCTAATGAGTCAATAACGACTTTTGAGGGGAAATAACCCGTCCGTCTCTTTCATCTCTCAGTCAGACAGCAACGCGGCGATAGGGTAGAATGTCGGACACCTCTAAAGGGGAATCGATGGTAAAACGCACGGGGAGTACGGCAGCCAGAAACGTTTAGCAAACCAGCAGAGTTTCAATAAACAAACCAGAGGAGGATAATCCTACCCTGATGGAAAATGCCCCATGACCAGTTGGGATTACGAAACAAGTTGGTGCTCAAGTAAACGCTGCACTTGAGAGTAGACCCGCAGCAAATGGCGGACACAGTGTTGCACATGTTTAGAAGTTGTTTATAAATTGAATTTGAGATTTCAGACTTGTTTTCAACCCCGTCTTACAGCCCTGCGAATAGATTTAACATAAATGCAAGATGCTTGCAGTATTGTTGGTGTTGATATTTTCTTTTGAAGTTGCCCCTTTGCTCTCACAGATTCTCTCTCCTACGTGGATAACTATAAATGCGTTGTCTTTGTGAAATCACCTTCTACGCGGCCGAATCAATGCCATCTCAACCTCACAGAAAAAAAAATCAATAGTACCTGATGTTACATGGCAGGTGTAGAGAATGATAACATCTATATTCCCTTTATATCTGTCAGCGCGCTATGTAGATGTATAAAAGATACATTAATACAAAGTGTGTACCGTATGTATTACGTGGATACATGCCTGCATTTTGTTAAAATAGGTTATTGATTTGTAAATATAAATGGCATTTAAGCCAGATACAGTGGGCATTGATAATAGCCTTGATGTTAAAAGGTCTTTGATAGAAGGTTTGTATCTGTGACATGATAGGAATTTGTTTCGTCGTTCTATATCGAAATGCGCAAATGCCACTAGACTATAAGTCCCTCAATTCGGTCATTGGTAATGGATATCTTAGCAATAAGTACGTCATCATCGGTGAAGGATAACCCAGTAGTAGAAAAGCCAAATTGTGAAAAATATAAACGATCGCCTATGTACCGAGCTATAAGATTATGGAACGATCTGGATCTCAAAATTCAACGAACTATTTCCAAACAAATTTTAAAAATTAATGTCAAAGTAAAGCTATTGAATCCAACTCATAAAATATAAAGTTATAACGGACTGCGACATATATGAGAATAAATACCAAGTTCTGTCCTCATTGTTATTGTATGATCGTCATACATATCATACCAATTGTACTTATATATATCTATGTACAAGCCAATTGTGATCGCCATATGTTGGAAGACCAATGTGGTTACATTGGTACAAATAAAGATCTTTAAAAATATTTGAAATTCGGTGGTACTACTGTGGACCCTGATCCACTCGTCCCTGGAGCCGATTAAGTTGAGAGAGCAGCGGCTAACTTGATCAAGACGATCTCGTCGACTGTCATCTGATCGTGTCGCCCGGAGCCTCACAACAGAGATAATATCATGTCTTATTATCTGAAATCGACTCCTATCAAACAGCAATCTACTTTGCTAAGATGGTAGTTGGGTTATTCTGTTCGTCGTAATGGCTGCAAACACCATTAACATTGGAAAGAAGAAGAAGATCATGTTAAGCATAATGCACCATTGCCTTGGTTAACATTGATCAATGAAGTCAATATTATATTCCTGTTCCTCCTCACCCTGCATGTTATCTAGTACAGTTATATTTAATCACCCACAAGGTTCATCATGATGTTCTGATGGAAAGTGGATCTAGTACATTTGATCGTCAACACAGCTCGTAGTAAATACACCAGTTTGAAAGTAGGTCTGGGAGACGAACATGTAATTTCTCCCCTTGTTCACAGATAATGCACTGGTTAGAAAGTCGGTCTAGTCGAGAAATGTTTAGCAGCTTACGCAGTCCTCAACATATACGCTGGTCAGAAAGTGGGTCTGCATTTCTGACAGAATATGCGATTCATAGAACAGTATGATGAGCAGTTTACCAGAGGTACCGGTACACAAACTACTACAAATTGCCCCATGTTTGGGATGTTATTATGTCAGAGGTAATCAACCATCTTCCTGAAGGCATTCGCAGTGTGAGCATTGGTTTGTCAGACCACAACACTTAGTTGTTGTGTTTTCAATGCTAAGCTAATTCTAATTGAACAAATTGGACGTTAAACCACCCAAACCAACAAAGTCAGTATCACTATCAGAATCAAGATGTTGGTCTTAACCATACACTTTGTGTCTGGGAATTATTCCATAATATGATATTCTTCATAAGAATCTGGTTAACTTGTACTTGTAAACAGAAGGGGCGATATTCGGCATTGTAATTCCAATTATGAAATAGCCTTTCTTGATTTCTATATTTTTGTATGTGATTACCATCCGCCTTACATCCGGACCTCCATCTCTAAGGGTAATTCTGTTCTGTTTCCTCTTGTTATCCACTAAGCTCGGTCTGTAGTCCACTGATATTCCCCGTGACATTTTCCTTTCTGATTCTACTTCGCAGTTCCTCCGCTATGACGCGTCTTTATCACAAAGTATGCCTCTCATCGTTCTATGCCAGCCTACATTGCGTTCGCATATAATTACCAGACTGTGATCTTTCCAGGTCTAGCTAGAACTAATCTTCCTATCACTGCTCTTAGATTTTCGCATTCCTGTCAACTCTATCTTGTGTAGCATCACCGTATTATCCCGATATTACTTTCATCATGTTATTATGCATCACTTTCTTTCCTCTCTCGTATGCTCGTTCTTATGAAACACTCCCCATACGTCTATATAAACGTTACTCTCCACATCTACCGCCTCTTACCTCAGTTGGCTAATCCTTAAGTTAACCTGTGTGGGACCAGTCAATATGATATATTCACTCGGTCACTCTGGTATCCAAATCTGTTCTTCACCAGATATCTCCTTCGCTGGTAATCTCCCCTTCCTCTCTAACTGTGCTGCAATAAGCTCCGGAGTACATTGAGTGGGTTTCTTAATCTCTCATTCCATACCAACTGCTCTCTTGTGGGAAACTTTTGTTTTCCTCTTTTAGTAGTGTCTGCACCCTTCTTAATCGCCTTCAAACAGAACCTTGCTTTCCTTTCAGTTTTCCTTCCGGTAGCTTCTAAAATCCTTAATGCCCACCCCAGTCTCTCATAATATAGATGGCGCTTACCTCCCCCCCCCCCCCCCCCCCGGATCATTGGTCTTCTAATATAAAGGTTTTTAATTCTTTTCGTTCCTCTGGCTTCCCTTGGGATGCCGTGGTTGGAAAAAAATGTTTTTGAAAGCGGTGGGAGACAAAAGTGTATGAACTATTACGCCCCGTCTAAACCCTACTTCTAATATAAAGGCCCTACACATGCCCTCCCCTCCCTACCCTGTAGTCTTCAATTCTCCATACTCTAGGTTGCAATGATTTCAAATGCTGCTGACCTCTAGTTTTATCCTATTCCTCTAAAGACGTGATATTCTCTCATCCCCTTTGCATGGTCTTGGACTCCTTCATTCAGATTACTATTACCCGAAATGTGCTTCTCAGACAATACATTTCTTGAAATACTTACCATATAATAATCCCTTTCTCACCTTTTCTGTCTGTTCTTGATGTAAATTACTCCTAATTATTCAGGTCACCTTCTAAATCCAATTCACCCCTCTGTCCACATTCTGTTTGCATCGCCTTCATAGTTGTAATTTTACCCTAGTACATCCCTCCAGAATAAACATAACTTAAAAAAAAAAAAAGGGTAAATATGCCTATCTGGCAGTTCTTCTACACTTTCTAAATTCCAAGTCAACCCTCTTCCTTGCCATCTTTTCTCCAAATGCTTGTGCTTGCCTGAGCTGGTCGCCTGAATCTGCTGCCGACGACAGCTCCTGTCGGTTGGCTGACATAAACAAGTGATCGGGGCCAGACCATACATCATTCACGGTTTGTGAGAAGAGACCGGCACATTGCCACCAGGCAAGCCTTTCCTCACTGTCACCCAGACGAGGTCAGAGTAGCACCTTGTATAGAAATACAACCAGATTCTGATCTGCTTCAGGCGTTAATCTAATTGAGGTGGAATTCATGATATGAATAACAATAAGAATTGAATATAGATACAAGATGCATATCTCTTCATGATTTATTTATTTAAATATTCGTGAAACATTCATTTTGGATATAGATATACAGAGACTCCGCCAACCAGTCAGCCTTTAAGAGAAGCATAAGCACGAAATTGTTCGGTTATTTTATGGCAATCGAACCGTTATGAAAGTATGAAAACCATTACAATTGTTTTGTAATTGAATCATATAATTTGCTTGAATCTGATATGAGAGAACAATTAGGAGGCAAACATTGAGGCTGCTTATCTTTTCATGATCTATTTATTTAAATATTCGTGAAACATTCATTTTGGATATTTGGTAAGATTTGATTTAACCAAGCCCTTGTAGTTCATGCTTTATAGGGAAAAAAAATATCTCTTAAAGGAGCGGTATCAGTTTATGCATTAGAAGGCAATTAGAAATGTCTTTTAAAGATATGAAGTCAGTTTGTGCACAGTATCTCGTCAAGAAAAAACTTTTCAGTCTATTCATTAGAAGATGACTCAAGAAGAAGAAATAACATTTATACATTTAAGGATAAAAATAAACGATATCAGTTTATGCATGTGAAGACATGTAAACTATATCGTAAAGAAGGGATGTCAGTCTGTATCTTGCAACAAACATTACGGGGACAAGATGAGCGAAAGAGATTCTGCACACGCATTATTTACCAAACAAGCTGCCTTGCACCTAGAAGCAGTAGTAGGTACCACACAGAAGGTAGAAAGCTCCCCTGCAGCTTAAGGCAGGGTGGCCAGTCAGTAATGCAGGAGCAGGTACCACACAGAAAGCGGATGGCTGAACATCAATGAGAACATCGCGGCCTTCCCCGTCTCGTCATTTTCCTGCGTTGGCCAGCGGATCCTATGCTTTGATCAGGGCACGACCGGAGGTCCCCCGGGGTGCGCCCGTCTCCTCCAGGGTCCAGGCGGTCCTCTTGGCCATTTGGATTACCTAGACGTCTCCTAGTCCATGTTCTCATGCCACAGCCTCGCCTCTCACTTGCAGGACTTTGTTTGCGCCTCTGGATATATCTCACTGAATAGCACCACGCATCAAAGCGAATGTATATAGCTTGGCTACGTGACTATCCATTTTCAGGGCTTCTCATAGAAAGTGCTAGGCCCTCTGACAGCCATGTTTTCTTCTTGGATTAAGTATTATTACAAGAAGCAAATTGTTTTTATTCTAAGAAGAATCAATAGGTTCATGGAGGTATGTTTCAGTTGGAAAGTGGGGAAGAATATGTGAGGAGAACCTGTATGTCTTGCATAAGGCTTTATAATTGTACCATTGAGAGCTAATTCAATATCGCCTTTGCTAAAGGGTTCGATATTTTACTTTCAAAATATGTTTAATGTTACTTAATTATGACCAGTGATATCTTATGTTTGAAAGTGGTTGGTAGGTTCTTCTAAACGCACTCTGTGGGTACATTGATTCAACAGTAGCTAGTGGTGCGGCCAACCAACAGGGTATATAGCTCACACCTGGATGAGCTGAATCGAGCTGCTCCCGTTGTTATATAACCTAGTCCCCGTGTAGATCACACGGTAAAGCACCCGCCTCATCGATCCGCCTATTAACACTCAGAGCACGCTGAACTCTGTACCTGCTCACCTCAAGCTTGGAGCAGCTCTGTGAATACAGGGAGGAGCCTTGAGCAACACATTTCTGAGGTGCACACAGGGATTTCATCTACGCCGGTAACACTGGAATATATAACGAGGCATAGCCAATCTGTTATAAAACGATGTTGTAATGGTTCTCTTTTTATAAGTGTTTTAAATTTCCTATGTTTTCTTCCCTAGTCCCGACTTTCATCCCTGTGCACACATAGACCTGAGACGATATGTGAGTATATGACAAACATTTAGAGAGATTGGATGGAGACACAGATAGGGCGATGAGTTTAGTCTATAAGACAGACATTTAGAAATACGTGCGGACACAGAAAGGTGGGATGGTGTTAGTATAGGACAGCCATGTAAAGATAAGTGAACATATACAGGGACAGTGTGGTGAGTATAGGACAGGCATTTAAGCAGATGGATGGACACAGAGGTGGAGCGGCGTGAGTATAGAACAGACATTTAGATATATGGATGGATTCGCGGGGGCGGGTCTGTATGAATATAGGATAGACATTCAGAGAGATAGGTGGACACCTATAGGCTGACAGGGCGTGGGTATTTGCCAGAGACGGAGACCTACCTCCACAGATGTGGTGTCAGTAAGTGGATGACGGTGTCAATCACCGACATGATAAACCACTTCATGGAAATAGTTTTCCACAGTCTATTATCCTTTCAGGATGTCTTCGAGGTTAGATGCTTCCATTTGAAAGATTTATAGAGAGCCAGCTCAGACCCGGGCAGGAAGGATGCAGGCGCAAGTTGCTCCAGAGCAACAATGGGGGCAGAGGAAGAATTACATCTCCTCATGCTCCCGTTGGCCGCACGGGTAATAAGCTGAAATGAACCAGTTGACACACCTTTTACTGGAAATGAAAATCTGTTTACCATAAAAATCCACATTGGGGTTACAGCGGAACTTCAGTTGTGATAAAAGAATTAAACTTAAGTAGTGAGGAATAATTAAGATAATTCCAACCCTAAGCAAGGAATATATAGATGATTTGGAAAGGTCTTTTGCCATATCGGTGCCGACCTGATAGTAGCCCCTTATTCAGCAAGAGCAGCAGCTAATGATCAAGAACTCCCCTTTGACTATCAAAAGCTCCTTGAATTTTTGTTTGCCATGGTACAATATCTCTATGGCAACTGACCTTAAGATGTGTATACCATGAAAACCTAATTAAAAATGATATTGGAACATTTCATAGGTCAATGTCTGTGTTGTGGAACATAGAATGCTTTGACGGCCATATTGGTGGCCATCTTAGATTTCTCAAATCGCTCAAGGTTTACAGTCTTGCGGCAGATTTGGAATCAGCAGGTCTTCATTACTAAAAATCACCAAAAAGTTGTTGTATGGTATTTTTTCTGCAAGGCACCCCCCTATTACCACCAACAGCTACCCTTTAACTATCAACAGCTTCTCTCTTTCCCCATTTGTACCCTTTGCCCATCAACAGTTCCACCTTGACCACCACCAGCTCACCATGAGCAACTCCCCTTTTGATCCGAGTTAGTTCCCCAGGAGCAGCTCACTCTTCGCAAAGAGCAGCTAGAGAAGTGGAGACACCGGCTGAGGCCAGGTGGCAGTAGTGGCATGTGGCAGCTGTGTCCCCAAGGGGTTGAATTATACATCTTTAAGAGACGCACAAGTGGCAGGGTGAGGGGACAGGAGGCAGCAGCGAGCAGCTCAGGTCAGACACGCAGAGAGTTGGTGCTGGTGTCAGACAGAGGCGAGATTAAGTATCCCAAGGCATACATTCTGAGGGTGACTGGGTAGAAAAGACTTACCCATCCTCTTTATAGCTTGTCTCTTGGACAGGGTAGGTGAATATACGTTCGTCTTAAATAAAGAAAAGCAAACAAACCCTTAAAAATACAAAACATTGTTGCCTTGAAATATTCATTTTATACAGGACAGATTTTGAATAAGAAAGTAGTATGGGGTTACTTGGTATGATGGTGGTGTAGAAATGTAATATACAGTCGCCTGGAACTGGGCAAAGTGTGTCAAACAGTAGACCTGTATATTCTATGCAGCAGCTGGCAGAAATGGTATACAGAAGCTTGCTGGTCACTTTTTACAAAGCATTGGTTTTGTTTGTTTAAGACTGCTACACACCTAAAGTGTTCTTGGCATCTCTACCAAGCGTGTTTTGTTTAGTATTATTCGACTTAAGTGGTCGACACATGGTGTATTTGAAAAATATTTACAAGCATAAATCTAGAAGTAAAGGCCTTCGTTAAAAACATATAAAAATTACAGAAACTAAACTTTTTAAAACCGATAGAAATCTATGTGGGGAGAAGTTACCCCAAAAAAGAAGACGAGCGATAAATCAATTATCCAGACAAAAGCCTTATGTTTTGTGGAGGCCACGGGCGTGTTTAGGACCAGAAACGTAATTAGTCTTCTATTGAGAACACGGCCAAGACCTGCCCTCTATGCAGACACCCGTACCCTCCATCACCTAGCCGGGCCTGTGTGGTCTGTCGTGGGAAGATGATGAGGTTCACTTATCAGCAGCCACCCATCACGAGGTCAGAGCTCTCAATCAATCCTTCCACCATCCGCCTCCGCCTCACAGGTCCCTACCTGGCCGCAAAGCACGTTCGGTCAGTGATATGTAGAGAATGCCCTAAAAGAGTCTGTAGTTTAGTGTTAGTTTGTCTGGCTGCATGCTTGAGGATGGTGGTCAGATGGCTTGTTTAATTGACATAAATCGAAGAGAGAATATGTATCTTAATTATTAAGTACGTACCGCACAGATGCTAGAAGAAATGGACAGTGTAGTACAAATTAATACACTGCCTAAAGTTTTATCAGAAAAAGGTTTCATCACCTGATGAAGTACTATCAATAGTCCGAAACGTCGTGATCTCGTTGATACTGTGTACCTGTAACCAATTTTTGTCACCTTGGTTGTCAATATAACAACATTTTTATGTTTCTCTACACCTACTATTTATCAGAAAATGTATGGTCTCTTTGGAATCTATCAAAGAATATCGTATATCTTTACATGGTGAATATGCTCGCACGATTAATCCTATTAGCGCCCGAAATTATCAGGAAATAGTGGACGCATCCACCACCAGATATGTTCATACGTCTTTTTTTTCTCGATTTTCCCCGATCCCGCCCGATGTCCATTCGGCAGGTTTCGTTCGTTCGGTGAATCAGCGCTTTGTACTTCCCACCCTGACATGGTGATTTTGCATTTTTCCTGCTACCAGCTGTAATATAAGAGATATATATAGGATCAGGTTGGATATTTATTCATTTATAGCATTCTCGAAAGATTAGACGAAAGTTAGCACAATCAATAGTAAGAGTAGAAATATGAGACCCCCCACGCTCGCCGCCGAATTTTCCACAAAATGCATATATATGCCAAGACGCGAAAATCTTCAGCAATCACCTCATTAAACTCTAATTCAATTGGTTGTCATGGACTTAAATGTGTCATGGACTGTAAATAACGTCATATAGCAGTTCCTGTATTAATGATCAAGCATGACAGGGTTGTATGACACAACATTATAAGAAGAGAGAGAGAGAGGGGGGGGGGGGGGGAGGGTCGAAATGGTCAAAAATAGCATGGCATCATTTATGGAGAGTCCCTTTGTCACAAGAACCAGAAAAGAAGATACGTATTTAATACAAGTAAATTGATAATGGAGACATGTATATCGTCATTCACAATGTTGTTGTCTCCATTAGAGTTATCGGATAGAGACACAGCAGGAGGAAATATGACTTTACCAGGGTCGGCCGCCTGATAGCATATCACGGAGCGGTATTAGACCGGGGTCGTGGAGGCCAAATAGGATTATCTATGAGAGTCTGTTGGACTAATATGGCAATTTGGCCTAATGATCGTATTGAGCCCGTATTACACCAAAGTATCAATCACACGGCCATTTCTCTGCATGTATTGTATATCTTTGTTATGGGATGACGATAAGGAATCGTGTATGTACACGCTGAAGTGCTGGCTTTAAGAGGGCGTAATGGGGCCTGTTAAATGGTACAAGGACCTGTGATCATCTATAGGTCAGGAAGGCATGTTAGGGACTATAATGGGATCTGGATTCAAATAGTGTGTCCCTAAAATATCTTATAGATTTACTTGTACTGCATATCTAATTAGTTTAAGTAAGCATATGTTCATAAATAATATCTAAAGGAATAACATTCTCTGAAATTACAATATAAAAATGTGATTTCCAACCAAGCCTTTCTTTTCCATTTTCTGCCTACCATGACAGTGCTTTGACATACGGCAGATATCACAAAAGAGGCTTTTTGCCACTTTTCTATTTTGATAACAAAACAGTCCATTTTGACTTCTAATATGAGGACAACAAACATAAGGTATCAAAATGATTGTGAGGGAAAGTTCTGCTTGATTAAACTGGGTTTTGATTTTGGTTCCGTTTGGAATTCTATGGAATCTTCAATCATATTCTAGAAGTCAAACATTATGAATTACCTCAATGATTTCAAAATATATATGACAATAAAGCCCAGTCTCTCGTTTAATATGGTACCTTTTGCAAATATGTATCTCTTTTACAGCCTAACTTATGAGAATGTTGCTGATAAGTGAACCTCATTATTAATAACTAGTTTTCATTCTCCAATATGGTTGCGCGGCCTATAGCTGAATGGTATGACAGATCACTTATCTATATCTGATTTGGGCACTCTACCAAGTGGCACCAGGACCTCTCAGCATTGAGTGGGACTTATTTTATTGGACATTGACAAATCACTTAGTTTCTATCTGCCCTGCAGCTCATTTTCCAACTTTATTAATTTAGAAGTCAGCAAATGTTGCGTTATCATTCTTTTGTTATTAACGGTATTCTATGAGAATATATTTATTCAAATATATTTTCGAATACGGAGATGGCTGGTTACGGATTTTGTTCTCATAGAGTTTAGATATTCGCATAATTTGTTCAGTTACTCAGCAGTGTCCTTCATTTTTGTTAATTTATTTTCCCACAAAATGTACTGAGTGCTTGAATAATGCTTCCAAAACATATATTTGCAAAGATTCACGGGGCAGTTCTGATAGAATCTAAATAGTTGAAAACACTTTTTAAACTCTGTATTAGGTAGTAATCGTATTGATTTTTCTCATAAAGGAGATATGAAGTAATTAATTGGTACGCAGGTGTTCATTAAGCATGCAATCGGTTTGTCAGTGCCAGTTAACATTCCTATGAATCTCCTCCTTGACAAGTAGTATCACCGTGTTAACTACTACTGTTATCTTGTGATTATCAGGTTATCACAAAACAATGCAAAGGTTGTTGTAACCTGCACCTTATCTATCACTTCCAGCCGTCATCGGTATCATATCATTGTTATATTGGTTGTTACAATCTAATTCCCAAATGGCTGATTAGAATGGACATTCTTAAAGAGATGTACTTGACAGGAATCAGCCTTGATTGAAAACAAAATGTTACATTTGAATCGATGACCAATAAAGACAACGAAAAATGTGCATTGAAAACAAGAGAGAAAAACATAGCTTGTATCTGCATTATAGCACAGCAGTCTGTTAATAGATTTAACAATATGAAATTTGAACAATGTGAAAATCAGTTCTTAGCATAAAATATGCAGGCCGTCTATGGTTTCTATTCGGTACAGTGTTGCCCTTCACAGAGACAGCCTGCAGCCCGTAGCATCCTGTGACATAGTGCTGTTACACCATGCCCAGTCACGTTATTGACTCCACCCCGCTCCCCTGCCCCCATCTCTCCTCCCCAACTCTCACATCCATCGGACAGAATCCCGCGGAGGCCTCATATTCCGCTTGTCCCCGAGGGGCCATGTAGATCCACTTTTATCAGCCCTGGTGCACGCAGGGTCCCAGCGAAACGGGCGTCGTCATAGCACTGCCTCATGGCGGGGCACTGCCTGCAGGCCCAACACCTGAATGTAGAATGGGTGGGGTGAGCATCACTGTGAGACCCGATTTAGGAAGCGGGCCTGCTACTTGCCACTCGCCCATAGATCTCGCCGTCAGCTGTAGCCCGCAGCAAAGTGGTGATCTATGATGGCGAGAAGGCTACGTGTCTCTGCCGCCAGACAACACGGATAGAGGCAGGACTCTCCGGAACCAGGAGAATTAACCACAAGAAATTAAGGCTGCCATTTAAGCTTAATATCTCCTATTTTACTATCATCCCCTAAATCTCCTTCATTTGTTTTCAAATCAATACAGTTTTAGTATTTCTTTCAATTCTTATATTTTTACATGTATTGTAAGTAAAATACTTTTGGAGTTTTGGATATTGAATTTGGGTTCAGAATATGAACAAGGGACATAAAGGTAGTAAGTAGGACTTGTGTAGTTGTTTATGTTTATAATCTATCCAGACGATTATTTTGTCAAATTGGCCTGATTCTAGCCGGGCACTAGTCCATCAGGCTATACAGTAAAGGTCTGCCCGCAGATGCCCAGACTAGAGGCCATGCAGTATTCTCTTTTCTCTTTACTCAGTCCCTACTGAACTAGCATCAAAGCTCTGCTGGGAGAGAGCCCCCTGAGGCCTCTTGTTGTCGACAGTGTTGTTGGGAGTTCCGGCGGCGGGCAGGCCGGATGACCGACAGACAGTAAGTGTATCTCGTGACTCTGACATTTAGATAGTTTACCAGACGGCCAGGAGAGCAGAAGGAAGACAGCGCCCATTAACCTGTCGTGTTGGAAAACTTCGCTTACTGACCAGTGCACACAAACTCCTGTTCATCTGGTAATGACCTAATATGGAAATTCTGACATGGGCTTTATGCCTCTCACATTGCACAAATATGGGTTAGATATGATTATTATCATGGTTTCGTTATGGGGGAAATAGTCATGTTGATCATATTCAAAATTACACCTTTTATATTATAGCCAGGAGAAATAAAGTAGTAATTCTAAAAACACCAAACATTCGGTCATGTGATTTCACTAACATATTAATCAATGGACGAGTATAGGAGTTTGTAAATCTGAAACATTTATTTTAAGAAGTAGCCAGTGTCACCGAGAGTGCATGTATGGATAACCTTTGACTTAGTGCTATTGTATGACCTCGAGTTGGCACATTAGAACAATCCTAGAGCTTTCTTCTATTGATCCTTACCAGGTGAAATGGTGCGTTTGATATCATTTCTATTGCGGTACGAAGTAATCCATTTGAGTCTGGAAAAGGCGACAAGGCAGGAAGCAGACGTTATTTAAGTGGGGACCTGGACTGAGGCCAATGAGTGGGCGGAAGGAGACTTAGCTAGCCAGAGCTAGACCAACTGCGGGAGTATCATACCTATGATTTATAATATCTTTTACCCACACCACTGCAAATGCATGGAGGAGGTTTTGGAACGTTACCGGGATATATCGACAATAGAATAAACTTTGTGTTTACGAAATAAAAACCTTTGGAACAAAAAAAGTTTTGCAAATGGTAGAGTTGTGCTCGAGGATATGGGAATGACCACAATAACAACCTGTTGGTTCATGAATTTCATTATATAAAGATTTGCCTTCATATAGCAGGTTGCCAAATATACATTTATATATGTACACTGCTTGCTATAGTCAGATAGGATGTGGAAAATGATTTCATGGTTGGAAGTATCCTTTGTCTCACCCCTGGAATAAATGTCCATAGGCTTAACATTGGGAACTCGTTCTCCATGCCCCTACGAGTATGGCAGTACGTTTTCCATGGTCTATATTCTGTGTGTTGTCCATTCTTTTAGTGTGTACAGGGGTGGATAAATACAGAAAGCAACTCGTTTTGATCAAAGAAGTCATTCTCCACCTCGTTTGAATGCTATGTGATATTCACTCGCCTGTCGCCTCGTTCATATCACACCACATCAAACTCGTGGAGAACGACGACTTTGACCAAAACTTGTTGGTTTCTTCTTTAATCCTGTTCCCCGATGGGGTGTTGGGTCTGATGCTATCTTTCTAATTGTGAAAAAATTGTGTGCCTTGTAACCACGGCATAGTCTACATAGGATGTTTTCCGTCAAGTGTTATCGAATTTTCTTTAGTCGTTGGGTGTCCTCAGTAAGCATTACCTGATTGTATCTTCCTCTCAGTCTGTATACCATTGTGTCTTTAATATCCAATATTAATGACATCTCCATTGTTTACTCTCCAACATTCGTTGTTGGTGGCCATATATTTCCAATTTGAATCACGGACCTGTCGGTTTTGTTGTCGTTTACAATTGTTTTTTTAGTATCAGATGCCGAGGTCATGCAAGTCCATCTTCTCCTATCAATCTTGTTGGAACGGAAAAGGATTTTGATTGTATCGAGTTAGAACAGATCGATATGCTATAAAAGCTGATTTTAGACGTTGGTAGAACGACTGAGGTGTGAAAAGGTAGTGTGTAAGTGTGGGTGTGTCCCTTAGTTTTCCGCTTATTTAACACCCCAGCTTGATTAGAAAAAAAAAACAAGACAGCAGTATGTAACCTTTGGACCACATGTACAAGTTACTTAAGGCGAATATAGATAACGTTTCAGTTCAATGGCAACATTGTTTTCATGAAATGCTATTTTTGTTATTAAATTCTAGAAAAATATAGAAAAAATTGAGAAAAAGTGCTATGATCTAGATAACAATTTATGCAACGTATATATCAATGATGGATAATATCATTTTCAGGTAGTGGTATTGAAAAGAAATTTTTAAAACATATCCTTTGAATGATGCTCCATTTCAAAAAGGCCTATATACCTTATGATTCATACTAGATTTGCAAGAACTCAAACGTTTATTATCTACTTGGAAGAGTCTGCAGTAGCATGAAACATCCGCTTACTAGACATCAATTAGGGCTTAAACTGTTGCCATATATAACAGTCTGAGGCTAGTGTTGGGGACAGGTGTGTTGCTACTCACTTGGCTGACCTAAGGGCTGGCGCATTAACATCATTTTCTTTGTCCTTCGCTCCTGATGAGTGTGACATTCTTCCTGGCACATCAGAAGTCAGGATGCACAGCCATGAGATATCTCCACTCAATCAGTTACAATAAAGAGAGCACTTCCCTGATAAACCACACAAATCCTTTAATCCTCGGTGACATAATGACAGATCAGAAGTAGATTAGCAGCCATTGCGCGGGACTTTTATCATATTTTTCATTCAAATTATCATATTCCACCATCCCTTAGAGAAAGCAAGTAAATTTGAAGAGACAATATCCAATCTAATCATGTCTTATCATAGATAGTCTGACTATAAAATCTAGCACTGAAGCATGACTAGTCTATGCTTTTGGGTTTTTTTCTATATTCTATTCTCTAGACACGGATGGGGTGAATGTATACTCAATCAATACTTAATTCTGGCCACTCGACTATAGGAGGATCTTTAAGATTATGAAGTATATTAGGGGCCATCCATTATGTATGTACGCCTTGGGGAAGGAGGGGGGGGGGTAAGTTCTTTTTAGGAAATTTTGCATACACGTGTGCTCCTTATTTTTTGGATTGCGTTCAAGATTGATGGGGTGGGTGGGTGGAACAACGTTCTCAGAAAATTTGCGTGCAGTTCGATTAAGCCAATTTAAAAAAAATGAATATTTTTAGTTGCTTTGATATTGATTTGATCCATTAGCCAATCACTTGTTATTATGACTATTGTATTTTGGATGTGGCAGCATCTTATGGAAGAAAATTGTTATTATGAATGTTGGTCGTGAATCAATGCAAAATTTCCTAGATGTGCAGTCTACGTCCTCAGACTGGAAAGGGATAGCCCGATGTATGACAGACATATGCCACCCCATACGTTTCATACAGGCTTTAATGGGCTGATGCACGACAAACATACGGCGCCTCATAGATCTCACCAACCAAGGTTGGATTTACGAGAATCCTAAGCTGAAATGTCGTGATGGTAAGGTCTCACTGCCAAACTCTGCCGTGCATCCCCCTTTGAATACACACGATCTTTTCTTTACTAGGTGGCAGCAGTGGAGTATCGCAATGCACTGTGGTATTACCCAGTCGATATTGATAGAGATCTTGTTTGTATGTCTTGACATTCTCTTTTCCGTCCCATCTCACGCTTTATCATTGAACTGTAGATCACCCTGTCGACCTCTCGGCTGAAGTAGAGACAATGTTATGGGTGTGCTAATAAACTATGTGTATGATTTATGCATGGTGTTTTCCCTGTTTACAGGCAGGGGTCTTCTGTATGGCATAACACCTGTATGGTATAATCAGTGGTTACTTGTAGACTGTTGGCATATAGCGTCATTGTTGTGATTAAAGAGACCCCAACGCTGTAATTGCTCCCTCATATATTTCCCGGTTTCATCCACATTAAGGATCCGTACCATTAGGCATCTCATACTCATGTATATGCGTCTACGTACCGTATGCCTCCATCCTTATACTGGCCACATAGTATCGCAAATAATATCCTAGTCGTATATTTCGAGTCTTTTTTGCAAGAGATGCAGGAACCCATCATTCGTGTCTTGATGCATAATTTATGTTTCAGGCCAACATGACCTATATATGATAGAGTGCTATGAGCATAGACCGCTTTAATAGCTTACGGGTTACCACAGGGATCGTGGCACAAGCCGGGGTTTATATATGAATTAAGTAATGAATTTCCCAGTGCCCATATCCTTATTGAATATTCTAAGATAGGTCTTTCAAGTTTTAACTATTATAAATAGTGTGCTTCCTTTTACCGATAAATTCTTTAATTGTGTTATCACAGGCAGGGGATGTGAACAATTTCCTCTGTGTTCTCAGAGGCTGATGTTCTTAATCGCACGCACTCATGTGCTAACAGTTCTTGGCACTTTCATAGCATGTCAAGCACGTGATATTTCTCGCATTTAGTCACAGGAACAAGCTCAACATACGCTGAATTAGTGTTGCTTCCTACCAAAGCAAATATATTTGATCGACATAGACGCCATAGATAATAGCTCTGTGCAATGTACCGTCACGTCTATAGAAGAACTCCTAGACTGGAGCTAGTATTGATTCAGTATTGGTAAGCTAGAGGCTACTGCTGCGGGTATGAAATGTTAAGGCATTGAAGGAATTGTCAAGGCTACCTAACCCAGGAGCCCAAATCCAAGGACCACTCTGTACGGCGGCTCACATTACATTCATCCCGCTAAACCGCATCGATACTACATTTATATAACTTGACCCACTGCCTTACATAATATTGCAATATCATATATATGTACACTTCCTCAAGTCTATATTATTGATTTATATTCAATATTGTCGCTGTTCAATTGTCTTGCTTTACTTTCAAAAATTAAATTGAATTAAAACTTTGATTATTACTTGAGGTTCCGTGTTTCTCCAACGAACTCCCATTAAAGGCATCGACCCACTGCTTAACCCCACACACCTTAGAGGGTGCTCTGAGTTGCCACATCCTGTGGAAGCAGGCTATGGTCTTGATAACAATATTGATCTCTGCTTGTTTCATGAAGACCGCCTCGCTAAGAGCGGCGATAGAGCCAAGATTTGTTTGATCCCGTGTCAGGAGGTGTTCAGTCTTTGTGCGATTCTACTTTGAAGTTCTTACAAATAAGCATAAATACCGAATCAGTGGAGTTTCTGTAAGTGTAGGTTTGAATTTTCTCCTTTTTTTCCGTGTCCCGTGATTGGGTTAGACATTTATTTCTGTAAGTGGAATTACAGAAATATAACAAAATTGAACATCAGCTGCAGTCCAGTGGTTTTCAAGAAGACTATTTATTGAATGTGATTCATGAAGTACTTTTGTTGGTGTAAAACTATGAAGAACCTTTTTCTTATTTATTTCCTTTATTGCAAAATTCAGCTCGAAGCATGTTTATATTAATACATAGTCTTCTTTGTCGTAGTAAACACTTTCCTCTTTGCATACAAAACTACAAACCAATCCCGCCGGGAAGACAAGATCCAGGTCTACATAGACCTGGTTTTCTATCCCTACCCACAACACATGCCATGGAGTTGATGTAAGTTCTTTCCCATAACACAACTTCCAATCTAGAAAATGTGTGAACAGATTAAGAGTAGGCTTGTCCGGATTGCAATCATTAAAGATGACAGGGGAACAGTCATGGTATTAGCAATAAAGAAAATTCGACAATAGGAAATGGGTATTTGTTTTCGGAGACTAGAATTGTTTTGGTTTTTTTTGGTTTTTTTTTTGGGGGGGGGGGGGTTGAGAGCGATTCTGCTGTTTCATGCCAGTACTGGTGTAATTTCTTCACGATTCTTTGACAGTTTGGATGATCCTTTAATTCAGGCATAAACCCAACAGATGAATTCGATATATCATATATTTTCGATATTTGGTAATGCGATTGTTACAATCAATAGTAGAAAAATGAATACTTCGTGCCAGGAGTTTTCGGTAATGACTCAGGGTATCAGTCTTTGCAATATAAGAAAACAACGTGGTGTTGCATATCGTATGAGTCTCCATCTGGAAAGGATTATGAAAGTGTATGATCTTCAATTTATAAATCGTTTGCATATAACTATCAAAATCGACTTGTCATTGTGTAATCGAGACCCACCTCAACTCCACTCATCATCACTAAATTGGTTCAAGGAAAGCTAATATAATTTTGTATATGATGCATCACAACAAAATCTCTTTCGGTTCGCTCGTAACTGAACGCATCCAGCACCTGTATCAACTGATGATTAACCTTGCTTTCGCCATAGTTACAAACGCCCAAACAGAATCTGTGTCTGGCCTGAACCACTCTGACCAGAGTTTGTTGTGAGGGACTGGCAGCCTGCATGGTACATTGGCAGCCTAACTGCCAGCCACACTGCCGGCGAACAGAACAGCGATTCTGGCCGTGACTGGGGTAACACAGAGGCTGCATTCGCACTGGGCGCTGTGTAGAACGGTGCAGCGCCCGGCCGCGCTGCCACATTGGCAAATTATGTGGGAGACGAATGCCCTCCTTTGCACCAGGAATCGGAAGTGCAACTGAGCACAGTGCAGAGCAAGTAGTTACCAGTGCCAGTGCGTATTCCAAATTCTTATTTAGAAATCACTGTTTGAGGGAAAATGTCAACAAACTTTAAAAACAAAAAATGTTTGTAAGGAAGTTGCTTCTGTCAAACATGCAAGAAACCCAGCTGTTTTTGCATGTATCATCTTATATATGATGAAACACTTTGACCTGCAATATGTGTTACAGTTAGTTTACTTTGGTCAGTAACCATATTTTTTTTCAGATTATTGAAGTAGGATAAAGTAGAGTGGTGAAGAATACCTCACATGGCAGACATACATTTTGAAGTGTTTGAATACCTCAGACTAGGATTGTGCGAATGCTATCATACGATCACACCGGGTGCACCGTCCGGGAATTATTGCATATAATTACATGGTTTGCCAGCGTGGGACACCGTGGACTTGTTGACCTGGTGATTATATGAATACCATCGTGTAATCATATCTGTGTGTTTGGGAATCACGAAATACTTATTGTAGAACTAGAACCTGCCAATGCGGGACTCCGCGAGCGTGTAGGAATACTTTCGTGCAATGACATTTCACAGTATAGCAAGGGTATAGTATAGTTACGTGGCTAATTGTTGAATATTTGATTAAATATGAATAAGGAGTTGATCTATATTGGAAAGGTTACTCCATATATGAAGAGTACAGTTGGTCCATTCCGGCGCCTTACTGACCTATTGCTCCCTAGGCTTTAAAGCTTATATAAAGCAATTAAGCTCTGTTAATTAATTCAAAAGTTTAAGCCCCGCCCCACACACTATTGAGCATGCATGAAACAGAGCTACTAAGTGCATTTATTCACTGGGAGTACCGTGGCACACTGTCAGGCCTTGTGTACATGTACCCTGGAGAACTTTGAGGCAATGGTCGTCTATAGGAGCGCTGCTCCAATGCTAAAGCATAGGAGTGGTGTTAGGGCCTCGCTACCTGCGCCGACAGTCAGACTGGAGCTATAAAACCGACACCTAGACAGCTAAGGGCAGTCAGTCAGGTCTGACACTCAGCAGTGTACACACAGAGCCGTGATTACAAACCATGACAAGCATTATAGGTAGAATAATGACCACAACAAGGAAATATGGTAATTGATACAATATATGCTCAATATCTATGTATATCTGTGTACCTGTATCTCTATTTACCCCAGATAAAATCTCTGTATATTGCCTGTTTTGTAATGAATTTACTAGGCCAGGTTTGGGGGAAGGTATGAACAGTGGGCATTGAGCCATGACATTTAGGGTCAGGGTTGTATTGGTCCTGTATAGGTTATTTATAAACATGGTTTGTGTGTGGAGAGGGGGGAGGTATGTGTATGTATGTGTATCATGTGTGTATCTCTGTATCTGTATTTGTATCTGTCTTTGCCTGTCTCTATATCTTATTCTGTCTGTGTATGTATCTGTATCTGAAATTTTTTTAAATTTTTTTTCCGGCTTGCTCAAGAGGTGTTTTGCCACGTCTTAACAAATGTATCTGTATCTGTGTCTGTGTGTGTTTGTGTGAGCCTGTGAAACTGCTTTTTCTGTCTGAGTATACATGTATGTTTATGTATGTATATCTTTCTGTTTCTCTGTGTATCTATGTATATATGTGTGTTTCTGTGTTAACTTGTTCCTCATACACAATATAATAACTGAACTCACTTTTCAATGCCCCACCTGTGGTGTGCATGCCTTAGTACCCCTCACACTTATGACCTGCAAGCCACCCTGTGAGTTGGGTATATCACCCGTGCCTGATCGCAGTGCAGTGTGGGGACAGTCAGCAGTGACCTGTGTCAGGTACACACAACCCGGCTCTCGGTGTGTGAGGGGCGGGCCTTATATTTTTTTACAAGATTCTCAAGGAGTTATTGCTTAATATCAGCTTTAAAGCATGTAATATACATGGCTCGCCCCTACAGAATCTAAGTTATTACTACCATAAACACATGTTAAACCCTCTAGGTTTGTCATCTGGTCGTCGATCTTGGCTTTACAAGCATAGTCGGACACATTTACTCTGCTCACTCGGTAAAATTGCTTGGAAAATGACACCCGCAATCGTGTAACTAACACTTTGAGTCCGACCCCCTAGCGGGAGGCCCACATATCAAGTCCAACAGATATTTAGCAATATGCCCCAAGGGGACGATGCTCTTATGGCAATAGTACCAGAATTTGATATGCATTGTCTTAGTCACACTTAGAACACTCATACTGAATAATGATGCCTACATATTTTATTTTGAAAAAAAATTAGAAAGTCTATGAATTTTGTCGCATAGAATACTTAGTAATGGCACCAAACAATGCCTGGAGGCATTCTTCGTCCCCTGCATGGGAGTGCCTCAAGGCATTCATCGTCCCCTTGTCAAATGTACATCTTTCGAACTTGTTCAACAAGCAATCTCCTGTTAAAGAGATCCCGGACTTTGAGTGGACTAGAACTTGTTTGTATCTAATAGCCCGGCTCCATACGCTGTGTGCAGAGATTGCGTCCAGGTGTCTAACCTTAAACCTTTTATCCACCATAGTCCTCGGACATCAACGTGATAGGAAACGCACAGAATAATGAAATGATAAAACACTCAAACATTAAAGTAAAGGATAATAAAAACCCACGTAAACTTGTTCAAGAGTCATCATTATTTAGACCCTGAACTAGATTGATGTGGCAACCACGACATCAGCCCTGAAAGGGTGAAGCCATGGTATGCTGGACAACACGTGCATAGTCAGCCACGGATTATCCTACGGCATTGAACTCCTTGTGAGCAGAGAAAGAATTGCTTTCATACTGGGGATGTACCTAACTTCACACTGACTTCTAAATATGACCATACGTTACATTGGGAAAATTATACACGTGTGCAGTAATAAGGACAAATCAGCAAGAATGTACTCGTTTAGGGAAATTATATGCATCGACCCCATGCATACACTGACGTATAATACCTCGTTTGATATATAATATATATATATATGTGCATTTCCTTATGATTATATAACATGGTAATAAACATGAAATATATATAGATGTACATTCATGAAGTGATATATTTTTGTTCATGCTTTAATCCAAGAAAGATATGATCAACTGTTGAAAAAACCAAGCAAATGAGTTTTCCCCTCGCCCGATCTGTGTAATAAAGAAAGTTGTCGTGGGCACACAAAGGATATGAATAGTACGCTACGGAGTGCGGGAAGCCACCTGCGAAGCCACACCGCCGGTAAGCCGTCCTCGCCACGACAAGGGACAATAACCCGGCGGCCTCCAGCTTACCTTTCCAACACCATCTGTACCACCGGGCCTGTGACGATGACATTTTGTCATTAATTAGTGATTCATTAGACTGTCCCTCGGGGCAGTGTATTGTCGAGCTGGCTTGGTGCTGGTGCTGTATGTAGACGCAGTTTGCTCCGTGCAGCATTAGAACACACTATAACACCATGTCCGGTACTTGTTTCCCCATCTCTTGTTGCCCAGTATGAGCATTTTACTGAAACTTTCCATTATAGTTTAAATTCTCCTTGGGATATTTACATTCAACTGCATTCCCGTGCCATTGTATTTCGTCTAACGGTTTATTCATATTTTTAGGGCATAGATTGAATATTCCTGTTTTGCCACCACCGTTTGAGAAGGGCCAAGACGTTTTTAATTAGTTTTCCTATGATGCATTATTTGTATTACATGGTGATCTATATCACAATGGTATATGGAAGACATTTAGAGTGTGCGCTACTTTCAGTTTTCCTCCTGACGGCAGGCAAATCTGGATGGAATGAGAAGGCAACAGATATTTCAATTATTAATTCATTTGAAACTGAGCTTTGTTTTTGTTGTCCCAAGATGAACTCGTTCGTTATTCACTTTATCCTTCGGTAGCCCTCCAAATTCCAAGCGAGATGTTATAAAGATATTGCCTGAACCACCAAGTTGTATTGCATTCAACGAGTTCTTGGTAATCCTTGGCCTCGGGCTGAGTAGGTTATCATACTCATCAGAAACACTGATGTCACATTGAACTGTGTAGCGCATTTCTTATAAGTGAACCCTGGTGAACTCCATGGTTAATTTAAGAGTCAATTCAATGTGCGCTAGCACGAGCGCCCATGTCACTGTTGTTGATCAAGGCCATAGCCTTACTTATGAATATTGACTTGAGTTGTGTAAGGTTAGCCTGAGGTTGGAATTCTGTCACTAAACGATAAATCAAATGACCTTAACATGATTAATAGCAGTTAATTGGCGTGTCTCACAAGCGTCTCATTCCAGATTGGATGAGGTAATAAATGTTAGAGTGCATAATTATCTCAGGGGAACTTAAAGAGTATGACTTTTATTCTGGTTAATGTTCATCTTTAAAATCTTCGGGAAGTAGAACCCAAAACTTGAACGGTTCAAACTGTAACCTATTCTGTGAATGAAGATGGATGTGTTGTAATGAGAGAGGTACCTGCTCCAAGTAGAATAGAATTATGAAATGATGAGTGGTCTCTTTTCCAGTGATCATTGTTCTATTTGATAAAGGTATACAACTATATGATGTATTAGGTATTCACCTTGGATCAATCACCAATCCTTGATGAAAGTCTTATCCGGTCTTATTCATTTCTGAATCACTCTCTAGGTGGAAGGCAATGAATCAATGAACGATATTGAACTGAATTCAGTCATTAAAGCCATCTCGATCACTACATTAGAAGAGTCCTATAAAAACTTCATTTCAGCAAGAATATTTCCTTAACGCTTGCACGGCGGATAATGCCTTGAGGCATTCCCCAACATAGACCGGATGATGCCTTGAAGCATTCCCCAGCATAGACCGGATAATGTCCTGAGGCATTCCCAGCATAGACCAGATGATGCGTTGAGGCTTTATTTATTAAATTTAGTAATATATATGATTTCCTTGTTTTATGAAGAAATAATAGATCAATAGATATCAAACCTTCAGAGAATATACCTATGATATAGCATTTAACGCTACTCGATTTACAAAAATAACATAAATACGAATGAGGAGACTTATCACATGATTAAACAATCAAAAATCGACCCATCCCCTTGCGTTATACTAGTCCTAAGTACCTGCCCCGACCAACGGGACAGTAACAAACCCCTGCTTTTCAAGGTTTAAATGAGAAAATTGTTCCCCTCGCTCGCACCAGCAGACAACACATTCTCTGTGCTGAGGGGACAGGATGGAGGGCTGCAGAATAACGTGAGTTAGTGTGAGCTGATGCAGACCGGCTCATGGCACTGCTCACAGCATACCATTCCTTCCAAAGAGCCTTATCCTCTCCCACATCGCTCCACCTTATTGTGGATCAGGCCTCACGCCAATTAATTTCGTGGAACCACAGCGCTGCCTCATTGGGTGCCATTATGATGGCGGGTATCGGGGGCGGGGCAAGTATGCGGGCTGCGGCGGGGTACGGTGGCAATGAGACACCGGTTATAGGGGTAATGTGATTTATACTCACGGCACGCTCTCCTCACTCGAGGCTCTGGTAAAGTCCCTCCCTCCCATTAGGCCCCCCGGTTCTCATTTCGATAATGGACATGAAGCATTGTTTATTCCACTGTGGGTATTATTACGCTGGGCATTACCACATCAATATAGGAAGCACATATTTTTATATACCCAGGTGTATCTAATATTCATATGCTAAAGGTACCAATAATCGTGCTCGGTAGGTAGTTCTGCATTTACCTAGTCGTAATTCTATTCATCTCATTTTTTTTATCGAGGCGGAGTCTTGGTAATCACGAAAAGGCTCGCATAGAATTCATCTCAACCACGATAGATTTCAAGAGGTAGTTTTTGTTTCTCTTTGTATTTCACGTCCTTGTTATTGAGTCACCACTGTTGGTCCCAGGCAGGTGGAGTCAAGGTAGATGTGAGGTCTTTATCGCCGATACCAGCAGCATGACATCTGTGACAGCCCTTTCACAATTTCTCATCCTGTCCGCACGTATCTGCCACAGGGCACCTTGAAGAAACGTCAGTTGAATGTCTCCCAATGACACAGTGACTGAATATTGAGCACACCGTCAGACAGCACTATAATACTTTGTCCTGGCGAAAGATACCCTGCTATCCAATGCCAGTGGGAAAATATTGTCTAGATGTTCTAGAGGTAGTGCTCTTTTTGCATAAGTATAGCAGTAGTTTAGACGATTCTGTAAAGGTAGTTCTCTGTACTGGGAGTGGAACTGGTGAGTGTGCTGCCAGGACTAGCGATTTGTGCAATAATGCAGATAATGCTAGAATAACCCTAACCTGGACCTTTTGTGAAATATTTCGTTTGATGAGAGATGTAAACAGATTATCAAATAAGTTGAAGATGTAGTAGAGTAAGACTAAGAATAACGGGTTGGCCCTTTTTATATCTTCTTTAATACTGTAGGATTATCTATTCTTTATGTAGGGCAAGCATGAGCCCAGAGTTGATCTTATTTGCTTGACCACAAATCTAGATTTTGACAATAAAATAATTTGTAGGGCTTTTTATTTTTTCACATCAGTTACGTTACATGTTGCAGAATGAATTTATAAGGCAATTATAGGTAATACAAGTGTGGACAATTAAGATAGGGGGTACCAGTATAGGAAAACGCTGTATATGAACAACAGTTGTCTGTTTTCATAATGCGATAATGATACACATAGGATAATGGTTTTGATCCACTCTCTGAACCATGTTGAGTTTCTGCTTGCCGATTCTTCATGATGTGACCGGGAACAAATATTTCTGCCAGGAAATGAACTTCTGTAGCGTGATCACGGTCCATAGAAGCTGTAATATATTCTATACTCCCGACTGCAGTCATCTTCAAACAGACATACATTTCCTATATAGCCATCTAGATATCTATAAGGTACAGAACTGCACAAGATTGTGTGAGAGCAAGTGCTGTGAATTTACATTCGACAGGTCTATGTGGCTTTCGATATTATTTAGGAAATATAGATAACCTTGATTGACTCACTGTCACGCAGCATTCTAATATATCAGCGATATTCCATATATTCCAAGATTTGTACATTCATAAGATTGTGTTTGTTTTGCCTGATCGACCATTACAAGTCCTTTCCAGACTTCCTCAATGTTCAGCTTTCCTCACTGTTCTACACCACATTGGTGGTGATCAAATCTATTCAGGTATAAATGTCACCCAACGCATGTACCCAGGCGAGAGTTGTTTTATTCTCCTACCATATAGCCCAGGTATGAGAAAGACTGGCCTCTTTGAAAGCTACCCATAGTATCCACGTTATATTATCTCTTAGAAAATGGCATTATTGACAATAATCTTCCAATGGCTTTTTTCCATACTGAAATGTTTCCTAAAATTGATCTACTCAAAGCATTTGTCTGGTATCAGAGTGATAATTCGAGTGAAAGACCTCCTTTATGCATCTCTCTGATGAGCTCAGTAAAGCTGCATGGTCAGCTGCTCTCAATGACCTGCTCCAAGTCGAGCTTCTCCAGTCGAGCAGCTCACACTACTATCCCGCCGTACGAGCAGCTCTATGCTCTGTGATACTTTCCCCTGATGTATACATGTGTGTCTGCCAAGACCTGATAAAGTCATAAGCTGCCCAGAAGGGATGTTATGGTATTTTTAGCTCACACTTGGACCGGGACTGAGTTACTGGACGCTGCCAAATACTATTAACCAGCGGGAACGCAGCACGATTCTGTGGCACTCCAGTCTGTCAAAGCTTGGTCAGTCTATCCATCATGAGCTATATATAGACCTTGATCTATACTTATACTGATGTATCGTCGATGCCTATACACGCGCGACTAGCTATATTGCCCCTTTTACCTTATTATCTTTGTTGGCAGTGGGTATTAGTCCTGACTTGTGGCAGGCTTGCTTCGGGCTAATTCTGTTTGACCTACTCTAGATGTTGACCTGACCGGGAAACTCTTTCCAGCATAGATTGATCAGTAGAGAGAAATAGAGACAGCCGGCAGACCCACAAAAAGTAACCTCGTCTTCATTTCCCTTCTCTGCTCTTTCTTGTAATATCTGCCGGAGGATATGACTAATGTTCTCTCTCATCCTTATCCAAAGTTTTCTTTTGGTATTCTGCTTATTTTTTGTAGCTTTCGCTTCCCATTTATTCTTAGCACATGCCTTTCCTATAATGTCTACGCAGCACCGTATAACGTTTTCAAGATCATAATGTTACTAACTTCTCTCTCACGAAATGCTTGTCTTTTCTTCTCCTCAACCAACTCTTAGTTTTCTTCGCCCATATTCGCTATATATATATATATCTATATATCAAATCATCCCCTAAATATTAGACCTCACTCTATATTATAATTCTTTACTATTTCTCAACCTGTCTTATCGGCATACTTCTAATATATTATTTTTCTCTTGATAAATGAATTTGGTTCCCCGACTCTGGGGAAAACAAAACACTTATGAACAGAGACAATAATAAAGGAGTTGATTAAGCGTTGCTACTAGAAAAGAAAAGAAAAGTTGTGAAGATTGTATTCATAGATTGGTAATTTTATAGTTTACCTTTTGAAATGAACTACTCAACCACCAGTAGATTTCCTTTGTAAGGAAAAACTGAAAACAGAAACACGCATGCAAAAAGATATCCCGACAAGAGTTCCAAGATATATTACTGTCACGATAAATTCATTAATTGAGATAGCTGCAAACATCTGGCAGTCAGGAGTGGGTTTTTTCCTCATAGCTCCTCTTGGAACGTTATTTGATAACGTCGTCCTTCTACCGCTAGAGGCTTCGTATCTCAACATAAATTCAATTTGCCAAAGTGAGAATCTCAACAACTTTATGGTTGTATTGATGTATTATATGTGTCATGGGGATTCTTGGTGGGGAAGGGAATCACATGAAAGAGGTAATTCAGTGTTTCATAACTTCTTACACATAAACATGATCGTCATTGGCATGCATCTGTATAAAACACTACACAGACAAGGGAGGCGTGTATAATAGTTACGTTATATCTGTAGGGCGACTGCTAATGTTAATATAACCTGAGGTTAGTCCGGAGAAACCCAGAAAAGTTGCATTATCATCATATAATCTAAAAAAAACCAGATGTTTTTAATGTGGGAATGGGCGCAGGGGTAGCTGTGTCTGAAATATCGGTTCACTGATAAAGGTGTTTCTCCCTTAGAAGCTAATTTATGAGGCGAAAAAGAGATTATATATCCACACAGTATAACTCACAATCTGTACCTGGAGCCCTGCTTGGAGAATGCATCGCCAGTTGATAACCCCTGCTGGGTTGCTATCACGATACCCCAAGCTAACCACAATTTCTCATCTAAGGATGTTGCGTTCCATCGAGTCTGCTCAGCTGAACGCCCTCTCTGTTTTTCCCTGGCACGCTTGCCTCCTTTCTTTGTTTCTGCAATCCCTGGAATTGCCTCAGCAGTTGTTTCTTTTGAAATAGCAGTATATTTTCCTAAGTAAACAGGAGGTGGTAATGTAAGCTCTCGCCTAATACTTATCTAAGAAAGTGTATTTGTAACACCTTAGATGTGGAGAAATTTTACGTATTTTACTCTCTCCCTACAGCTTTGCTTCCAGGCTTCATACAGTAAATGCGTTATGCTTGGGGCACTCCAGCCCTAATGATGTTACGACAGTGGCAACAGCATTGCAATGTTTAATCACTGAAACTCACTACGGCTATAATACTGTATTGTTTAATTCTACCAAAAACAGTCTGACTGTAATACTATAGTTTCTAATTCCATAACCCCCCTGTGTGATATTAGATCCCTAAGCCCATTCCGATGATAACATACGGTGTTTAATCCATCACCCCCACCAACAATATACAACACTGTTGTGTTTAAACCCATAAACCCACGATGCACACTCTGTGTATGGCGACACTACGGTATGGGACTCATTCTCCCACACAGCAGCCTTGAATGATCGGAATATTCTTTGGATTTCTGAACGAACCCGGAGATGGCAGTCTCGGTGGTTTCCGAATGCCCGTTTGACCGAGCAGCAGCGGCAGCGGTGATGGTGGTGGCGGAGGCGGCGGCGGCGGCGGTGGCAGCAGCGGCAGTATCAGAGGCAGCAGCAGCAGCAGTGCTGGCAGGCGTCTGGATAACGCGAGTTAGTAGTAGGGCCGGTAGTGAGAGGAGGCGGAGCTTCCCTGTACCACCACCACCACTACCACCACCACTATTTCCACCACTATTATCAGCGCCGCGGCTAACACGGCGTGCCCGGCCGGCGTCTGCGGTCAGTGAGCCGTCACAGCTCCCCAGCCTGCATGTGTTGCATGCACCGAGAACCACTGCCCGAGATCCACCGGCGGTGAGAGCTTCAGGGAGAAGCGGTGGTGTTTGACGAGCAGTGAGCGACAGTACGGCGGGTGGCTGGCTTCTTCAGTCAGCGTGTGTGCGTCGCTTTCACTCTCAGCCCTTTTGCACGTGGGGCGCTCCCGTACGATCCGTCGAGCTGCTCAGGGAGCTGCTGAGGAGCTGTTCGCACGCCCCTCCCCCACCGATCCCCGGGACGTGCAGTGATGGACGCCCGGGCCCGGAGCCGAGCAGGACGGACGCAGCGGTTCGGTACCAGACGGCGCTAGTGGCGGATCAGCAAGAGCTGACGCCTTTTAGGGGCAGAGCCGTCGCCGGACGAAGAACCTGGAGCCTGGATTTCATTGCTGGCCCACCAAGGCCGTTCTGCGTGTTCGCGGCGTACCCGGTGTTCGCCCGCCGGCGGAGAGTTGGGGTCCCGGTCCCCTGGAGAAGCTGGCGCAGGGCAGCGGGAGTGGCTCGCTGCTCGCCAGACTGTGAGTAGTAGCTCGGAGCTGCTCATTGCCTATCCAGACAGTGTTATCGCGCACGGCCGCAGGCAGCTTTGTGTTGGTTCTATCGCCGGGCGTCCGCCGCGAGTCCGCCGCCCGGTGTTACCCGCACGCACCTCCGTGCAGCCGGACCCCCACCCACCCCGATATTAACCGAGCTACGTATCGCTACGTGAGGCACGCACTCCAAACGGCCCTCCTTCTGCATCCAGCAGACTGCCTTTTGCACAGGAGGAATTTTCGGATTACTGAACCACCGCTGGAAAGAGAGCAAGAGAAAGAGAGAGAGAGAGAGCAAGCGACTAGCTGGGGGTCTCCTGCAGCACCGGTCGTCGTCGCCGCCGCTGTCGCTACCGGAAGTGTGATTGTGAGTGGAATACGTGATGACGCCCCGACGCCGCGAATGCATCTAACCCTTCCCGTGAGTACACAGCATGATATCCTCCATCTCCTGTGCGATACGTCTATACAGGGCTTATTATCCAGGCATACCTCACGCCCACGCGCCTGCATACCCCACCCCTGCCTTCGCAGCCATGGTGGCAGTGAACGCCCGATTGACCCTGTCCGACACCGTTAGCTGTAATCAGGCGGCCCTGCCAGGTCCTCCTGGGAATCGGCGATCAATTCGTGGTCGTTGGATCCCTCCGTGAATGCGGTTCGCCGCCAAAAATAACAACAGGGAAGACAGCCACGACGATGACACGGGGAAGGAGGTGACTTCAAGAGCAGAAGGGTGCGAGATGGTGGGTTGGAGTAGTCGGGGTGGAGGGGGTGGATGGTGGGGGAGGGAGGGAGGGAGGATGATTGTCTATGGGTCAGGTTGTCAGTCAGTCAGTTGGACGAGAGGTGCTTGTGTGGCGAATTGACTTTAATTCACCAAAGTTTTCATTCAGGGGAACTGTCTTTGGGCTTCGGTGGGAGTGACATTGGGCAGATGGTGAGCACCGACCATCGACTCGCCAGATGGAGCCACCATGTGTGAATAGGGCTCTTGCAACAGATGTACACCAGCCATTGGCCTCATTTACAAGGGCGTGTTTTTGTCAACGTCTGCCCCCACTCCCTTGTGAACGTGCATCAGACTGTCATCCATATGTGTTGGCCATCCCGTAAACCTGCATCAGCCTATGTCATTTACACATACTGCCCATCCAGTAAACTTGCACCAGATTATGTCATCCACACATACTGCCCATCCTGTGAACATGCAACAACTATGTCATTCACACATACTGTCCATCTCGTGAACCTGCATCAGGCTAAGTCATCTACACATACTGCCCATCCCATAAACCTACATCAGACTATGTCATCCACACATACTGCCCATTCCGTGAACCTGTGTCAACCTAAGTCAGCCACACATGTTGCTTATCCCGTGAATATGCATTGGACTACGTTATCCACACATACTGCCCTCCATGAACTTGCATGAGACTATGTCAGCCACTTATGTTTCCCATCCTGAAAAATTGCACCAGATTATGATATTTAAACATGACACCTATCTTGTGCAGCAGCATCAGGTAACTCTGTTAGAGATTATTAATTCCTTTGGATATCGTAGCTCCTAAGGATGCTGCAGAAAGTCCAATGACTTCATCTACTAAATGAACATGGTTAATTGTCTGAAAACCTATTAAGCTATTTGCGTGGGCCTAAATAGAACTGGGAAACTAACTCAGCCACTTGTGAGGGTGTTACCAATCGTAAGGACACCTATTTAGCTACTTGTGTTAGGGAATTGCTGGCTGTATGAAAACTTATTCAGATACCTGTGTGAGGGAATTACTGGGTGAGAGAAAAATCACAGAGCTACTTGTAGGAAGGAATCGCTAGTAATAAGTAGATTTATTACGCTACTGTGTTGTGGACTCTAAAGTGACTTCCTTTACTATCATGTGGGTCAAGCAGGGTTATGCGGAAGTTTATATAATATATGTATATAGTATTACATCTGGAACAGTCAATCTGACCTGTGAAAGATAAGATAGCTCGAGTCATCAATACCGGATCTGCCTGTGACCCTGTATTGATAAGGAGTGTTGCTGAAATAATAAACCTTTAGCCAAATGATAACTTCCAGCATCGCTCCCACCATTGGCTTCGTCTACGGCCATATCACGTTGGAAACACCGGTTTTCGTCCACCATTAGCTTCGACACTACCTGTCTGGGCATATATAGTCTTTCTGATACAATATCAATGCTGCAATGTGCCTAGAATAATGATGTGGAAATATTATGCAGAAGTCAATACACACCTAAACTCACCTGTGTTTTTTGTGTGCATCCATAGACATAAGTTCCCAATAGTGAGAAAACAGCTCAATTAATTTAATTATATTTGCTCTAGATAATGTATACATGTACATTTTTCAGTATATAAAAAGATTAGATGCCTTCTAGATATCGACTGTAACAACACACATGCAGTGCAATGTTGACTGAAGTAGAATATACAATACACAACAAGGAAGTTAACAGTTACCAAGCAAGCATTTGAATTATGACATCGCAGCCGACTTTGCTTGAATTCGGCATTCACACAGTAGCGTTAGTATTAGACAGAAGGACTTAGCCTCAGCTGTATGGTCAGTCAATATGATGTACATAAATTGATATGGGTGAATCCAGTGACAATCGTCTGAAGCCGATTGTTATGACTGTACAGGCATTGATTTGATTAGGCATTGAAAACTGCATCAAGCTAGCTTTAGTAACAAAACAATTTCATCAGTCTGTAAATAATTGATTAAAAGAAAATACCATAGGCTGATTTCTCTTGTTCGTTGTTAGAAACTGATTGCAGATAGTTACCATAAAGAGTTAATGGAGAAAGCAAGCTTCATATTTCATTGATACCGTTGTAGAATGTTGCATTGGTATAAAGAGCTAGAGTGGGGTAATACCCATTTTGTAATTTATGCCAAGCTGTCATGGGGGACACTATGTTCTGTACGCTATTTGCAAGGCTAACTCTACGGTATCTTTACTCCCTACTGATAGCTATACTACCGATACAGTTGACACGGTTATCATATCGCATGCCGTGTCGCCGAAATATGGAAAGAAACAGAATAAAGATGTTACTGCTAAAGATTTTGAGTGGACCTCCGTTTGTGCAGCGAGTTTTGAGTTAGACAGGACTTTCACTTATGTATATTATGCTAGGTGCAAATTTGGATTACCACTTCACTGATCATTGTTACAACTTGCTATGAATGAAATGCTAGCTGTGTAGGCACTATTGTATGGGTCACATTGGTTATATAGACACTGTCAGAGGTTCTTTATGTATGTATACATGCTAGGCTGCCTCTATAGTATAAGAGCTATAGGGCAGATACCTATTGTGCTATGGAAGCTGCCATCTTGCTCCCCAACGCCATCCAAAACTGCAGGTGATGGGACCAATTATCAATGGATTTTATCAAAAATATATTTGGGGGCTTCCCATAGAGGAATTTTAGCCTCGTCTCAATATTATCAATAGATTATTTGGTAACAATGATAACAGTTGGTGGCCCCCGACTACAGTGGCGCTATCATACTGTTAGCTGGCGGATGAAGGCAGAACGAGCAATCACTCTGTGCCCTATAGCAGGGCATGCTGTATGTCAGCGCTGCGTGGACCGGCCTGGCAGAGGCATATTATCTATAGCCATATTAGCCTGTAGCCTCTGACCGGGCGAGTGATGACGGGAGAGAGTGACGCCAGCCCCGGGCAGGACACTGGAGGAAGCACTGGAGGAGGAGGGTATGGTGGGGTTGGGGGTGAACAGGGGCCACCATGCTGCTGGACCTGTGTAGGGCCAGTTCTCACGCCCCAAGCACCATCTGCGGCGACTGGCGGTACGTCGGCGTCCGGGGCCTGTGGCAGCTGGTGATGAAGCCACTGCTGCTGTATGGAGGAGAGAAGGAGGCAAGGGGCAGGATGCCTGGCTGTATCCCATTCTGTACTACATTGTGCAGGCAGAGACAATTGGAAAGGAAGAAAGAGTTAATAAACCCTGAGTGCCTCCATGCGATTAAAACACTCATACATACCATGTGTGTATCAAACGCACAGCCATCATAATATATAACATACTGCTCCGACTATAGGATTGCTTACACAACAACACAAAGCACGCTGACCTTGGAAGCTTTGACCCTGAGGAGCATGCACCCAGAGAATCGGACGGCAGCTCCTACACACACCCCTCAGCCCCATCCTGTGTTCTTTGAACAGCTTCAACCAACGCCCCTCAGGCCCTCCACTGGTCTTTGAGCAGCTCGCCCCTGACCTCCAAATCCGCTGCATCCAGGTACTGAGGGAGAGCAGCTCATTACATACATAACCCTGCCCGCTGCTGCGGCTCGACCTCGTGCGTGGTGTACGATGTTGGTGTCCCGTTACCTCCAGGGTCAGACAGGTGCTGGAGGAGTAGTGACAGCGACCCACTAACCTCTGATACCCGCTTATTACAAACCACACCCTCTCATCCAGCTCCAACCTATATCCCCCACCTCTACTTGTCAACAGGGATGTCAAGAGTTCAGGGAAATCCAAGAAATCAGGGGTTTTTTTTATAGAACACAGAAATATTGTCCTCAGTATTTAAAAGACTCAATATAGGAAATATAAATTGTATATTTTTCGTTTCTTAGCTTTTTACCACATTAGAATCGAGCGGTTGGATCAGAAAATAGAAATGTCCGGCGGCGATATTATGCCAATACTGACATTTCCCATCTTAAAAGTTAAAGACCTTCTAACAGCCATTTTACCGACCCTTGTCTGTCAACCCCATATTATTAACAGAAGCCCATATACCTGACTTACCTGTGAATGTGTGCATTATCACTTCGATGATCTTCAGGGTTTTCCCTGACAAGCTGCCTATAGATAGTGTATGGACGAACATTCCTGAAATCCCTGAAACCATTGGATTATTACCATAGAGACCACTTTGAATGCATAGCTGACACCAGGAACCAGCTTCATACTACATTCTCCAACACAAATATTTAGTATAGTATCAATAGGGCATAAGAGATAGGGTTATTAACAGACGCTGTAATACCATTCTTACTCAGTCTTTTAGTTCCCAGTAAACTTAGTTGTGGTCTGAGTGTGTGTGTGTGTGTGTGTGTGTGTGTGTGTGTGTGTGTGTGTGTGTGTGTGTGTGTGTGTGTGTGTGTGTGTGTGTGTGTGTGTGTGTGTGTAGGTGTGTGTGTAGGTGTGTAGGTGTGTAGGTGTGTAGGTGTGTAGGTGTGTAGGTGTGTAGGTGTGTAGGTGTGTAGGTGTGTAGGTGTGTAGGTGTGTAGGTGTGTAGGTGTGTGTGTAGGTGTGTAGGTGTGTAGGTGTGTAGGTGTGTGTGTGTAGGTGTGTGTAGGTGTGTGTGTGTGTGTGTGTTTGGGGGGGGGGGGGAGTCGTCGCTGCATATGACTCCCGGACTTTTCTTCAAGGGCTGCTGACATCCGTGACTTGATCCCCACATTCATACTACAAGTACGCGCGTGTCACTCTGGATATACTTGAACCCTCTCCCGTCATGGATAGCAATGTATAATATTTAGACAATAAACGATCATAATTGACAAAGTTAGATCATTAACGATACAGTAGAACTCAGATAACGTACCGCCTCGATAAGTGGATCATCCTGCAATTGGTACCAATCTGCTCAGAACGAAATACGCTTGGCGGAGTTCTACTGTATTCTGAAACACAGTAAGATCCTAATGTGTGATCAGGAACCCTGTATTTACAAACAAAATATTTAGAATGGTAACTTATGTGTTCATTCAGTCCTTAAGATGCCTTGAGGCATCCTCATGTAGGGCCTGAAGATGTATCCAAATATTTTTGACGCATTATTATCATTTATAATGCAAATTTGGATAACAAATATCTTTTATATCTAGTTGTGTGATATAGTACAACTACCAAGGATACCGTTATAAGTGTATGCGCTTATTGCATGGAACCGACGCCAGTATAATTATAGTACACCTGCTGTAATGAATGTTCCCTTTTGAACGGTAGAGTTCATTTCGTCCGTGATATTATCAGTGGAGCCACACAAACAATGGAGACGTACGAAAAGACACGTACATATTCAGTATATACAGCAGTCTTATACACTTAATTAGTCACTCCTTTATGTTACTCACATGAGACGACACTGAAAGAAGCAGGATGAGGAAATTATTGTTTCTAAAATCTCCGAAACCAGGTAGTATGAGAATCATTAGCGTTAGGAGCTTTATATCATTGTCCTGTATTCAAAATAACCCCCATTACAAGCAGGGGTGGGGCCCAGCACCTTTTCCTATACAGACTCTGATATCAGATAGTACAACATCCTATATATCACGATCATCAAATGGTACTTTTCATAACAAGGTATTTTATATAACGAGATATCATTTTAGTTCCTTCTTATACAGGGAAACCCGAATTAAGTATTATGTTCCTTTCCCTTTTCCCTACATCATTTCTCGATGTTGAGGTGACAAAGGTCATAGTACGACCACATCTAATGAAATAATTCGGGACTCTTCTTTTAAAATGTTAGTATATATGATCCTCTACAGAAAGAGAGATTTATAGTTGGTGCCTTGGTCACGCCCAGATGACTTTGTGTGTCTACTTTTTATGTTTTTCCCAGCAGTCTCTGGCTTTCCACACTTGAAAGCTGGCTATTACAGAGGGTTAAAAACACTCTTGACGGGAAATGGAAGGTTTCCAGTGTGGCGACTGCTAACTATCGACATCTGGCCTTGTTTAAAAAAAAAGAAACTTTGTTAATCATATAGATTGAAACATAATGCGATTTGATAACAGATCCGATTCTTCACTGGATTTAAAAGTACTCCTCCAACTAATCATTACATGGGCTGTCATCGGTATATTCGAGTAAGTGGATGCATCAAAAACTACACAGTGCCTCCGTAATGTGCATTTTTATCTTTGCACGCTTGACGTAAATTACAGATGCTCACTAGCACTATGAACTGTAAACTTGTAATGTTGTTACTGAAAAAGCTGGTAGCAAGCCTGATAAATATTGACAACAACATCCTCCTGTGGATCTCTACATAAGGACGGTCAATTCATCTTGTGATTCACGAATCTTTAATCGCAATATAAACGATTTCGTGATTGACCCTTGAGAGGAGGCCCCTATTACAATGTAGGATGTAACGTTTAGCTTTCTATAGTACCATGTCCATTCTCATTACAATGTTGTGACTCTTGATATCATAAAATAGTGCTACATCCATGATATGATGACGCCTTAAAACCTCGAGTATTAGGCATGGTGATCCACAGACAACATCGTAGTATTGTCCTGTTTAATAGGTAACACCCACATCCAGTAAAACCCTGCTTAAGGCTGTTCCTTTCACACATTTACCTGACTCCTTAATTAACCGGCTTAATCTGGTTATCTGCCATGTCCTATACACTCACTCATTACTGCTACATATCCCAACCTATTTCTATATTTATTTTTTCATTATTTATCTATCTATCTTTTTTATTTGATAATTCAGGAAATTGCAAGCAATTTGTTATCAATCAAACTTTCTATATATCATCCGTCGATTGTCTTATATGATATGCATAAGATATACATGTCCTATATAACCATCGAACACATGAAAACATCGCGGAAGGGGGACACCCCGTGTAAAAGGACACATTTGCTCGGAACTGTGTTCGACTCTTTATTGTTAGTAATTCTCGCCTGTGATTCCGCAACGGAATCCTCTTTTCCTTGTTTATTTGACTCCTTCAAGCAGACTACCCTTGAACACGGGTCACTGGTCTAGAAAGAGAGTGGGCAGCTGAACCGTCTCCTACTGCAACACAACTGCCTCCAACTGTGTCTAATATCGTACTAATACATAATAGATTAAGCGCGGAAACAAGAGCTTGGCATATTCATGTTGTAGGAGTGTTCAAGTTAGACTTTCTATTATATCTATGACAACAATAGAAGTAGGACGGCACATTGATTATTGCCCTCTTCTAGTATAACCCTGAGGTGCATTTTAGACATCATTAAAGATTTTCCTTTATTTCGAAAAAAACCTTCATTAAGGGAATATATATCGGGGTAACTCAAAGCAACATACCCGTGTAAACAATTAATTGTGATTGATTGACGCCATCGCATTTTATTTTATTGGATCATTATAGGAGATAGTTATAGCTAACTACGTCTGGACTGTCAGACTGCCGTTCGTCCTTCTTTCTAACACCGACTGTCAAAACAATGCAGCCTCTTCGCCACAATGTCAGCCACCGCCCCGACAACCATCAAAGGAAAAAGAAAACACAAAACAAAACTGGGAAAAAAAGGCCGGCATAATGGCCGCTCGAACTCGGCCCGCAAATAGCATTGGTGCGGCGGCGGCGGCGACGGCCCGAGCCGTCACAGGCAGAGTGTGTTTACACAGCCGATGCTGGGTCAGTGGTTCTGTGTCATCCCGTCGGGTCGCAATGCTCTCCGTATGTACGCGGTAGAATGAGGGCTGGAGTGACATCTGGGTGCGGGTGACACTGATCGGCAGACTGACTGTCTTTTACGACCTTCCACCGCGGCCCTTTTTAAGCCGGCCACACCCCAAGCGAGAAACGTCAACGATCTCTTGGAGCGCTAACAAAAAATGGCATGTATGTGAGACATTATTTCATAGTAATATATCCCACCGATAATTCAACGTCTCAGAAGCAATAACCAGGTGAAATGTAAAATTATAGCTCACATACACGCCATTTTGTGTTGGCGATTCCGGAAATCGCTACGTTTCTCGCTTGTTGTGCCCCCGGCTTAAGGTAGCTTACGACAGCGTTACTTTCGATTTCTTTCGAGGTTTATGGGTGTAACGAAGCCTATTAGCCAATTCTAAGCTCAGTTTCAGCAGTCGAAATGTAGAGATTCTCAGTACTGGACACACAAAAAATCTCTTGTTTTTCCACCCAGAGAAATACCTAACCATAGACTTTAGTGAATATATTGTCCATGATCACAGTCGTCCACTGGTAAGATTTGTCAAGACCAAGTCCCACCACTTCACGACATGGCTGAACCACCAGGTTATCCATGTTTTCCTTGTCTATGTGAAGCAATAAATTCTACATAAAAATATCTCCACTTTTTTCTGACCCCGACTGATATCCCTGGTATGTTATATATCGGTTAGTTACAGGTACTTTTTTGATAATTTTTAAACCATGATTCCCACACACTATGGCTGTATTCTCTCGTTGTTATGATGCTAGCTGTGGCTACTGAGTAAAGGCTCCAAAATTATGAACATAACAATGCAGTGAATAGACTTTGTGGTATAACAATATAGGGCCACACCAAATACATAGGCCAATGCATAATGGTGTGTGTGATCATCCGATTTTAAGCTCATAGGTTGGTTTGAAGTAAGTGTAGACTGAGAGAAGTGTAGACATGCCTGGACGATTGATAGCATCTCCCGCTGAAACCTTTAACGTGTGGACACCGCCTAGTACGAGTTAGGTGTGGCCAGACGACTTCTAGGTGCAAGCAGAAGGTGAGATGGCGTTTTGATGGTGTGATGGAGAGGTGAACGTGGCATTAAGCACCGCATACGTCATCATAAATTTGGGCCACACTTCACTCCGGAGCTAGAGCAAGCCCATTGGTCCTTCAATGTATCCCACATGTTCTAGTGTCGTCTGCTTCCATTTTTGGTTCTATTTTCATTCACCGTGGTGCGATTAGCATTTGCAAATCCAAATCGAATATTACCAATGAATTATTAATAGCATAGGTATAATTACTTTGTGAAAAGAAGATGATTAGAATTCGATGAAAGATATATTATACTCAAAAGGGTTGTAAATATGTAACCGAATAAAACATATACTATAGAGCGAAATCAATTATCAATTCACCGAACTGTAAATTTGTTGAATTTATCGTTGATTAGACACTTCATGTTATGCATCGAAGAGCAATCGAACAATCGAAGGTGAAATAAAATTTATTTTAAAAAAAGGAAGCAAATTCGAACCTGAGATGACGTGCTTTTGCGGTGATTACCTTGGACAGGTTTGCGACTAGACTGTTACAACCGATGCTGTGTCGTAGTATCCGGCTATGGTTATAACCAGTTTGGCCGCTCACAGTAGATCAGGTTTTTCCTCATTCCGACATACTCTTAACAACATGTGGTTTTTTTGGAGTTTCTGTTTGCAGGAATATTTTCACTCTTGCGGAACAGCAGGAATAATATTTTCACTTTTGGGTGAATCCTAGGATCGTGTCAAGGCGAAATGGAATGTGTTGATAGTGTGCTGACATTGAATAGGAGTAGAACTGATAAAAATCGAACGCGGATCAAGGAGTTCAGAGTTCGTCCCTTTATTACTATTTTAACTGCCCTCTTCTCCTTACCATTTCCGCCTTGGCAGGGATGGGACAGTATGGAATGTTCAGTTAGGAAAGCTACTGCAGACAGCTTCCCAAAATAAAAGACTACTGATCATAATAATTCTCAAAATTGATACCTTCGTCACTTAGAATATGGGTGACATCACACCACCTAGGCCTTATATTGCAACAGTCAAGTGGTCTGTCCTTATTGTGGACGGTGATTTTGTGGATCTTTTTCTAATACAAAGAAACCATACATGTTAGATTATACCATAAATACCGCAAGTAGCCTCTTCAAAATTTACCACAGATTTTGTAAGGCTATAGAAAAAATATGAAAATTGCTCACTCCTGATTATTAGTGCGCCTCAAACCTGGTGCTGAGATTGGAGGCATCTGTCCATTATCTTACCCCTGGTACAAGTTTAGCCATAGGAGTAACATAAAAAATCATATGCCATGATAACCCACGTAAAGTGACAATACTACGCTATGGTCATCGTGGAGTGATGTGAGATGACATCAAAAGCGACTGGCCAATCAGTGACTTGGATTTGAGAAAGTAGAGAAGACATCAACATGGAGATTTTAATGCTCATATCTGGATTTGCAGAAGTAATTTGAATTATTCAGATATTGTGATACTATTCTAGGCCTAATGCCCGTGAAAGGGGTGAGATAAATCCAGAACCGTACTTGGATCATAAAATAAACAATACTCCACAAATTTGGTTACCACTCTAATTGCCACTTGGCTTCGCCTCAATGGCGATTACAGTGGCATCCAAACTCGTGGAGTATTGTTTATCTATACGATTCACGATCCAGTTCTATATAGTCTCGTGACCACGTGACTGGACAAGACGTGACATTGTCCATGTGAACTGCATCGATGGGTCCATGTGAACTGTAACGGTAAGCCGGCCCGGCCACCACAACCCAGGCCTCCATCTGATTAAGCCTGGAGAGTAGAGGTGCTTAACCCTCACTACACGCTGGGGCTTCTGACTCTAGGATAGCGGCTGGCGGATATGACGTCGATCAAACAAAGGGTTAAGTCGGCCCGGCGGCCTCAGCCATCCGCCGACAATGTCGCGTAGACCGCAGACATGTCAACCATGCAGACGGACAAGAAAGCTTCACGTCGCCATGGCAACGTCAGGGCATCGCCAACCATGCCATTTTGCTGCGTCTGTTGGTGACATTTGCCGTCCGGGGTCTCGCTGGTTTACCTGACCGTCAGTTGTCGGCTGTGGTCGTAACTCCCGCTTCTGTCCACATATCTGCTTGTATTTCTACCCCTTTGTCGTGGGCCTGTCAGAAGATCTATATCTCCTGTGTGCCTGTGTGTACTCTGTTTCCCCCGAGACAACATACACAGACAACCTTCTGCGAAGGTATACCCGAGAAGAAGGCTAAAGGTCTCAACACTCTTGACTTCTACTGAAAGGCTTCCCACAGTGGCCAATGTCAATTTGGAGGATCAATCCTCATTTTGCTCTGGATACTGTCAGCAGTAGCTTGTTGGTAAATCATACTGAGTTCGTTTAGTTTATTGCAACCTTTAAGCGATATTGAACTGTGTACAACGTACCGAGTTCTGTTCAGGACTCTAGAGACTGGTAGCGCTATGACGCTTAAGGGATTGGCTACATGAGCAACATCGGATATGCTAGGGGAACATCATACCTTCTGAATCTTTTGCTAGTCCCATGACATCTTCCTTATTTCCTGTTGTCTACAAGAGGACTATATGCATATATATTTCATGGAGATGATTCTTCATATGGGGAGGCTAGCTACCATGATGTGCATAGAATAATATGAAATATCTTTAGAATCTCAGAATGAATTATGACAAAGATGTGGAAGAGTGAGTTTGTTCGGCAGAAATTTTGATTCCTGCCTCATTTATGCCAATAAAACAGTGGTTTGAACCTCCCCGCAGACCCTCAGACCCGACAATTATCCAAATTTTCCCAATTTCTCTGAGGCAGAAATATTCATCTAAAAATATTTCCACTTATTTCCCTGACCCCGACTGACATCCCTGGTAAAATTAACGATATTGACTCCACAGATAGGACGTTAGGGACGGTTCATGATTATCAGTTAGAGAAGGCTCACACTTGTCAGTTCGTCTACCTACTATTAGTCAGCTATGCTTTAATGAGGACTGATTATATCATTTAAATGTGAAAATCATGTCATGCGATTAACGTTTCCATTCTGTTTGTTTCAGGTGAGTACCATGATCCATTCCTACCTGTCATGTAGCCCCCGGGCTCACACCAAGGTGAGTCACTGAATAATATCATCACACGCGTTTTTTCTTGTCTAGAAATCTGTTTCTTTTTAAATTGGGTGTCCGGAACTGAGGTAAATCCTCTCACACAGTGAGGAAGACTTTGATTTCCAATAATCCGACAGTACCCGCCCTTCAAGGTCAGATTCCCACCAGGTAGCTGCTCGAGCGTTAACCACCAGCAGCGCCCTATGAGGCTTAGTGCTAGTTCAGAGCACGACTGTATGGATCTAAGCCCTGGCTCGAGGAGACCCGGAAATTCTTTATCTAAAACTGTTTGGTGAAGGGACCACTAACCATTGATTACTGAGGATCGAGTTGGAAGAGTGGCACAACATCAATTCTAAGACTGTTCAAAAGCACCATCGGCTTGCACTTTGGATATGAAAATTTGGGTTTATACGTTGCATCGTTATTTTAATCACTACTTTCTGGAAGCTAATATTCCAAAACGAACACAGTCACTCCTGTGTATTGTTGTGTGTGTGTGTGATGTCATGACCTAGCTGAGCTGCTCCCCGGCTGGTGTACATCTGAAAGTCGTCTGCTCTCCTCTGCCTTGAGACAGCGCGTAATTCCCGGGGTGCCGCTAGGGGGTGCTGATCAAGTGTGTGTGTGGGGGTACTCCTGGTTCCTGGTCTACACGGGAATTGTTTTAGATGGGATGTAATGTGAGGACACGACGTGCCCTTGGCGACTGGAGGCCACCGTACTCTGATGGAGGTGGTTCAGCTTAAAGTGAAATCTCTTCAGGGTCACCTTTTAGAACGCGGACTTAACTTGGCTGTCAGCTAGTCTTTTCTTAGATCAATTGTACAGGAACACAAAAGTTAGTTGAATTATGAACCTTAAGGGGTTGACCTGTGCTGAAACTTAAATGACCCATCCAAACGAAAATGATACATTATGGTGAGTGGGTCAGTTATAAACAAGCTCTCTATTCTATTACTTTGTAAAAAAAATATGTAATGGCAGTCTCTGACAGAGGGTACTTTGTCACTTAGTCAAGTTTAGGTGTTCATCTAAATCTAGCTGTAGAATATAGTTCGGCATATCGAGGTGTCAATTTTGCTCTGACCAATCAGAGAATGCCAAAGTAGGTCAGCTGGTCTATGCATCCAAGGGAGGAATATAACGTAGTTCTGTATGATTGTGCCTTGTGGTCAATTTTATAGCAATTCTGGATAGAACAATATAAAACAGGTTGATTTCACGGGAAAGGCCTTTGATGATGGTGAAACAGTAGACATCACAAATGGTGGTCTTTGAGGTATTCACAGGCAGACCAGTTACGCACTGCCGGCTTATCTGGCCGGGGGCTGTACCAGGGCAGCCGAGCTAATGTGCAGAGCTAAGTCGATTACGTGCTTCACATTGAGAACGTGGACACTGGCGTCCTTTACTAGGCCGCCATGTGGCTTCTACATGGAAGCCACGGGGAAGCCACATCTCGTGTTTACAGCAGCCTGACAGAACGGGGCGAAGACCTTGCCAACAGATATCAGATTCTTATGAAAATTCATTTTGATGACAGAATATTACAATCGACACATTTTCATCGTAAAATTGGTTCTCTAACAATGTATGCCTGGAATAGTTCTGAGGCACCTGGTTCTTATGTATCATAAATACTAGGATTAAAGTGATAGCAATGTATTACACTGGACCAAAATACAATGTTGATATGGTATCAGAGAGATTATCACAAAAGAAAACATATATAGTGCACATTTAGAAAGCTTTCAAAACGTTTATATTGGCTGGCACGTTTGGCCAGGTTCCAAGACTGAAATCTTGTACAGTTAGTGAGCATGGTATAATCGAGAAATTCAAATTCTATACTCTACGCAACCTTCATACTAGTTTGATATTAGGTTTCCTAACCAGGAGGGTAGAGGTGTGAATCCTTGACGAACGAAATGTCTTGTCACAGTGTCTAGCTTGGTATGATATTATGATGTCAAAACTAATTAATGTCCGTCTAGTTATAACAAAGTGCGGCTGGATCTAATTCACTGACACTGAGTATGTAGAGCATTCGTGAGATCAAATATTTTATATACTAGATCAAATATTCACAGATTAAAATCCTTGCCCATGGTTCTGCATCCTGTTTTTGTTTGTTCATTTACTACTTCCAGTTACAGTAAAGACTCAGATATTTGATACATTGAGCTCGCAGCGGTGGGTTTCTATGAATCTTGATTTCCTTATCATCCAGATTCTGATGATGCTTAGATCTAAGATATTAGGGTTACATGGTGCGTACATCGTTGACGGTGTAGAACGTGAGTGTAGAATATCACCCTTAGCTGACCTGGATTGTCCCGCTGTTAACACCCAGGCATTTAATTGTATATCAGGTTAGAGCTACCACAGCTCAGTGAGTATGCACTCGTTTGAGTTCTCTCAGAGCTCACTGATTGATCTATGCTACATCAGACGGGAAGAAATCGATCCAAAATCTGTCTGTCTTAACGATTAGGCATCTTGGAATATTCCAGGAGATTTATGCTCCGACCAGTATTGTAAAATACATATTATTGACTGGTTTCACATACAAGCGGCCGTATGCTCCGAGGAGTTGACGGGTAATAATATCCGAGCGCATGTAAGGATATTGCGAAGGATTAACTAGAGGAGCACAAAACTGCTCTTATCTGAAACCAGTCTATATTTCATCTTTTATCCACCTTTAACCAATTGGTGGCGTGCTGATTTTAGTTCACTTTTAGTGCACTATTTTCTATATGCCCTATTTTCCCATTTGCTCTGGTTTTTTTTTAGTCCGGAGCAAACAAAACAGGTATGTCCATACACCGTTCCTATAGGTTTACTATGGACACTTTGTAGGTGGATAATAGATATAGATTCTCGTCATGCACGTAAGTGACTAACGCACAGGCATAGACATTTTGTACACGGTACACGTACACGATACATAGAAACCCGTTCAACTGCATAACTTGGTCAGACTTTACTTCATTAATCTCTGCATTCTATCTTCAATACCAATTTTTTTTCAATTGCTGGTTCATTCCTAGAGGCTGCGAAATGAGAAATTATTTTTAACCTTTCAAGACATTTCTGTTATAAATGCCACGGTATTCACGTTAGATACCATCAAATACCTGAGCCTGCTGATTAATCAGTCTCCTCGTTGCTGAAATTTGATAGTAGTCCTGTTGTTCTTAATTGGGTTGGCTGGCGTGTCATAAGATCAAAGAAATCATCATCGTTTAGGTCAGCCGTACTTTTCCAGGCTTAAAATTGGACGGCATTTGTCAATTATTCAATATGAATGCTTTGATGTGAGGCGCTAGTTATTTTTCTCATAAAACATAAATAATCCTGGAAAATTTATATTCGTCGACAGATTTCTATCAGCTAGGTGGTATTACATTCATTTCATAACCATCATTCATGAACTATAGTATTACAATGTATATTCAGCATTTTTCAGTTATGTTTCATCTCAAAGCGCCTTGAATTAGTAGCAGTCTTGTCCAAAGAGGTCTTGTTTCATACCTGAACTGGGTTGTTCCATATCAGCTCCTGAGTTTAATGGCCAATCAGCAGATCATGTGAATATGTTTTTGACTTCTTGACACCTGGTGCTAATTGAAATGATTCCTGAATAAGGACACCTTTAAATCTCTCCAAACCTGTCTCATTTATTCTCAAGTGAATTTGATCTTTTATGAGCCTCAGGACAAAGACCACATACTGACATATAGGTTCATGGGATTCTGTCTATCGCTATATTCATTCAGCAAGACATTCAATGGACAGCAGAATCGACTTATCTAATTGCGTTTTGCCTATTTGATTATTAGAATACAGTTACGAAGCAACTTCACTGATGCATTTGATTTGAGATTTGTCACTGGCAAGGTGTAGTTAACACGACGATGAACCTTTGAGAGTATGGAGTAGCAGCAGCATGGGGAAATTCCTTACGAAATGAAACAGTCATGGAGTATTTTATATAGGAAAATTACTTACTTATGCTGTTTTACTTTCTCATCCTTTCTCTCCTACTGTTTGTCAACATGATACCGGGTCTGTCTTGAGTACACGCAGCTACCGTATTTCTGTTGTCACGGCAACCTTTCTTTTAGGTGTTAGTGGAGAAGGCATGCTGAGTGCCTAGAAAGAAGTGATCTATTGTCTCATGTCCAGGTATCTTTGGGGTCAAAGTATCACCACAGCAACGAGTAAATTGGGAGAAATCAGCTCAGTGCTTTGTGAGTGATAGACCCTTTCTAGTTGTGTGACTCACAATATCGTATACTTCTACCCTTACCTTTCAATTTACAATAGATATACTTCGAATTGCTCAGTCTCAACTATACCAAATAATGTTATTTTAACTGTTTCTTGTAAGTGATGTCCATTATGTGCCGCAGTCACTTTGAGATTGTACCTGAAGTTTACACAGTATTTCATCATTATTCGTAGTACTTTTCACATTCCTAAATCTACGATCACAACATTGGGGACGTTTACTTACCAGAAGTAGATTAAAGAGACGTGGCAATAACATCTAGGTAAACCAGATGCTACCTTGATAATGACAACTTCCTGTCGCTTTTGAACCAAGTTGCTAGGATGCGATTCTTACCTGTGTAACAACAAGTGCCGTCATCATAGGAACCTGGCATTGCCAACACAGTACCACGGAAAAAGAAATTAGTTATCAGAAGTAGTACATCCAATGTCATTGGCTAAGTGAAAACTAAGTGAAACTAGACCCTGCATAGATTTACGATTGATACTGATTCCGCAAAAGAAACACAGAATTATTTCATAATCAATTATCATTGCTTATAACCATTCCCATGGTGTGAATAGAAATTAATGCCAGCTGAAAACATGAACGCGGCCCATCTTTGCGAAAATCCAAAGAGCACAGAGCTGTGGGAACAATAAGCCATTTTCACAACAAGGTATTTCAGGTGGAAGGTCGCAATTAACACCTCGGCGTTTTAGTCGCGTCACGATCCCAGAAGACAAAGATTGCACCCCCTCCCCCATTTTCGGCCCTTAGAGCATCTCTCGTTGATTGCTTTTCTCCAGTCGTCATTGTTTACCCTTAAGATTGGCAATTAGGGCAGTCACGGTGCTGGCTGAATGTCGTCTGCTTCTTCCGGCGCCTGCTGTCGTAATGTGGCAGGAAATGGCGCGCTGTGGGGTTCAAAGCGTGCGACCGAATCCCGAGGTCCGGTTCCTGGTCATTCCGCTGATCTCTCTGTGATATAGTCCTTTAAATGCCGTCATATTGGAAGCCATTGTGTAAACTGAACACAAAGGTGAAAGGCACAGGTTATGGCAGCATTTACTGACGAGGATCGCCAATTAATGTACGGTATTGGCCTCCAGTACGGGTGGTAGAAAGAAAACGGAAAAGAGGGGAAGCCAACCAGATTGCAATGGTACCCATTTCTCATAAACCTGCCCCATATATTTTCATTCGAAACTATGGCAGTATCAGAAATCCTAATTTCATTCGGAAATATGGCAGTATCAGAAATCCTAATCCAGTTACTAGTGTAGGGGTCAGGGCAGTCGAGCAGTGTTGTTTCACTCTAGAACTAGGTGGCGCGAGTGCCGATCCCTGCTGTGCAGTATGGCCGGCGGACCCGCAGTATGCAAATGCTACGGGTTCACCCGCATTACGTAACTCGGCCACTATATAAGGCCGAGTCCACAGCGGGTTGACAGGACTTCTCACGGTGCCTCTTTACGGAGTGAACGTCTGAAGCCTCATGAGTTGGTTAGGTTGTGTTGAAACACCTTTCAACGTTGAAGAGACCAGTATCTCTTCCCGCGCTAGTTGGTGCCCCGCAGCACCAACGGATTGTTTATACTTTCCAGAAATAAAGAACGTGTGAACTGAAACAGTCCGGAGTCTGGTTTTCTATTCGCGGTTAAGCGGTAGTTGGTAGATCTTGTATCTCCCTCCCTTTTCCAGTGGGTAAAGCCGAACCCACCTGTATTGGCACGGTAAGTACAGGGTAGCGACTAGTCTCGGAACCTCTGGTCGACTGACGATCGCGGAGAGTGGTAATACACTTCCAGCGACTAGAGGGTAACCGCTACACTAGTATACATGATATATGAATAATGAGGATCATATATTATCACATGATGTGCTCAGAGGCTTTGATTTACTCTCTATGTTTAAGGAGATATAATAGTAGTGCTACTCTCCTAGCGGTTATTACCACTTATTTCCTATCGTCTTCAGGGTATTGCAGGGTATCGTGCTCCTACTCGCTCATTATTAAGCTTGCATCTCCTAACGGTTCTGACCTACAACACCTCTTTACGCAGGTGGGAAAGGCCGTATAACGAGACTGCACCAGTTGTTCTCGTGTTGCAAATATCAGACCACTCAGACTCTTTTCCTGCTTTCCTCATGGATAATCCTAATGGGTATCAAGTTAAGTCAATCGCGTATCCTTTCTGTTATATCCCATGCCTGCTAGCATACAAAATAAAAGTGCTCCATTCCCGGCCTTCACGCTAGTATATTACCAAGAGTGACTCACAAGTAACACTTCTTGTGAAATTAGATAATTGTCACGATATATATCATTGTTGATATACAGTAGATTGCCTATATGTGGGAGAGCCCATTTAGTTATGATTAGACTACATGAATTGGTGATAGATAGTTTTGCGATGGAAGCATACACATTTCTTTAATTGTTGAAACCTTTGTGTTTGGAATCACGATGCGGCTCAGGGAATGGTATAAATCACTCTTGAAGTAAAACCAAGATTTCCATTTAATGCAGTGAGACCCATGTCAAACAAATAAGATAAAATCTTTGTCGTTCGAGAAAGCCTCATACTCCAGAAAAAGACGCGCTTTTCTCCAGACATGTTCCAGAAATGAGGAGACAGCTGCCAAGTCGAGTTTACCGTTTTCTCACCAGGTGAAACGGCAGTGTTTAAAGGCACAGCTGCTGGCGCTGCCCTCGTACAACCCAAGATGGGGATGGGGGAGGGGATGATGGCTAATGTTGGCCGTACAGTGTTTTGGTCAGGTGGTGTTTTACCTTAAAGAGGCCCAGATCCTCTGAGGTTCGACTTGTGCTCAGAGACGGGCATTTTTCTAATATAACTGTCTTGTTTGGATACACATTTTTAGAAGAAAAGTTAAACTGGGATTTATTCCGGGTAAGACGTATTGGCGGAGGAATGCAAACTTTATATGGAATCATTGTCCTTGCAGCATGATTTGCTTGGTCAGTAAAATGGATCTTCTATACAACCTAACAGCATAAAGATTTTCATTATAAAGTAAAGGACATTTTTCTTGCGTCTGTGATAAAGTAAATGGGGTAATATAAAGGATATATGCAGGATGAATGTTCTATAAAAAAATAAAAAAAGACTGAAGCTTTTCACATGTACCCAATGCCAAGTAATTTTTTCCGGGCATGTATCTGCCAACTGTCCCTTATACGTGGGTTCTACTTGTCTCAGTGTCGTCTGCACGTATTTATAACCTTACTGCAAGGGAACATTGTTATTTTATTTGCGGGTAGGCACCTATCTTCAGAAGGAAGCCCTGACATCGGAGGAGGCCTCAGCGACCAGTCACCAAGGCTGTTTCTTGTCATGGCCATTTTTGACGACGAAATCGTGCCAAGTAATCTGATACCTTCTCCAAGGCCAATCCTTCCTTCCTGGTTCAGAAGTTAAAGCAGTGTGGCTTATGATGAACGTGGCAGGTGTTGCGATACTTATTAGTCTGGCATTAGATTTATCGCATCAATTAGTACAATGAAATCGTATTACCAAACCCTCTGGACGCGTCGCAGCTTACCTCCTTACTCTTAAAGGTATGAGCCTGTCGATTAATAACAATTAGTTATGGCCGTGGGTGTTATCATCAGTGCAGCCTCAGACTGAACAGCCCGGCTGTAATATCCCAACTGAACATTATTTATGTTGATGACTAATTCAGTTCCCCAGTTCTCCATAATGGCCCTCTACAACCGTCTCTGTGCAATGTGTTCTGCAGCTACGATTCTTTTTATCAGACGGAGTCCGTCAAGCCTATCACAAGCCAGGCTCCACAGAGCTACCTGAAGTGGGCAGGGAATGTATGACTCTTGGCTGTGGGTGGGGGGCCGTAATTTTTATTTAATGATGTTTATTCCAGATTCTGTTTACATAAACAGTTCTTCCATCGGGAAACTTTGGTTCATTACGAATAGCAATAAATCGATGCTGGTTATATATACATGTGTATAATATGGCAGTGTGGGTCTAGATTACTTTGCACACAAAAATACCAGGAGTCTGTCGACTCTGTGGAATCAACTGAGCACCGGGCTATGCATGATGAACGGAGAAAAGGATTTTAACCTGATAACAAAAACTACGAGAACTAGAACAGTATTGAAATGTAATCCAATAAAGATTGTTTCCTTATCTACTCTTACACAGAAACTAGTTTACCCCAACAACGGTGATAATGCCAATATGTATCGCTCTAAACGCTTAGATGAATCTGTGTCCTAGAACCATGTTATGCTATTCTATCGACTACTGATGTTCAGATACCAGCAGTGTTATATCTTGGCTGTAATCACTACCTAGGGTGCACCCCTCTCAAACTTCCTCACACACTTCTATGTCATATTCTATAAGGGTTCTCAGAAGGCTACATGTCAGGAGGTCTACTGGGGTGGACAGTTCTTACCAATCTGTTCACCCTTTTGGTCGCCTCACCTCGTGGTGCAGACCGGATATGCTTGCATGCAAGCATAACTAAAGTGACTGGGGTGGGGAGTTAGCTCAGTGGTAAAGAGCACTGGACTTGTAATCCCAAGGTTGTTTGACTTTGTTTGTATGAGTCCGACTGCAGAAATATACCCCTGCAAATTGTTCCTGGTTTTATGAGCAGAGATGCTACAAAGCAAAGTAATGCTTTTGCATTATTCACTTTTAATCCGAGGTGTAAACCGAGACTTGTTTCTTCAAACAACCTTTATTTTGTAGTCCAAAGAATGATACTGAATTGCGTCTTGTTTTCTTCACGATCCAGCATCTGCAGCTTCTTGTACTCGTGGCTGCCCTCAGTCTCCTTAAATATAGGGGAGAGGATTGTTCGGGACAAGCTGATTAGGGGAACACAAAGATAAGAATGGCAAGCCAAATGGGGCGCGAAAGGAGCCCCGAAAGACGATCAGCACTACAGCTGTGCCCCTGTCTGCTATGAGGTTCTATGTGAAAAAAGGTTCTTTTGATCCTCCATATCATTGATACAAAAATAAAGCACTTTCATTTGTCGAGGCTTATTGAACTTAATGGATCTTTCCTCGTACAAATCATAATAGAATTATCCCACAAGAAGTTCTCTAACGAGTAAAATAACAGGACAATGAAATGAGGTATTAAAATTGAGTTTAGAAATGGTTGTCCCGTAAGTAGTTGTTGTAGCCAGCGAAGGAAAATGTCGATTAATTCTGAAGTCACCTCGCCTATCTAAGATGTCATATGTATGTTCACCTTCTTTGAAGAAATTGGGACAATTTGAGAAATCCCTGTTCTCACTATTAGATATCCTTGTTCTGTGTCAGTTGACAGCATGAATTTCAATCTTTCTATAATTTTGTCTTGATTAAGTAAAGATCCCAGGTTACCATTACTATGCGTGTTGCATATAACGACGTGTAGAGTATACTTGATACTCACGCTGAAGTCGTGAAAGCCATCCGTAAGTTTCAGGTTCAGAAATAAAGATTCATGTAAGGTTGAAACTAGAACCCATCTGAACCTCTTCACAAAACCTTTAGTGATACATTAAACATTGCGGATGGTTCAGAGGTCTCCCGGCGAGAAGCCGCCAGCGCCTGCTATGTTGAGAGAAAAAGCAACAATATGATATTATCAACAGTGTATCCTGCTTGGGTTGTTGCAACTGAAGGAGAAAGACCACGATAGAAGGACTATGAATGACTGCCTGTAACTGTGCTGAATGAGCGTCAATGGTGGTGTAAAGACATGAATCAAAGGCGCTACATTACCTTGTTATACACGCGATGCTTTCTGTACACCCACTCGTTCACCATTGTGTAACTATCGATTTCTAGCCAGCACTGACACATCACAGTATTCTAAAGCATATGGGTCCCATTTCTTCTGTGAAGTTGTTCTTGAAATGAGAATAGAAATAACAGAAATCAAAGACAATCATAAGGGTAGGGCCTTTCAAGAGGCATTAAAACTTAAAATGCTAGTAGGAAGAGCGCATCGTTGCTCTCTGTATAAGTTCCCCTCCCCTTTTTCTTCCTATTTTTTTTAGTCTAAATCAAAGTGGAATATTTTGCGTATGTATAAGATGTATGTATCTAGTTGGTATGTGTAGCAATGAGCAACTTTATAAGACAACGGTTAATATTTCATATGTCATTGACTGAATGATGTTTTATGATGATGGTTTTTGAGGGTTGCTTGTTTTCATTTTTTTTGGTGTTTGTAAGGGGGCTCAGACAGGATTATGTTATCTCCCAACATTGTATTCCGTGACTATGGCAAATATAATTTTTTTGTTTGGGATAACTGTACGGACCTGTTTATATTTGTAGAGCATAGTACCTCAGTTTCTCAAACAGCAATAGCAAAGGCTCGAAAGGCATTAACGCTGTGCTTGGGTTTGTCCAGTACTTCGTTTTTACGGACTAATGTCCACTCTGCATATACTGTGGGTTTTCATGTTATCAGGTCTTTTGGTGTATGCTATGTCTTCTAAATTCATTCACCATCTAAGATTAGTCAGATGTATATTGGCCAAATATGCATATATAATTGGACCAACATTACACCTCCAACACGCTTTCGTCATCCTTAATTTGATGGTGTTTGGCAATGCATTAATCATGACAGGAATGTCAATATTTCTATTCGTAGGACAAACATCGATAATATATATTTTGATCATAATGATAGACGTTATTCAAGGGAAACGCCACCTTTAGCTGCCTTAAAACCGAAGTGTCTGTACTCTATGATCCATCCTGCTCCTGGATATGTATGAGAGTAAGTGTGCTGCGGGCGGTAGTGTCGGTATTAAATTACTTAACGCACAATTAGAGAGCGGCGTGATAAGCATTTCTGCCGGCCATGACAACGGGCATTATTTATTCAACCCGCACGCCCATCTATAATGGCACAGCGGTTAGGTGGACAAAGCTCCCCAGGGCATGCTGCGACGTTATATCACCGACCACTGTATACACTATACGCTATTCCATTCCCAGTTGAGCATCCTGATTGTTCATATTGGGCAGTTTGGTGTTGGGATAGCAGGCCACAGGACGTGAATTTATCATCCGGGCTGTGAATAGAATACCCCTATTACTGACCAAATATATATATACGTTATCCATGTCGGTCAAGTACTTACGAATACAGGCCAATAGGGCTAAATGATATCAGATTTTATGTAGATGATATAAATGGTACGTCTTCATATTGTATGGAACCTTCATTTATATCATTTTTGTAAATATATTTTTATTTTTATTTTAGCTGTGCTCTTTCTTTTATTTGTCCTGATAATCGGTTACAAATGTGTTGCTTTTCTCATTGAAATGTCTCATATTCTTACTCGTATTTCTCGGAAGGATCTAATCCTATCATGGTGATAGTAGTAGTTCCCTCTGATTAAGACACTAAGAGGATCATGGCTAATTGTTAGTGGCGATGAATACCACCATAAATGTGTCGCTAAACTTCTGTCAGCTCAGTTGGGGGTAGAATATAGCCTATGGTACGCACACACGACATTGCTGTTTGATTAGAACTGTGGTAGAGCAGCCTCGGGCGTGTGTACGTTGAGTGAGTGCGAGGCATGTTGTGATAGGACGTCGGGAGTGGAGAGGTGGGTGTTGGTGGCTGAGACTATGACACAACTCTCTCTACAGCTGTCAAGCGGCTGTCAAAGTACTGTCAAAGTACTGTCAAACACAAAGAGCCAGATTCACTTCAGACAGGTTACATGTGTGTCATTCAGGGTCACGAGATCAAGTCCCGACATGAGAGATCGGCATAAGTGAGGTGTTAGTCTTTCCAATGTATCTCATTTGATATTAAACAGAATGCTTTTCTTGAATACAGACTTATTTGACTATACGACAGGTAAGCCCTAGTTGTCCGTGCTCCCACTTGTATGCAACCTGTGTTTTCAAATCTGGATTTATCTGATTGTAGTTAACAAGCCTGCCACTTACCAGGAAGACATTGATCTCCGGTACAACAGACTAGTATGGAAACAGCTAATTGAGTGGTTAGCTATTGGTTCACGCCTCGTTGATTGGCTTGTCATGATGCAGTCACTAAGCTCAGTGGCCGAGGCCGTTTTACTCGGACCATATGATTAACAGCACAGGAACTCTCCATCCAGGGAACTGATTAGTCCCACATGCCACGAGCCCGTTCTTATGTGATGTTGCATTTATATTAAATGCAGGAACATATTATTACTCATACTCATTTCTCAGACTAATGTAGAGAACCCGACCAATTTGATACGTTAAATACTCATAATATTGTCATTGAATATCACCAATACCGAATTCAGTTGAGAATTATATAGGCAATTTAACAAGATTATTGACCTCAAGCAGAATATTCACCCCATTGGGCATTCTTCCATGTATACATGGTCCCGATAAACCTCAAGGTCACCTGGGACGCTAGACTGCAAGCAAGCATCATCCATGTTTTCTGGAAAAGATCTATAGATACAATACAGATATTGAAGACTTACGGGTTGGCACATACGAGACACACGGGACTGTACAAGTTGGTAGCCGAAGGGGTATTAGGAAAGTTCAGATCTTTATTACCGCTGGACGGTTTGACCTTTGGATATTTCTGTTCGTTAAGATGAAAGGCATGCTTTATAATAGAAATTAATGCACACATGAAATAGTAATATTTCCTGAATAAATACATTATTCTTTAGGCAGTTCTAGTTTCTGGCATAATCAAATTAATGTTTACTTGAATATGATGCATGTCTAGGTATGGATTTACAGGTAGCTTTAACTATTGCGCTTGAACATGATAGTGGCATATCCTTATATTATTGGATATTTGTTTATGAATGAGACCACCACACTTAGATTTCCACTCCTGTCCCAGCCCATATATTTTTAGCGTCTTTTGTAAGTTGAGACAGTGAATTGTAGGTTCTGTATTAAATGACAATTCTCTAATACAGAAGGGATGCCAGTTTTCATTGTTTCTCTTAGAATTTTATGTTTTCCTTTTCTGAATAAAAAAATGACCTTTCTTTATGTAATATTGATATACCAACTGCAAAATTACCCAATCCAGTCACAGCCCATCATCCCCCACTGAACCTTCCTACTGATCCATGTAAAAACTTGGGCTTTCCCTTGATCCCTTGATTCCCCACTGTAATGCGTATGTAATACGTAAACCCTTCATTGCAAAGAAAATATTTCAATGTCTTTCTTCTGACCTAAACTGGCATCCCTTTCCTTTTTAGGACAACCATTGCTATACCCAGATCTAAAATTTTTCATAGGAAAGTCATTTGTATTTTACACAATGCATTCGAGGGATTGTGTTTTTCACTAACCATTCCCTTCCTTCACGCCTATGGCCAGTTGCGGGTGATCACTCCAACGTTGTATCTGACTATCATCCAATGTTCCTGAACTTCAAGCCAAACAAAAGTCAGGATATCGATAGCAAAAGAATTATAGAGGGGTGACAAATATATTACAGGAAAACAGAAATAATACAGATTTGGATTTAGATTTAAAATTACTATGATACATAATTTCAGTTGAGAGTATGATTTAGAAGTATATAAAGGCCGATGTTAATTCTGCATGAATCCCAATTTGCTATCGTCAATAACTTGTTCTATAAATATGCATTACAGAGGATACTTCAGAGACATTGAAGGAAATCAGCCAACGGAAAAGGAATGATGAAATCAAGATACCCCATGCTATGGCCATTCAGAATAAGTAGTATATGGAAATGAAGGTCAGACACGGGTGACTATTGGTGATTTCCGCAAAACCCATATAATTGAATCTGTAGCTATTCAGGCAATCATTGTAGAATTACCAAATATTCTCCTTTAGGTTTCAGTAGTGATGGTAACGGATAACTACTTGACCTAAGATACTTTCCGTCGATGAGACTTCCTGGAAATTGTATATTATCCCGGCTTTACCCATGTGTCAAGTCACCACTTCTACATGGGCATTGCACTCGTTGATCACACTTTGATATCCAAATCTGCATGACCATTGGCTGTGGAACAAGCAGGCGTTTTATGAGGTCTTCCGCTGTATAGCCGCCCTCCTTGACCACTTTGTACATGGCTAATCATGATCGGGTACCTGTCCAGAGGCACATACAGTCGCGATGTGTTTGGCGCCTCGTCTTGTCTACGCCTGGAGATCAAAGGCCCGTCTCATGAATACATAATTAGGTCATTGTGGGTACATTGTACTGACTAGGTACCAAGCATGGCGAACCACCGTTTGTTGTTCCGTGGCCGTGAACACTTCAAACGCCAGGCTAATAATACCCGTGTAACGTATAACAGAGCGTGTATCTGGGTAAAGACGAGGCAATGAGGGGGCCAAACGGGGTGAGCTGGTCAGTGGGTGCTTGGGCGGAGGGCAGAGGGTGGCGTGTGGTACAGATCGGCAATGCAGGGTAAGTAGGTCGGTGCAGGAGACGTTCCCCATGAGTTTGATGCGCAGTGATATAAACGAGGCGATAGCCGAATGAATATCACATAGCATCCAAACGATTTGGAAAATGACTTGTTTGACTAAAATGAGTTGCTTTCTGTATTTATCTCACCCCTGTAGACACCTAGAGAATGGACGACATACAGGATATAAACCATGGAGAACGGACTGCAATACTTGTAGGGGCATGGGGAACGAGTTCCCAATGTTAAGCCTATGGACATTTATTCCACGGCTGAGATAAAGGTTATAACGTGAAGAGACAGGGGTTGTACAGGGTGACTTGGCTGGTGTGCAGCTGCTAGAGACTGCCTCAGCAGGTAACGCCTATAAGACACCAAATTTTTTCCCGATTCATCCCGACCATGGGCTCGGTGACGATTTCTTATACCTATAAGACACCGACATGATAACTCTCCCCGACGACACCTTCTGCCTTTATAACCTCGTAAAACAACCCGATTGAGATCAAAGAGGGCGGCCGGGAGCCTGACCTGGCTGGGCCCCGGCCGGGTGATAGATCTATATAGGTAATAATGCAAAGTTTAGTAACTTCTTTTCTTTTTAAGATATCAGAAAACGGGTTTCAGAACTTTAATCGCCTCTGTTTCACCTACAAATCGATATAAGGAACTTCTAAATCGGACTAGGGGAGAGGTAGCATCGCTATTCCAACGGCCAACTCAGAATCGGTAACAATCGGTGAAAGTGCGTTCATCGAAATGAACTTTAATCAGTGGGAATGTGCTTGTGCCGGGCGCAGTGGAATAGAGTTGATATGAAGCTTGCTTTAGTGGGAATGTATTGGGGCTGAGTGCAGTGGGATAGGGTTGATAACGGTATGACGGATTTGTATGGATGCAGATGAAGTACGATTGGGGTAGATAGTTCCGAGGGTTTTTTGTCAATGGAGAGAAGGCTTGAGACGGTGGAGTCAAAGAAATGCTGAAGTGAGGTTGCCTCTGAAGGGTCGGCTTAAGATTAGTAGTTCAGAGGCAGATGATAAAGACATGAGGGTGCTGCAGAGGGTTGTGAAGGGTGAAGGGTGAATGGGGGGAGGGGAGGTGAGCGGGGTGGACTGGTTGGTGGAGGTAAGATAGCCATCGGGGGGTGATGGCATGCCGGATGCACCTTGTACATGTTAACAGCCCATTAACCGTTTACTGAGCTGTTGGTGACAGCATGTCCCAGTAATAAGCGTGTGAATGAGCAGACGTGCTTAATGTGACCAACAAGCGGTCGTCATCAAGGCGTCCCCGTCTGCCACACACGTACCTTGTCAGAGGGTGAGGCGCTACACTAATCTCTATGAGTGCAGTCTCACCAAACCTAAACCTATGCTAGCAGTTAGTATACAGTATATTTATTGAGATGGCATCATTATATAAACCTATGTGATAAAAAAATAACCATTCAGTTTTTGATTTGCCAAGGCCGGGTAGAGACCGTCATTCAAAGCAGATCTATAAAAACGTCGCTGGGTCGAGGCTATAGGCGGTACTAATAGGACTGTAAGGTTGTGGAACATAGCCTTTCCATTTCAAAATTGGAATAGGGGTGAAAATGAGTTCTCAATCCCCCAGGAAATAGTGTCTGAAATTTGGTTTGGCACCACACACGAGATCAATCAATGATATCATCTCATAGCATACCTCTGTTCCATCTAGACTCCCACACATATGTCATTCAAGCATTCAAGAGAGTTGATTCTATGTCATATCTTTATTATATTTACGCATAACGTTAACAACGTATTGTTAACAACGTATTGATATACACTCTCTATCGCGCAGTACTAAAATTAGCCTGGGGCGAAGATATAAAACCTAACACATTACGTGTGCTCTAACATCTGTGTATCGTCTGATATCTGAGATATCTGTTTATCGTTGGCCCTCAGTATAAAAACCAGTAACACAAGTCCAGGTTTTGTGTGCTATCTGACCTCCACCCTATCCAAAGTAAACTTTCTAAGCTCACAACAAAACTGTAATGACATTAAAATAGATCTCTGGCTGTTAGAGGGATGCCTCAGATCCTCTCTGTTTTTCCACCAGGCTTGGTTTTTATGGGTGCGGGAGACTAGAGTGCTGAAACGCTGATAAGTAGATTATGTAAACGGCCTCGTCATGTAGATGGGCGTCCCGCTAGGGGGCGTTGCAGCGTCCCAGTATAGATCGTCTGCGTGTTACCGCCACGGGCACAGCAAGCTTTATGAAGCTGTACCTGAGCGACCCCAGATTTAGTTATCGGTGAGCTAATTGAAGATCAGTAACTAGGTGACCGTCTTCTGCTTAGCCTGCTGTAATAGTGCCTCTACTGGATAAAAGAACACGGGGAATATATCTTTATAGGTTAGAAAATGCAATTTTACCTTTGAAATAGCTCTGTGTCATATATTGATTGTCTTAGGTTTTTAAGCTTAGGCTTAGGGTATAAAAAACAACTCCTATTAATTTGCCTATAGGCTTGTATAGATCCCATTATACACTAGAAATAGCCAGCAAGCGGGGTGCCTTGGTTTCAGAAAAGGAGTATTCCAATTTAATTAGATTCGTCGGAGTAAGCGTTACCTCCTTATATAATGGGGTGCCCCGCTGCAGGGGCCAGGGTTGCCACACGTCAGGGAAAAATCATGGAAACTTGTATTTTCTAGTTCAGCTAATTGTCAGGACATTTGGGAATGTGTCAGGAAATATTGGATTTAAAAAAACAAGACCTGGGAAAATTTACTCTTGACGAGGACCAAAAGCCAACGAATTCGAAGACACTCGAAAACTGTGTATACCAAAGAAAATAAAACGTTTATAATTCAAAGGGTATTGGTTTGAGTCGGAACCCTCACCTTAGCCATAAAAGTTGCTAAGAAAGGTGAATCGCAGGTGTTTAGAAAGTCCGGTCCGAAAGTCACAAAATAAATGGAATGAAAATACGGCTGGATGATGTTTAATTCTTCATTTTATTTGTCAGGGAAAATGGAATTTGTCGGCGATTCAGGAAAATGTCAGAGTATTTTGACATCCCACGTTTGCGGTACCCCTGGTGGTTCTATTGTACATTTTTTAGTTATTTCTTTTATGAATATTCAAAGCATTCAATTTACAACCGTTCCACTAACTAGATACGAAAAGGACATATTTTGTCTAAAAATACATTGTGTCTGATAAACGATGTGAATCGATAATTATGTCGATATTGATATAGGCTAAGGTTTATGGAAATCCTATGTATGGAGCAGCTGTATACGATTCAATCTGTCTGCAGTGTCTGCATACGCCTTGTCTCATGCCACTCTTTCACCTGCACCTGAAATCACCTGGCAGCGGTTTATTGGTCACAGTTTGTCACGTATATATCAATGTCAAAGGTTTTCTAGATCTGCCATGTCTTGTCGGTGGTGTTTCTGCTTTCATCGAGGACAAATCCAAAGAGTTGTTCGTAGTCAGGTCCATGCCACTATTGGCATGTATTGAACGCATCGTGTTAAATTGTTCCAATATAAGGGCCGAACTTATATGGATTTAAGTCTCATAATCCATTACTAAGCAGGGCACTTAGAAACTCCGGCAAGACAGATTCAGTAAACATTCGTGCAATGTGGTACCAGGCGAGAGGGACCCCTCAACTTGCCACCAAAATAATCACCTTGTAAAACGTTTTAAGGACATGTTGTTGATATTGCCCTCATCAAAAATTGATTCGCGAGGAAAAAATAGTTCATTGTATTTGGAATGGGGTTCATTAAAGACTGCAATTTGCCAATGATATTAACATTAATGCCCTCCTAATTACCCGTTGATGAGATCACGAAGTTTCTGGTCTGAATAATATCTAATTGATTCTGATGACGTGCACACTTTAAGGTACTAGAATGTGGTCATCATTGAAGTAAAAACCTACACCTGGGCCTGTCAGAGGACTCGCACAGGGACCAATACAGACTCCAATATCCAAGCCCTAGATGTAATTTCCCTTTAAAAACATACACGGGCAGTTTAGTATTCTTTCAGCTGAAAATAATAGGTACACGATATAGATTATTGTGAAAACGTAGCGATCATGATGAAGATTATGTTCATGTTTTATGGTAAAATGCCCAAACTTATTTTCTCAAAAACGGGATCGCAATCTCCTTTATGAGCAAAGGATTTGGATGAAATAAAATATCCGAACCGATTTCTATTTGCAATTGGGAATATAAGGAGCATCGATTACGTTCCCTTATTGTAACTGATGTCTGAGGTTAACGATGCAAAGCGACATGTGACTATGAAACACGAGTAATATATTATCGTGTTAGGTGATAACTGATTAGTTTTTTAGTTTATCACCACATCTGATGTCATTGTCCTTCCTGTCTGCCCTCGGCGAATCATTATCCAGAATGTTTTTTTATAAATTCCCATATAATTTACGAGCAAAACAGTCGTAAATATTTTGTAGTTTCTGCAAATAACCTTGGAGTAGGAATATGTTTAACTCAGAAAAAGTCGCTGAATTGCATCAAGACACATAATTAGCATGTTTATAATGTTTTTTTCTGTAATAGAGGATTGTTAACTCGGTCATTGGCTGATTATGAAAGCTGGTGCATTCAGATAATGATATACATCGTGGTGGTTCACAATCCTGCCACATTGTCAGCTCCTCTGGGTGGCTGAGAAAAGCGTCATTCGTCGAGTGAACCTGAAAGTAGGTGCCGCTACAAACCCCAGGCCTCCCAGTGAAACCTTTAGAACCTATAAAACTTATAAAAACCTATATTCCGATTCTTGAGACTTTATTTTTTAAGTAACCTATATAACCTATAAAAACTTATATTTTTCACTGCCATGCAGACTGATGTGAACAGGAATTTCTAGAAGTTAACTTGACACAAAGTCAGATTGCCAAATGACAAGAAATCCACATTATCGGTGTATTTAAGAGATCGTAAAAGTGTTCTAAATCAACAGTTTGTGTGACTTCTTGCCAGCCTGGCTTGCCTGTTGGAAATTGGGCACGCACATTATTTGCTGGGTATAACCTGATGGGCCAGACATCCTGACGTCCTGCAATTTAGTACTAGGAACATTTTCTTGGAAATCATGACCTGAAAGTAAGCGATTCACTATATTTTGACTCCATTATGTTGCATAAATTAACCATAAAGACCTATAAAAGCCTAGGTTTTGGGCCTTCGAAAACCTATATTTTGAATTTCAAAATCTATGAAAAAAAACAGCAACCTATATTGAGGCAGCGGGGTACTGGGAGGCCTGGAATCCGCTCCTAGCCATTGGGGTGGCCATCTTGACAGAGCACCTCAGTAATGCTAAGCCTATGGCCAATTCGGACGTTCATTCTTATAGTATTCAATATGCTGGGATGTGTTAAATAATACCCAAGCCTTCCCCTAGACAAAACCGTACTACTCATGCATTTTCATATCAAATGATTATGTGATGGCCTCAGTTTAGACCATAAATGCGATGTCAATATATCACCCAAACAACGGATTTTCTACGAGATGGCACATTTATTATATCATGTCTGGGTAATATAAACAATCCTATTTCAACTATTACATGTAAAGATTACACATAAAAAGTAAATAACAGCTATGTTTCACCATCTTACACCCTGGCAGTGATTTGTTGTCACCAACAAGATGGCAGACATGTCCGTTGTTAAGGGAATTCGGAGGGTATTTTAAACCGGGAGTCGCCAGCTGATTCGGAGAATTGCCGGAGGCCATTCAGTGTGAATTAGTGAAATATCACGTATCGTTCCGTGCATGTCGTTCCCAATGATCCAACAATTGGTCAGTTTTAAATGAATCATCCTATAAATAATAACGGAGATGACTTCGATGGAATTGGATTAATTATGATTAGAGAGAAAAACAGAGGACATTCCATGTCAGACATGCGCTGGTAACCGGGCCGGAAATACCAGTTCTGAGGGCAGTCGAGTTTTGCCCTTCCAGTTATTTCCCCAAACCCTCAGATCTTCCTTCAACCAATCTTGTTTTAACCAACCATTTCCAAGAAGTTCTGTAGATTTTCGAGATATTTTGTTTAATTAGAAGTTTAGTACTGATGCCTAAATAGGAAGCTTCCAAGCTATTGTTTCCCGAATTGTATGCAGGTCCGAATGAACTTTAACACTCTGATCTCTTTGTTTTGTATAGGTTCCATGAAGGACTATACAGAACTACTGAACGCAGAATAATACTCTTCCCCTCCCCCTCTTAACTATAGGATATATGATAAAATACAACAGAAAAATGTTTAGTATATTTGATATTTATCCGTCAGCTCGCAAGATGGTGCATCGCTTCACTGGCTTCAGGGGCGGGTCTGTGCACTTACAATAGACTCACGGCAGAAAGTGGGGCTGTTTTAAGGGGGCGTGGCGGGTAATGGGTATGTCGGCTCTCGTCCTTGTATCGAGTGAATAACGAGGAGCGGTTAGCGTGTTCAAACCATCGTGCACGGCGTCTCAATAGACCTACCCCACCTGCCAATCCCACCAAAATATGTAATATTCGAATTAACAATTAGTATCAAACATGTGACGCATACACCATATGTCAGATATGGATATATTTATTTGGATTTATTCCTTTAACTTATACAATAATGGGATTTTTTTTTTAATCCAATAATCAGGAAATATGAAAGGAAGGTTCTGTTCTGTGATGCCGCTTTCTTTTGTGTGCCTGATGAATATTGAATCTGTGGTTTATTAGCACTTGGCGCTCCATACTCATTTGGCTGCTGCCACACCTGTCGGAAAATTTACTCCTGTAAGGCAGACTCCGTGAGGAAAAAGAGCGTAACCTTTCTGTGAGCCAGTTCCTGGTTAATGCTACTAGACATTTGTCTTGTTACATTTTTTTATATCAAACGCAGCAGGTGACTGAAACCTTGCCCAACATGAAATAGAATTAGAAAAGCTCGATCACCTGTAACATTTACTGCCAACGACTGTCACAGATCTCCACGAGGGATTTGTAGGGTTTTGAATCGTGTGTTGGCTACTTAGTTACAGACCACAGATACCCAGAGGCGATGAACAATACTCGACAGAAATTAACTTTGCACTAAAAGTGAGCCCACGATAAGCGCAACGATAAAAAGAATTGCATCGATCCCTCTCCTGCCTTTGTCCCACCACGCCTGGGTAGTTCTTATAGGCTCGATTGGGATTTGTTGAGACATGTCTTGTTCTCCAAAGAATTACAGTTTTCTTTTTAATCTTAAAGTTGGAAACTGTTTTTTTATATTACATAAACGTACTTGAGAGACTGGAACCAGCGGTTCCTGAATATGATAAACAGGTTATAGAGGTTCTGCGAGCACATTATCTTTTAGCCGAAACATCCGCCCTGTATTTTGAGAGATATGTTCGCCGCATCCAATCCTCGTTGTCATATCGCATGCTTTGTAATTTCCGCAGGAAAAGAGAAAATGATGGGACGAGGCAATCGTTTCCTCATAACGTGACATCTTTCATCTGGCTGCTAAGTCATATAAGCAAATACAGAGAGAAAATAAATCGATAGAAAATAGATTCCTCAAGTGGCAAAGACAGTACAGATCACCCGGACGTTGAAAGTAAAGCGGTCACTGCCTAAATCCAGCTTTAGCATAGTCTAGTCCATCAGAACAACGTATTAGGTCGCCGCACTCACGACGGTATTGACTGGTCACAGGCTCCGTTATCCTAACTCTATTTGATCCTCGGGTGTCGAGGGACCCGCAAACTCCGGTCGACAGAGGAGTTGCCATCGATCTTCTTGAAAGGCTAGGGACTTTTGTAGTCTTAGCAGTACATCTTTTTCTAAGAGATTCATTAGGGCCAAATGTTGAAAGCGATTGAAGTATATACTGTGTGTGCACTCGAGGATTCTATAGTTGCTTTGAGAACGATTGCTGCTACATATTTTGTCTTACATCATTGCGAAGTATGTGCCTTTGATGGTTGCACTTTAATATATTTGAAGTAAGGGAGTTGGTTTTAAGCTTTAGAAATTCATATGATTCCTATATAATGGAGTCTTTGAGTTCAATAGTGGCTAGTTTTTATGCCTCATTGTATCTTAGATCTTAGGTCTTTTGTTTACATCGTATTTTATGTTATCTAATCTTGGACCTACACAATCAGTGCAGTACATTATCACCGAGTGTAATGTTCTGACAAATGTAAACTAGGTCCATCTCACCAGTTTCCAAGATGCGCTGTCTCAACAGGAAACCTCTCAGATATATTGTATCCTATTTGTTTTGCCTCTATATGACCTTCCCTCCTAGTCTATGTTTATGTACCGTAATGCCAACCCAAATTTTACAGGACGTGACAATACCATTCCTTTCTTGTTATCTGTTTTAAATGATCAGAGAGAAATTCCCTAGTTCTAGCCCCTTGCAATGACCTAAGGGATGAAGGTGGCAGGTAATATGCTAATTTGAGCATTGCTCTTTATCTTTGGAGGTGCTCCACCAGGTGTGTTGACTTGTAGATTGGAGGGCTTTCCCCGGGTCTTTATTTGATATCTCAGATTCTACGTCACCACCATTTATCTTCAGAATGGGTCACACAAGAGACATGGATAAGACCAGTTATCTGTCTTTTACACGCTTATCTACGTATGAGAGGAGGTATCATAGTAAAACCGTATATATTCATATTCACTGGATGACGTTTCAGTCCATACAGTTTCCCTATGTGTCGTCGTTTTGATCTCCCACCAGACTAAAAGTAAATAAAGGCACTAGGGATTTAGACTGGCATCCACCCAATAGGACAGTAATGCGAACAGGATCGGGGATACATACGACATCTTTTAGTTAACTCCGAACAATTATTCAGAATTATGTACTTAAGTATATATATCTCTGCCAGTTCTTAGTTGTGATGCTCCTGTCACTAAGCCTGCAACCCAACTGAAATTAATAAAAAGACTACGTGGATATAGCCATTGAAATTATGCAGTGCTGCATGTAGTTTCTTTGAATCATCGTAATAGATTCAATTAAATTCCCATGTGAATAAAGTGTTTAGTATAATTGATTCAATGTCATCTGGAATTGAAAACTTGTCACTTTCCATATAAGTGTGTTCATATTGATAATATGAACACGCTTATATGGAAATATAACGTACGTAAATATAATTTGATTATAGATTGATGATAGTATTTAGATATGATGATCAGGGGATTTAATAAATCAAAATCTAGAGAGGCAAAAAGAAGGGACTGCTTTTAAGATTAGAAAGCCAGCTGACAAAGGGCTTGTGGTTTGATTCTAATTAGCGCCGCTGGAAGGAAACAATTATTTCAGACATACGACATGTAAGAAGGACAGTTCAAAGGGTAATGTATTGCTGTTTATTCTTCAAGGTAGGGAAATACAACATGAGGCATGTTTGGTGGGTACGATGTAATTACCTGCTGGTATATATCATCATAGAATAGGTTATCAATCTATTATAAGACACAATATTAATATAACTCTCTAAAGTTTTGTCATAGCAAATTCAATTTTACTTTACCATATAGAAGAAACAGAAATGGTACGTCAGGTATCTAGGTTTGTAACGTGAAAGATTGAAAATCTTTACATGGTAAGTAATAGCATTCTAGATACTGCAGGTTGATAAACCCTGACAATGGTAAGAATAATGTAATTGTACGGATAATGTAATATCCTCAACAGTTATTACCTACCTCCTATATTAATTCCACCATCCCGTTCTGATACAGAAACACAATTACTCAGCGGTAATCTGCAGATTTGCGCACGTTAAAATATCCAATTTCTCATCTTAATGGGATTAGTTAGACCTTCGCGAGAAACCAAGGGTTAACTGTCTGGTGACGTCAGTCGTTTCATTCCCGCCGGCGGTTCATAGTAGAAACAGGATGTCAATATATCCGTCCTTCCCTTTTGTACGGATAATGTGTCAACATAGTCAGATGTACATAGAGATATGATGAATATTTAATTAAGTGTATACCCGGTGATACACGTTGAATGATCTCAGAGTAATGCTCTCCATGCTGAGTGGGAGTTTCGAGTTATTAAGATGGCTAAGTAATGTCAGTGGTACGGAAATGATAGGTAACATTTTTCTTGCTATTAAACTTGAATAGAGGCCATCTTTTTTCCATACTTGGCCCCGATAGTCCCAGAGGCTGATTGTCTTTAACTTCGATTATGATCTTATAATATCGCATGTTATGTCCAAATACATTTCGTCAATCTAAATATTTTCATATAGAAGATCATTTTTTCTGTTTCACTTAAGATAGTTTTCATGCAAAAATGTCTTTTTGCATGAACAAATTTGATAAGAAATTTTATTAAAGTGTGTAAGCTAACAGCAAGCGGAGATAGTTTTGCTTTGGATTCTAACCGTCCACTCAGTTGTAGCTTCAAGAATGGATTCCATGCACAAAAGAGAATTGCCAGACCCTGGAAATCAAGTTAATAAGAGACCACACTCTTCCCAGCCTATCAGAGGTTGTAATTTGTTGACAATGAGATGGAAGTGAGGGGGAGGGCTAGGAAACGCAGTCAAAACAGACCTCATTAGCTAATTGATTGCAAAATATAGGTGAGTGTGGAATATGTGGTGCATTGCTGAGAAAAGGGTAATTTCTACACTTGCTCACCATACTCCTAAACGAGTATCCACAAAGTATCTGAAAAACTCAGCTTTTTATGAGAGATGCTTTATTCCTTAATAAAAAAATGAATAAAAAGGTGAGAGGAAACATATCCAGGTGATACCAATAAGGTCTGCCTCAGCGATCAGAGAGGACCCATGATGTGTTGGCAACTTGCCAGGGCGGTTAAAAACACATGGGCGGCGACTGCATGTTCTCTTTACATTTCAAAACCATTTCCGCATTCTTTCTGGTTAGTTTGCTGCATCAAAGGCCAGGCTAGGCACCAACTCAAAGAGGTAACCGAAACACTGACAGTTTGTCACTGTGTGAGGACTCGGAGGTAAAAACACAGGCAATTGATCTTTCTGTCTTGGGCATCAGGATATGGAAAATAACAACATAATGACCGGAAAAGGGAAGTAGAAGTAATGTGACTCATTTGTGTAATAGTGAGTCGTTCATCTTGTATTTGTGCATTCTCCTACCACCTGACATGTCTCAGAAGGTTTTGAACTAAATCTCTTTTGGGCTTTTCTCTACCTAAACAAATAATTCACAATAAATCTGCCATTTAGTCTTGTAATGGGAATTAAGTTCACCCCGGCATGTCTCGGTTTGATCAGACGTTGTTGTAAAACAAATTTTAAATGAATAATATGTTATCCCAGAAGGCAGAGATGACAGCCTTCCACTTTTCCATGAAAATTCCCTTTTTCATTTCAGTATCTAAAATTCTCTTTGCTAACACTGATCTAAACCTCTCCGACAGACCCTCAGCCTCATGCAGTGGCCGACACTGAAGTAGTGTCTACCTTTTTCAGTCTCTCTGAGGCAGCAAATGATACATGGAAAATATTTCCACTTTTTTTCTTACCCCTCACTGACGTCTTACTGACGTCTCTGAGAGACTATCTTTGCCAGCAAATGCATCAAAACTTTTGATCACTCTCTTTTTGCCACAAAGATTGAGCTTGTCCTTTACAAGGTGCTTCTTTGAGGCATATCCACAGCGCCCTGTGTGAGGATGCGTTGTAAAATTACGTAGGACAATCATTTCTGTCACGAAACCCATTGCAAGAAAACACCTGCATCGGGAATCTGCAATCAGGAAAATGGCCTGCAACCGAAGCAGACAGGTTATCTACGTCGAGCAGCCTAGGCGAGAAACGCGGCTCTATGATGCCCCTGTCTTATCTTTACATGATCACAAACGTATGAGTTTCAGGAGAAGCATGTTATATAAATGTGCTTTTTTTCTTAAATAGATTACTGAATGAATATAGACAAATACCCGATTACCCCAAATTTAAACAGAAGGAGAAAACTATACTATCTCTAAATTATAGAACGTGTGTATAGCAGGGCCTATCTGGTGAGCCATACAAATTGTGCTTGGTTGTATTTATATTAGTATTTGTACTGTACTTTGCAATGTGTTACTAGCTTGTATTCATATTCACCAACTGAATCTATCGACTATAAATTGAATTAATCGAATATAAATTTCTTCTATAGGAATCATTTACACTTGTGCATAATATTGATATTACGGTAAAGACCACCAAACTAGTCACAGGGATTGTAAAAGAGTATATTACTGCATTACGATTACACTGTATCGTATCCTACTGATTTTGGTGGTGACGAATTTACTCATTATGGTAGTGATAGAGGTTATGCATTGTAGATATCATACTTAATTTGTAAGCGAAAAGTTAATTAGCAATATGGTTGTGCGACCATGAATTGTATTGACAAAATATATTGAATGATTACAAGAACGATGGCTGGACTTGATTATAAACAGGCATATACTTGCCTTATCTCCTCCAGGATAAATAAAAAGATTTTTTTTTAAACTACAGACATAACACAAAATGTCATTCGCAAACAACATTTCTGTCATCATACAAAATGGCAACTAAACAGTCTGTGGTTAGACACGATGGTCAAATACATTGTTGCATTCGCAGGCAACGTTCAATATTAGTGAATACTACTCGCCTGAGACTCACTAATAGTATTTTCTAGTCATCCTTTTTCTTGTGCACAAGTACCGTCCTCATCCCACCATCACGACGAATTAAAAACAGAACGATATAAACGCTAGGAATCTACTCAAAACAGACACGAGACACAAAATGCATAGTGTACGAGACACCAGAGGGAAATGAAGGGGAAAATGTGCAGATGAAGACCACGAGCAGTCAGCAAAGTGAATTAATGGGAAGGATTTATCACTGCATAATGCCAGCGTGTGTCAGTAATGGGCCGCTTAATGGATGCAATCTATTAATCATCACAGGATGATTTTTTTCACTCTGAAAGCTAAACTAACTAAACATCACCAGTCTGGTTGTGTAACCCTTGTGTGAGATTAGATTCTTAATCAGAAAGTCAAGTTTGATGCAGTAAGCTGTAAAGTTTGCTTTGTTATATTTCCATTGGTAAACGAAATATACCTACATTAACATGACGTAACAGGCTAGGCCTTTTGCAGACACCAATTAAGAGATAAAACCTATTCATTATAACTCAGTATTAATAAGCTATAATTAATTCTGAGTTCACTAAGGCTTCGTTTGCAAAACAAGTCCCGGGACTTGTTTACAGTGATGCCTGAAGGTTAGATATCTTTGGAAATGATTCCTACGTTGACATGTATATGTATTTTGTGTATTGGGAGAATCTAACATAACTTTCATGTATTAAAGAAAAATTATGAAACTGAAGAGAGATCTTTGTATTAAACCTATGTCCCACACATTGTAATATTGTGTATACGTAGCATACAGCTTACAGCTTACCTCAATGGTCGGTTTTGTCTATCTACACAGATATAAACCAAGCTGAACATACATGTTTTGTATGCAGCTTACAAACAATCCACACTGTCAATATACGTGTATTAAGCACATTGCACAAATGTGATTGTGTTTAGAGAGTATACCGAGCCACAGACCTTTACAAGTCCGTGACCGATATATTGCGTAGACCCTCATATTCATAACCCAAGATGATATAAAAAAAAAAACAGGATCCATGGCACGAACCTATCATAGATATTCCAATGAACTTAAAGTTCCTTAATGACAAATTTTCTTCAAGTCACTCAGACTGTAAAATGGAATTTGGTAAGGACCACTGGCAGATTTGAGGGTTCCTCAATGAATGGCTGGTGGTCATGTTAGTAAATAAAATCTCTGGAGAAGTACTCAGGGCTGGGAACAGGGAGAGGGCATTACCGGCAGTCCCGATGGGATTCGGCATTAAGTTAACGACCGAAATGGACCTGCCCGCCCTGCATTAGTGCTCATGCATAAATGCATTATCATTCGGAGGTGGGAAGCTCTGGCCGGCCAGGGGCGTGGGGTGCCGTGGAGGCGGGTGTCCCTAGCGCTCTATTCCCACAGTTAACCCCTGTCCGTCGCACTCGCAATCTGACCCTAGATGTGTGTTCATGTACGTTAATATAATATGAGTGTTCCGCCAAACGTCTGAAGCTCAACTCAGAATTACTCAAAAATCCTCATGTGAGCAGTACAGAGTGACCGCCGGATTTGGCAGCACACCTTTAGCAGCAGGGGTTGGTCAGACGACAATTGTCAGAAGGCTACACGTGTCAAGGTGCAAGCATCAGGGGCCGTTAGATAATCTAGAATCGTACTAGGTAAAGTATTCCCCCCTGATCTCTATTCAGGGGTGAACAGCTGTCCTATGTTATTAGGCGAGGTACTTTGCAGTTTGGGAACCAGCGAGGAAGACTGAACAAAATGGCTGGATTTGAGAACCGGCCATGCTCCACTGAAACTACCTCTAAATACACAATTATAAAGCAACAAACACCTATTGTCAAATGCGGCCAGTGAGAAATGACGATCTGGTGGAGGGCTCAATGGCAGAGGAACCCGGCCCTGTACAGGGCCGGGTACACTGGCTAGAATCGTACATGTAGATCATTTTCTGTATGCCATAGACTCAGGGACGATGTGGGTCAACTTTATTCGGCACTTATTGACGGCTGATACTGCCTTAGCGAACAGACTTAGATATTAAACGGTAACCCTTCTACGAGTTACAGGAAAAGGTCTTCATGTACGACCCTAGATTATTAAACGGGTCCAAGATGGCATATGATTTCCGATGGACGGTAGCGAGATATCACTGTTGGTGAGCAATGGATAGTGAACACCAGATCGAGAAAAGTACTACTAGGCCTATACGGAAACAGGTTTACTCTCAGCATACGTTAAAATACGTTGAATTCTTAGATATCTCGATGTCTTTGTGTCTAATCAACCAAAATGTCCCACTTAAGCCCACAGTAACTTTATTCTCATAGTATTATGTACCGTATAAATACTGCGTGGAAAGCGGAATAGCGAGAGGTAGTTATATAGAACAACCTTAACATGGTCTTACATCATGAAAGACGAGTTGGGGTTGGTTTTTATTTAGGGAAGAACTGCTAGGCCGAGTTTCCGTAAATAAAGGCTCATCTAGTTTTGTATTGTACGACTATGGTATATTGTTCTATATCTATTATATATTATAGACCCGAAATTGATGATATTTTGCCATAAATTGGTGTAGGATCCATGTTTGAAGTGAAGGTCCGCATTCCACCGAGGTGTCAATGTGTATGGTATGGGAAGTAACAGTGGATGGCAATTAAAAGTACGTGCACAGGTATATAAGAAGCGAAATTTATACGTTTTACTGGTATATATATATGGGTGTTGAGTGGCAGGCACAAGATAGCGTATGACTGTCAATGAAGAGTGGTGTACATTGGTTGAGCATGGATTGTGAAAGGCAAACTGAGGGGCATGTTATAATAGGTATGGAGCAGCAGATTGTGTATGAATAACGGGAGGTTTATAATTGCCTGTGGTAAGTGAGCGGTGGGAGGTGAATACCAGACACGGCAGTGTGCGCTATAGGTGTCAGGCTGCAGGCAGCAGACGGACAGTACCTCTCAGTCTATGTTGTTATTCTAGATGCACCACCAGCTGAAATAACAGGAACAGTGTGGGCCAATTAGACTGGGAACAAACAACAGGTCAACGTAATATAGGTCCTGATATAACAAGTCTATTACGATGATTTTAGTTAATGCGAAATTCTTGAGTAAATAGATTCTTATTGTAATTATTTCAAATAGCTTTTCATTGTCTACCAGAATCACAATTCACCATCTTGTTTTTCATTCCCGAGTACAGGATAAAAAAAGAACTCCACAGAGAAGAAAAGCCACAAACTAACCAACACTTTGCACAAGTGGGTAATGGTGTTTAGTCTCAAAATGTACCATATATTGTCCACAATAGACCCGTGTGTACTTTTCTTGGCGCACCGTTTCTGCTGTTCACGTTGTAGTAATGGTATTGCTCATACCAATGTTTTGTAAATGATAATATGCTTAATGTTCATCTGTTGTATTTTTCAGGTGAGTACTGCCCATTTGTCATGGAGTGTTCTGGTTCAATACAAGGTGAGTTTTGGGGCACCACAACACCTAAAACACATGTTAAAGAAATATCTATAGGATATCTTTAATTAGGCCAGCGATACAACACGCTATATAATCTCGTCGTCAATTTACATCCTGCAGTCTACATTGATATCTTGAACATTAATGTCTGTCCCGATCGAAATATGTGTATGTATAGAAAATACTTGCACATTTAAATTCATTGTATATATATGTATGTATGTATGTATGTATATATATATATATATATATATATATATATATATATATATATATATATATATATACTAATAGGAATCCAATAAGCCACAAACTGCATGAAATATCAGTTAGGAAAGCTCTCTAGGGGTATTTGGTTCAATGTATATACACTGTTCATGACTAAGCATCATCTGGTATTCGAGAGTGGAAACTTCTTGTTTCGCGGAATAAACTATCCAAACCAGGTGTCATAAGAGAGCCTTTGAAAAATGAAAATGACTGTAGGCAGGGGAAGAATATGAAATGATAAAAAGTTGTGTCAGTAGCACCTGACGCCCTCAACAAAAATTTGTACAAAAATAAAAAAGGAAGCGTATAGTAAAAAAACATAAAAGCCAATACGTCAAATGAAGTCAAAGAAAATGCCATCTGTTCATGAACATTGTAAAATCGTCCAATTCTTTTCATAAGAGTCACATGCCATATATCACAGCAGGAAAGTGGCCGTAATTGATTAGGTACAAATGTAGCTGGAATCGGTATGATGACATGTTGTAACGTCGGTGCTCATTGGCCAACAAATTATGTCAGTGCTGGATAGGGGAGGAAGAGGAGAGGGGGGGGGGGGGTGACCCCCTCCGTCAAGGAGGTGTGTATATCGACATGGAGGCTCTTCTTGTAGATACAGGCTGTGTACAAGCAGGGCAACTAACGCACAGATTATCTTTGCTACGCGCCTCGGCGAGAACAAGCGTCGAAGCAAAGTACTTAGCTCTTCGACGTCCTCTTCACACTGACACATATCATCTCGAGGTCTATGGGGCGCCTGTTGGGTTGTCGAGTCTAAAGCGACAAGAGAAATACATAATAAATCAGTAAATAAGAGTGACTTAGTGCATGGTTATTCGTTTGCAATCCACAGTCTTACATTTACAATGAGTATGATGAAAGGTTTAGTTAGGCCATGTTTTTGCTTCGCTTTGAGATAAAGTAATAGTTCTTGAGTGTAAACATATCATGAAATGAATGTATACATTCATTTCTATTGTCACACATTTCGTTATATGATAGCTCATATAAGATACGAATTGGGCAAACATGTTTCACCGATATTGTGTTACTTTTGGTCTAATCCCTAATTTCTGTAGGCGTCAGAAAATACTGACTCATAAGCGATGAAATATTGAAAACAAGAAAACCTCGAACAATGAGTTATCTATAATAAAATTCGCGTATGGGATGAATCGCAGTTTCCCTTGGTTTTGATCAACGAGGCGGCTTTCAGATCGCGGCTTATAAGACTCATTACAGCAAATCAACAATGAATCCTGTCGGCCGAGCCCTGAAGGCCTACTCGCCGCCCAGAGTCGCTAAAACAAGTTCCCTGAAGAGGGTTGAAATTCTGGAGTGCGCGCCGCATATAGATAGGTCTGGCTCGTCGTGTATTGACGTTCTCAGCACGTCAGGCGAGGGGGTGTCTATTTTTAGACTGAGCAGCTCATAACAGCCAATGTGGGACTCGTCAAGCAAGATGACGGTGATAATATCATTTATCACCTGGGCTGTCTCAAGGCACCGCCACCCTTTGCTGATTGGGTTAGTACTCTTTTACACAGGGGAAGCACTGCGTTTGTTCATTTCATTATCCGACGTTGTCGACTTAACAAAGTTCACTACTCTTCTCCACTGTGTACTCTGCATTCCATATTTGACTAATTTTACCAAGTGGACTAACGTACTTAATGTAGTTTTTTTTTTATAAAAACCTTTCTTCATCTACCCGAGTTTGTGTCCCGATGGGCCAACTAAGTCCAGAGAAATATTGTACTGAATATATTTTAAAATAAGTACATGTACTTCTGGTAAGTTTTACCCTATTAATGAAGGGTGGATCCTAAACAAAATATTTATTCTGTCCTTTATTCGGGCCGTCAAAAAGGTGGGAGCACCACCTTCCACTGATCTGCTGCCTTGACTAGAGTAGAATTATCTGCATCGTACTTGAGCATCAAAGACTCAAAGAACGCCCCCACAGTATCAAACAGTCATGTATGTAGTGCTCGCTATGTTTGATAGGAACCACACTTATTGATCTCCGATTTAAAAAGCGATGCACTCTGTGATCTTTGATCAAGATATTCCACAGAGCAAAACAGGTACTCTCCATAGGAATGTCTCACCTTATTGTTGTATATGAAGCTGAAATTAGGTTTACAACTAACCAGTTAATATTAGTGTTAGAGTATGTGGGTAAGTGGAGAGCCCACCTTGCCTAACATGCTTATGATACACTTCGACAGAAACACAACAAAGAATATCTACAATACATTTACACCCCAACGCAGCATAGCCACACATATTTATTGTAACCTCGCTGACACTGTGCCACCGCCGTTATTATTAGCGTGTCATGGGTGTATAGTATGAATGAATATACCACTCCGACACACCACAGGTCACTAATATATGGAACAACTTTGTGTATCGAGAACGCACTCTCTATTGTAGAGCACGCTAGGTAGGTTCGCCCCCTTTAATCCTCATAGCCAAAAGTGATGCTTTAATTGTAACACTCTTTGTAGAAGATGCCGTGACACTTGGCTTTCATACGATTTCTTCACCCACCCTTTGCAATATCCTTCGAGGAGTTGGGTAATTGCATTATCATAGTCTGGTGACAATAAGCTAATATAAGTACCCAACTGAGGTGTGATATAAGCTTGGACGGATTGGTCTTCATTGTTTACTGCGATAGAGAAGATATGGCTGATGACAGAACTAGTTAGTCCTGGGTGATATTTCAACCGATCTCCTTCAAAGTCTGCGGACAGATTTGTTTAAGTACCTACTTATGGGACAAGTGTCTGTTTGCCTAGACATAAAACTTGATACTGAAAAATAATGAACGCACCAAAAAAGGTACCAGGTGAAATATGTTCAAACAGGAAGAGTGTTAAAGAACTTACAAGATCAGAAGATACAAGAACTCATTTTAGAATAACTTGGTCGCATTGTATAAAGCGAGGCTAGCTTCTGTATTTGATTACGATCATTTGATATCGTAATCGTAAATTGGGTTTTTATATCTTCGTAATTTCTCGGTGGTCGACAATCCATCCTCGTTAAGATAATGGGAGTAAAGAGTGATGGAGTTAGAGATAGAGTCAGAATTGAAGAGGTGAGGTACACGTGGTTTGGGAGTATCATTTGGTTTCAGTAGCAAAAGAAGATAGAAGCATGCTCTGTGTCATCCCTGATCCCGGGTCAGTGTCCCCTGAAGAGGATAATGTTATGATACTGTGTCAATGGTGTAGAGTGTCTTGTTCCGGCATGGAGGAGTGTTTTCTATAGATGGACAGTGACCCCGAAGCAGGCAAGCTGAAATGTCTGCGTGCCATTGGTGTAGAGTACCTTACTCCCTTATAGGCGAGTATTCTAACCTGCAGTAATGCCTGAACCTGGCACTTTTTATTATTTGGGTTTGACCTGGAAGGTCAAAGACCGAAATATTTATGGGGAGACAGGGGTACAGGTATCGCTGATGTTTCAACAGCTTATATTATAGTAATATATTCAACAATCATGAATAATTATACCCCAAGCCACATCTGGCGCTGTGGGGGGGGTGCATTTTTGTATTGGTCAAGATTCTGTCTACAAGTGTGGGTGGCGTCTGGCCCTCACCCGTTACGGTTTAATGAATGCCTACCCCGGCACACGCAGGAGCCCCTGCCAGACGTTCACACAGATAATTATTCATGATTCCTGAATATTCAATTAACGCACCTGCACCCGTTAAGGTTGAACACCTACCGCCACTGCCAGACGTTCACTTGGAGAAACTTAACTGGTCAGAGTGCAGTGGTGTGGGTGGGACTGGGGCGTGTCTGGCCGTGTGAGGGGAGGGGAGGCGCGTGCAAAAAGTGAGTTATACATATGTTATTTATAATCCATGTTGCCAACGTATACAGAATAGCCCGGACACGTTGGGTAGGAGAGGGGACTGAGACCAGTGTCAGGAAGGGGTATAATTATTCATGATTTAATATTACATTTATCTTATTTGGACTGATTCAAAAATTTATTTTTCTTGATTTCTTAAAACATTTATACATTACTTGCTAAAACCGAAATTATGGCAATGCCATAACAGCTATTTATCGTTGTTAAGCATGGGCCTCATGCTCATGCACTGGACCAGAGCCAAGCACACATGATGAAATGTATAAGAAATGTATGAGTAAGACTGTGAGCTCTTGTATAGCAGAAGTATAGGCATATCCCATATGAAACGTCCTGGTAGCAAGACAACTGTATCTAGGCCAGTGTGTCAGCACACAGGACCCAAGGTGAAGGCCAGTAGGATGGAGCATTAGGGCTAGTAGGTCAGTGCCAGCACACCCACTGTCCCACTTAATAGGGATGAATCAATTGGGCCAGTAGGTCAGCACCTGCACACCTACTGTCCCACTTAGCCTGGGTCAGTAGGACAGGTCATTTGGGTTAGTAGGACAGAGTGTTGAGAGCGAGCATTTGGGACAACGACCTTGACACTGTAATGCATGCAACCTCCATACCAGCTATATAAGCCAGCTACACACATCATTCTGGGTTCATAGTCTGGCGTGTGAGGAATGTGTTACTACCTTGTGAATTACAATGAAGAATGAATTACAATAAAGAAGCATTTCAAGTACCTCTGTGAGCAGATCTTATCTATTAAGGGCTGACACAGCCAAGAAGAAGTTCTCTACCAACTACAACCTTCATGGACTTAAACTACAGTATTCCAGTGATAACTTACTTCAGTGTTTGTGACACATTCTAGGACTATACCAACTACAGTCCCACATACACTACAGCTCTCCCAGCTACATACACCAGTATTTATACCACATACTCCCCTACCATCATCTCATCATATCACTGTAGACCAGTTCTGCATGCTGCTCTACAGTTCAGCCCACTCATATACTCTGCCTAAAGGTTAGAGTGATCACATAGCCTTGGAGCTTGCTGCAAAAACTACCCCTTCGCTATCTGTGTGCAAACTATTTGACAATGGGAAAGGTGCAGCGGGCCTGTTTCTTAGAGGCATGCCCAGCTGGCCATGACCAATCTCCAGAGACTGAAATACCTCATTGACCCACTGGTGTTTGGTATATTTGATTTCAGAATAAGAAAGCTAGTTTTAGAAATGGAAAGTTGACTGGGTGCAAGTGGCATATATAGAAAATGACCCATAGTCTGAATATAACCCAGACCTCTTAATTGTTCGGGTTTTTCTCGAATAATTCCATGCTCATTCATCAATGTTAAACATACCAAATGATTTTAGTAGTGCTGCGTGCCGTTGGGAGTTTCTTTTTCCTGTAATAAGCATTTTTTTTCTATTCTATTGACCGACACTGGTGCCTGAAGTAATGTTGCAATAGCTATATATCGTTGGTGTGCCATACCCTCGTTTTGAGGAGTGTTTCCTACAGATGGGCAATGATGCCTGAAGCAGGCAACATTATAATACTGTGTGATGGTGTAGAGTGCTGTGTTCCCATTTGGAGGAGCGTTTTCTATAGACCGGCAGTGGTAACTGGTAGCACCTAACAGACCCTCACATGCAATCCACACTTGGCTCCCTGGTCGTTGTGACCTACCAACCTCTTCCTCACTTCCTGCCCTGTATTCAACGGTTTTAGTGCACAGTTAGAACACAAACAACCTCTTGGTACTATTCACTGTGAAGGTCAGTCGCCATGGAGAATAAGCACCAGTGACTTTGAATGGCGGTGACGGGCGCGGCGTCGCGTCTCACAGATTCATCACCGCAGCTCTGACGTCACTGTCAGATGCCCCGGGCGATAATAGAGGCCACCCTGGGTCTCAGAAACCTGCCGTTAGGTGCGGATTTAGAGTACCTGTTTAGAGACGTAATTCAGACTAGTCGTTTCAACATGTATTATACGCCAGCACATGCCCGTCTAAACCTGGCCGCTAGACAAAGTATAACACCGGTCAGCTGCGATAAATTAAGGATACGGAAGCAGACTAGTAACCGGCGTTAGTGTGTTGATCAGCAAGATAACATGCATCTATCATACATGTACCAGATTTAAGAAAATACCCAGTAGTATGGGCCTGGAAATGTGTAAGGTTATGATGATTGGATGGGGGTGTATTTGCACACATCATTTCCAATAGAGAATGTACTACACGTTGTATATTCGAGTCATGTCGTGCAACATACATCACCTGTAGGTCGTAATACACAGTACCTATTACCCTGGTTATACAAAGCAGTTTGTTATCAAATTCTTAGACATCCAGTGACCAAATATTCTACACATTTTGATCTCTTCCCTGTGCAAATATCGTTCTTCTTCATTTGAACTCCATGTCGGCACAACTGCCTTTCCCTCTCTGACCAATGACTGCTCCTGCTTTGCCAATGAGTGTTCAATCATTGTCTCCGTCCGTTTCCTATACGTTATGAAAATTGTTGGTGTTAGTGGAGTTTTGAGGTATTTGTAGAGTATCCCACAACCAGAGGATGGCTGGTAATGATCTGATGTTCTGACGAGTTATGGGGAAATCCTTCTTTCTGATTTGCTTAAGCTTGAGTGAAGCATCGGTCCTCCAGGAACTGTTAAACAATATAGCTGTATATTCAGCTTTAGAGAGTGGGTGGAATATGATAAGCTACTCGACAATGCAGCTGAGTTTAGTCTGATGAGCCACTTAACAATTCACTCCCTTCGAGAGAGGGAGCGTAGTATTATTACAAGCTGCACGGCAATACTGCTATTCACCTCCCTCTACGCAGTGAGTGTAATATGATGTCCTGTTGTTTGCCTATAGAGTACATGTGGTGTTTGTAATATAATGAGTTGCTCATTGTGAAGTAATCATACATTCAACGATGCACACTATTCAGTTTCTCAGACTTTGATATGATCAGCTTCTTTAAGAGATTATGGCTTCATAAGAGAACGATATTGGAGGGGGGAGAACAGGTGTGTGGGCAGTGATGTAGCTACTTACTTCCCTCTACCACAGTGAGTGTAATAGGATGTGCCACGACTATGTGGTGTAAGAAGCAAAAGAACTCTCAGCTCGGTAAATGTGAAGGGATGAGATTTCTACCTAAATTCTTCTCATGGATTCGGTCAAACCCAAAGTAGGTCTAATAGAATATATCGGACGTTAAACTACCCAAACAAATAAAAAAAAGGCTGCTCACCAATACAGCTGTTTACTCCCCTCTAGAGAGTGTGGTGATTGTAATATAAAGAGCTGCTCAGGGAAGTAATCATACATTCAACGGTGTACACTATTAAATTGTTCAGACTTTCATATGATCAGCTTCTTTAAGAGATAACCTAAGGGCTTCGTATAAGAGCGGTATTAGAGGGGAGAGAACAGGTAAATGTATTTATTATAGGGCCCACTGAGCAGCTCGTGTTATAGAATAGGACTGAAACTAAAATATAACTCGGACAGAAAATTAGCACTTTATAGTCCACTTCTCCTCAGCACTAAAGGTCTCTATAAAGCTATCAGGTGCAGGTCCCTTGTACACCCACGTGAGCTATCGCGGCATCATAAAAAGATATGTATCGGTTTAATGCATCACTACTGTCAGAGAGATAGCCGCTAGAGATAAGGACGTACTGTACTGGTCTAAGCTCCGATCGATGTATAGAGACCGCGACATCGTGTGCATAATAGAGGATAAGCGTATACAGAAATACGAGGCAGAATAATATCATAGACAAGCGATGATATAAATCCCCCCACACAGATAACCCAGGTTATATCCAACCGTCTTTCTCAGCTTCATATAATTGCTCCATTGCTAGATTGAACATGGTCACTTTGGATATTTTTTGTATTGTAACAGAATTTAATTTCCTTTTTAAACATGCATGTTTAAACACACCCTGTGGCCTTTTCTGGCTATCCGAGCGATATGAGTATGCCGAGTATTTTTGAAACGTAAACCCCAAAAAGCAGCCGCCTCTAGGGATGTACATAGTGTATACATTAAATATGTAGTCGATGAGCCTATCGCATGTCTAGTTCACCTTGCGAGCGATGCGGCCAGGTAGAAGAAATAGGCATAAAAACATCCAAGCGTGTCTTTGTGCTGGCGCAGGTATGCTGTTAGAAATGGGCCACTGGTGTCCTCATATACTCTGTTCCGGGAAACGTAGCCTCATGCCTCCCCGGGAGGGCGGGAACAGGTGGAGCACATTATTTGACAGTATTCAGGAATCGACCTATTTTCATATAATTCTTTGGTAGTGGGGGATTCTCTTCTTTTTCAAATGAATATATTGTATCGGTGGATGCAGGAGGAAGGGTGTTATATTTAATTGCTCATTGTCCTGCTATACCGTACTAATTTCTAAATATTTATCTCATATATTCCATTTCACCATGATGTGAACTTGTCTGTTAATACAGTACAGAGCACCAGGAAACATTAGCCATCACGTGATGGTGTAACGGCCTAATTGACTTATATAGTCCAGGTCAACCTGCAGGAGAACGGAGCATACTCTAGGTTTCACACCATAACAAGTTGACACACAGTAGCAGAGGGCGTCCTGCCTGTTAACTTCCCATGGTGCAAAGCGGTCCCCTACCTGCTGGAGGGTATTTGTCCCACGCGAGGGTCATTGGCGCCCACCCGCCTCAACCCCCCGGACGCCCAAGCCCGTAGACTGCCGCCTGCCCGTCCGTGTGCCTACCACTTGGCGCCCACCATGGCACCTGGCACAGGTTAATTGCCACCTGAAACATGACGTGGACACCTGACCGCTCACTGAGGCCGTTCATACGCCCGCTGGTGATGTACAGGAGGCTGCAGCCGTGGACGCTTTGAGGAGTAACACAGGTGGGCCCGACGAGCTGGTTCACACCCGCCCACTGCCATTGGGAGCAGAAACCCTGCAGGGGTACGTGTGTACAGACATGTAGACATCACTCTGGACGAGGAGTTTGTATTGAAGGCCAATCCCGAGGTTCTCGTTCACTAACTTGCCACCAGGAGGATATACCGCATGCTGTTCTTACTGGAGAGGCCTGGCTTCCGGTCAGAGTATTGACGCTATGGAGGTAGTATCAATAGAAACATCAATGGATGATGGTGCCGCTGAATTTCGCTGTGGGTATTTATTATTGGGTAAATACAATAACTTTCCATCTAACCCTAACATCGGAACAAATATGTTTCCAGAATGTACGTTATTTTGGGATATGATATATGTACATTTTCCCCTCGGTGTAGCCTACTGCTAGCTCTTGCATGCTACTGGGTTATTCCACAATTGAGAGCCCATAACGTCCCGTCCACTGTGAACGATTCATGGGGTTAGACAGTATCACACTTCTCGCCTAGGCAAGGGGTACATATATAAACACAGCAGGGTTCCAGTCCTTACCTCTGGGTCTTTAAAACCTATCCGAGCTATGAGATTCTCAAAAGTTTCTGAACATCCCATATGTATTTTTCAATTTCATCGCTTCCGTGTTCTCAGTGCCGTTTTTTTTCTAAATAGCAGAATGTTTTCTAGGACCACGCCACGCTTTGCCGCACTTGACCTCATCTCATACGCACATGTTGGCTACTTTTCGCATACATGCATGACCTCCTTCTCAGCGATACAACATCCCCCAACCCTCTAGACACACCGTGCTGTTTGTACAGATCCTTATTTCCTGTGGTCACACTCCGTGTTATTGTGCCTATCATACATCTATTATAAATGACCCGTGTTCGCCACATATATCCCTCCCACGATGCAAGCATAAGCTGGCAATAAATGGGGCTGTTGGTCGCTAGGGGATGACTGTGCCCAACAAATAGGCTTACGATATTCATTTATTCAAAGATTGCCTTACACAAGAAAGTTTCACATAAAAGGCCGTAGTCGCGGCGCTTGGCTCTTGGCCTCGGAAAAGCAGTGTTCATTATGTATGAGCTTCATTAGAGGTGGGAGTTTTTACGAGTCCCACACCTCGTGACACGTTGTTGCTTTCATTTTTTTCTGCCTCATTAAATAGTCCCGTGCCAGACCACTTTACAATTTTCCACTGCCACAGATGAATAAGAGAGACGTTGGCGCCTGCCATGAACCTATTTCCGTATGCAGTCATCACAGATTTCTGCACTGCGTCCTTACCCCTCGTGCAGTACCATGGACTGTAGTGAAGGACTTGACGTTGCAGAATGTGTATCGTGATGACCATTATTTGTTTGACGCTGTATGCGGCTGCTGACTACTATATTGAGCATCAGTGATTTGATGGTTATGAATATCTAAGTGCAGTAGGACCCTGATAATAAGTGTAAGTGACAGGATTTTTCGATGTACAACAAACAAGGAAACAAAGATTTAATTCCGAGTAAATTGGTCCGAATTGCGGGGTGGTCTTCTTAATAGGATTCCCTACTGCTCAACGACTAAATAACCCAAGCGTATACACATGTATGTATATATGTATTAGTTGATGGTCTTTGCACCAAGGTGCAGCTCAGTTGGAGTGTGCTCCCTGCTCGGCTTCGGGTTTTCAGGAAGAAGAGGTATATCAACATCTTGTACTCCTTTGACATGCACACCTATACTATGCCAATAAACAATGGCTCCAGTCGCCTCATCTTTTCTCATAGACACCACACTATGACAAAAAGAGTCACAAGGAGGTTGAACCCTTGGTTAGAATTACCGGGAAGGAGAGATCGAGCATGAAAAAATAGATGGCAATCGAGCAACCTTGAATTTTGCCTCGTTTCAGCTATTGATTATCTGTATTGTATCAACATTGCACCATTTTAAATGTGTTGAATACACAACAATTTACTGCCAACTTGCCCTTAAGCTCCCCTAGCAATACTCAGTGGAGTGGGATTACGTTGGCCTAACTGGTCGGTAGGTTGCTAAAGGGGTTTAACGATCCATACTCCAGCGCTACATTCAGAGACCCCAGACTACAAAAAGATCCGAAATCAACGATTGCCTTGTCAACCCTTGCGAGCATTAGCACCTCCAAGGGGTGGAGAAGGAGCTTAATTGAAAGTCAAGCGGCGGTCTCCACTCTCCATCCGTTCCTTAACTCGCTTTTTACAAATCTTAGAATCGGCCAGCACTGGGGAGGGAGCGGGAAAGGTGAGTGCTCCTGGGCCCAACATGACGCCTTATTAGACTGTGTACAGAGGGTGGAGTGTGGCGGGCGGCGGACTGTTTGGACAAACACTGGCCGGCCGACAAACATCATTACCACGTGGGCATTGTCGTCTGCCCGCCACCCCGCTCTACCCAGCTTCGCAAGACTGAGACGCTGCCGCCGGCCGACGTGTGTGTCTGGGGTGAAGAGGATATCGTGGCTGCATTGAGCTGCTCGACTACATATCCCAATGATGGAATAAAGAGGCTTGATGGTTGGCTAAGGAATCTGACAAAAATCTCACCAGAATATGGGCAAGAGGGAGAAGTGGTGAGGTAGGATTTTCTCCCGTAACGCCTTGTTCCTTGGCACAGTTCCCTTAAGAGCCATAGATTATATGAATAGTTCGTTCAGACCATAGTAATGCTGAATCAGAGACGTTTGACTCCTTTAGGGTTTACAGACTTCGAATTTTCAGTGGATTTTCAACAATTTCGCTCATGGCAGGGGTATGTTCTTAACTTTTTCTATAGATGATAAAGGTAGAAAAAGCAATCATTCTTATTCAAATAGTCCAGAAATGTTTATATGTCGCCTTAAGATATTTACAAACTCACATATTAGACTGGGTTGTAGACCTTCAGTAGAGACTGGCTCTGTTCAACCTCAACTTTTTTACTATTCGGTTTAGAATATGCAAGTCCACTCTTTACCCTGAGTCTTGCCAACCATATGATTAACTGGGATGGGAAAATCTAAGTTGGCTGGTACCCCAACCTCAGACTTGTGAATGACAAGGGAACAAGCTTTAAAACTTGTTCCTCTGTCATCTGCTATACTGGGGGGATTGGCGGAAATAGACTGTCAAATTTCACCAGGATTTCTTACTTTCCACCGTTTTGTCCTAGCTCTGTGTAAACCCTGCTCTTTTTGCAATAATTTTAGATATATTGTGGCTTTCTTCTGCTCTAGAGCGAATCCTGTATCACTTTTGCTAAAGAGCATATATTAGCACGTATATTTTCTTTTTGGACATGTTTGATTCTGCAGATCACACTTGAGAATAGCGTCATTATATAATGAGGCCACCTTTGTATGATGAATCGGCCGAAGTTATGGAGGTGTGAATAATTGTGTAAATAGGTCCATACGAGCAACAGTGTCAATATGTCCTATTGGCATCGGTGCTGTTTTTCTTGGCCCCTCGTATGGTCGGATCCACAAATATGTACCACGCGCTGGTCTCCGGGAACATATCGTTGAATATCGTCCTCACCCGGCATTTAGTATTATGTAGAATATAGCAGGATATGAATTGTGCTGCTTCATCCCATTTCCCCAGCTAGATATTGATTTTAGCGCTGGTCGCTGGGTGTTGTGAGACTCTGGTGTAGATTGTATTTGCTTTTCACGCCCGTTGTGCCCGATTTGCAGGATCCGTATTGTATTGTTGAAACACATACTCAATGAATCCTGGTGAATAATACGTGAATTTACGGAGACGAAACGGTTAAACATAGATTAGAAACTCAGTAGCGAGGCACTCCAATAAACCCGAGCCAGTCTGCGCAGAACTGAATCATATTTTTCTCATTAAGTGTAACCCGATAAATGAGGCATTCTGGAACTTGCATCCACTTGGATATCAAGGATGCCCCACTTAACCGGGATGTACAGAATATTTAGAGATATGGGTATACACGTTCTTGTATGTATACATTCCTCTAATTATGTCAAATCCAGAGTCACGCATGAAATGGTACAAAGACGTTTTTCACCCTCTCAGCTTCTAGAAAAGGATTCGTTCCACTGTGGCCTTTTCACCGTTGCACAGGTTGGTACGGTTTCAGTCAAAGCGCGACATGAGCCCCGGCGTTCTATTTCTCTCCCAAAGTAATTTGTAGTTTGTTATTTTTGTTTCTGAAATTCTTCCCCATCTTTGAACCGTACCGCACCTGAAAGTGATCCCCTACTTTGGCAAAGAAGACCAATCCATTACACGCGAAGAATATTAGCTTCCACAATATTTGTATCACTTTGGAACCGGTATTAACTGATTGAAGATTGAACTAGGGAGTAAAGTCTATACATTTAGGGACATCCTGGAGTTGGTGTCTGTAGGCCACTTGATTTATATCCATGGAAAGTAAGGCACCCTCTCCTACACTGCCCCCCTGCTCCACGCTACCTCGTGGAGAAGCCCTGGTATAGCTGAAGGTTGAGACAGGAGGGGTGGGGAGGCTGAGTGTGTTAGGGCTGAGTTAATGGGCATGCCTTCAGACTGAGTCAGGACAGCATCACCACCAGATGGCGGTACCAGCACGGCCACTGGTGTGTACAGCACGCGCCCGCAGAATTCACAGGTCAGTCCCAACACAGGGCCACCCCGCTACCCGTCACCACAAGAAAATAACCTACAATATCTGATCCCTCTGGTCTTCTCTGAATATTACACTGAGATTTTTTTAATCAACAGAGACGGTCTTCGTGAACAATAATATCCTAGAGTCTCGTCTGACTTACAGGGAGTTTTTTTTATTATTTCGTTAATGGTTGTACATTTTGAATCCTTGTTGGAGGTTAAACTCTTGTGACAAAGTATATTATGATACATCTAATTTGTTTTGGGTTCCCTACGAAGCCCTTTTGGTAGTGAGGAGTTAGACAAGGCAAGTTATGCAAGATGTCTTACTGAAATATCATTCTAATATGATGAACAAAAGGAACGTGGTACAGATAGTTGACAATAAACTAGCAGCTAATTGAAAGATGGTACATGAGATGAACAAATATTCAGCAATACATTTATCTGGTAACATAATGGATGTGTGTGTAGTTCTAAAGAGAGACGGAGTTTGAACACAAACATGTAGGTTAGACAATTGAAGGTAGTGAAGTGATTTCAATAAACGAAAAGTTACAAGCCTTAAAGTGACAGATAGCCTTAAAGTGACAGGTAATTCTATAAAAAGAGGAATTGTAGTGAACAATGTATCTATATTCTTACAATTGGGAAGCCAAATATGTCACAATATTGTGATTGACATTGTGTACTCCTGATTTGGTAACCATCAAGTGAAATATTATTGTAGAGTTTTAACGTGTTGGTTTTCCTACAATGTTTTGGTGTCCCTCCTCTGGACGCAGATCGTATGTAAGTAATGGCGCTGTAGCCTGGTGAGGTCATGAGGGGCAGCGAGGAGAGGTCATTGGTGATATCCTGCACCAATTCATCATTGATGAAAACGGGCGTCGGTTCTGGGTGGTGCCAGTCACACACCTTGGCCTCGTAACTATCGTGGCCTCTGATTGTGAGGTGAATACTTTACCTTGCCTTCAATCCTGTCCCTTAGGTGTTATTATAGAACCGGGGAACTTCTAGAAGGAAAATAATTCATAGCTAGTAAGTGTGTGTGAATTACATGTAATTGGATCTGTGGTTGCTAGAATGTTGGGGTGTTTTTTTTTCGACACAAAAATGAGACTCGATCTTTTAATTACTACCAGTCCCATTCATGGATTGTATATGTTGGTCCAAGTGGTATAGCCGGTTCAGCACCAGAGGTGGATAACTACAAAAAGAAATGTCTTTTATCCACCACCTAGGGAATACTGCAATAGAGATCAACAATTTGCATTAGATAAATGATATAGGCGATGTAGGTCTCTCTTTAATTCTTGAGCTAGTGGTCAACGAGGAGATTCTATCTGTGAATATTATATGAAATGAAAATCTCTTGAAGTTTGGGTTTCAACCCGTCCTGGACAAACTCTGTCTCCCACACTCATAAGGCTATCAAGAACGGGGTCTGATGAAGGAGAGCCGACTTGTGAGCCACGTGTTACGGTGAGCGGTATAGGGGCCTGCAGTCACGTGACCGCAGACGCGTTAACGCGCGGAACGTGTAGTATGTTAACGCTTCAAGTATGTGCTATGTTAGCACAGGATGTATGTTGTCTATCACTATACAACATGGGACCCACCATGGAGGGTGGTAGCTCGGGGTGTACCACAGATCTACGATGAAGCGAGGAATGATTGCCCCTGTACCACCGCCTACACAGATATACAGTGAAACTTCGGTAAAGGACCACCCCATTAATTAGGTCACCTCGGTAAGCGGACCACATTTGCTGGGAATGGATCCTCCTATTTAATGTCTACATTAACGCGTTAAGCGCACCACACCGTAACATAGATCACATACGTCCGTAGGATGGTCTTTTGTTATCATCGCTTTAGTTCCTAAAAAGTGCCCATTGAACTAGGTTACCACAACAATTTAATCAATCTGTACACAATGATAGTGGTAGTTAACCTCTGCTACTATCATATTAATCATTGGGAGACCTCATATCTGAATCGTTTGTTAACATATATAGCCTGAGACATATGCCGGGGCACTATCTAGAGTCTTTGCATTTCTTGTGTATTAAATAAGTTTCGTGTATTATAGAAAGTTGTTCGAGTTTTTTTGTGTAATTTTCGGTTTTTGTGGTCATACAGGCTGGATACATCAAGAATGTCTCAAAGTCCACCGACTGCTATTTTAGAATCTGGTATCAAGAAACCAGGATAGTACTCCGGATGTATCATTTCTAGCAGACTATGTTCCTGCTTTCGTCAAGAAGTGATATTTAATGTCAGTGTGTGAAGGGATAGGGATACGACACTGTCATGAAGAAAAGGGCCCCTGGTGACTTTTTATATCAACCCAGTTTTGACCTTGTGCTTAGAACAACCGGAAGCACCTTGCCGGAGACGCTTACATGCTGACATGTCGGTGTTTCATGTTCCTTCATGTGGTCTCCTATAAGATAACATGTAAAATGTCCGGCATATACAGTTTCGCTCACCGGCGCTGTTTTCTTGCGGTATAGAGCCTCATCTACCCGTTGCAGCGCCACACATCAAGAACCAGGGGTTATGTATGAATACCGTCTGCACTCTTGCGAGCCGGTTTGTGTATGCAAGCAAGATATGGTTTGTACGGGTGTACGGCATTACGGCTTTTTGATTTTTTTAATACGCGTTTGAGTGTATATAAGGCTGATGTCTTATATTATTCATTAAAGGAATGGAGTCTGACTGTGTTGATCTCGACTAGGAAGCGCAGACCACGGTGCCAAAACAAACCATGCATCTGACCACCAGCAAGCTTTAATTGTGTATGGTCAACCAAGCAACAGTCTAAACACAAGGTACCAGTGGGCTCGCACCCGATAAACTTACATAAATATACCCACATGACGTACCTCACAGTATGTACAGAACCCGAATGGTAACCTGCTGATATTGTATGTCCATGATTCGTGGGTTGATATGTCAGTATTGGTAACAGGCAGAGACAAAGTTACTGTTTGCCTGTTAGTTCAATGCACCTGTATTTGCTGAGCTAACAAACCAAAGCTGAGGGACCCCTCGAGATCTATACTACAGACTACTGTAGGTCGTTCCCTCCATAGTACAGAAAAGTTAAATTTTCTGTGGAAATCGCAGAAAGCTGCAAAAGGACTTTGCTTTGCAATAGTTCTATTCGTGAATTTCACTTCTCATTGATTGACCTCTATGCTTTCATAAGGGAAGTGTTAATGGATATTGCAGCACAAATCAAGTTGCCATGACAAATTTTGTAAATGGACAGTAATATCCAAAACCTATTAAGGCAATGCCATAGTGTAAATAAGCATTACGAAATATAGATTTACTCTTTACTCTTTGGCTAACCTCTAGAATCAGACTGGAAATAGGTTTCATTTTGAAGGGAGAGTGCAACAACCTTTGATATAACGAGATTTTACTGGTCCCCTTATTTAAACGTTTATTGTACATATGTCCAAGGTCCAGCTGGTGCCACATTTATTTTCTTCAGTATGAAGACACACATGCTTATACAATCTCAAACGAAGAGCAATGATCATACCCTCTTTGTTCAGGCAAGAACTGAAATGACAAGGGACATATTAGCTGTCATGTCCTGATTCCTGATTATATATTATAATATCATATGAATCACTGTGAGACCTTACCAGAATTTTTTTAAACTTACCTCCACCAACGTATACAAACACTTTTAGTAGCCATTTCAGTTGCTTACAAGGAGTGTCTTCCAACCTTTCAGAAGTAATCTGCAACAAGAATACGTTGTCAGAAATATCAGAAATTTGATATCTTCCCTTATCCTCAATCCTCAAGCACAATATACACAATAGTATTGTGTGTTCATGGGAGGCGGATACTGATGATAGGTCTACTACTGGATTGAGAAGAGGCCATCGATAGTTATGTGGTTTTTGTATCAGTCTGTGGCAGACAGTGTAATGCAGCGTATAGTGGATACGATCTAGACTGTGGCTGTGGCGGCCTGCGTGTCTGCTGGCCTGCCTGCCCTGAGTTGTACAGCCATCAACAGTACGGGTCCGCTGTCACCAATGTCACCACTACTGCTACACAGTATATCCCGTATAGGTGAGTTACTCCACCAGTTACTCGTAAATGAGCAGACCACACTGATCTGTCAGCAACGTCACGACAACAGCTACTCGCATATTACACAGTGTAGGTGAGTGAGTAACTCATTCAGTTACCCATATATAAACAACTCACACAGATCTGTGTGAACAGACCACTGGTCAGCCGTCTAGAGAGCTACTCATGGCTGGTTATATTCATAGAAGTGGGTGATGAAGGCAATACGGGTCCGGCGCGTGTGATCATTGGTTAAATCCAACGTTAGTTGAACCTCTTATTGCTTTCAGATCCGTGAATACTCATGGATGTAAAGTTGATAAAGGGCTAGACAACGAAAACCAGCTATACATGTATCATAGCTGATTGTCACCTGCCCTCTTTTATTGACTAAATCAATTTCTCACATTTTATGCATATATACTTGAAATTATGTACAAAAAGAGTCAATAAAAGAAATTTTGAAAAAAATACAACCTTCACCCCTTCCTTTTACCTTGCACAACGGCGCTGATTCTGTTGTCTTTTTTGGTGAATTTTGTAATAAAAACAGACGGTTATATAGGAATAGGAAATGAGGATGACACACAAGTTGTGACATGATCGAGACTCAAACCGGGTACCTTGCCACCCACAGACCAACACTATCGGCTGTCTCGCGTTGCCATCTTGACTACAACTCAAAGTGTAGCCATGTGTCGAGTATGGAGCCTGTTACACGAGTCCTATTAAGCCCATAAGACAGCGACATTTTCCACAGATTCTCACCGATCCGATCACAGATTATAATCGGGAACATGAATGTCGCTGTCTTATACCCTTTGCAATGCTTTCCGATCACACCTTTCCATTTTATGACCTTGTACAGCGACCCGATTGAGATCAAAGAGAGCCGCCGGGTGCCGAGCCGGGTGAGCCACGGGCCACTGGTGTGGAATCATAGAAAATAATTCAAAGTTTAATAACTTCGGATCCAATTAAGAAATCGGGAAACGGTTTTCAGATTTATCTTTGCCCCTCTCTACCCTACAAATCGATATAAGGCACTTGGGACTAAGACTAGGGGATAGGTAGCATCGCTATTCAAACGGCCTGCTCAGAATCGGGAACAGTCGGTGAAGTGCGTACAGCGACACGATTAAGATCGGGCAGAGTCGGTCATTACCCCAAGGCAAGTAATGCCCGACCCGATTAAAATCGGGTCTGTGAAGTGCGTACAGCGACCCGATTCTGCCCGACCCGACGGATTGGTCGGGCAAAGGTGTGATCGGGCACAATAGTCGGGTCACTGTCTTATAGGCTTTAGATGTCAGCTTTTCACTCTTTTTCTTTATGAAAATACACTTTTTAAATTTCAATATAGGAATTCTCCTCTCCTTGTGTAAGACGAAGATGATATCAATTGAACGTCATTTACATTAATAAACCAGTGTTTTGTACATCAACGTAGACCCGCAGCACCACATCGTGGCCGACACTAACGTGTTTTCCACATTTTCTCGGTCCCTAGGAAGCAAAGATTCCAAAGATATTTTCAACATTCTTCTGACCCCATCTGACATCCCTGCCTATAGGTAACTATGGCTGGTCATGTCTAAGCTATCCGATCTGATCTATAAAACCTCCTTCTATATGTTTGTGTGACCTATTTCTGAGCAGGCCTACATCTGACCTATACCTGGCCATGCCTATAGTGTGCCTGACTTATGACTTGTCTCACCTATGACCCACTACTGTGACTAGGCATCACTTGTCCATCTAATTGCTTAATCTAGTATTTATAACATGTCCTATCAAACCATGCACAAACCTAATCTAATTGTGGATATATTTCATTGACTCGTTAACAAATTATCGATTTGTATATTTCAGAATCAATTTTAAAAAAAAGGGAAAACAGACAGAAGTGATATGGATATTGGGGGCGAGGTGATTTAATCAAGGAATAATCATAACATTGTGTCATTAAAGTATCCTCAGCTGAATAAAAAAAAGAGCAAGAATTGCGATGGTTGTGAGTCTGACTTTTGACCCGCTCAGTCTGGTTTGCCTGTCTGATGTATGACCAGCCAGCTCTACTGAGTCTACCTGAACTCTGACCTGACAGGTCTGGCCACTTGACATCTTGAAGTCTATCCCAGGATGTGTGGAGTGAGGTCAATCAGGACTAAGGACACCGCCGAAACAACTGGCTTATTGCTGCGATCTATTAGAGGCTGTGGCGAGGGCCGCCGCCGCTGTGGAGGTTTCCACTGAGTTATTGATCGAGTCTGAGTCACTCCCTGAGCAAATGATGAGTCAGTAGCGAGCTGGAGATGACCTCAGCTTTCTGTCAGTGGCAGCTCACGATTGTGTTACAGTATGGAGGGCTTCCGGGGTGTCCCGAGCTGCCGTCGTGTTGGAGGTGTCAGGGACTGCAGGATACGCAGAAAGGACAGTCAGCTGCTTATGAAATGCCACCCAGAGGTGATAAATATCCGACATAAAAATAGACGGATCCAGAAGATATGTCCCAGGGATATTACCGTTGAACATGAATCCTTTTGCTGACTAGGTGATATGTCAACTGATTAATATCGATAAGAAGAACGAACTCCATTGCAGATGTTGCTATTTCTTATTGATAATTATTTCACCTGTTACGATCTAATTCTGCATAGAGAATGGTGGGTCACATTTTCTGAAATACAGATTTATAAGCCTTTTTAGAGCAAATCTACTTTAAAGCATTGTCAGGCTAAAGTTAGATATTGTCCCAAGCAATTCCTCTTGATGCATTTGATATTCAAATATTAGGTAAAGAGGTAAAGGGAAATGAATGTTTTAACCTATTTGTGTATTTCTCTTCTCGCTCTGCTTACACCTTCACTGGATGGCGGTCATTTTGTTTGTGGCAGATACTTCTTATGGAGCCACCTTTTATCTCTGTTGGCAGTGCTAATCTTTGTTTTCTTGAAAATTGATGAAAAATGAGATACCCCACCCTCTTCCTCAAAGAAATTGGTAAATCTTTTCACAGTCCTACAGAAGATTGAGTCCACTAGCAGATGGCTCGCAGTCGACCGCGGGAAAGCCAGACAAAAGAGCACAGGTGGCAGGGAGATGACAAAAAACTCACTAGCAAGCACTCGCCGGGCTGGGGTTAGATTTGAATACTCTTTAAAGGGGAAGGTCCACCTACGATTTTGGCATTGGGAGCGTATCGTAGAGGTTCCTGATGGAAGATTTTATCGCGTCTGAAAGAAACGTGAAATCGCAGTAATGGATTAGGTTTTTCCAACGCGGTCTACGATGCACAACAATGCACTATAATGGCCTCCAGATACAAAAGATAGATCGTAGGCTGTGTTAGGATATCGTCAATTTGCATCGTAATGCATCAGGGGATCTTCAGTTTATATCGTAGTAGGTGGACACTCCCTCTAACAGTGGTATATAGCAGACACACCCTGCCATGCCACCTACCATCCCCAGGATGGCCACGTGAGAGCCCCACACCCCTATGGATATCCCGACCAAAAGTATTTTCTGGAGAATATGAATATATAAAGGGGTGTGGTAGTGGTACACGTGTGTCGGACCTTGACTTTAAATATGTTGGTGTACTCGCAAAACAGCAGTACCCCCCCCCCCCCCCCCCCACACACACACACACACATACTCACCTCCAACATTAATGGCCAGGCACTAAGTGAACGAGAAAATTGGTATTTGGGGGGGGGGGGGGGGGAAGGAAAGAGAAATCAGTACATTTTCTTTGTGTGTATATGGAGTCTCCCTGTGACAGAAGTTGGACAGTTCTGAAAGTATTTGTAACTTACAGCTCAATGGAACACTTCCCGGTTGTCGGCAAAGCTCGACTCCATGTACGTGATAATACCATATCCCTAAACTCACTACTGCCTTCCTTAGACTGTATGAAAACTGTAGAACAGTGTCTCTACACTCCCGTCTGCCATCTTGCAATAATACAAACTTCATATTTCTGACTATCCCAGACGTACATATCCGAACATGTTCAGTATCTTGATGAAGTATACATCGTGTTTCTGAAAATTAAATCCTTTATGTTGCGAGATAACAACAATTTAAATTTAAAAAGCTATATTGGAGATGTATTGCAATAAAAATCCAGACACAATAGGTTTTGAAGAAGTAATGATATTAGCCAAGATGACAACGGGTGTGGTGTTAAAATATCAGCAGGGAGCACAACGTTTCGTGTAAGTTGAAAGGGCTCCATCACCTTAAGATTAAAAAAGTTAGTTCCCACTTCTCAATAGGTAGCCGTGGCAGGTCTCTCGTGCGGACGCTTTAACTTCGCAGAAGGCTCCTGTCGTTCAAGATAATAATGCAAAGTGCAATAAGAGTTAATGTAATTAGGACGTTTCAGATGTGATTACGTTCATCTTTAATCAAGGATCTTATCTTGACTCCCATTGAAAACTGTGTCTGGTCTATAGCAGAATCTCCTGGTCGTTTAAGTTATCCAAGCACAGGATTTAGGGGGGCGGTTAGATATCCCTGTACAATTATTCAATAAATGCTTTGAGTTTTATAATTTTCTTCATAGAAGAATCTAATTTCTTCTCATTTGAGTGGCTGGTAGGTTGTACGATGGTGATTTGCGCTGTAGAAAAGCCAGCATGAGATATCAGCAGTCAGATTTGTGAAAGTAGGTAGCAGGATGAGAATGTACTTAAAAATAATTATCAATGATCTTCTTTACATACTGACTGCAGATTTTGTTTTGTTGACCTAATGTCTAGCTCAGATATTTCAATGCTGGAGAGTGCTTTCAGTCCAAACTTGATTGAGTACGCTTCCTGTTATGCAAAGAGGGTAAAAGTAAATCTACTCTTTCTGGTTTATGTGACCATCTGACAGGTTTTAGTGATTACGGAGAGTTTAGAATCAGCGGATCTCTGCCGTCAAAATGGACAATGGAGGAAGGTAGAGTCTATTCTATGGAAAGGGGACTTTGCTATCTTCTCCATTGTTGGTGGCAGTGCGTGCCATTGGTCGTGAGTTCGAATCTTCTGGTGTATTTCACTGTTTGCACGTCATCTTCATCCCATATACGTGATCTTGGTGTGATACCCCTTGGCTGTTGTTAGGGTGTAAAAAACCTGTCCACCAAATCAGCTTCTATTCTTAGTAGCGATTCTCGTGTTTTATTACCCACCTAATACAGAGTCCCTACACTAAACCTATTGAGCCTACTGATCGCTACTGAGTAGAATGGGAAAGCTGTATCCTACCCAGTAGAATACGGCTTCTTCTGGCACCTCACGGGCACTTTAGCAACCTTTTTTTTGTATAAATATTGCACGGCACTTCTAATCATTTCCATGATTTTTTCTAATAATTTGTAAGTAAGTTTAGTAATAAATACAACATTACCATGATTTGATGTGTATGGCAGTATTCCCCTTGTATTTGACACTACGTAGTAGTCCTCGTTATCGCTCCGAGTTTAACTACATGTCAACTACGTGGATAATATGGCCACCCAGATCAAAATCATGGTAATATTGGGATCTGTATAAATTGTATCCATTCAAAACAATAAAATGGATTTAGATTCTACGGTGAAATATATTATGTAGCCACACAACTTGATGATGATGAGTTCTGTGTCACTGTGGCATTTCAATAATAAAGCAATTTGTATACCACTTATTTTAGGGAGCATTAGCATTCGACAGGGATATATACACGTCAGTAAGTGATGGATGTTAAGTTACGGCTATCAATCGCAAGCTTCAAAAGGGTTAAGCTCTGACTGACAGTAACATAGTGTTATTCAATGGGTCGCCACACCAGGCTATAGAGAAATGCCCGCCAAATCACTAAGGTCGTTTGCCCGCATAATGACGTCACTATTGGGCAAACGAGCTTCATACAAAGTAAACCAGGTGAGGTGTGGATTTTAAACCCTGACACATGAGGGAAGGTGAATACGTGTTGCCATTCGCCATGGACCATTTAGTCTCTATGGGTAGGATATAGATGTTTGATGTGAAAAATGTGTGTTGACCTGGGATTCAGGGAGCACTGCCAGACCATAGTGTCCACACTGACAGGGCTAGCAATGGTTGATTGTATATCGCATTGCCTATTAGGTGACGTGTACAAATAAGGCTTAGAGAATTGTATCAGAAATTAACCTTATTTTTCAATTAAGAGAATTAGACTGCTAATAAGTAAAAGAAAGTTAGTTCTAAAATGTTGTGTATAGCGTTTCGATAAGGAATAGGGTCTCGACGCTCTCAAGGTTGGATCGGATTCCGTTCCTGTCATTACGTTCGCGTAACTGGTAGCATTCTCGACCAGCTAATGCACGGGTGTCTTTGAAACATTCAGACTTCACACATGAATTCTGCACCGCCATTATTGTCATATTCCTGGGCAATTCATGTTGGCCAGGTCCGGTATAGCTGAACATGGGTGTAGTCCTACATCTTTGGTATGGGGGAATCTCACAAATAGCTGATACTTATTTCTGGGGAAAATATGCATAAGCGACAACCATATGTAGATCTGTATGTGTGAATCACTTTTTATGACGGTCTATACTTTTAGCTCAGTGGTCAAGACAATGGACTTGTAGCCTCCAGTATGTAGGACTTTGTGGGTTCGAGTTCCACTGCAGCCACTCTACTCCTTCACCCCCCAGCAGTGGTAGATTTACTGCTAAATCAAAGGCCAATCGTTGTCATATCATGTCTATGTGGTGTGGGAACTAAAAGAACTCTCACCTCGCTAAATTTGTAGGGTGTGATTTCTACTTAAATTCACCTCATAGATTCAATCACCATCAAACCCACAGTGAGTCTAATAGAACATGTATGACGTTAAGCTACCAAATCGAACATAAACATTCACGATACTTCAAAATAGGAGACTATTATAGGCATTATTATAGTAATGCAGTAATTATATAATTATGCAGACAAGCGATATGGGTGCTTTTGGCTGTGGAATGTCATAGATCCACAATTGAATAGCCTAGATCAGCAATCCGTAGTGAATATTAATGTAGACTGACTATGAATTAGTCCGAAGTCTGAAGAGACGCTCCCACAACGATCTGACGTCATGGCCAGCGTCTGTGACGTCAGCCTTAGAGGAAGGCTTGGATGAAGAGATAGCCTTGGTGATGTATGGTATAGATTTAACCCGCAAACCGCCGCCACTACCGACACAACCTCCGCCACCTCCCATCTTCCAACTTCCAGCCCATACTGGCGGTCTGTAGGGGTCTGGGCCACGTCAAAATGGCCAGCCTGGGACCGGGTCCGGCCTCATGTCACCAGGGAACGCCGGGGAGAAGAAGAATCAATAACCTTTCTGTGTCATTGGTTTTGGATGACGTCACTGTGTCGTATCGTCTGCTTCCTCTACATGCTGATGGCATTGTCCCAGTAGGATCTAGTCTATAGTGCACTTTCCAAACAGATTCTTCATTAACCTACGGGGAGTTAGGGACGCAAACCGAAGCTCTGCAGGGAGAGTGCGTCTTGTGTTAAGGATGCTGGGATAGGCGGAAGTGGCCGTTGTACCCCCCTTACTTCATCCTAGTGGTTCTAAGATAAAACGGAATATTCATGATCTCAGAGAGAGTTATGGCGTTGGTTTATGGAGATTGAATAGTTGATGTTACACGGTAATTGTATGTTCGGGTGACAATACAGTGCCCATGTACACACCAGCCTGCTGCCGGGCCCTTCCTCTATATCTTCTATTACGTCACAGCATCAAAGGTAAGACTATGGCTTCTTCCGACGTTATTGAGGAACCAAACTTGTCTTGTGATATCATCACCAGCTTGTGACGTCATCTCTAACATTATAAGTACCTTTGGAATCACAAAAATTGTATTATCATCATTAAAGCTACGGTCAGGCGAGACCTCAGAGAGAGAGCATTGTGGTCTAAATGTGACGTCAGAAGTGGAATAGTGTACCGCTGTGTCGTCATTACGCCCGTCTACGGCTCTGGGAGCGTTATAGTCAGACGTGGTGCGACTCAGTTCGTCACTCCCTAGAGTCAGACTTGATGTCATAGGCAAACTTTGAGACTGAGAGTTTCTCCTTTCAAGCACAGTCCAGACACATCAAAGTGTATCCCAAACAATAGATATGCCTCTGCATTATTCGAGTTTAAACCATAAGGTAAAGTCAAAGGCTGATACCGTTTAGATTACTTATTTCTCTCCCTGAATGGACAACAAGTTCACGCAAACACCCACCATATTTGAGTCTTGCTGGTCACCCACAGACTTACTAGCCAACCAGCCTCCTAAATGACTCTACTAGGGAGCATGGCAGAAATAAGTTAGTACAATGAAATATACAGGCAGTAACCAGCCAAATACCCACGGAACCAGATAACTTATAAGACCATTCAAAATGGTGGATGTTTGATTGAAGAGCTGCCCCATTCAGGGATTCAACGGAGGATTTGATAATGAAAAACCTAACATCTGCAGCTCATCTGATATGAGACCAAAGATTGTGATTTAAGTTGTTGAATCCAACTATTTTTATTTCATGCTACTTCCTTTACAAACGTTATTGTGCGAACCAGTTTTGTTTGCAAAGAATCTCAAAGTTTGCCTATGTCCTAAAGTACAACGTCTGTGGGGAGTGATAGCGGACACAGCGTTGTACTATGTATAACTAAGAGCGTCAAATCCTATAGCAAAGCTGTCACTTAAGATATCACTGTCACATGTATGTGGTCACTGCTACTACCCACCCCCACAGGCTCCATAGTAGCCTTTAAAGCAATGAGATTTTTTAAAAATATATAGATTTAGTAAACATTAGTTTACATTAGCAGGCTGCCTTGAGGCAATTAACATACCATACATCATTACTGTCCTGTATTCTGTATATATCAAGATAGTATTCTGTAATGTGTGTTTAGATAACCATTGGTGAGTTTATCTAAAACTAACTGCCTTCCACGAGGTAGACACGTGTGGGTGGAAACAGCATATAGCAGATAGGATCAGACTGAATGGCAGCAATTACCTATTGTCTCGTATGAGATCCATGGAAGTAGTTTGACGGATTTAGGATAGGCTGAGGACAGGAAAATAATTGATTGCGGTTTCCAGTCACACTAATGCCTCTTTTAAACCTTCTTGTAATGGTGCGTTATGTGCAGCCTTTTATGATTCCTATCCATTATTTAAAAGTCTGAATGAGGGGAAGGGATGAATTGAGATTTCTCATGAATAAAATGCCACTTCCCGGTGTAGAAAAACGTATGAGATGTCTCAAGAACGACAAAATACAAAGACTTGAAATTCATAGGAAATGAGTATCGTAATCACATTCAGATTTCAATCAGATTTTTTTTGGTAGTTGTAGATCAATGTCTTTTGCTACAGGAACGGTTACGAATAACAAGCTTTCGCCAATTGCTTTGTAAACTTTAGGAGGGAACAGGGGTACTATGAACCAAAAGGAAAAAGGAAGGCATTGAATCTCGGCAAAACTAAGATGGTAATCGATTCTCACCATACACAGATGTGAGACTTCACTCTGATCTGGAATAGGTACTGGGGATGTGGAGGCTGATACCATAGTCGGTGGGGAGTTACTGAACGCAGTCAAACGCTCAGATACGTTGCAATGATAGTAATCGAATTCGGATAGAGGTTCGCAGCGTACTTCCCATACTATTATCATACCCCTCATATAAATCTCCATAGAATTAACATGGTGTGACTGTATGCCACGGTTATGGCATAAAATATTTATATGCCACTGGTGACATATGAAGTTTAAAAAATGTAACAGGGTAGGATAAAATCTAAACACCACTCAATTTCACATGATTGTTTATATGCCATTCATTGTCTTCCGCTACAGATATCACTCAGTTCCGCTTCGTGATATCATGCTGCGAAGACAACTCATGCCATATAAACAATCATATGAAAATTCGTGATGTTTCATGATAATCCCTGTACTGTCTCTAGGCCAACCCCTATGATTCGTAATAGGTGCAGAGACCCAGTGTTCGAGCCCTGCATCCTTCTTGCAGGTCCACAGTATTGCAGTCTCCTCGCGGATTCTTTGTGACGCTTGTGCTTCCTTGCATTGTGGAATCTCTTTTAGGAAACATAAATCATTCGACAGGGATGCCAGTTAGTAGGATTTTGCCTACATGTAGGATTTTTCTCATTTTAGTCTCAAAGTGATGAAAAGTTCAAGAAATTGTATGTTTTGAGAACAAAATAGACTCCAGGTTCCCTGAAATCTAGATCTTAGATAAACTTGTTCTGTAATCTTTCAAAATACCGAATTTAGCTACCCCGAGTACACTCAGTTAGAGGCCCTATGGATCCCAGTGCTCCAACCTAGAACTGTAGGATGGTAGGGTTCCTGTAGGAAATGCTCCTACGGATAAGGGCAAACTTGAATACTGACTTCTGATTGGGTTAAAATATATGCCCAAGAATCTGCTAGGAAAGTGATGGGGATTCCCCATACATCATGTGCATTTTAGGTGATACATAGACTGGCCTCAGTCCCCATGTAGGAATTTTTTCTGACCCCAACTAGCATCCCTGATTCGATGTCGCATGGTGCTGAACAAGAAAGTGAAAAACCCTCCCCTACTAAGTATCGTGCTGTTACTGAAACAATTTGTCTCCCCTGATAAGGAATACCGAAATCCCTAACCAAGACAATATTACTTTTTTTTTTTTTTTTAATAGAGCACAGCATTTATTTTCCAGTATACAGCATACAGTACATTGCATTATTTCTTTGTTGTCTTGTTCTCATATCTATCTGACTGTAAACTTGTAGCAGTCTCTTACACAAATCTTTCGTCTTGCTCCTTTTTTTTATATTTTAACTTTATAATTACATGGTTACCTGGTATACCTCTACCCCTTACTGGACTACAACCTTCAGGTCTTCCTATTCTAGATTGCCACCATTTTTCCAATCTACTACACTGCTGATTCTCCATATATTTATCAGTCATTCAATATTTGATTTTCAGGAATATTCTATCTGTTCTCGAAGACAATATTACTTGAAGAAATACCTATATAGTCTTTATATTACCTGATTTATATTACAGACTGTAACCCTTTATCTTTACACTTTTGATTATGTCTTGTGTTCTGTCATATTCCTATATGTAAAATTGGTATGCTGATGGATGTATGGCATCATTTTGAACTGTAAGGATTAATGGTAAATACTCTATCATTATCAATATTGTAGCTAAACGCAGATCCGTGTGTTTGAAACTTTCGTACCCAAAATGAACGAATCTTAAGGGAGATACAAGTGTAAATCGAATGTTGAAGCGAAGGCCGATGAAAACCATCCGATTAAAGCTGACGGTCCTGATGCTTTTATTGGTTATGTTAAATAATCCAGAAGGAATTGAAATAAATACAATAAAAGAAAGTGAGAGTATCTACAGGAATATGTTTTCCCTGATTCCACCCACCGAGGACTGAATTGATATGAATATCAATATGATGGGGACGAGGCTAAATATTGCTGCCTTCAGATGATGTTACCGTGAAATGGAAATAGATCCTTACAAATATCATCGTTACCATGGCGCACTTGCTGGCTAGGATATCATCATTAATGGTGTTTCTATGAACTCTATGGTATCCCAGCAAATGGTCTAAACGGTAACCATAACCAAATATGTGAGTTTAACATGTTAGGTCTCCTTAAATCTATTTATAAAACTAGGAAATCTCTATGTGCGGAGTTTTATTAAAGGTTTGCTGGTGAGCAGCTCAGCAGGACCAAGTAGAGAGGAGGAAATTAAAGTATGCATCAAAAACCAAAATAGAAACTCATTACAAGGGTTTGTGAATACAATACTCACAGAAGGAGTTCTGGGATCCTTACAGGTGCACTGTAGTCCCCTGAGGAAAAGTCTCCGGTGAGACAGACGGATTCTTGAAGGTCAGCTCAGTATATCTTTTTTATTTAAACGATTTAGAAAAGAAAGATCTGAATATAATTTCTAGATGCTTTCCACAAGAGAGGTTGAATATGACTTGATCGTCTGCTGCTAAGGTTATCACGGATTCTCTTTTCTGCTTATCTTGTAAGCCGACTATACACAGCAGACGGCTATCGGCCAGATGCTGAACATGGCGTGACTGTATGCCACTGAAGTTATCACGGACGGCAACAGTCGTAACAGCTCGTGTTTACAATGTATGCTATGTGCATCCTCTGGGTCGTTGTCTTAATGTGTTTGTGTAACTTAATGACATTTATTACTGTAATATGCTGACAGTTGATTATGTATAATTATGACAATCGTATTGGCTTGCAAAGCCCAGCCTCTGATTTGTGGTCTCAATTTGTTCGCGTTATAAAGTGACAGGTTTTTTCTGCAATGTGCAGACAGTTATAGACTATATAATATATACGCTTATTGTTTAATTGGCTTGTTTTTCAGTGTCTGCTAGGCGCATCCTCTGACAGGGGCGATGTGCTATGGATGTGGTTATGTAATATATACGGTTATATCTCCAATGTGCTGACTGTAGATTGAGTAACATACTGACTGTTGTTTTGGCTTGTTCTTGCAGTGTGTGCTATGCGCGGCCTCTGACACGCGGTCTCGATGTGGTTGCTAAGGACGATGGGCTGCGGGCGGAGTAAGTCAGCGTCCAGTAACACTGGGGGCGGAGGGGCGGCCGACACCGATAACTCGGACTTCTACCAAAAAGCGCCCACAGGTCAGTTCTTTTTACTCCTATAGAGTAATACTCCTACAGGGTACAGAGTGATTGCTAGTTCCGCCATTATCCGCTTGGGAATTTTAAGATAGCGCCACTATAGTAGGAAGGCGACCATTGTTATCAACGGTGATAATCCATAGACAATCGTGAGACAGGGCTAAAGATCCTCTATGGCAAGCCGAAAAAAGTAATTTTGAAAATAATCTATTCATAACTGGTCTCGCCACCTTACAAGCGTTTTGTTTGACGTCGGGGAAAAGATGGCCGCGTCCATAACACAATGGCTATGTGCCCTATATCAATGCACTATAGGCTAAGTTATGTAAGGCCCAGTAGATTTTATATCCCGAAGACTTATACATTGATTCCAGTTAGGATTAAAGTAGTGTTTTACCAATGGGAAAGCCATAGACTTGAGCAGATGTAGGAATTTGAAAGTGGAGGGTCCAATTAATATAAAACGAAAAAGGGATGAAAAAGGGCCACAGGGCGTTACAAAACCAGATGTAATAATTGTCCAAACGTTAAGGTGATGATGAGGCTCTGACCCATCGACTTCCTGCTCTTCCTTAATTGCCATCACTCGGTTTGATGGGGTCACCGCCGTACGATTGCCTTCTTCAAGTATATTTTGAAAAAGGAATACTGAACCCGGGAAGGGGAATGAGGTTTCAAATGAAGCAGTTACCGATGGGAATTAATTCATGTTGAAATATTTAAGTGCTTCCTCAGTATCCATGAAAACATGTAGTCAGTTGAAGCGGAAGTGAAAGTAATTGGGGGGAAATAAAGTCATTTCCATTTCAATGATTACTGAGACATATCAAACAGCGCTAAACTATATAATTGCGAAGTAATAACGTGAAGGAAACGTAATCTTCATAATCACAAATAGTTACCCTCTTTGCATCAGTTTCACATGGGAGATGAAACAAACCATACACTTTGCTTACAAATTAACCTAACGTTAAGGTTCAAAGTGCGTGTCTTTTCCTGGCCTGCACATGAATACAGAAGCAGGTATTTCACCCATATGGGACTTCACGAAAGCACACAGGAAACAGACACATGCAACCTTCCCCTTAGTCTCCCCAGGGAGCTATACTTCTGGTCTACATTATGGGAAAGTACTATTTCTTTTGTGTTGTATTGAATCGTCACCTGTATGTGTAGTAGTGACTGTGAACACTGTTGATCCGTGGACGTATTGTTATCGTATTTCATGACAGGAGTCAGGGGCAATGTAGTTTACATAATGCATTAATGATGCACTAAGGTACGCCACAGTCGGCCAAGGGGGTTGTCATCTTGACCAAATGTTATGGTTGCCTCTTACGCTGTATTGTAAAAGCGATCCATAATAGATGCCGGCTTATGAATAACTTTGATGCAGTCACTGATCTATCTTCTTGTTGAGTCTGACGTAACAGATATTGATGAATGGCATCACTAGCAAGGGTTTATTACTGGGTGCTTCCTCAAAGACTATTGGATCAAAAAACTGCTTGATTTATCATTTGAGTCTCTGATCGATGACAACTAAAAGTTGATCCTTTTGGAAGATAATCTTCAGAATGGATTTAAGGCTATTTCTTTTTTCTGTTATTTTAGTGCTTTCTATCATGTTATAAATTCCTTTGTCATCATCCATTGTTTGGAAACCTACTTGTTTTGTTGTTGGTACATGTATTCTGTAGGGAGTTGGTAATATGAGAAAACGTGGTTACTGAGCCTGTACAGGTGACCGTTCGAGGTCATTTGATGAAAAAAATACGGCCCGACGCCGTAGGCGGGAGGGCCGTATTTTTTCATCAAATGACCAAGATCGGACACTGTACGGGCTCAATCACTACGTTTTCTTATTACTTTATAACTCCTACTTGTTTAAAACTCCGTTTTATTAACTATATAAAGCCTATGCCATTCACTACGGCCCGCTGTCACGGCGGGCGCGAACATTATTTATACTACACCCCTAGCAGCGGGTAGTATTTCATAGACGTTCGCTCACAGGTATATAGTAATATCCTTTCTGTGTCGTGATTATTGCCATAGCAAAGGGTAGAGTAGCCCTCACCCACAACCCCCCAATCGACTACCACTAACCGTCTTGCGAATATTTCTCCTGGGTTATATCTTGGGAATCAAGGAACATTAGCACTATTGAACCTACATTCACTCAAAATAGGGAGTCATTCAATACTGGACTTTGTCCACACTTTCGTGAGTCTTGAAGGTATGTGATTAAAATCAACTAGGTATCAGATTTAGAATTATTACTAAGGAATTATAGTAGGTATTCCAATAATAGGCATCATATATAATGCACGATGGCCAGTTAGGAAAGTTACTTAGTTTGTGTTTAACTTATGCACACGTCCGATTTGCAAGCGAATTCTGATCCATTGCTATATTAATGAAAGTAGATTAGTAATATAGATTTACATCCATCCAAAAGACTAATGCTAGGTTAACACCATGTCCCGACAGTGAATGTTCCTTGTGGCCGTACTCTGTACTCTGGATTATGGGAAGGTGTACAAGTAAATTTTATATCATATACATATGCATATAAGCATCTCTGTGTGACTTGTACCCCCAAAGCACACCATGACCACACTGGGACCGCACAGGCAAAAATGCTGTTGTTGGTCGGGACTGCTGCAATTCAGCGCAATTCACCTTAAGTCAACGGGAAACTTCCGTAGTCTACCGGGCTCACAACGTAAGTTCCGTACGACGGAATCCACAGCGACCTTTGGCAACCCTAAGTCACCTTAAGTCGCCGGGATAATTTGGGCTAAGCATGCAAAGGCCATAAAAGGTCATAAAAGTCCACGTCGACTTACGGTTTGAGCAAAACTCAATGTCGGGACTGTCGGGGTGATGGTGTAAACTTAGCATAAACTTCCAGTAGGGAAAAGAGAAAGAAAAATTGTCTTAAGAAATGCTGAGAGGTTTTCTTAAAACCATTGGAAGCGCATTTGTCATTGCTGTGCTTTGGTGGATCCTCCACATTCTCCGAGAGCCTTATAAGTTCCACTCATCAGAACTCCTCAAAACTTTCCACCTTTACTAAAATTCGATTCCCCCCATTTGAAATTCTGGATCCAGCCCTGTCGACTTCATGTCCCTGAAAGTCATAGGGAGTTCTGAAATAGGTGAATGTATATTCATTTTGTTTACGAGTAAAGTCCTGCAGAGTTCCCAGTGATTTATAATGAGCAGCAGATATGTTTCTGTTGTGGTTCTCATTGTGTAGCCACTCAGAAATATATAGTCCATGTTACTAGAGGTTTGTTTACCTATTTTTTTGCGGTCAGCGCCAGATCTTTGTCCGTTCTCTGCCTCCCCTGGGAAATACTCCCCTCCCTTGTCGTTAATTTACAGATGTGTACCGCATAACCTGACGCTTCTACAGAAATTGTTTAGACATTTTTGGATGAGAAAATAATTGAGATAGCATTTTAATAATGCATCACAAGTAAGTTTTTAAATCCGATTGAGCCATCTATCGATAATGACCAATTTAATGACAATAAATCCATATCTCTAGCAAAAGAAAAACAGTGAAACTGAATTAGATTTTCATGCTTAATCTTCAAACTACAGTCTCGTATTTCTTTGACGTGTAACGACTAAATATTTTACCTTCTTGTTTTGTTTTGCTATTATATTTTTTATTCCTATTTTTATTGCTCATGTTGATTTGAGCCCAATAATGCATACACTATAAATGAGGATGTCTTCCTCTGGTTTTTTTTTTATTTTTTTTCTTATTCATATAAAGGAAATTACAGTCACCCTCATTGGGCGTTTTTCACATAATTCCATAACAGGACAGGAACAAAGACAAATACAGGACATAACAGGGAAGCAATAAAGTATCACTAGAATTTGAAATTTCTGCAGCTTTACCGTGACCATGCAGTACCACTCAACACCAGTCAGTTTGATTTTTCAATAGATAGTCTTTCATAAGTATTTTAAAGTAGGAATTGTCTTTCATCTTTTGGGCAGTAGTTGGCAATTTGTCCCAAATTTTGCTCCCTAAGTATAACGGAGATTGTCTGTATTTTTCCTTACGTGGTCTGTCCACTTCCAATAAAACTTTTTCTTGTTGTCTTGTTATCCTGGTGGGTAATTTACAATGCGCAGGGTCATCTGACCACTGTCGCAACATGATCATAAGTTGAGTTGTCCATCTGTATCGGGGTTGTCGTATTTTACATTGGTTATACAGTTCTTCAGTCGGTGTATTTCTGTGGTTTATTATACCCAGAGCGGCTCTTAAACAATGATTGAATATTATTTCTAATTTTCTAGATATGGTTTGTGTGCAACTGGTTAATGCCGAGAAAAGAGCTACACAGAAGTCTTATTCTTACCACCACTTATAAATCTCTTTTTTAGGACGTGGCTAAACCGATCTGCACTCTTACGCAGCAACCGCGAAGTGGGTGACAAAAAAAACCCACAAAAAAAACCCATTAAATCTCGAGCATACTATGAACTCTTCTAAGGCTATGTTAACATATAGATAATATTACATGTATTCTGCACTGGAGTGCTTCCAGTCCTAAAGAAGGCCACAAAATACTAGAAAAAAAACATAGACCTTTAATTAACAAAAAATGTAAACTATAAATTACTGTATTCAAGTATGTTTTTTATTTCTGAGCATCGCCACGTTTTAACATACAAGTTGGATTGTGTCGATGGAATTTGATAATAGAATACAAAATTGATGAGTGTGATCTTCTGGTGAAACTCCAAGCTTTTTGCCTTTGTGTAATGATTGACAACTCTCCATCCTGTCCTGGTGAAGGTCCGTTTCAGTCCGAGACAATGAATAAATGTTATTTGACACACGAAAGAAAAATGAAATTGATCAATTGGAGACCTAGTCGTTCATTGATTTACACCACATACGCTATGAATCAATATTGTAAGTGACACATAAATCACAGGCAGGGCCTCAATTGTTGACCATTAACGGCACTCCCGAGTCGGTAGAGTGAGCGCTGTGTGATTTATATGACAAGAACCTCGGAGAAGACGAACATGCCACTCAAGTCTGCCCGCTTATAGATCTCCGTCTAAATCCGATGGCTCTAAGCCAGCTGTCATGTACGTCATGGTCCGAGGAAAAAGTCGACGTCACTCGACGTGTCCCGCCAGCCGATGCCTGAAGGCTGAACCTTTGTAAGAAACGTATATATTGTACAAATTGCTTTATATTAGTGGGTAGAGCCCATGGATAATTTAACAAAATGTCACTCGATCCTGTGTCCTTTATATAATCCCTATAGGGAGTTGTATAATCTCTTTTGATTGATAATTTAGAAGGAATAAACTGCGATATAGCGAAGCATTTGCAGAATTGTCTCTTTAGCCTACAGTGTTGCGATCCGCCAGGTATCGGCCACTATCCCATATTTCGTCTCTGGGTGCAGAGTTAGGGCGTATGATGTATTCCCTGAGAAATATTGCGAGATGTGACAGTTTTCACACGACAATGGCTGTGAGGCAACACGTTAGCAACACGTTGTATACGACCATTTCAAGGTAGTATCTTTACCGGTCCAAGCAGAGCATTATAAGCCAGTATACATTTTTCTAGATAGGGGTGGGATTATGGCAAAATCACCAGGAGGAAGTTGATTTAGATAGAGGTGGGTATTGACAAAATCACCAATGGCTATGCATGACATAAGTGAGGTTGCTCAATCTGCAGAATGCCTTTTCATTTTAAATGGATTCTGATGAGCCGAGGTGCAAAATCAGTTCAGTCAAATGTCACGTTCGTCTCAGTGAGACGAACGTGATCTGCGATCACATGACTGACGTTTCAACCAATCAGAGCATCATTATGTTATACATACTTATAAGGTTGCCAGCCCTGGTTACAATATCAAACTATTCATGGAAGAACTGTACATACAAAATGAATAAAGCTCTAACCAAAAAAACACACCAAAAAAACACACCTCATCACCTAAAAGGGATAACATCATATGCCTTGAAAAAAAAATACTGTAAAACTCCACTTTTCTAATCAAAGTGTCCCCTTAAGGGGGCCCCCTTAACCGTGGTTTTCAGTCCGTCACTTCACAACATCATCATGTTGTGATCAGGCTAAATAATCGTTTAAATGCTATTGGTTGATCACTTTTGGTGTCTGGTCTGACATCATAAGACTCTCGCAGTTCGTGATAGTCTGCACTGCTACCTTTCAGCAACAGGTGCACAATTTTGATATTTTTAACGTCATTAGTTTTTTATTTAAGAGAAAGTTTGTCTCCGTAAGCTGGGAAATATTAAGGTATGATACTAAAACAACTGAAAAAAAACTGCCCCGGTGTTCATGTGATATATTCTAGAAAAGCACTTGATCAGCGGTTTCTTAATTAAATGTCGTCTGTTTTATCAAAGAGAGTGATGTAAGAAATTACAGTGGTGGCTTTACTGAAAACCCTCTTACCGTCTGCGGAAGTCTGATTGTGGGGTATATATCAGTCAGTCGTGTAGCGAGACAGAATCCCGAGTCACTGAAGTGGGATATATAGGCCGGCATGACATTACTGGAAATACCAGGGGTAGTTAGCGCAGGGGATCCTGAAGTTGTGAATACCGCCACCTGGTAATAGCTTGATGAGGTACCGCAATTGGTTATTAGTATTGATGAAGGTACCTCAAATGTCATGTCATCCTGGTGTTTTGAGGGGTAGATATCTTTGCTCATTCTGACAGGGGGAGCAAAGCACATTAATGTGAAACTTGTGGACATGGATTAAAATTCTGGAAGTCTTTAGAATACCCGGATAATTATAGATTGAAATAGTGGTAATATGACCTTAGCTGTTGCTGGGGAGTAAGTCACACAAGAACATCAAGTCAGTAAACCCCCCAAACTCCACATCACTAATCTATTTCTTTTTCCCATTTTTTATTGGGTATTTTGTTCACACATAGATAATGGAGACAATATTAACCTGATAGAATTACCCTATCCAAGGCAGTCCCATACAACACAGAAGTAAAGTCATACAAGGCAACAGTAGCCTATAGAAGGTAGTAGTAAGCCTATACAACTCTGACCCTTCTTTTAAAATGAGTGCATGCCATTAATGCAAAAAGGGCAGGTGTGAATTTTCGACATCCGAACAGTATCATATGACATCTTGGGACAAATCCCTAAGTTACAGGTTTGGCATTTTACCATGATGTATATTGCATACCCTTAAACCTACCGCTCTACCCTGAGGTACGGCAGAGGTAGCGTGGGGCGCACAATATAGTGCGCAGTTGTGAGGTCCCAGTTGATAGATGAACGTGGTGTACGCCATTCAGCAGGCCGTTATTTCTGTGTCAAAGAGCCCCCCACACCTCACCCGCTGCGCCGCCGACGTGGGTCGCATAAAGACATAAATCAGGGCTTGCCCTGCCTAGCACATCCAACCCCTCATTAAGTAGCAGGCCTCAGAGAGGGTCAAAAGCTTGATCCTAAGTCCACCCGTGCTGAATAGCGCCAGGCGAGGATTGAACATGGGGCCTGTCAGCTAGTATGCCCCGCTATAGCCGATCTTATATTTATCACCCTCTATTCCCGCCTCTGAAGTGATACTCAGAGATGAATGGCATGAACACCCACCCCGCCCCTCCATCTCAATTGTTAGATTGTCACTTAGGTTGTTTGGTGCTATTTATCGTTAATTTTGCTCAAATTTGCTCGGAGGCTGTTGGTTAGGTTAAGTTATTTGGCTTAATTCGATTTAATTTTGCCCCAAGCTGTTGATGTGGAAACCTTATCACAATATCAGATATGCATTGTTGAATATTTGATTTGAGCGGAGAAATATTAAACGAGGAAGATTAAGGGGGATAAAAAAAAAAAAGGGAGCCTGTTTTCTCAAGCTAGCTTGTAAATGTCACCTGACTACACCAGCGTTCCACGTGACGCCTTGGTGAAAGGTTAATAGAAAGTAAACGTGAGCGTGTTATTTTCACATGTCTCCCATTGTGAGCAGGGCCGGCCTGAGGGAGACCAGAGGCTGTCACTGCAGCTTCTCAGCCTGCTCATCACTTTCCAAGCCACCTAGTTACCACAGGCACAGATCAGTGTGAAAACAGATATTCATACGACCACCTTTTATGCTGAGTTACTTGCTAAACCAATCTGGAATATGTTATTAGGGGCCATCCATAAAATATGTTCGCAGAATTTCTGAAATTTTGGACCTTCCAACCCCGACCCCCCTCCCAATCTTTTTTTCAAACTTTTATTTATACTCTTTTTTCTTTTTTTTTTATCTCGTTTATTTGGGTCAAAAATACAATCTCGATTTTTCCAGACTCGGCTGGGCCGATCTTCCGTCTGGTCCCATAATGCATAAGTGTTACGTAACATATTAACTTGCTCCATACAATGGTCAACTTTCATCTTTCTCAGGAGAGTACACCAGTGCGGATGAGTTTGATGAGAATTTATGGTGATAGTTAGATGGGGAATAGTTATTCTATACTAGGAATAGTTGATATGATATATCTTGCTGGTTTCCATGTATCTCCAGGTATTTTCATTACGGGCGTAGATAATCCCATATCTTGTACGCAATAGAATAATGAAGGAGCATACGCAAAATTTCCAAAACTTTTGGACCCACCCACCCACCACCCCTCAGTGCGTATATGATTTATGGATGGCCCCTCGGTAAAGTGGGAAAATGGAGGGGGGGGGGGGGGGCTGTAGACATGCATAGCTTTACGATAGTGCGCAGTGTATTTTAACTCTCAGCCTCTTATGTTCCTTTCATGTAGGTTTGTACTGTTTAATGTACCCTGTTAAGCGGGACACCCTCTATTCCAAAACCAATTCTAGTTGTCCGGCTCACGGGATGCCCTATTTAACCAGATATAATAAGTGATTAAAAAAGATTGCATTTACTAATCAACAATATTCCAACAAAAGACTGCTCTTGTATATGTATTTTTTTAATTCAGTCAAATATTTCACGACATAGTGTATTCGCCCGATAGGCGTTCTTCCCTACATTAGTCACAGTTTGGTCAGGGCAAATACAATCGACAACCCAGGGCAGTACATGTTACCAGAGATTGTATTTAGCCAAATCGCCAATTGACTTTTATCTGAATAGCCTGACAACCTCTGTAACCGTGTTACTATTATACCTAAAACCGCTCTGTAAATGATGTAATTACTCTGATCAGATGAAGGACCTAAATGTCTTATAATCAATTTATTATTCAAAAACCGGATGCAGCCCATCCCCGAGTTAGTGGGAATATTTCCCTTCTTAGCTTAAACAATAAAAACGGATATTTCAGTTCCCTTAAAGTATGTCCCGCAAGCGGGGTTCTGCTGTAACGCAGTGACAATAATCTTGATTAGAAAGATCAGTACAATCAGTCGCTGTTTTGGGGAACTGCCGTTGAGGTTCCTTCCCTTCGCTAGAAAAATATCCTTTTAAATCTTATATTTTCCTTCAACCGTGATCGAAATCAAATCAGATGATTAGGAACTACAGTTAACTACCATGCACCAACTGATGACCCAGAATATTCCTCCCTAATCCAGTTTCCAAGCAGCATTGTGATGGAAGAAAGATGGCACCAGGACCCATCGTTCTGATGTGGTGTACTCAGCCAATCAGGAAATAGGTTACAACCTTCAGCACCAAGCTGTAAAATATTAAACGAGGAACTATAATTCCTATATACCTATGAGCGAACGACCTATGATTACCTAACGCTGCTGGGGGTGGAATAACTTTTGTTTACTTCCCAGGTTGAAGTTACTGCCCAGGTTGACGTTTACTGCCCAGGTTGACGTTCAGAGTCGTTCGGTTTTTATCGATATTAGACGACAATTGAAGGTATATAGGAATAGGGAAACCACGTACCAGTGGAAATAAGTCAAAGTAACGCGGTAAGGCTTGGAAAAGTTACTGGCCGCGGCTACGTCTTGGGCAGTAATTTTTCCAAGCCTTACCGCGTAACTTTGACTTATTCCCACCGGAACATAGTTTCCCTCTATTCCTGCAAATAAGGACTACAGAAATGGCGAGAAAGCTATACATCGGAAACCGCCCAAAGTACCATGTCAGATGGTCACATGGAGGAGGGGGCTGTAAGACAACACTATAATACCGTTGATAAAGAGTTGTAAGAAGTGTGTCCAGATAATGGTTTACTTTAATTGCAGCCGTTGAGCACACCAACATGTGTGCCCCGGAAGGCACTATCCAAATTACCCTATCACAGAAATGGTAGATGTTAGTTAACTGACGATGGCTAGTAATTTGGAATGTCAGTATACCACCGATTGCTCTCTTTATCGCTTTCATGGGTTGCATTTCATTGTCAATGGAAGGTGAAACTGGAAGAATCTGTCCAAACCTCTTGCTCTGGTGTCTCCTTATAACAATTGTCTATCGAAAATAGTCAATGGTGCAGGTCTTCACATGTCCTCACTCTCCTCTCTGAGATTATATCTAGAAAGGAAAATGTTAATTCTTAGATATACGCTTGGACAACCCCACATTATATAGGGTGACATAACTAAGGCAGTTAGTTAACTGACGATGGATAGTAATTTTCAATATATATTAGTAAATGACTGATAAGCTTTCTTTACTGCTTTCTTTATTGCTTTCATGAGTTGCATTCCATTGTAAATTCTGTTAATGTGACCTGGACGGTGAAATCGGAAGAATCTGACCAGACCTCTTGCTCTGGTATCTCCTTGCAACTATTGTCTTGTAAATCAGTGAGTTAACTGATGATAGAATATTTGAATATCAGTATACAACTGATTGCTCTCTTTGCCGCTTTCATGGCATGCATTTCATTGTCAATCATTTTAACGTGACCTGGAAAGGGAAACTGGAAGAACCTGACCAAGCCTCTTGCTCTAGTGTCTCCTTGCAATCATTGTCTTGTGAAAAAAAAAAAAGACAATGGTGCAGGGCTTCATCAGTCTATGACAGCAGAGGAAATGTCTGGATCCTCACTCTCCTCCCTGAGCTCAGCGGCAAATTGCAGTATCTATCCTGTAGCGTTACTGATCGCTTTCCATACAATATAGGCCAAGCCTGTCATCGGACCTAAGCATATTTACTGATGATGCTATGATTACAGCTCTGTCAGTATCCCATGTATGCACAGGAGGTCCTGCAAAACACAGGGGTTTTACGGCCGGTCGATGGTGGACGGACCACGTGACCAGAACTCCGGCTTTTGTTGGTCGTGAAGGCGGCCATGTTGATCGCCATGTTGACTGGGCTGTCTGCCTGACATCCTGCCTCTCTGTTCACACAGCCTAACACCCAGATTAGTGATGACCTATCAGAAGCCACCTACTATCATCTTTTCTCAGTTTGAGTTCTACGAAATGCGGGGAAAAAAACCTAGCAACAATTTTGATTTACTTTCAAAGATATCAGGAGTGATTCAATGAGACTTGGTTTTTTCCCCCTTGAGTAACGGATGTAACAAATCGGGTGGCCTACAATAGGTCTTAATTCTCGATTAGTAAAACTTGCTTAACATTTGAAGCCGCGTGGTTGATCATAGAGATCAGGGGAATGTATTGCTAGAAATGATAGCTATGTGAATAATTAAGGATAGTGGAACGGAAGTGCTGTCTGTTATGTAGTCTGTGACCCTAGGCGTCCATTCTCTGTGGATTCTATGAAATCTACATCCTGTTTTGGATAGCGAATTTTTTTTAATTTTTAGTATTCAACCGGATTGCCATAGGTCTGTGTTGTATCAGGTCCTGTGGCTGGGACACAGGCATCAGTAAAAACAAACGAGTATACAGAAGTTGATGGGTAAATCACGGACATGGCAAATCATGCGCTCACCGCTGCAAGTGTGGAGTTATCATTAGAGCATACCAGAGTTGAACATTATTTTTCAATTGTCTGACTCGTGGTACAAGGGTTGTAAAAATATGTTTGTGGTATTCTGCCCTTGTGTATAAGAGATGAGGAACAAATTGTTAGTTTAAAGTCGAGATAGATTAATCATGGATGTCAGTTTTCCACTTTTCAATGGCAATCCTTGTTTTCATTTCCAGTTTATAAGATTATTTTTCTTTTATAAAAGATAGTATAAATTGAGCATCATTCACGACAACAAGACGGCGGTTTGAACCTCCCCATTACCAGCCTTGATGTGTTTTCCATGTTTGCTCAGCCTCTACGAGGTAGTAAATTTCACATGATAAATAATTCGACGTTTGTTCCCGACTCCAACTAACATCTTGAGTTATATATAGTTCCGTTTCCGATAGCACCGAATCCAAGAGAGCGCCACTTACTCTAATACCCAGTGTGTAGACATACTGCAGTTATAGTTCTGACATAGCTAGCGACGGTAGGTTTGATAACGATAGAAAATTGGATTTTGAACGTACAGAACTCGGCTTTGGTCGATTCCTGCAGCTTCACGTATCGCTCACTTCCTGTTGTTTTCAGCAAATTGCATGATTATTACATTACCCCATTGTGTTAATAGAGTGAGTTCAAATACATAAGCCTACTTTACGTTAGCAGGGCTGTAGGAAAGAGGGTCATGGAGCACAGGATGGTGACTCCTAACTACTATGAAAGTCTGGGGCAATATTATGTTTCCCCCTCCCCCCCAAAAAAAACAACCAAAAAAACAACAACCAAACTACTTTAGCTCCTGTAGATTTAATGCATCGAGCGCCTGTATATGAAATATACAGTGGCAAATATTTAATATAAGCGCATCCAACTCTTACAGTATATAGTAGTAGTACAGTATATATATATATGTCTATACATGGTGGTTTTTTTTCTTGTATATCTTAAGGGAGACATAGCACGTCCGCAATAGAGGTGCAGTTAGTGAAGCCAGGCCTGATCTACTTCAGAAATAAAGCACGCTTTGCAGTACTTTTAAATAGGTGCATATGAAGATCATACTCATTCATAGGTTTCCCTTTTCGGCATTCTGTTGTCACAAACTCGTTCTAATTTGAGCTCCGGAACATGGTCTATTTTTAGTTTGAATACTAGATGTTATTTAACAAGTGGCATTGTCTTTTGCCGTCGGCTTAACCACGCAATGTTATTTTCTTTCAGGCGAGGGCAAAAAAGATTCTATAAATGCATCCGACGATGAGCGGCAAGTGAAAAAAACGAACAGTTCTCAAGGTGACAATAACCACCGGATAAAGGGGCAGCATACGAACGGAGAAGTAAAGTCAAGTAAAGACAGTGTAAGCTTTATCTTCAGCCTCCGAAAGGTCATATCACATGTTACACTTTACCCTATGCTAAAAGTAGATCTTCATCTTCAACGTCAGACATTCTCGTGTGGGATTTTATTGTATTATTTAACCCATCTTCAGGGAATGTTTCTGAATATTTAATGTTCTTGTTGATGTATTTTTAATTCCAGAAGGATTCACACGATAAACCAAGTAGTGGGCCATTGGCACCAAATGCGTAAGTATCTTTGAATCTATTTTATATATACATATGTGTGCGCAGTTTGTGTGGCTCATAGGTCATTCCAATCAGCTAGAGGCAATGCTGTTTTATTTATACAATTCACACATAGCAAAAAGCAAGCACTCACGTGTATAATTTACAACTCATTAAACAGTCACGTAACATCTATGGGCTTTTTTAACCAACAACTGGAAAATTATCTCGCGTTTTTGTCAGAGGACGATTAAGGGAAACCGAGACAACTATTTCTGTACTTCTGTTAATAAAATATTAAATCGGGTTTGGTGATATGGTCACAATATTTGCTTACAATTATTTCAAGAACTCGAGGTGACAAAAATGGTATTTCAGAGGACAACCATTTGATGAAATTCATCGAAATACATGTTTCAACGGCAATATGAGCTGTATGTTGTAAATATTTGAGTTTCCAAAAATTTCTTATCATCTTTAGATTTTTGTTTTACGTGTAATGTAGAATTATGCTGTAATTCGGGTGTAACGCTCATGACAATAGCTCAATGCCCTCGTACACGAAGCATATTGTTGGCGGTTTGAACAATCTGAAATCACAATTCAGAGAATCTGGTATTCGGGTTTACGAAAATGTATTGGTTGCCCGTCTAGATTGATTTGTATTGCAAACAGCTTGCTATTCTCATGACATTTGATACGTCATTGCATTTACAATTTGAACGAATTATTAGAATCATTAGTAAATAATAAATGATTACCAATTTTGTTTGCTTTTGTTACATGTTCTCTGTGAAAATAACACTCAATCTACATGTTAGTTTGTTATTGGTGACATAAAAATACCCACAAATAAAACAAAACCGCTGACCTTTTCTAGACATACTTTTCATTTTGCACGTGCCTGCTGCATAAAAGCTATCCCTAGCACCAATTACTTTATTTCTTTAGTCAAATATCCTTCAATTCCTGTTCAAATCAGCAGAAAATAGAAAGTGGATATAATTCCGCTTTCTATGATTTTCGAGGTTAATAGTTTATGTTTACCATTACAGTCATTCCCTGAACTCCATTTTGTTATTCTGATGATACAACCCGGTTTCACTGTTCTTTGTGCACGTTTTGTTAGCAAGGCTTCAGTGCAGGTAATGCTGACTAGTTAACTAGTCATCATCCCGTGATATAATTCTCCTTTTTCCTTCATTCTCTCTACTGTTCAACAGACCTCCAGAAATTGAGGAACCCTCCAGGAGGTCAGAGGTCAACCCAGCCCAGAAGTAGGTCACCGTGGGGTCATCCCATGTCACATGTATTCAAGGACACAGTTCACCAAACGTTCACCACTGTCCCGTCAATACTAAGCACGATATTAGATGATATATACATATCATATGTACCACTTCACCAAATCATTATATGTGATAGTTACTAGGCAGGGCCCTACCTTCGCCATCGTGTCCCCTCCCTCTCAAATATCTCCTCCCAATTCCCGGAAACAGTGATACCTTGAATGCATCGCGTCCCTCAGTTTGACTAATTCCAGTTTGACGTTTGACATTAAGCCGTTATTAATCATGGGGCATTAGTCTCATTATATCTCTGATGGACTTTTCCTAAGAAGCAATCAAGATTTTATGGCATCTTGCAAACATATTTCTACCCTACGGTTTTTAGTTCATTATTGGGATTATTTTCTTTTCAAGACAACTAGGAGAAGAAATAGTAGAGTCAAGTACAATTTTGAATTACTTGGGTCGACACTAATCTCTTTCTACTCAACCATTTAGACTCAATCTCATCCTTGCTGACACTTTTTTCGGTGCCTGCATTTTCTGTTGTAAATAAATTCCAGCTCTCTCGTATGACCTTCCCAACTATTCATCGATCTCGCCTGCATATCGAATAGTTTTATTCCAATTGCCAAGTGAATTGATTTTCTTTTCTACCTTATCTGATATTTGTTATATCACATATGGAGCTGTCGATGAAAGCCAGACTAGTAATTTCATACAGCTAAATTAATAGAATTATCGAAAATATTCTTATATATAATACACTCTTGACTCAAATATAATTACAGTTTTAAAGTGGTTCTTTTCAACACTTTCACAGAAAGCAAGATTTTAAATCTACCTGGATGAGATTAGATTTTTCAGCTGCAGGTTACAAATTTTGTTGCTTTATTCCAAACTTCAGAGCTTGGTGATATTATTTCATTTTTTGGTATGGTTCTAAATTTAGATTAATTACCTTACCAACTTCCATTATTATTTTTGATTTACAAGCCTCTACCTATGATGGTGATACTCTACGATAACGGAGTAATACATTAATTCAACCATCTCAAAGAGAAGATTCATTACGCAGAAATCTCCTTTACCCCAAAGTTTAAGTATGAATTTACCATTCGATTTTATAACTTTAAGAATCTAAGATGTATTGATTAAAAATGGGTTGCCCCTCAACTGATCCAGGTTATATCCTTGTATGTAAAGCTGAGCAGGTGAAATATTTGCGTAACTTTTACCACAGGAATCCGCGCCGGCATGGGTAAATAATCGTTCTATAATAAATATGGTTTAGAGACTTGTTGAACTGGTATCGCTAAGATCGACAGCTGAAGTGATATGCATGTGAAACAGGAAAGACGCTTCTGAGAGGTGCTTCTCTGGCCCATAAATATGCGTGACGTTTTCAGCCTGCCTCTGATATGACTACCTGCATGGGCCTCCGTCCCTTCTTTTTCTTTTCTCTTACTTCCAGTGGAACGCCCTTTCCTTTCTCTTATTACAGATTTTCTCAAGAATACCTATATCTACACATGCATCGTGAGCAAATTATCCTAACAACTCAGAAAAACGTCATGGCAAATTTCTTCATTGATACCAACCTCTGATGACGTTGCTCCTGAAAATAGTTTCTCTGAGGAAATATCAGAAACTGGAGGTTCTTAATATCATTCGCAAGCCAATAAAGATAGCCCACATTCATATATGATAAGGTAGTTTTGTCAAGTGGTACCTCTTGAAAAAGTAAATTTACAAGAGGTACCACAAGAATGGTCACCTACATAGGGCAGCATGTTCAAGAGAGCTCCCTTAGATACTAATGTCGTAGGTTTATCATCAAGGAACCTCCATGAACAACGTTCTCAAGCTAATATGATTTTTTTTAAATTCATCTACAATTAGAGCTTATGATAAAAGTATAGAAATCGAGTGACATGCCCTGAATTGTGTATTAGTGTAGATCTTAAGTTAGGCAATTTTTTTTCTCTTTAACAAGAAAAGTAAACCACATCCATCTCTCATCATATTCCCATTTAGAAGCAGTCATGGCTACCTATAGGGTGCATCATGTGTCAATGATACATCCACCATAGCACGAATGATTGCTGAGCGGTTTCTGTGTGTGTGAATGTGATATCAATATCTGTGGTCCATTTTCAATACTCCCTCTTCGCAAAACTATATTTGCATTTAGAGTAAGCCTAATTCTAGCAACAAGGAAGATTAAGAGGAATGTTTAGTTAAGAGTTGTATATATGTAGTTCTTCACAAGCTCTGATAGCACCTTCTGGTAGTACCTTCTCACAAGTATCAGTATTTAGATTAGTGAATTAGTCTGAGAACACTGTATAAGAAATTCGTATAGACACTCATCTCATTTGTCATTGTACCTAGTTTCATTCCATCTTGGCATATCATTGCATTCTTCATAACCAAAATTTTATAATTGCCAATTATGATGTCAGCGAAATGAACAAAATTATTGTGATGATTTTCTTCATGTTGCCTTTCTCCTTTCGTTCCAGAAATATCACAGATAGCCAAATAGAGTTCTTCCGAATGTTGGATGAAAAAATTGAAAAGGTAGGATAAGAAAACCTAGCATATTACATATCACTAGCTGTTCAATATAATATTTTATTCAATAGATAGAAACGTATTCTTAGTTTGAATGAGGAACGAAAAGAGTTTTCCAAAAGAAGCCTTTACCAAACAGTTGATTAGTGTTCAAATGAACTAAAACAAAGAAGGAAGTAGTTGATACCACTAAGTCCTTTTCTGATATAGTTGATCCTCAGACTGTATGTTATAAATGCATGGATTTATGACCATGGAGTATAAGGATGTATCCCTTCTAATCCATAATCATAAGTAAGTTAATCATGAAAACTACAGTTTTAAAATAGGTTCTAATATTCCTGTTTTGGACAGCGATTTGAAAGTTTTGTATTTAAAAGAAATGGCGTTAAAATGGAATCCTACCTCTGTATTCTGTCATTATCTGTTTGTTTAAGAAAGTGTTACATTTATTACCTCCTTTCAGGGCCGTGACTACGATGGTATTAGCCAGAAATGATCGGCATTGCTGGGATACCCTAAGGGTAATCTAACACGGGAGCCATGGCCACGTGTGAGACAGCCTGTCACTGTCAAGTCCCTGACCCGCTATGCTGGGTCAGGAGTGGCACCTGCACCGATAGCAGCTTAGCAGGACAGTGCCCCTGTAGACTGTGCATTTTGCAGCAGCAGGAGCAACTGCAACAGCAGCAGCAGGACTATGAGCAGCAGCAACAATTGGAGAAGACACAGAGGAGTGACTGTATAGGAGGGGCCATGGTGAGTGGCCAGTCATTAGGCATGCTGAGGTGGAGCAGGACGGCGCAGGCAGACTCGCTGGTCAGGCCCTGGTGGCGGAGCTGACACGTGGTCAGGCCGGGGCCACCGCCTGTTGGCTGCCCGCGCCGCCACCCACAAAACTCTGACAATCATGAGAGTCCCCCACCTCTTCCTCCTACTCCTCCGAAGAGGCGGATGTCCGAAGCAAACAGATTTGTGGTGGAAACCCCATGAAGAAAATAAAACTTGTTTGTGTATGTGCTTTCTGGAACGGGAGTGGTCCATGACTGCTGGGAAAAGAGGAGAGAGCTTAAAGAGGTATCCTCGTGTTGTATATTGTTTCGAACAATGAGGTGAGCCAGTATTCACGAATGGCAAACTGAGCATCAATGATATGGTTTGGCAGTGTATCCCCAGTGAGTAACAACGTTCAGGCGAGTATAGAGGCCATTGTAGCTCTACCATCACCTGTAGCACTTACTTATAGCTGAGCATATTTCAAAGCATTATGTGATTTTTTTGCAGAGCTGGATGCAGGGAGCCGAGTTCATGTTGTCCTAGTCTTTTCGTTTTTTTTGGGAGTTGGTTCCTCGAGTGGGGGACCTTGTGAACCGAACTTAGTAATAAACTGTCCACCTGGCTAGGACTAGCTGTAACTTGACATAATTAGGTTTGTGTAGAATTTGAACTACATTCGGGATCTAAGACACTATTGCGCCCCCTACAAGGAGATTCCTCGTGACACAACCAGGTGATGTTATTTGATGCAAGAAGAGGTAAAAGATCCTTTGGTGTTGTTGTTTATAATTGTTGTGTTCCTGAGAGAAAGTCGAGACGTATTGGAAGGAAATGCAAAGAGATGTAACATTCTTCCAGTGTGCAGGAATGGCAGTGCAAAGTGCCACAAAAGTCCCAAAAACCCTTGTATATAAATGTATAGCTGTCAGGACAGGACAAAGCCCCCCCCCCCCCCCCTTCGATTCTGGTTTATTGGTTTAATAGAATATAGTGAGAATACAGAACCATCAGGGACCTTCATTTTTCCCTCTTTTTTGTCCCTTCAGCTCAGTATTTAGAAGTCTAATTTGGCCGACATTTTGCCACCATACAACGTTCACACTGACCTCTTTCTATGGTGTCCACTTCCCATACCCAGATTCAATAAAGGCTTACAGGAAGGGAAATTCATTCTTCAACTGGATTTATATACCTATAATGAACGTGAAACATGTACACACAGTTATTATGAACCTATGACTATTTATTACACTGTTACATTGTGATGATATCCAATGTTAAAGCTAACGAGACGTCACTGCATACATTGCTACTCGCTTCAATCTGAAGAAAAACCTTTGTACCTACATGTAGCTTATGAACTGATTTGACTGTACATTCGTATTGCAATTACTCAGTGTAATAGCAACGTTCCCTATAGAAAACATGTTATAGTTAGACGACTGTGTACTCGCCCATGCTGTGGTCCTCTTTTTTATTTGACCCTGGTTTAATATTCTTTGTGAATGTTCACTTCAGTCACCCAAAAATCCAGTATTACAGTTTTCGGCATCTGGGTTTTTATACGCAGTGTGCGTAGTGCGAGGCAAGTGTACATGGCGTGAGATGAGTGTGCAAGGCAAGACATGTCTGCTGCTAGGACTCTTTATTATTAGTTGATCTTGCTGATCTTCGTAATATGAAGCAGTCTTTTTTTTGTAAAAGACTGCTTCTAATATCATCCTTACTTCTTAGAAAATCGTCAAACCTGACGTCGGAAATTTTAGACTATACTTTTAATATATCCTGTGCCATATATTGGATAGATCTTTTTATCGCCAGTATTCTATATTATCGGGACACGTATAGGAGCATTTGACAAGTGCTATGGACTTCAGAAAAAAAGAAAATAATGATATTAATGATAACCTAAAAATGAAGAACAAATAACTTATACAATAGTATAGTTGTTGCATTTCAAGCAGCAATATGTTAAAATGATTTGAAATACTTTGGGAAGTATTCATTTGGTTTGTGAATTATGTCCCTAACACGATTAACGAGGACAACGTTTGTCGTGAGCTGGGCACTCACTCTGCCGATAGTTTCCATGTATGGCAAAGCGAGTATCTATCATGAATAACAAAAAAACTTGCTCCTGAATATAAAATGTCCACCACACTACGATTTGTTGTAATACTACTTCAATAACAAAAAAAAACATTTCATGAGGCTACCGGAAGTGCATAATGTTTTCTTTTTGAACATAGATATTGAAAATGAAATTCCATTGATATTCCTGATTATCTCCCGATTCCTACAAATGTGACTCTTACATATGTAGAATTATGCATTTTGAAGATGATCAGCTTTGCAGACTTAAATCTCTGGTTGTGCTTACCCCGTACTCTCTCCTGCCTTTCTCCTTGTACTCGGTACCGGTTTCCCAATACAGAAAGTTCTTACTCACTCCTCTCCCTCTGCAAGAAAACGCAGGATAGCCCTCGTTGACTAACACAAAAGAAATGCAAGGTTCTGCAAAGCAGCAAAGCGGTAAATCTGGACAATGATCGAGTTAGAACCCCGGTGTTGTCTCTCAAAGCTGACTTGTATTTTTTAGAGGTGACTATGCATGCGCCTCACCTGACTGAGGATAGGATTTGTCGAAGTTTCATGCAATATCATGCAGATTCGTCATCAGTGACTTAAATCAACAGCATTGACTTTCCCTTTTTCTGTTGAGATGCATGTTAATGACTGTTTTCGTTCACATGTGTTTGGAAAACTGGTGAAGAACCGCCTGATGTCCAAGGTTTGTAGAGTCGGGATGGATATTTAAGTTATTCAAAATACAAGAGAAGGTATTTGTAGCGAATATTATTTGTTTGCATGCGAGACCCCAAACGGGCATGGGTTACGAGTTTTCTAACGTGATGAATGACCCCCGAAACCAATGGCTTACATTGACGTTGACCCTACATGGTGCATTCTTAGTTTTTCGATGATGTATGATAGTAAAAGGGACAAAATTCATACTACTCCTCAGTGAATACAACCCTGTATCGGTCCTCTACTGTACATAGATAAGTGATGGCTCGTTATACTTATTTCTCTTAATTCATCAGACGCAATTATAGGGGACTGTATTGCAGGTGGGGGTCAAACGCTGGACCAACCTCTCAAACTTGCTTCTGAAAAAAAAACATGTAGGCTATGTTTTGGAATGGATTACATATTTATGTATTTCTTTTTATCTATTCGGATCCCAAGTCAGTCTGCATTTACTATAGAATCTCTTGCTTTATAAGCATACATGTCATGTATACATAATGAGAAATAGTGCAGGTACAATTAGAAATGTAATACTTACCGGAGGAATACTTGGAGCCATTTTCCTGTTCAACTTTCGTGTACTGACTGCTTACCTGCAGGCGCGTTCTAGGTTTGCCGTCAACTCTGTGCTGTCAGTTTTCTGGGTCTAACTATATACATATATAATATATATTCAATGTACAAACTGCATATAGGCATCATTGATTCACTACCGTGTTTTTATAATAAATATGGAGGAAGTCCAGAATAAAGTTGCTTGAATCAGGAAGTTAAATGGCCTGTATTAAGAGTGGTCTTTTCCTAAACTTAAAAGTAGTAAATATAAAATACAAGTTCTCATTGAATTAGTCCGAGAGGCTCTGACTGTTTACATTGAATGAGCTGTTCTCAAGGTTGATCTGATCTTGACTCCAAACATCCATCTTTTATCTAATATCTTTTGTCAGATGTTTGCTCCTCATGCATGGCCATTTTTGTGATCCCAACATGTGACACTATTTCAGATTACCAGTCGAGCTATCAGCTACGATACTTCTAGTGTCACTGTAGTCTACAACGTTGATTGTGAAAGTTCTCCAAACAAGCTAATAGTAGAATACCATATAAACCGTCCTGTAACTGTCAGAGATGCTGCCAGATTATTATGGTGAATGACAGAAGGAAAGAATAGCTACCTGGCGATATGCGTGCCAATTGTATAATGATGGGACCAGTTTATTACATGTATATGGGGGCTGAGACATAATATACTAGATGGCGTGACCATCTGTACAGTAAAAGGGAGGTGCGAAAATAGACTGGATACCTGTCCAAATGAATATTGAGACAGTTGGCGGTTGCCTTGAACTTAACAATTCAAGCCTCTCCCTCACAAGATCCCCCAAACAATGTAGTTGTTGGTTTAACCCATTCAAGCCGGGTGATGCCCTGAGGCATCAACCAGGGCTGGCCGGGTGATGTCTTGAGGCATCATTTACTAAATATACGTTTTTTTAAATAAAATTGAAAATAATGACTTAATAAACTTTCGGAGAATGTAGAGAAAACATCATATTTGATTTTTCTAAGTGAAATGAAAAATAATAATAACTATCACGTGTCATGTCACGTGATCCAAAAACCAAATTTTGACAATAGGTCTATGTACCCGGCCTCTAGCGGCATACATTGGCACTAGTACCCGGCTCCATGACTAGTCATGCCGCGGGTATCCGGCGCAATAGGGTTAAAGGGATTGGCATTGCAAAATAAACTTATTTTCTAGTATCAATGGGGATAAAAGTATAAATGAACCTATATTAGTATCACATGAACTTGCCACTCAAACTGCTTGGAGAACCCCTGGTACAAAGAAATGATACAACTGTCGAACTCCGTTAGGTTATCTAGTATATTTCGAGCTGCTTGACAGTATATGTTTTATCGTTTCACTGGACCTGAGCCAAGCACAAATGATGAAATGTTTAAGAAAGGTTTAAGAAATGTATAAGTAAAACTGTGAGCTCTTGTATAGCAGAAGTATAGGCATATATCCCATATGAAACGCCCTGAGAGCTGTATCTAGGCCAGTGTGTCAGCACATAAGCACCCCAGGTGAAGGCCAGTAGGATTGAACATTAGGGCCATTGGGTCAGCGCCAGCACACCCACTGTCCCACTTAGCAGGGATGGATCATTTGGGCCAGTAGGTCAGCGCCTGCACACCTACTGTCCCACTTAGCCTGGGTCAGTAGGACAGGTCATTTGGGTTAGTAGGACAGAAAGCTGAGAGTGAGCATTTGGGACAACGACCTTGACACTTTAATGCATGCAACCTCAATACTAGCTATATAAGCCAGCTACACCCATCATTCTGGGTTCTTAGTCTGGCGTGTGAGGAACCTGTACCTGTGTGGATTACCAATAAAAGGAGCATTTCAAGTACCTCTTTGAGCAGATCTTATCTGTGAAGGGCTGACGCAGCCTAGAAGAAGTTTTCTACCCACTACATCCCCATGGACTTAAACTACAGTATTCTAGTGATAAGTTACTCCAGTGTTTGTGACATATTCTAGGACTTTACCAACTATAGTCCACATACACTACACAGCTCTCCCCATCTACATACATACACCAGTATTTACCACATACTTTTCATCTTTACCACCACTATCGTATCACTGTAGACCAGTGCTGCATGCTGGTCTACAGTTCAGCCCATCGTCATCCATTTTAAACCAATGTACATTAGCAGGACCATCTACCAGTCTTAATATTGCTTTAGACTGAGACCCAATTTAGTGCAAGAACAACCTTGTCAAGGTGCTCATATCTCCCAGTGGAAGCTCCACACTGCTGTCCCAATATTCACCAATGTTTACTGCATGATTTCTACAACAAACTGGAGAGAAACCGGAAGTTGGAAGTTATTGGAAACTATTTCCCAATATCTTATTTAGTCATTGAAATTCATTTATATAGTACATGTTCCATCTTTTACATAAAGCATGTAACCGTACATATAGACAGGTAACACCTAGCTAGTGAGTGACTGAACTTCCGCTTATTTGCAGTTGCAAGGATACCAACACAACCTCTCCCCCTCACGAGGTTCCCCAAATATCTTATTTCTACTTGTTTATAATAAAGGATAATCAAAAATGAAGTACTGGCAACCTTTCAAAAGATAAAAGATAATTTATCAAAATGTTTCTCTCAAAACCAGCGTAGTACTAACTAAACACTGTTATTCTTGATGCACCAGAAAAATATATGTGACCCTAAGATTGTTGTGACTATAGCACACCTGACAGCACCCTGAGTGTTGTAGGCCTAAGATCATTGGCAGATCCTCTAAGATGTCACGTCTATAGGACACTGACGCCTCAAAGATGTTGTTCATATTTAATGCTTGTCGAGGCTGAAAAACAGGGCCCAGGTGTCCCCAGGAGAGTATCCTGGGGCCTCTATCATCTAACTGCTATATCAATGATATAAAAAAAAAGGAGAAAAACTGCAGTGTATACTTAACGCTGATTTTATTATCTAAATCTGCAGTCATTGGGTTCATCACATCATAAAGTTTAATGTAACTCTCAGGCTACCTTAAATCGACAGGGCCCAAGGGGAGAAGCTCCCAGAAGTTTCTGCTTTTTCACCTATCCCAAGAAAATGTCTGCCCCCAGCTGTGAGCTAAAAAAGGCTTTATAATTCTGTCAACATACTTGGAATTGACTTAAGAGCTTGATTTAACAGCACCTAAACAAGCAACCAGGAAATTGAAATGAGGCATGTTGTGTAGGTCAGACCAGGTCACGTTGCCCGGTCAGGTCAGACCGCATTGGATGGGTTGGACTGGCTGGACAGACCTGATTGGGCCAGTTGGGAAGGACTAGTTTGGACCAGACCACTCGGGTCAGACCAGGGCACTCAGGCCCGACCTGATAATCTGGTCGGGTTAAGCTGGTCAGGAAGGAGGAAAGGATTGAAGGAGGGCTGAAAGGAAGGAATGAAGGAGGCAGGGAGGTAATGGAAAGAAAGAGAGAAAAGGGAATGAAAGAAGTGAAGAAGAGTGAAGGAAGGAGGAAATGCAGTGAATGAGTAGGAAGGGGCAAAGGATAGAATGAGGCAAGAAAAGGGTAAAAGAAAGGAGTGCAGTAAAGAAGGAAGGGAGGAAGGAGAAGAGGAAGGAGGGAAGAAAAGAATGGGGACCGAAAGAAGGAATGAGTGAGGGTAGGAGGGAAGAGAGGAGTGAAGCAACGAAACAGTGAAGGCAGGAAGGAAAAGAGGAAAAGAAAGCGTTAAGGATGGATCTATGAGGGGAATGAAGAAATCAGTGGAGGAAGGAAGTGGTGAAGGATGAAAGAGATGAAAAAAGAAGGAGTGCACATTGGGAAGGATTGAAGGGAGGAAAGAGTGAAGGAATGAGTTAAGGAAAGAAGGAGGGAAGGACATCGGGTGAAGGACGGCGGAAAGGAAGGAAAGAAGTCTAGGTAGTTTTCTGAATCTCTGGAAAAGAGCAACAGTGATACCGCTGAAAAAGGGGGATTCAAGTTTGGTTAACAATCTCAGACCGGTATCATTGCTGCCTCTACCTGGGAAAATTCTTGAGAGGATTATCCACATTAGAACGATTGAGTTTCTAGCAGATGGCGATTTATTGACCCCAGCCAAAAACAGTTTTCGGAAAAATTGCTCCACTATAGGAACAGTATCTAAATTTACTAATGACATTCTTTTGGCTGTAAATAACAAAATATCTGCAGCTATTTTTATAGACTTGATACAATAGATCACAAAATTCTGGTTTCTAAATTATCCCACTTAGGCATAAATGGAGATCTTCCTCAATGGTATTCCAGTTACCTGGAGAAAAGATCGCAATTGACAATTGCTAATGAATGTAAATCCAACTCTAAAGAGATCACCTACGGAGTCCTACAAGGATCTATACTGGGTCCCATGTTGTTTATCGTATTTGTAAACGATTTATCGTTGATATTGCAAGAAGATAATGTAATAGACAAGCCTAAATGCCTCTTGTATGCCGACGATACGATGTTGTATCACTCAGGGAACGATATGTTTGAAGTTTTCAGAATTCTGCAGAAAAAACTGATTAAGGTCGAGAATTGGTGTGAGCGCAATAAACTTACAATAAAGACAAAAAAAATCTAAACTGGTAATTTTCGGCTCAAATAAAAAAAACCAATGACTACCATAAGCTAAACCTAAATCTCACCCTTAATCGTGACAACTTGCAGAATGTTCACTCCTATAATGATCTCGGCGTAACCCTGGACAATAATGTAAATTTATAAGCACATATAAATAACCTAGTAAAACAAACAACTCATACAATTTATCTTTTTGGCAAAAATAAGACCCTACCTGACAGACCATGCTTGCATAACAATTTATAAAACCATGATTCTGCCTATCATAAACTATGGGGATGTTTTATATGACACTTACTAAATAGGATACAAATTTTACAGAATAACGCTTTAAGAATTATTACTAGAAGTAACCCAAGAGCAAATGTATTGTGGCTTCACAGAGCAACCCAACTACCGTATCTAACAGATCTTAAATCATATTTATCTTCACATGTTTAAACTGAGTCGTGATGACACAATAATGCAGGAACTTTCAAGAAATGCTAGGGCACAAAGTGCTCCACTGTTCTAGGTTGTTAAGCCAAATTGTGTAATGTATCAAAAAAGCTTAATGTACCACGGAGCGATTCTCTGGAACAGTTTACCACCAAGTTTAAGAAATATAAACTTTTTTTCTGATTTCAAAAAGGGAGCAAAAACACAACCTGACTATGAACATTCCTCACTAAAAGAGACGAATATGTTGGTAGTATCTCTCTTACTATAAGTTACTGTAAACCAGCGACATCTACCTCATTTATACAAACATGAAGGCTATAGAGACTGTATTTGCTACCGATACCCTAGTTCTGGCCTCTCAGGCCCATGATTGTCATTCTATTTCTATTCATATTTATCTACTTATTTTCTTTTCTGTATTTATTATTTTTGTTGTACACAAGCTGGACTGTGCATCCATGTAGAGAAACATGAAGTATTGTAAAACATGTGCTGGAGGTACGTTAAGACCAGTCATCCCGACTGAGTGCACTCCAGGGGAAATAAGTCTTCTTTTTTAAATGAAAGGTATGCGGGAAAGAAGGAGTAAGTAAAAGGAGGGAAGGAAAGAAAGAAAGTAAAGAGGGAAGGGAGGAATTAAGGCGTGGAGGAAGGTAGGAGGGAATATAAGGGTTAAGGAAGGTAGTAGTGAAGGTTGCAAAGGAGTGCAGGCAGGAAGGAATGAAGGAAGCAGTGAAAGAGGAAAGGAAGGAATGATGAAAAGAGAGGGGGAAAGAAGTAAAGGAAATAAGGAAGGATTGGTGATAGGAGGAACAGATTTCGTACCAATAGAGCTGTCCGCTTACACGGGATATACGCTTACACGGGGTAAAGCTTATTCCTATATACCTATGGCTGTACACTCTATGCTTACACCACGCTCTGGGGGGTGGAGTAACTATCTGATACTACCCAAGGTTGGTATACTACCCAAGGTTGCCGTATACTACCCAAGGTTGACATTTAGACCAATCAGATTGTCTCTTATTAAACCACATTTGAAGGTATATAGGAATAGGGAAACCAAGTACCAGTGAAAGGAAGTCAAAATTACTCGGTAAGGCTTGGAAAAATTACTGCCCGCGGCCAGGGCCTTGGGCAGTAATTTTTCCAAGCCTTACCTCGTAACTTTGACTTCCTTTCACCGGAACATAGTTTCCCTCTAATATATAGTCTACTATCGGCCATCCATGAGTGGCATGTGACGGGGAAGGGCCTGCATGGACTGCCCACTTAAATGGTGCCCTTGAAAATCTGTGTAGTTGAATGAGGATAGATCTATCTAGGTTCTGGGAGGTGTTGGATAGTCTTGAAGATTGCTAATATCAGTCGCCATAGCGACCAGTTAGTGACTATCTTGAGGTCATCACGTTCAATTAACAAATCATTAAAACATAGCAATCAGTCTCAGGTGCAGTGAGCACTTCGTTACTGTTTTACACTCCATAGTCGTGATCATCACGAGTGCATCTTCTCCAAATGATTTCCAAAATGGAGACAGGTTCAGACTTGTCATGCAGGCCTGATATCCATACTAAAACTTATCTAAATTAAAAAATATTTGCAGCGAAGGATTCCCTATTCAGGTCATACCTTTACCCCAATTTTTGTTGGTGAGGTTGTTCAATCTCCAGAATGCCTTTTCATTTTATAAGGCATTCATCCATAAAAAATGGTAACATGACATGCCTTGACCTAGCCAAACTTATTAAGATGCCTGATGAGTCCAAATCGGATGAAACCTTGCCCTTTCCCACCAGATCTGTTAATATGATTGGTGGATAATACCCCCAACACTGTACTATACTGGAGAGTGAGAAAACAGCGATGATCGGTTCCCATGGTGATGGTTCATCTTTCTACATAGAAAACAAAAGTATCAGGAAGTCGTTATTATCAAGGTAGCATATGGCTTACTAGGTGTCATAGCCACCTCTCACTAATTTTTCCCAAATTTCATGATTTTGTCTTGATTAATATACATGTGAGGCACGTCTTTTTTTCGGATGAGTCGCTACTGTAGAGCAGCCAATTCCCACCAGGTGGTGTCAAGCATGCCTCAATGCTGGTAACTGGCATATTTACATACACTTACAATCAACATTTTGAAACGAATGTTGATCAAATAAGTAGTGATCATCACAACCCAAGTGATCGGGTCTATGGAACGCATTGCAATGACGATAACTCAAATGGACTCCCAATTAGTCTTTTTCCACGATCATAAATAAAAATGTTGCTGTCTATAAAACACCGCTTTGAGAAATGGCTGTAGACTGGGAACTCAAAAACTATGAAAACAGTGTCCCCTGGTGAGAGGGAGTAGGACTATAGTCTGCAAGCAGAACTCTCCAAGCAGAACCCTACATTTTATGCTCGATTGATGTTAAACCAAATATGTGCATGGGAGATTGTATTATGGAGCTGGTTCTCGGGGTTATCTATGCATTCAAAGTGGTTTGTATGGTTACAGCCCAATGGTTTCAGGCATTTCAGGGATAATCATGTATGCATCATTCATTGGCAGCTTGGCAAGGAAAATCCTGAGGATCTTGGAAGTAACAATGCACACATTTACAGGGTAGTTGGATATATGGGGTTCTAAATACAAAAGAGGGTTGACATAAAGAGGTCTTATTAAGGCTTTAAATAGACGTTATTTTTGTTTTGAAAAAAATCCATGATTTCAGGGATTTCCCTAAATTCTGACATCCCTGATTTTGTTTGTTTGGGAAGTTTAACGTTCAATTTGTTCAATTAGTCATCCCTCAACACGGTACCTGTCGCAGAGAAAGTTTTGCTACTCAGTCTCAAGACTCCCAGTCACTTCCTCCATGTTTCTTTTCTGTCATGATTGTAATCATCTGAAGGAGGCTTTTTCTGGGATGTCAGTTGGGAGTCATGAAAAAAATAATCATGCCCAATTTATTCTCGGCTTTGTTTTGCACGAGACAAACGAATATTAGAAACTGAATCTGAAAAGGTTTTCCTTGAAAAATAGAAAAATTGACATCTCTGCTTCATGGACATAGAGTATACGTATGAAGCCGGGAAGAAAATGAACTTTATCAGATGAAAACGTCGATTTATTCAGTGATTTCAGTAACAATTGCGACCACACTTAAAGCATGGCGGATCTCACGTCTGTCATGACTGTTTGTACACTGGACATCAGTAATAACCAATACAACATAAAGGTCACAGCAAATACGTGATCAATGACAATATTAATGTCCCCTTGACTTAATATCTTCAATTTCCGAATAAATAAAGTCCATGCAGTTAAATACCCTTTGTCACTAGTTGGTCATCAAAACCTGTTATTTGTGGAAGTTCACAATTTTAGATATATGTTATGACTGAGATAGTGCAATCTTTTCCAACAATGGGTTATCAGATACAATATATCTAAAAGAAGATCTAAGTTTTTGCCCATGGATAACATTGTGATCTAAATATACAAGTGTTCCTGTATTGAGCATAATACGTAAATTACATAATTAATTTTCCTAATTATGAAGTCCGTTCACGATTCCAATTCATTGGCTTTTAAATTGAAGTGAAACCAGCACCGCATTGGTCAAATTTAATCAACAACAATCCCCTTTGAGAACAATGAACCTCCAGTTATAATATTTAACTATGTGATGGTAACTGATTCCGTGGTTCTATAATATGCCATAGTTCTCAGCGTTTGTTACCTGATTGTCATACAGGGAATGTTGATATATCATAACAATTTCATCGCCTCTTCTTTTAAGCCGCTATGATATCTTATGTCACACTTCAAACTCGAACTCCTCGAATTGGAGGTAACTAGTGCCGTGGACCCACATTCATGCTTATAGTAGTCCAGCCAGCGTGCTAATGGCTGCGCCCAACTTCTCGATCTCCGTTTCGTTTTGGGTCATCTGAAAACGACCAAAAACACCATTGAAAGATACATCAATTGCAACAATAAGATTATCATTAAACTGTTGTTATTACATCAGAAATTACTCCTCCTGGGGGAAATCTGACAAATAAAACAATGTATTCATAAAGTCTTCAAAAATAATTGTGTGCCAATCTTTCGTTAGTGAGTTTCAGATTTAACAAGGTCTATATGTATGAATCGGATTTTCTGGATAAGAGGTAACTCTCAGAACAAATACCTCAAAGGTTAATTTACCCAACCAAGAATGAACAGCGGTACATTTTATGTCAAAATATCACATATTCACATCAGCTTATGTAGTATGGAGAGTGGGTATTTAGCCAGCTCCATTAGTGTTACATGGTAACTTTGAGAAATTCCACTAGACCTCCATCTGTGGTCGGTAAATAATGCTATAGTAACAATCAGAGCCACATTTAGGCGAAATGGTCGTCAATGTCATTGCGGTAATAGGATTTGGTGCCCTAACCAGGGTTTCCGTCATCACAAGTCTAGTGTTTACTCTGCTGCCAGTTATCTCCAGCACCATAGAAACCAGGTAGAGTGTCAACATTTGGTTTTGTGATGTAATGGTGAACACGCTCACAAATCCATCGCAGAGTCTGTGCTCGATCCCCAATCTGTCTAAAATCAACTACGTATATTTCTCTGAAAAAAAATCATTAAAAAAAATACACACCTTTTCTGCGTTCTGCTCGCGCACCTTCTCTGGTACTTTGGTTTTGTAGTCTGGTTTCGCAGCTGCGTCCCGTAGTTTTTGGTTGGCTGCCTCGAGTTTTTGAATCTTAGTCTTTAACTTGCTGATTTCCTTGTTTGCGTCAATCAGCCCCTGATGGTGGTGGATATACATAAGATTTTGTTTTACAAATCAGGAATATTGTACAGATACCAAGGCATCAAATGAAATACAAAGAGCCATTTAAAAAGTACATTAGCGTGAGTAGTCAAAGTTACGTCCTACGACCTGACAAAACTTTCCATTGTTTCATCTAAGTCTTTACTATACATACCCATGCCGTATATACTGTAAATACGCACCGTTTCGGCATATGACATAAAAATAATGTACGGACCGCTGGTCCGTACACTAAAATACGGACCACCTTGCCATACACGTTTATTAACATATCGGTTGTTAAAAATTAATTAAATGATTTTTTTTTAAATTTTGGGTATACAGTAAATATATAACGTCCAACCATGCTTGTACAAGTCACAGAACTCGATGATAATTTACGGTTTGTACGGAACTCGGCATAAATGCCTCTGTCCGTACAAACCATAAATTACCATCTCATTCTATGACTTGTACAGCATGGTCAGGATGTTCTATATGATTACATTCTTTACACTAACATTATCACTTCTTATTAATTTCACAACACATCTAGCTAAATGTCCATTAAATAAAGAACTGTGCATCGACAACTCACCTTGAGCATCATATGCACCTCGCACTTGGCGGAGACAGTCTGGATGGCGCACCCTGATGGTGCATCTTCCGTTGTCAGGACAGCTACTGTGGAGGCAGACCCGAGGTTGCTGATGAGATCCACGTAGTTCCTCACAGTGTTAGCGGACGTCTCGTCACTGCACTTCAGGTGTACTGTAATTACAGGTAATCAACTTTACAGATACGCTGTATATAGGGAGCGGTTAATTTCTATTTAAAGGTGGGGTCACTTGCAGCAATTCAATTGCTTGTTGCTTGATTTTGATTGCTTAATAGCAACCAACCACTTCCCTCGATCCGCTGAAACAGGTCATGCAACTTGATATCACAGTGGTAACTGGAGGGCAATTAACAATTATTGTAGTCATGAACAGTACATCTAGGCAAAGCCGTAAAGTGTGAGAGTTTGTTGACACCACCCTATGGAATATCATAAATCATTGTTCTAGTTTTCGCAATGATGGGTAGTTTGTGTGTATTTTTAGTGGTGATATACAAAGAGTTGATCATAGGTGTAAAAGATGGAAAACAATAGATATACACAGCCATTCCTAACGCCCATTGAGAAGTAACTATTTTATTCTCTGAGAAATCGAAACAACCACCAAACTTGAAAAGTAGACTCAAAGACCAATTTACAGCTTGATGCAATCCATTCTGACTTCTATATCTTATAACTCCGCCACTTTATTGTCTGTAATTGGGAACTGATACAAACTACGTACAATGTAATTAATTCAGTAATGCCTCCAGAAAATCATCTCTATGCAGCAGTACTTATCAGCCTGTTTTAGAACGAATACGTCCACGACGTAAGACCAGTGTCAAGGCACAAGGAGCTGGTTATATTGACCACAATATCCCATCCCACGAGTGACACTCAAACCGAGAGAAAGGAGGACGCCACCCTCTACTGGCAGCTCAATATATCAGTGTATTATAATACTGCACAGAATGAGAATTTATAAAGAGTCACTTACGGTCTGTCTTTTGCTTGGGCACGAGCTGGTAGTCGGCTCGCATTGAACGCACACTTTTGATGAGGTTCATGATGAACTCCACGTCACTCTCGAGTGCCTCATTCCTCCATGTGAACTATAACAGTTACAACATTATGAATATTGTATGATGCAATGAGACTAGCCTTTCAGTGGACTAAGTAAAAATACAAGTTATAAATATGGTACGATGTAAGTTTTACTGAACTAAAGCAGTTATGTGAGACAGATTAAGAAGACAAGGATGTCAGTTGGGGTCAGGGAAAAAAAGTGGAAATATTTCTCATGTGGAATATACTGCCGCATAGAGACTGGATATTGCATGGTGTCAGCTACAGCATGGGACTGAGGGTTTGTGGGCAGGCTCAAGTAACTGTTTTATTAGTGTGAATGAGACCCTAAATATATTATGTTTGCTTTACACAAAGAAAAATAATTTTATATACTGAAAATCAAAATACGGATTTCCATGGAAAAGTGGAAAGCTGGTATCTCTAAAAAGATACATTTTGCTAGTGTATCTTTAACAGAAACTAGAAGAGATTTTTATCTATTCTTCGTCTTTTTTCCTCGGGCCTACTTACCTCGGCCGTCTCGGGGTAGGGCGTCACGCAGATACTGACGGGCGCGTCGGGCGTTCTCCGCGGCAGGCGCTGGAACAGCTCCTCGGACACGAAGGGCATGAAGGGGTGGATGAGGCGCAGACCCACGTCGAGGCACGTGTAGAGCACGGAGCGGCTGGTGGCCCGCGCCGCCACGTCCGCGCCCTGCACCACGGGCTTCATGTACTCCTACACCGGGCGAGGCAGACAAACAACAGCGTCAGCGTCAACAACAACGTTACTGCTTTATTTGGGGCTTGAACCAATAGCTGTTTCAGATTGTGTTTACGACTGTTGCACGTTGGCTTTGTTATTTAGACTACTATTACCTTTTGACTATAATTGAGTGATACTGTGATAACCCATGGTGATAAACACACACATATAAACCCAGGTTGCGCTGCGACTGAGATATACTGCATAATAGGTTATTCTTTTCATGTTTATGTATAACTTTCACTTGGATAACCTGTATAATGTCGGCCATACTACTGCAATTCGCTTTTTCTGCTATTTGTGGGAACCTATCATACTTTGATATCCTGTCTTACAAACTTGTAGAACCCACATGCGATATACTAAACACTGATTTTCGTTATCTTATCATACCTTGTTATCATCCTCATCATCATTGGTGCATTACATAGATACTACTTCTCTGAATATGTACCCCTGATTCTCAGGACAACCATGTACGGTTACAGTATATCTACTTATTTTTATCTCTATATGGGACCAGACAAAAGAATGGCCTAGCCGAGTCTGGCTGTTTTATGTAAAATAACTAATATAAGACCCAATATAAGTGTTTAAAACAAACCAAAAAAACGTACAAGCACTCCCTTTAGTTTTGGCAAAAACAGGTTCACAAATTTGCATCTTTCGGGTCGTTAACAAAGTATTGGAGATTAGAAGAGTTTCTTATATTTAGGAATTATTCAAAATTAAATAGGAAGTTGTTGAACCTGGCACAACTGTACGCAAGCTTAAAATCTGCCCGATAGAATACGAAGTGCAAAAAGCCTCCCCAACCCCCCACTTGTTCTAGAATTGCGAAATAATTTGGAACTGAATTATGTGAATACCGCTGAACCCACAAAAATCACTTAAATGCGAGCACACCCAACACTCCAACTTTGGAGTGATGAATAGATATAAATAATTCATAGCATATATCGATAATAGGACTTATAGGATTTAAGTTAGCCTAAATATTTACTAAATTACACTGAATAAAGGAACTAGAACCAGCAACTTAACGATTTCCTATATTCACTGACTTCCTGATCTTTATTTGACTCGAGGAGGTATGTGTTACATCATTTGATGAACCACGTCTCCCATTCTAGTAAAGTGCTGATTAGCGCATTTGATAGGAGGAGGAGGAGTTTTAAGGCAACACTTACCAGATATACGTCACACAGCTCGTACAACCAGAAGTTGTAGATGGCGGTGGTACCAGTTGGGAAGTCATACTTCTCAAACGCCAAGTTACACAGACGGACGGCCTCCGACAGACGACTGAGAATCCACTGATCCATCAGCTTCTCATTCCCCACCATCTACAAGAGACATCACATAGTTATGGATCATTCACACAGAATTCAGAGATCACGTGTTATCCATAATCTACAAGGTACACGATGCTTGTTAGTTTAATGCCCGGGGGATCCTGAGAGCATATAGAGATTATAGACGTAGTTATAAGACTTTGAGTGGTGGCGCAGGACTCGGGATCTCTCGTCCCCCCCCCCCCCAAACTATGTGAATCCCACAGTGGCGAAAATCTAGGTTTAAATTTTTTTCTCAAAGTATGTAGGGTTTATTTCTGCTATCCAGAGGCCAGTTATGTACCAGAAGCAAATTATGTACATCTTTAACGTACCTAATAAAATTTATATGTATATATGTCAAAGTTCAGATTTTTCACCTTTTTTTACGCCACAGGGTTGGTGATAAAACCTATGGGGTGAATTCCGATAGAAATTAGACCTCTAGATATTTACCGAGGCGCGAGTGCGCTTGATTCCCTTATGAAGCAGACGTGTTATGAGGAAGACTGGCCTTTTAGGGATAAGATATACTGTTAACCATGGATTATGTATACTGGATCAAGTGATCAATACTTAACGGCAAGGAGAGTGGGGCGTGCTATATATCATCTGCCTTACCTCCTTAGTGGGTTGCGGTTTGAAGTCAGCCCCCAGGCTGCTAAGTGCAAAGCGGGTGGCATTCCACAATTTGTTACAGAAGAAGCGGTAGCCCTGTACACGCAGGACGTCAAGGTTAATGTCACGACCTGCAACAAGAGACAACAATGTACTTGGAGAATTCGACGATTCATTATTGCATCTTTCCAGATCCAGTGCTAGATACTGTACACACACAGAGGGCACTTTGCATCTACTATTTGGTTTGGTTTGATTGGTTTGGCGACCGATGATGGGAATTAAGAGTTACAAGACCTTCTGTGGTGTTTGTATCTAGCTTTATCTCACCCCTGGTACTTTGCTCTGACCGTAAATTGTTATAGGTTTCCTCTATTATACCCCGGTACTCTACAGAAGCGAGGTTATTAGCCGGAGATACCAGAGCATCTTCACATTCTGATAACAAAGGCTAGACAACAGGAAACTCCCGAGACTAGACTCAGAGGGACTGTCCATAAATAATGTCATAAATTAGCAAAGGGAGCAGACGTTTGCCATCATTCTTCCAGTCTTCTTCTCCTAAAAAAAGTGTTGCCCCCGGTCCCACCCACTCCCCCTTGTCATCCTTTATACAACCTTTATCATTCTTGGTCATGGAGACTGAAACCCTACCCCCCCCCCCCCCCCCCCTGCTGTAACACGTCATTTATGGACGGCCCCTCATATATAACAAGAGACACAATTGGATTCTACTCTACTAGCTCAATGATTTGAAAGGCTGAGGCATTTATGTCCGGAAAAGTGCTCTGCAATTTATCTGAAGAGTTGATCACTAATCATACAGACGTAAAACATAAAGATATACTACCCTCAGTTCTAACAATCTTATACAAATGTTAATGAAAATAAATATTCCGTGAGACCACTCACTGAAAAGAGTTACCAAGACGTCTTGTAATCCAAGGCGCAGAGAAAACATGTCAAGGAAGTACACAAGTACCTCTAATAGTTAATAAGATTTTTGTTCATTTTTAGTATATCTATCATAAACAACGTCATCTCATTACACACTTGTGTCATGTCAATGCAACGCTTTAACGTCGTCTCATTACATTACTTACCCTGTGCAGTGTACGAACATAAGGCGAACCTAAGGGCGTCAGTTCCACACTCAGGGATGCCGTTAGGGTAGTCCTCCTTCTGACCCTTGATGGCTCTGTCGATTTCCTTAGGATCAAGATTGCTGTCATACAATTGTTTATGGAGCTCCTGGAAAGGTAAAAAAAAGACAAAACACAGTGTAGCCGTTTAAAACCATTACTTCTCATTTGTACCTTGGATTTCTGTCGTCATCTACAGTAATGTGACTTTTTGGTTGGTGGTAGTAAAAGGAGTTTATGTTCTTAATCACTTAGATACGCATTGGTTATCATGGTCGGAATGTCCGATTACGAAATGCGATGAAGTCGACTGAAACTAACTGGCAGTTCATCTAAGCGGCAGCTGCCAACCAGTCAACCAGTCCGAAATACCCTACTCTTTTTTTGTAATATTTGAACAAGCTCATGTATTTCTGAAATAAACATAGACATGTCCATCTCAAATGTAGCACTCTTAGACTTGTAATTCAGATAACCATCACATTGTTAGATATTATCAAATTCTTTCAATACCATATAAACCTCATTATGAACAGGTCTCTTGTTTAGTCCTTATCCTATTTCAACTGACGTTTTCTTTTTTCAGTGTTTTACCTATTTTCCATATACTGGCAGTTTGTTTTCACCTGACAAATATTTACACTGTCAATATTTTTTAGATCTGCTTCTTTTCCCCCTCCATTCTCTGTTTTGGTTGAGGCACACAATGAATATACTCATTTAGCATACTTGGTCAGCAAATGTAGCAAAGAAAACGTAATTGAGATACAAATGCAATATAGAATACGAAATAGCATATTCCTTACTGACTATTGATTACTTCTCTACTCCAATATTGAATATATATATCTATGAAAATACGTTCTTCAGTGAATTAATATGTCTAATTTGGAAAAGAGGAAAATTGCCATTTCTGGGCTAAATGGAGTTTAACAGAAGAACTGGTTACCTCGAGCGTGATTCCGTGGATGACGTCGAGCGGGTCGATGACGTTGCCGAGTGATTTGCTCATCTTGCGGCCGTGAGCATCTCGGATCATGGCGTGCAGGTAGACCTGAGGACAAGAACAGCTCATCAAGCAACACCAGCCCAGGCTTAGACAGAGGAAATACCTGTAAATGACACAGCATCTCAGCCGGACACCAATTCTAGACAATTCTCTTAAAGAACCCAAGTCGTCAAAAACACTGAAAAACTCCAATACTGTTTCATTTATGTCGTAAAATATCAATTATATTATCTGGAAATCAGCATTTTCGTCCCATATTATTCATAAGATCATTTATATTATCTACAAATATCCATTGCCGTACCATATTATTCAAATCAAATGACAGCTATATATTTTCATCTTCCATTTTATCATAAATTGAGTGGATTAACAACAAGCAGTATGACATTTAAAAGTAATGTTCTTTGTTCCAAACAAATACAACCGAAAGTTAGCTTATCTTCTTTCCCACACAGAAAAGTTCACCCTTCTGCGAACACGATTCTAGTGACATCTTACCATGCCAAGGCCACATAAAAAAGTAGACGTACCTCTTTGAAAGGCAGCTGGCCCATGAGCTGGAGTCCCATCATGACCATGCGGGCCACCCAGAAGAAGAGGATGTCGTGCCCGGTCTCCAACAAGGCTCCGGGGTAGAAGCGGGTCAGGTCCTTGGTCTGGTCTGGCCAGCCGAAGATGGAGAACGGGAAGAGGCCTGAGGAGAACCACGTGTCCAGTACGTCCTCGTCTGAAACGTGCGTTCAATTATCTGAATTATCTGACTTTTATTTTCCAACATAGCATCGACATACATCAAACGTATGTAATTTTTCTAGTAAGTCCATCTGAGATAATATCTATGTCTGGATATTTCTTATCAGTTTTAGGAACTGAATGCATTTTGGGAAGGTGACACCGTTGTATTTTATTTATTTATCTTTATTTTTCCGCTTCCGGGCAATGACTTACTTCAAATATAGAAAACATTTTCTTCAAATTTCTTTTTGACATTTGGCGTGATGATACACATCTCATAAATTTCCCAAAGAACCATTTCGCCTTTCTCTTCTCCTCACAGCGACATACATACAGAAAAAAACCCCAAAGATTTAATTTCCTGATTCGTACCTCTCTACATATCATGGGATTAGGACCCAATGGTCAGTAAACTTACCCTGTTGTAGGGTGATCTTGTCGACGGGGACGTTGAAGCGGGTAGCAGCCTTCTGGCGGGCGGCGTCCTCCGTGCGGCCGCTCACCCAGTAGTGCCCGTCCGCCGAGTCCCCCGCCTTCTGGCCCTCCACGGTGACGAAGTAGGCCGGGATGCGGTGTCCCCACCACAGCTGACGAGAGATGCACCAGTCCCTGAAACCAACCACCACCGTGGTATCATGAGTCCATTTTTGAGTACACAGTCTATAGTGGTATAAATGTATGGTGCCATGAGAATGAGGCTTTATCTCACCCCTGGAATAAATGTCCATAGGCTTAACATTGGGAACTCGTTCTCCATGCCCCTACAAGTATTGCAGTCCGTCCTTCATGGTTTATATCCTGTGTGTTGTCCATTCTTTTAGTGTGTTCAGGGGTGAGATAAATACAGAAAGCAACTCATTTTGGTCAAAGTCGTTGTTCTCCAACTCGTTTGGATGCTACATGATATTCACTCGGCTGTCGCCTCGGTCATATCACTCCGCATCAAACTGGTGAAGAACGACGACTTTGACCAAAACTTGTTGGTTTCTTCTTTAGTCATACAAGTGCAATGTAAGACACTCTTGATAGACAGGTAAATTGCTCTGTGTGTGTATTGAGGGATTTCCCATAAAGTGAGTGTTCCATCGACCAGACGTTACCCACGACTGACCGTCAAAGCATATATCTTTGATGTGATGAGGCTTGGGGTTCGCTGAATAAAACATTTATGGTTGTTATCTATGAAATTAATAAAGAATATCAAATGTATTTACCTGCAATTGTCTAACCAACTGTACCACGTCTTTTCAAACATATCTGGGATAATCTTCAGTTCACCAGTCTTCACCGCCTGTCAATAATGCAACCACGAGTTAGTTACACAAGAGCATATTCATCAAGTTATTCTTTATGCTTAGGGATAAAGTAAGTTGCCATTTATTTCACCAAAATGAAATAAAAAATCATACAAAACCCTTTGGTTGTTGAGCTTTACGAATAGACTTGTCATATTCTACATTCGACTTATTAGAATATGCGATCAAATATTGTAAACAATTCTTAGTAAGTTTAGTTAAGAATAGCATTTGCCAGATACAAGGGTTAGGTGAGACCTCTGAATTCTTGAATATCTATTCTGTGTATTTTTTTCTTGTGGCATTTTCCCCTCGAAACTATAACCTTTTGTCAATAGCAAAGAGCATTATATATAGAATATATATCTTAAAGTTACTAACGTTTACTGCCTTGGCGGCGGGTTCGGTACAGTTCATGTACCACTGTGGTTTGAGTAGCGGCTCTATGATGTCCTTAGAGCGGCTACACACGGGCACAACCATGGCGTTGTCCTGTGTACCTCGGTACAGTCCTTTCTCCTCTAGCGCCTTCTTCACAGCCTTCCTGGCGTCAAACCGCTTCATACCCTGCCAAACAAATCACACAACTGTTTACGAGTTCTAACACTTCATGAGTTTTAAAGATGCTTTTGTACCTGAGGAATAGCGAATCGGTTCAGCTGAGACATACCCGGAACAAACCCTCTCTAGGTGAACTCAAAGTAGGGGCTTAATATGTATCTGAAATGTGGTATCCCAAGCACTTCTGGCGGGATACATAAAAATATCACACTCAACTTGATTTTAGCAGCCAACCTCAAGTTCAGTAGGGTTACAATACGGTAAATGTTGCATCACTCTAACCCAATCTACTTGCCACCAGTTTATGGAGTAAATACAAAACAGAATCTGAATTGACGTAAAGATCTTGATGTAGGCTGAAATGGCAGGCTGAAAATCTCCCCTTCTCATTTCGTCAGAAAATATCAACTCTAACAATCCCAAATAAGATATCAATAAAAGGTAATAGAACAATGAAGACAAATATTAAATTATAATATGTTATAGGCTTACGATAAAGATGAAAATGTAATGGCAAAACCTTCATGGTGTTATAGTCAGGCCAGAGATAAAAGACAATACGATGATCTTACAGTGTATTCCCCACAGTCTCCACATATCTTGCCGGCTTCATCAATGATGGTCAGGAATGGCAGTTTGTTCCGGTTCCCGCACTCGTAATCGTTGGGGTCATGGGCCGGTGTGATCTTTACGGCACCTGGTAGCGGAGATTGTATTTACATTTATAGGTACATACAAGTTTGTATATTTTCCTGGTCAGATATCACCTCTCCCAGTCACATCATCTGTATATTCCATTTCCACAACAGCCACTCATGAACTCCTGTCAGAATTTTTGTTTCTAGCTCCCAGGGTCATTTGGGTACGCCAATTTTTAATTTTCAGTAAGCCTACACTATTACTCTTATGGAAGCTCCATAGTAAGATAACTACTGCAAATCACGTCTTTCAACTAAGTCATATAGAGTTTCCTATTCAACATAATTGCACAACATTTGTAATTCTATAAATAACTACTTACGTAACATCACAGTAGATAGTCTATTACTAAAAGCGTTTAGTAAGTCACTAACAAATAATGTAATATGGACATGTTGCACTGTAACATATTGTAACCTAGGGTGGAGATTCTTACAATTGTGAGAACTGTTTTGTGTGAATTTAAAAAAACAGACAGTGACGCTCACCTGTTCCGAAGCCCATCTCCACGAAATCGTCGGCGACGATGGGGATGCGGCGGTCGCACAGCGGGTGAATCACGTACTTGCCGTGCAGGTGAGTGTAGCGCGAGTCGTCAGGATGGACGGCCACCGCCGTGTCACCCAGCATCGTCTCCAGACGCGTGGTCGCCACCACGATCTCCTCATCTAAACAGAAAAAAAGTGGAAATATTTTTCATGTAGATTTTTCTGCCACAGAGACCGGGAAAACTTGGATAATATGTGATTGTCCGGCACTACATGGGGCTAGGGGTCTGTAGGGAGGTACAAAGCACTGTTTTATTACCGTAAATGAGGCTAAATCAATATTATCTTTGTCAGACACAAGGAAAAACCATCGCATATACTGGATATGAAAAGGTGGATTTCCACGGAAAAAATGGAAAACTGACATCTCCGAAGTACATTTGTATACAACTAAACATTAATAGCGTGTGTGAAAAGTTATTCTTATCATATGAATATTACTAGTTTTCTGGAAATACTTTAGTGTTGGAAAAATACAAGGGTGTGAATCAGGAAAGTAGATTAAGAAGTCAGACAAGGTGGATATCAGTAGGTTGCAATAATCAAGGGGGGGGGGGGGGGAGGGTAAAATAAAAACTCAAAAAAGGGAGCAATGTGAATAGACCACAATACTCTAGACATGTGCTGGTGTATGAAACCCGACACCAATGTGTACCCAAGAAAAGTAAGAAAGTTGTAAAACTGATTATGTATTTGAAAAATGTAAATGAAATGATTTTTTTTAATACTGGTACCTGACAAGCAGTTAGGTACATGCGATGAATTTTAAAACCTTGTAAACCCTCATACATTATTGCAACCCTCATGAGCTATGTAATCGTTGCAAAGAATATTCTTCTTTGTTACTCTAAGCATTACATGACATATATATCAGGTAATTTGATTATCATAAAGCAAAACCTCGGCCTTTCTGATATCTAGTTCAAGCAGGTTATACGGGTTAATGAAACAACAGCGAATATTTCATTTCCGGATATCTATTTTTAATCCTCCTCCAGAAATAAGCCCTATATGTTCCAATTCTACATATCTTATAATCCGTTACTAAGGTGTACTGTATACAAGCAACCAAAAAACTTTTACAAGTGCATGTTGCAAGAACATACCAGAATTTTCAATCTTGTATGCGAAGGATACCAGAACACCAAACTCGACCTTGTCCTTGTAACCAGGCACGGGCAGGAATGTGCGTCCGGGAATTTCTTTTTTGTCCACCTGGAAACCATGATAGCAAGAAATGTGATATTTTTAACTATTTCAAGAATTCTAATATCTATAATAGTGATAGGTCCAACTTTAACCTTATCATTCACTATTTAAACATTAAGAGGCCTGGTACTTTCCATGGATTCTCCAAAGTATAGGCAGCTTCAAATGAATATCAAGTTTGCCGATAGCCTTGGGAATACATATTGCACAGTAATATCACACCTTAGAGTTGTTCCCTTCTCTTTCTTTGAATAAATTCTCGGTGGGAACTTTACAGAAGGGGCATTTTGAAATCCCCAGACTTCTAATACAACCACTTAAGTTTTCAGGTAGTCATAGTAGTAGTGAACCGGTTGCTGATTGGTTTACTAAATCACACGTATCTTGAATAGACAGAAGCGTCACAAAGGGCTAAGGCTCTGACAGGCTGAGTGAACTTGAGTGTTAAAGATCCTACTTGAATGCGAACACTCACCTCAATGTCGGAGATGGCTGATTTGAGTGTACATGACCAGTTCACAAGCCGCGTGCTGCGGTAGATGAGGCCGTCGTCATGTAGGCGTATAAAGGCCTCTGTCACAGCATGGCAGAGTTTCTGTTAACAGATGGATGTAATTCATAGACAACCTATCAGATGAAGTATTAACCTGAATGAAATTCAAGTCCTGCTTCTAACGCTAGGGCAAATTCAAAGTGAGCCGAAAGTGTAGACTTAAGACGGCAAGATCAAGTATGGTATCTATCACCCATCTATTGAAGTAGTATTACTTAGAGATGAAGAACAGGCTTTATATATCCACAGTATACAACACTGCCAAAAAGGCTCGATAAACATGAAAAAATGTGTTCCTCGTCATTTCATAAATATTCCAGTATAATTTGCAATGTTTTTAACACTGAGCAAATAAGTTTGTCACCCTAACAGCGATTTCCGCTGAACGCATTCAAGGAATTAGATAATACCATTTAAGACATTTTTTGTGATCGAGGCAAGAGACACCTCCACTGTGGTAGACAAAAAAAAACCAAACAAAACAAATACATATATTCAAGAATATGTATACATAGTTAACCAGAATTTCCATTAATATACATACGGGATCCATTGTGAAGCATGCTCGATCCCAGTCGTAGGAGCCTCCCATCGTCTTCAACTGTTTATAAATACGGTCACCTTTCCTGTCGAAATAAATAATTTTCTATATAACTCCCTAAATTGCATTGCGTCTCTCCACATCTGAATGTATAAATGTTTTTGCACAGTCTCTGTTGTGTCAGGATGCTGACGTGACAATATAGAGAATGTTCTTTCCTGCCATTTGTCACATATTCAAGACCTCTCCTCAAAATTCTACGCTACATATTCTATATTTATCAAAATATAGGTTAATTCATCGCCAAATAGATTTCAAAAATGAAGATGAATTTCAAAGTAGAAATATAACACTGGAACATCTCTAGCGTGTTCTAGGACTTCTAGCAAACGTCGTGAGGTGTTACTTTTAGGGTAAAACCTTGGGTGACACCGATGTAATCACCTTTTTAATTTTGTGGATTCCTCGCAGTTAGAATTAAAGACGAGTTCAGACTTGGCAATACAACCATAAAAACACGATTCTAGATCAAGAAAAAAACTACTAGGAGTGAACAATATATTACAGACTTCAAGAGATACCATTTGAAAATATTCATTCTGAAAACTGAATTCCAATCAGGTCCAATCTTCCATGTAAGATCGCTTTACGATACTAATCTGTGGATGTACTGTACATACATATTCAAACTGTTACTTACGAATGTTTCCACTCCCAGATTTTGTCGACGAAGGCCTGCCTGCCGAGGTCGTGGCGCGTTTTCTGCTCCTCGCGCATCAGTTTCTTCTCAACCACCACCTGAGTGGCGATACCCGCGTGGTCACATCCCGGGTTCCACAGAGTCGTCTTGCCCTTCATCCGGTGCCTGGTTAGTGCAAGACAAGTCTCAGCCTTGGATCACCCAACACCCATAAAATCTAGCAATAGTTTTTATAACATGACTTCAGTTGAAATGTAACAAGGGTTTCCTGGCTATTGAAATTAAAAAGCCATTGAATATGATATTATACATGAAATAAATTCATTATGAAACCCAAACCAAGATGATGTATTGAAATGTTAAGGATGAAGCTACAGTTAAACACAACTCATCCTGAGAGCGGAGATGACATTATGATGTAGCACTGTGCAAACTTACGCGACGGCATCATCTTTAAACCGAGCTTGTAATTATAAACGTCGCTCCTGATAATTCAAATTTTATCGATGTTCATTTCGAGGAAAGAAGACACAAACGATCCTAAATGTTTTACTCGCCTTGCAGATAAACTGTGTGTATTCCTCTCCAGTCGCTGTCTGGTATAATAGATTTCTAGTTAAACGGGTGAGAGACTGATTCCTTTCTAGCTGCATAAAACGCTCACTTACCAACGAGTGATGGAGTCCTCCACAGAGTTGGTCAGAGCATGGCCCAAATGCAGGGTGCCCGTGATGTTTGGAGGAGGAATCACCATTACAAAAGTACCTTTAGGATTGTCGGCATAAACGTCAGCTTTCTGTTGAGAAATCACATTTCGGGATCAGTTTGTCATTCTTGGTGAGGTATACTGTCAAATTGGAAAATATTGTTACATGATTGTTCTTCTTTTTTAAAATCCCATTCTTTGTTCTTTGAAATTTAAAAAAATACTTGACCATTTATTTCAATGTAAACTCAACCAGACCCGCACGATTGTATCCTTGCAGTGATCATCAAACACTATCCAGTCATGTACTTATTGCTGAATATTTATATCCCGTTTCACAATTTGTTGCGTTTTAATTCTGGGATGTCAGCTGGGTTCATGGAAAAACGAGCAAATCTGTCGTATGGAATTTACTGCTTCAGAGAGACATGGGAAAGACATCGTTATTGGAATAGTTCTGGGGGGCGTAGGGAGGTTTGGTCAACTGTTTATTCGTGTGAATAAGGCCCAATTTGTTTTATCTTTGTTTTGTACAAGGGAAAATAGTATAAACTGAAAACAAGGATTTCCTTGGAAAAGAGGAAAACTGCCATCCTTGTTTTATGATCTTTGGGGTAAATTCTTATAGGTTTATTTCTAAGGGTTACAAATAAAACCTAAAACTTACTCCGTACTCTGGTTTAAAGAACCCTTCTTTCTCCCACCAAGAAAACCAGGCAGCTTCAACATATTTGGGGCTGTAGGCCTCTGGCATCGGTTGTGAGATATCTGAAATAGAGAATGTGTAATTTGCACGACCATGGGAAACCAGTGGAGAATAGGAACATAAAAGTGGTATAACTATACTACAAAATTTACCCGGACCCAATAGTACAGAAACCAAGATCCAAGTCTCACTTTGAGAATACCCCTTGGCGTTTTAAGTGGAATGCAGGTGGGTGAAAAGAGGTAATAAAATCATATGAAAATCTCGGTGGTTTTTTATGCTGGATATTTTGTTTGTTTTATCGATTTACTTTTTTTCTTTTTATGTTCCTATCCAAATATCTGCTTCATGAGTTCCACTCAATGACACGTGTGAAGTCAAGTGTGAAGGTTATAGCCAACACTATGCCGAAAACTGCAGTCGTTACCAGTAGATTATATTACTACTGATGATGAAGTCATCATAGACACTTAAAAATTGTGATCGCACACGGCCATGTAGGACGGTCATAGCCGTGTTAATCGTGTCAATTTCTAGGCAAAAAGAAAATAATACTTAACAGATAATAGATATGAATATGAACCAGAAAACATAACCCAATCAACTCAAAATATTTTTATAAAAATTTCATTCAGTTTGAAAACTATTGAAGTAAGCAAGATTTGGTTGCTTGTCATTGACATTAAACTGTTTCTATTGTAATGGGTATCGCTCATTTTGATTCAGAGGAGAAAATGGTTGTAAAAAATGATTTTCTTTTCTCAAGATGAAGCTCAACTCCCATGAGTACAGTTTGGATTCCAGGTCAACATGAATTATTGGAAGTGCTCATAGACGACTGACAGACGACTTCCCTTTTATCTGTCATTTTTACAAGTTCGCGATGTTATCTTTATCAGTTTCATCAAAATGATGAAACTTCTAAATCTAGATAAGGTGATATTTAATCTAGCAATCAGGAAGTAATAACATCAGAATCAAAAGCAAATACATATATCTCAAGTTGTCTGACCTGGTGTTGCATCATAATTTCAAAATTCAAGACCAGTGATGTTATCAAAAGCAAGTATCTCATAACATGGACAGTACCTTTCTTTTCTCCTGGTGCTGTATTAGCATCATAAGTAATAATTTCCCGTTCTTTCGTCACCTTTGGTTTCTAAGGGGGGAAAAGAAAAGTAAATATGATTAAGTTGCATTCAAGGTAATCAAATCCCCTAATATCAAAGGACGTGTTATCATTTGCGTTTCTAGTCAGGCAGGTGGTGTCATAAAATCATACAAACATCAAACACTTGGGAATACAATAAACCGTGACTGGCTACCACTCGCCAATTTTCACGCATGGGTTGTATGGTCCCTTTGAGGGTGTGAACTACAAAACCATAGTTAGTTGGTAGATATCTAAACCATTAAATATAAGTCTAAATTGAATTCGAAATGTTATTGTTGATAATCGAATAGGGATATCAGTTGGGGGTCAGGAAAAAAAAGAAATATTTTTCAAGTGGAATCTACTGCTTCAGAGAGACATGGAAAACACATCATTATAGCCAATAAGACGGTATCTGGATGCTACGCTTCACTGCCAGCACCCTTCAGTTTTTGGGCGGTGAGCGATAGACACTACGCTTTGTTGCAACGGCCCTTCAGTTTTGCATCAGAACTCTGCCAAGAATTTATGTAGAAACTTCAAATAAGAACTGCCATGTAGCTAACAAGGTGGCAGTCACAAGATCAGGTTTATATGTGCCAGTATGACTGTCATCAGACCATAAATATGGCATAAACACGAAGCACAGTATCCCAAACGGCCATTGCACTATCTTGTGAGAACGAAGCGTAGAATCTAATTCATGAAGCGTAGTGTCCCAATCATGCTGGTGACAAAGCGTTAGCTATGCAATGGGACTGGGGTTTGTGGGGAAGTTTGAACCACAGTTTATTGGTGTGAATGACTGAGGCTAAATATATTCTTTGTTTTATACAATAAAAATAATTCTATACACTAAAAATTAAAATAAGGAATTCCTAGAAAAAGTGGAAAACTGCCATCTCTGATCGATGTGTCATACATAGTATCATTGATTATACACAAATTTTACAGATACCTTATCTGTCTTCTGTGGCTGTGCTACTAGTTTGGCTTGCTTGGCCATAAACTTCTCCAATTTTTCAAGCTTTTTTGAGTCCTTCTTTATTTGTGCGTCTGATTTTGGAGTTCCATCTAGATTAGTTTTCGATCTCAAAGTCTCCATCTCTGCCTGCATGTCATCTGTTCCTCCATCTGTTTTTTCTTCCTTTGTAGACTTTGGTTTATCAACTTTCTCGCCTTTCCCTTTGCTGCCTTTTCCCTTATTTGCTTTGCCCTTCTGTCCAGCCTCAGGCGCTGCAGGGGTGTTTAGACTGGCACCAGAATCCGGTCCATATTCATTAACATCTTTCTTCTGACCAGAAAAGTTTGCAGTGTCGTTGCCATAAGATTGTATATGATGATACCACCTTTCTAAATGAACATATGAACTGTTAGAAATGTTACCAAGTGCCGCAAATACGACGGCGTCTGCTTGTGTCGGTGTATGTCCATCAATATAGCTCCTCTCAGCTAAGTAGTCGTTCAAGGCACGACGGCCAGAATCGGTCTTCAAATCTCCGAATCCCATGTTGGACTCTGAATGCTGCTCTAGGCCTACCAGGGGGCCTCCTTATAGCACAGAATCGAGGGGAAATTATGGGTTTCTCAAACGTCAACACGTGAACATGTGGATGTATTGCGTGAGACCGGCTTCCCGGAAGCGGAAGTGAATTTTCGCTGATACTTACCTGTCTCCACCTTTAACCCGACAACTGGGTACCAGCAAATGCATGCTTTATGTAAAACCAACATGGCAGCCTCCATCGCAAGCCGCTGTGTCCTTTCAGTACCCAAATTTTCATCAAGGGCGTTGTCTGCAAATATTGTTGTTACACGCAATGTGTTTTCTAGGACAATACCGGTCCGAAGATTATATTCGGGAAATTCTACGGTAAAAACCTGGGCACCTCTCTCAAAATATGCATTGACAGGTGTGTTGTCAACTGCCATCGTTGGTACAGCCACATTTGTTTGGGTTCAAGAGAAACTTACAGTCGCCGCTGACAATGGTCTCCAGAAGTCCGAGAGGCCTTATTACCCACCATCTAAATCGGTAAGACGAAAGAAAGATTGTGTATTCCTAGGACCGTATTACTAGATCTCACAGCCGACTAGGTTTTATGAGGACGAGTCTCAGTAGGCGCATAAATAGTATTTATGATTCAGAGGTGATCATTCTCATTCTGTGCCAACCTTCAGACGGATAGGTCTTCTATCTTCAGTAACCCCTTCCTCACACATGTATTTGTATAATATCATATTTTTCTTCTTTCAGATTAAAAGTAACACTGATGACACTGGTCTCAAGCTCACGCTGTACCAGTACGCAACATGTCCGTTCTGCTGTAAACTCCGGGCCTACCTCGACTACCGGGGATTCTCCTATGACATAATTGAGGTGAACTCTGTGCGACGAAATCAGATCAAATGGTCGAAGTACAAGAAAGTCCCCATCCTCGTTGTCGAAGGAGTCGGACCCAACGGATACATTGTAAGTATTTTATACAGACACTAGTGTATTAAACTGAAATTGACTTGTCAATTTCTTTAAACAATTGTCAATAATGATACCCGGTAATATGTTTATTGACTCAGATAGTGTTATATCATTTAATACAGCTTGGAGCATAATGATGACAGTGAAAGAAAGGTACAGTATAAATACAATGCAAAAAGCACTAATAAAATGCAATATGTTTATAAGCGGCGATTCTATATTTTTCCTTATTTTTTCCTTACAGCTCAGATTTTCAATGAGATTAGTAATAAATCATAACATCATTTCTAATTATGTTATGAAGTGTTACGTCACTATTGAAGAAGAGTATCCCTTCAGTAATTTAACCAGTGTAAGCTATAAAGCAGTATATTTTCACAGGATCCAAAACACTACGCTTCATTTCCAGCATGCTTGGGACATTACGATTTGCAATGGTTGCCGCGTACACTACGTTTCGTGTTTATGTCCTTGTGGAGTGTAGTAACTGTCACCTTGTTAACTACAAGACATTTATGGTTTCGAGTTTTTACATCAATTCTAGACAAGTGTTCTGGCATAAAACTGAAGGGGTGTTGTGACAAAGCATCGTGTCCATCAGTCACCTCCCAAAAACCTAAGCATGCTGGCAGTGAAGTGTAGTGTCCAGATACCGTTTAAACTATTTATCCTACCCTTAATAAAAAACGCCATAGGCTTAACATGGGATTTGTTTATGTCACGGGTGTGACATAAAGTGTTGTTTATGCCACTACTTTCTGATACTGCAAAAATATGGAAATGGGGTAGGTTAAAATCTAGACGCCACTCGTTTGAGTTTGAGCTTATTTATGCCACTCATTTTGTTGGCTCCACAATGTCACTCGTCTTCGAATCGTGAAATTATGGAGCCAAGAAAATGAGTGGCATAAATAAACTCAGACTCAAACTTGTGACGTCTCTTCATAATATAGATGAAATAGGGTGCATTTTAATCATATTCTAGAATTCTGAACTGATTCCCTTGATTTCATAGCAAATGCATGGTATTGACATCACTTTCTTCCTTGCAGCAACTGAACGACTCATCAGTAATCATAAGCACTCTGGAGAGTTTTTTGGTAAACCGTAGAGAGACGATTGAGACGCTCCAGTCATACTATCCTGTTATGGAATCGAAAAACGACAAAGGAAAAATCCACCAAGAATACCCAAATAGATATTTCATCATGTATGGAGAAAATAAACCTAAAGGAAGCGCCGAGTCGAGAAAGTTAGTATTTTGTTTCAACTTACCGTAACTTGGCTTCAGGAAACTCATGTGTATTTTTATGTCCTTCGAATTTGAGATATTACCAAAGAAAAGACTTATCTCCTATTTTACGAACTTCAAATTGTCTTAGCTTGTCGGTTTCTCTTATGGCCGCAGTTGGTAAATAACTTTATATTAAAGCTGCAGGTTTATAATTGTGGGAAAATGTGAACTCTCTGATCCAACTAACGACAAACAATTCCCATTATAAAAAAAAGAAATGATAATTTCCAATGTATAACGAAAATATCTCGAGAACATATATACATGTACATGTATATATTTGTTTTGAATTTATGAAAATTATAACTTACATACATACGACACGAAATTATGGAGCCTCTTTTTGTTTACAATATCGCCACGTCTAATATGATTTCTTTTTGTTATCAGGGAAGAGCGAAAGTGGCGTCATTGGACGGACGCTGTGCTGGTTCATACTTTGTCCCCCAATGTGTACAGGACGCCGTCAGAAGCGCTGCAAGCATTCCGCTACTTCTCGGAGGCTGGTGAATGGGAGAAGCACTTCAATGGGTTTGAACGTAGCCTTGTTATTTATATGGGAGCTGCTGCTATGTTCCTCGTCGGCAAGACACTGGTAAAAAAGTAAGTGATTTGTTCTTGTTGAGATGTCTTTTAAGGAAACAAACCTTTTTTGCTGAGGTTCCACCAATAAATGACCTCAACAAAGTGAAATTGTCGATAGAACTTAATGTATAGCTCCCCACGTATCACTCTGTAACGCACAATCTCTCCACTCATCACACATACCATCCATCACTTTGTTCACTCATCATACCTGCCACTCATCACCCTTTCCCGTAACAACCCTCCATTGATCACACCTACCACTTGTGACCGTCTCCCCACTTATCACGCCTATAATGCATCTATTTATCTCTTACCATCTCTCCACTTATCACATTAACCACCTACCAGTTTTCCCATAACACTTCCATCACCCATCTTCTGGAAACTCATCAGTCGGCCACTGCTATAGTGTGTCATAAAAATAAAAGTACAAATACCTGTTAATATAATTCATCAATTGACTCTATAGTTGGTCCCTATATACCCTCTGAGTGGGACGTTAGATCAGAAATATACAAACAAAGAAACAGACTCTGACTACCATACCCTTACCATACAGCATTGTATGAGACAACATGCTTTAGTGTGGATCCTCTTTTATTTGTTTCACAATTATTCTTTTGTACGTTATGATCAGAAGTGTTCTTGCATCATATTCTAAACTTGTTCAACAATATTAGAGTCAGAGAGTAGGCAAATGGTTAGATTCCTAATAGAGGTATGGTCAACAAAAACTAATCTATTTGAAAATGTGTTTCTGCAGATATAACCTTAAGAAAGATGTTCGCGAATCACTCTATGACGTTTGTAACGAGTGGACGAAGATGGTCGGAAAGAAAGCCTTCCTGGGAGGTGACGAACCCAACCTATCTGATTTGGTAAGGAAACTATTAAATGCATACGGTAATTTGGTGTAATTCAAGTAATATCTAACCAAGATCTATTGTCTATTTGAAAATAGGCCCTACTTTGTGTATCGTTTGATAGAAAGCACAATTATACCCGTTATTCTTTGTAAAATTACCTGTTATCTGTTGTGAAATATGAATTGCCAAAGAATAGGCTGTTAGACCAAACCATACATGTAATCTATATTTTATGTTACAGTCAGTTTATGGCGTCTTGAGCTCCATTGAAGGATGTATCGCTTTCCAGGATGCCCTTGAGAACACGAAAATCGAACCCTGGTACAACAGCATGAAAGCTTCAGTGTCTTTTCACAAGGGGGCGACAATAATGTCCAGTTTCGTCCATGAATAATTAATTTCTGCTGAGGACAAGATAGTATCCACGACAAGATATCCACTGTATATATAAACTTAGTTAATTTACAGTATTCATATATACTATACTTCCAATGACGAAGCATGTGTTTATGTCACGGGCGTTATCATGAGTCTTTAAGTTTTACAGATTCAGTAAAATTTACCATAGAAGACGACTCATATGTTATTATTTTCCATTAAATCGTCATCTTAAGTAGTTCTACATGCCACATGTATCTCTACAGAATATATTTGTTCTTGTTTCTTTATCAAACCTCAGTGTGAGCTATATACAACAGAATTTAACTTTTTCGACAAGACACAGTACATTAGGGGGAGCCGAGGAACAGGCAGGTGACTTACACAACTCGCATCATAGCGAGTCAAAGGAATCCTACCGTTTCAGTCGGTTCACCATGGGTCTTTAAGTCATAATACAAGGCAGACTATGCTGCAGACAACCTAAGACATGTTACTTCGTCTGTAGAACCCTGGTGGTTTTATCTGTCCATGTCCGCGCTAACCCACAGTTGCTCGAAACTGTAGTGGTTTTCGATTGTTTACGACATCGAGATAAGCAATAAATCATGTTAAAGTGTAACACTGGAACTGAGCCGGCATACCTGTAGGAATGGCTCTTAATGTGGGGAGATTTGTGAGTCACCCAACGAACAATGCCTGCAGTATCAAGCTAATTAGCATAACATTTCTAGTAAACTTGCGCCTATGATGGGTGATAGGGTATCAAATTTTTATAATATTGTGAGGAGGGGTGCTGTGTGTGGTGAGCTGCTGCTTTGTGGTCCTCCTGTGAAACTGACCACTGCATATGGGGTAAAACGTTATGTATTTTGAGAGTACATACAGAGAATCCAAATTTCAACGTTACGCTTGTTCCAGTAGGGTACAGTACATTTATATAAATGTTAAACCAACTTCGTTGAACTACTCGGCCTGCAATATATAGAAAGTCTAAGCTGAATGTTATTGAACATAAAAATATCGAGCGGATCGCTTAGCACTGAGGTCCGAAAACCCTGTGGAGCATATGGATTTTCGCAGTGTAGTGGGTGCACCAGCAAAATTTGGTAAATGTTTGTGGATTTTCTGTCAAGTATGGTCTCAAGATGTGTGTCTAGAAAAATTAACTTGAGCAACTGCGAATAACAGGTATTTACCAGCGGTTTCCTCGAGTTGTCAAAGAGGAAACAAATTGGACATTGATCTACCCCCCCCCCCCCCCTCCCAATGAGAAGAAGAGGAAAGCACCTTTTACTGGGAAACGATTTTACGAAGACTATGGCATCTGCCGTCTAGAGCTATCTGTAGATTACGCCTTCCTGTATTTTATTCTAGGGACTAGGTAATTAGCAGAGGTACTTACTGAAGTGTTAGAACTTTAATATTCTAGAGAAGGCTACTGTTCTATAATGCACGGTAGTTTACTTCGAACTCTTCTTAGTGTACGTGGAGCATCATATTCGAACATTTCTAGTAGATTCAGCTTTAAAAAATTTACTATACAGTTTTTCTTTTTTTTAGAATACCCATCTGAGGAGTACAAATCAATTCTGTATTCTAGAAAATTGTACGAAAGATTGCTCAATCGTTCTTTACTTCTATTATGGCACATTTCACTATTGAATATTGTAGTCTACGTTACTCTACACCAGGTAGAGGATTCATATATTTGCTGATAAAAATGATATTCCCCGTAAACGCTCAGGACAATGTCTTTATTTAACAGTAAGTTAACATTAATGTATGTACTTGACATGACTGGTCGTGACCATCATTCTTAAGGAAATATTCTATGGGCATCAGTTATGAAGACGATGTAATTTTAGAGTCCCGATTTTTTTTTAGCTGAATGCCTTGAATGTACGACACGTAGGCGGAATTCTTTTTGTATCATCCGTGCCAAAAATAAAGTTAAATTCAACAGAAGGCCGCTCTTTCAGTGTTCCTTTAAATTGTTACTTATTTAGTTCATCAAATTATCATCATGGTTTACACTAAAATGAGATGTAGAATCTCCCTAGAGTGGTCCTTATTGATCGAAACCAATATTTGATGCAAGTCCTATCATTACCATACATAATGGCTGGGGGACCGGGGTAGGGGATTTATTTCACGAGTGGAGATGACAAGTTTTGTGTACCATGAAGCTATAATAACTATATCAGAGTAGCTACTCCTAGGCATTTTCAGCATGCAGGATTAAATTAACCCCAAAATCACATTACTTTCGACCCCGTACCTACCAACGCCGTTGAAAAATGCACAAACCTGAGTACTAAGTCGTAACGAACAGGAAGGTGAATAGCACTTATATCAGGTAATAATGCATTATTTTCACCCATTGGCGCCGGTTGATACAGGAGCGCATCATTTTCCGAGACTTACAATATCATAATTTATATGAAATGAGTAAGGAAAAAAACCAATAAAGGTTAAACTTTCACAGAATGTAGGCATAACGTTACATTTAATATTTTGGTATATACCGACACTACTACCTGGCCTTGCGTGCGCTGCCTTGCAGACACCCGGCGCTAAAGGGTTGTCCCTCCTTGTAGATTACCTTTTGGTTTACTAAGTCTATAACCAAATAATTGTTTCCGAAAAATCTTTGATGAGAGAAAACGAAAGACAATTAAATTAAAAGTCACTTTATTCACACCATACAATTTTAAAATTACAAATTCAATTGCGAGTAGGATAGAAACATAAGAAGTACTACAACTTCCTTAAGATTGGGGTAATGCAATTCATATTTATCGATGTGTTGTGCAAAACATCTAAAGAAACACGGCCACTTCGGCAATGTGTATGAATGAAGTATCTGAACGATAACCTGGACTTGAGACATATGGGTTAAAAGATCCGTTGTCTACAATATTCTTTTTTTTATCTTTTTTATAAGGGGACTTTTTCTTCACCACCTTGGTGAATATTGTAAACTAACAGATATGTCTTCCTCGCCGTTTGTACATCTGGCACCGGTCCAGAATATGTCAGGTTAAATAATGAGAATGCTATTCCAGCCTATAGACCGGGAAACTGTCTTTTTTTCCTCTTGATTTTTGACGTATGCTGCACTATGTGAGCCGCATAATGTCCACATCAGAGAACACACTGGATGTCCACAAACGTTCTCTACTCAGCTTAATGGCAGCATCAATTTTGTTAAGATTTTTGCGATGACTTATCGTCCCTCAACTGGAATGGAATAAGACATTTTTTTACGATATGTAATTAAAGTACAGGTAACGGTAAAGGTAATTTCCTTGAGACCAGACTTGTCCGCATTACAAATGTAAGGTTTTTCCCCCCGGAAAGATTAACGCAAACAGAAACTACCACTGCTCTGACGTATTTCACTAGTTACTTTATTGAATTCTGTAAATGTGGTTCATACTCCCAACCTGCTAGCGAAAGAAGAGATGAGCCCACTTTTAGACTTCATGAACTTTAATTGCACTGAATTACTGATCATCCATATAATTTATAATAAAATAGGTGTCAATACTGATACTTACAGTATGAGGAGACGTCGATTTCCTCTGGGAGTTCTGTGATGTTGACTTCAAATCGTTCTTGGACGTCGTTGAGCACCTTGGCGTCAGTCTCGTCTGACACAAATGTGATGGCCAAACCCTTGGTACCAAATCGACCAGCACGTGCCACCTACAAAATGAAACCATACACATTAGTACACAATTAGTTTGGTCGGTGACCAAATTCACTATGAATTAAAGGTTTCATCGGATTCACTAATCAGGCACCTTGATTAATTTGACTATGTCAAGACACGTGATGTCACTTTTTAGGGGACGAGGAGGTTCACCTCGACCCATCCCAATTCACTAAAAAATGGAAAGGAATTCTGGAGATTGGGCAACCTTGCCAGTGTCACCTATTATGCCACCGTTCCCACCTAAGTTAATCTATAGGGCGACTAAGAAAATAGTCCCTCGAGAGTGGGAATCTATATCAACCTCTTCCTTATGATTTACAAGGTAAAGTGGTGATCAGATGGTAGAGTCCTTAGTCCGAAAATCAATTAAAATATATAAAAATGTATATACGTTTTTAACACATCACAATCTTGTAACAATGGAAAGCTTCAGGTATAATGTCTTTATTGGATTGCAGTACTTACTCTGTGGAGGTATGTGTCGGAGTCCTCAGGCATATCATAGTTGAAAACGATGTTGACTCGTTCAATATCCATTCCACGACCAAACAAGTTCGTGGCAACGAGGATACGCTTTTGGAAATCTTTGAACTGTTGGTATCTTGACAACCTGTAACCATGTAAGAATTCATTTAGACTCGTTTCTTTAAATTTTACAAATTTCCTACACACAGAAAAAGCGGATACCAAAATCTGAAAATGGTAAGAATTGCTTTATGGTTCTTCTTTCACATGGTGTAGCTCCTACTATGAGACACTATTGATGCGTTTTTTTTCTTTCACTTATTTCTTTTCAGTGTATCTTGGCTGTAATTTTACAGCAAAATGTAGCAATTTCAACCAAAAATTAAGTTTCAGTACTTTTCATTTATAGAAAATATAATCTTTAGCAAACAACGAAAGTCCTACACCAATTACGAAAATAATTCAAAACTTGCCTCTCTTCTTGGGTCATGACCCGGTGAATGGCAATTGCAGGGAAGTTTTGTTCGACAAGGAGTTGAGATAGGGCCATACAGCGCTGCACAGACTTCACAAAGATAATCACCTGGAAGAACAATGCTCATTATAGCACTTATACCGTAGAGCCTGCAATAAATTTTTCACTCGCCCAAAATAGGACACACCTAGTTCCGAGGGCTTACTAAGTTATACAATTACTTAAACAATCTCAAGAGGGAAGTTTCCTTGAGGTGCTTAATCATACCAATTATGTTATGGATTTTTCAAGTTACTGTTTCTAAAAGCTTTTTCCTTATTCAGTCATAAGTCCAAAAGATGAGATACACTGTAATATTCCAAGATAACTACCGAGCTTTTAGAATACCTGGTTGAATTCTAACGCATCGAGCAACTCAAAGAGTTTTCTGTTCTTCTCATTGTCCTTCAGCTTAACGTAATGTTGTTGGAGACCGTGGAGGGTCAGCTTGGAGTCGTCATCTACGTACACTTCCATCGGCTGCAATGACATAATTAGTCAGGAACACATGCACATTTCAAAGTCAAATCGGTCTTAATTTCATCTAAGTTGCTTAACTTTTTTTTCAAATATGAGGAGATAAGTTATTCATATCATAATTAAAACGCGTCCATTACATGTACAGGTAACGGGTAACAGGGAACGGTTAACTGAATAAGAGCTTCGAATTATCACAGGTGGTTAAAAGTGAAAGTTCTCTGAAGCAGCGTTTCCAGAAGTAAGCATTCAGCAGTGTGACGGCCAGTCGATCCGGGCAGAAGAAACCACCTTTATGGTCCTTCGTTGGTGTCGCACCTGGCAGCTCCTGGGCTCGGCCAACCGTCCATGGCTTTCCCAGGCTCTCGTCACGTACGACTGACTTGGGCGTTGTCCTCATGTTAGATTCCCTAGTCTTCCTGACGTCTAGATCCCTGGGATGATGTCAACCTCACTACCGCAACAAACGGATTGGTAACAGCCCCTGGCTATCAGGAAACCCCACACTGTAGGTAACCCCTGCATCTATGCCGTTCTGTATCAGCCTAGTCTCCATGTGATATACAGCTTCATGGTATTATTTTCTATTGATCATGAAAACATTTCATATGCCACTTTCTAATTTAGCGATCTAGTTATTGAAAGGTTGTTTTACGTAGAGGGAATGAGGGCATCACTATTCAGCCGAGACTGCTAGACACTTGGGCTATTCATTAACTGGCAATGGAGGACGAATAATATCCTACACAAAACACTTATCCCTTTTCTAGATCTTTTGTTCTGGAGTTTATCTTAGAAACAGGCACTACTGCAAATAGTTTGCACTTAAAGAACCTGGCTGCAACGGTAAATTTAATGACCTTCCACTTGCATAACCAACAGCGAGACATTCATACATGATCTTTTATCTCCATGGCAGAAACACGACAGGACGACATCGCCAACTCCCAGTACCTGACTGAAGTGAGGTGTCGCAACCCCTACTATGTATTCAAGGTCGCTAGCCAACACTCGCAGCCGGGTAGAAAGGAGAAACTTTGTCAACTGAACGTTACCCAAAACCAACCAACAAGCCGATAGTTGCATGACGTATGCGGGAAAAGACAGATCAAAGACCCTAATGCAAATGCAACCTTTTCCATATCACGATTTGCCCAAACTGGAACTTCAAACATAACGGCCTCATTTCAGACACGATTGTCCCTAATGGTTGCCAACATATAATTTTTTTTGTCAAGCGAAAAATAGTCATTTACTTCTAGTGATGTTAGACTGGTGCACTCTAAGATACTATCTCATCATAGTGGCCAATGCCCTCCAGTTGTTTTTTTTATTTGAATAACTGAATCATCTTTAATAATCAAGATACTGCAGTCAATATTGACGATTTGCAAACTCACTGTAGTTATAAAAATGGTCAATTAATTTAGTCAGACTTCTCGCCCCATTTTCTCGAATTTCTCACTGCATTCATTGACTGCAGTTCAAACTACTCGAGGCTCCTTTGTCAAAAGATATATTTGGTTTTTAAACATTGCCATTTGAAATTTAACATGTCGAACACTCGAAGACAAAGGTGCCTTGAGGCCAACATGTTACCAAGACAACTGGAGTCTGCTTTACGTATGATGCTCTTCCCTCCCAGACTTCTTATAAGCTATCGTATCACTTTGAAGGCCCCTTGTTATATTTGTTTTCTTTTCCCTAAGAGATTTGGGTTTATCCACAAGCGCCCCAACAGAATAATGGGCTGTTACCAAACGACCAGTAAGAAGACAGCAGTCCTCAGTGACAAAACAGCTCTGGTAAAATCCTCCACAGGTTTTTCTCAGTGAAGGAAATCCGATGTCAGAAGCGTCCACTTAGAACTGTGATGGCTCCATTTCAGATTCGACCATGGTTTGGGCAGTGACTGAGTCCGTGCAGAGAAGCGTCGTCACAATCTCAGCCTGCACTCGCCAATGGACGCTCCAGCCAGGTGGGGTTGTTAGGTGGCAGAGTGAGATGGGGGAGCATATTTACATCTTGCATAAACTTCTTGCAGACGGGTCGGATGTCCTTTGACAATGTAGCTGAGAACATCATCACTTGTTTCTCGTGTGGCGTCATACGGAAGATGTCTTGTACATCTCTTCTCATGTCTGCAACAGAAAATGTTTGAATTTAATTAATTTCAGCCGTAGAAGAATCTCCCTAATTACTGTAAGTAGTTACATTTACATAAATTGCCTGAAATTTATACACTTAGTAATATATAAATACCACATATCGCAACAAATATGGACACCGAGGTAAACCCCTTTTTCACAGCAATAATATTGGAGTGTGAATGTTGATTATAAGCAGAAACTACTGCACAGCGAAGAATCTATTCGAGTAGCTTTGTGACTTTCTGTTAGGTCTTTGTGTGTTATAACACTAGCCAAGTTTTCACAATTCTTTGGCCTTTAAATAAGACGAAGTTGTGCCTCACCGAGCTGTTCGAGTACTTTGTCGCACTCATCTAGGATGAAATGCTTGGCATGTTTGAGGTTGAGGCTTTTGTTGCGACCCAGGGCGAGGATGCGACCTGGAGTTCCGACGATGATGTGAGGGCAGTTCTTCTTCAGCACTTCCTCGTCTTTCTTGATTGACATTCCTCCGAAGAAGACAGCCACTTTCACGTTGTTCATATACTTGCTGAAGCGTTCATACTCTTTGCTGATCTGGAAAGCCAATTCTCGGGTATGGCAAAGAACTAGCACGGACACCTGCAAGGAAGAGAAAACATGTTGATTTTAAAAAGCATACAGTAAATGAAAATTGTATTTGAGCTTAACAATTTTACTATCATATTACAGGGTTCGTACATAGACAGACCAATAAATTCCAGGCCCTAGTATTCTTTTTTCCAGGCATATCTGGTCACTGTTTTCAAACCTGTCTGATTCGTCACCATATTTAGTTAAATTTTCTTTATTTTCCTTACTACCTGTGGAATTTCAGTGGTTTGGGATAGATATCTTCAAAATTCCTTTTGTTTTTGCTACTTTTAAAATGAAGAAAAAATAATCAAAGCCATGATATATTATTAGCAATTTGCTATACATGGTCAAATAATGGATTTTTGGAACTGCCTAATCTAAGTCACTGAGATTCCATAGGCCGTTAGGTACCATAGTTAAGGAAAGCTAATAATAACCAGAATTTCATAGACTAAAAAAAATTGTTTTATGCAAAACTTAATTTTCCAGGCTCTTCCAGGCTTTCTGTGAGAATTCCAGGCTTTTCTAGGCCTGGAAAACCCAAAAGCGTAATTCCAGGATTTTCCAGGCCCTGTACGAACCCTGATATTAGTCATATTTATATACGACATTCGGTTTACATATACAAACATGCCTAAAATCGGATGTTCTATGGAACCTGAGAACACTACAGAAGGACTGACTGGTATGATATCAACAAACACCCAAAAAATTCAATATCTAGCCATTTGCTATTCTATCAAAAGTGAATTTTGCATACCTGACCGTCAGTTGGTTCAAGTTGTTGCAAAGTGGCCAAGACAAAAACAGCCGTTTTGCCCATACCGGACTTTGCTTGACACAACACGTCCATGGAAAGGATAGCCTGTGGAATACATTCGTGTTGAACTGAAAGAAATTCAAAAAGACCATCAAAAATTATACAAAAATCATTCCTTATCTGAAGATGTGAAGGTATGATCAAAACAACGAGTACCATTTCTCCATATCATAAATGCCTGTAGCAATGATAGCAATGCGAAAGCTTCATGTTTTTTCCTATTCATTCAAAAGTCCATGCAACCAAGGGGTCAAAATTAGCAACTTGTTAAGGAATCTGTTGCAGGCTCTAAAACATAGGTTGTGGAATCTAAAAAAAAGAAGTGTTGTAAGCTATATAATTGTTATGCAAGAATGTGCGATTCAACCAAAATTGCGCAACATCTAGATTTAGCAAAAAATACCCTTTAACACCTACAAGTACAAATCAAACCAGTTTAACACCGAAGAGTTTATAAATCGTTTTTTCTCTGGGAGCATCTTACCTTCAGAAGGATGTTCAAAACCACAGTCCACGATAGCACGAAGGAGTTCGGGCTTCAGCAGGAAATCCCGGAAGCCAGAGCTGTGGATGGACACGTATGTTCCTTTTACTCCTTTGCCGGCCTTTTTTTCTGCGGCATCGCCGGAAGCCCCGACTGTGGTGTCCTCTTCATCATAGTCCAACAACTCATCCTCCTCTCCGTGCTTCTCAACGTCGTTCTCAGACATGGTGTAGATGTTTCTGTAAAAGAATATGGTTAATTAGTATGGCTTTATGAGACTTAACATATCTTATCCATGGATGTCAGTTACGGTCAAGTAAGTAAAATGAAATATGTTCTCTTGAAGAGACTAAGAAAAGATGGAAAATATATCAGTGTCTGTCGCAAGGTGGCGGATGAGCGTCTGTAGGGAGGTTCAATGGTAACTTACGAATTTAGCTGTATGAAGGTTCAAACCACTGTTTAATTGGCGGGAATAAGATGCAATTAATGTTACATTTGTTTAAGATACAGATAAGCCTTAGGAAACTTAAGTATAGAAAATACATTTTCATAGAAACCTATAAACACTGAAACCTTGTAGAGCAAAGAGGAGCAAGCAATGATATTTTTGTCATACCAAAAGAACGTTTCTAATAATTAGCTCTGATAAACCGGGGCAATGTGAACAATTCAAAAGAGAAACATGAGTAGGTTACAGTGTTTGGTACCTTCCTCCTGAGTAAGGGTACTTGGACCATACAACTGGAAGCCTTTACGCTTGGGACGATAAGCTTCGTGAATTGGACGATACGATTTGTTTTTGGTAGTTGGCGCCGTGGCCGCCTCGGACCATACGCTTTGTTTTCGAATTTCAGTGGCTCGCAGTGGCCAATCTTCTTCATATTTGAAACGAATATAGGTTACATATTTCCCTACCTTATGTTAAAGTTTCATGTCTTAATTCTTATGAGAAGTGAGTGAAATCACCCGGAAAATGTGCGGTCCTTGACAGGACGGCACATGAGTGATAATAGGTGCCCATAGCGATCGGACGGGCCGTACCATACACAGAATTTTCCGCACTTCCCATAGGAATTAAGAATTGAACCTTTTAGACGAGTTAGGGACAGATGTGACCTATAAGCATTCCAAATATAAAGACAATCGGCGGCACCGTTTTGAAGAAATCGGCGTTTGAATTTCGTCTGATAATCCTTTGCCAGTCCACTGCGGTTCACACTGCCCCGCTCGATCTACCGACAGGAAAGTTTACGGAGCGGTGCAGTGTATTGCCGCTGCCAGCAAAGCAGCCTTTGGTATGACACAATACACAATTAAAACATGAATATCTCTGGGTAGGAGCGTCTGATCTTCTTCGTATTTGGTAGGATTATAGGTTATATGTATCCCTTACTTGTGTAAAAGTTTCATAGCTTAATCCCAATGGGATCTCCAGTATGGAGACGGTTTGACAACTGCCGATTTCAGGCAACTTATTTTGAAGCGAATCTTATCATCAGTTCTAGTTCTAAGAATCTTATGGATTCTTTCCTATTGAAACGATTTGTACTCAAAAGAGTTATTGAAGATCTAGATACATTTCAAACCCTCTTAGCTACAGGTCCGTCTTTATTTGAAGTCCCTAATACAATTCCTCACGGAGTTCTGACATAAATTCGGAAAAAAATCGTATCGTCCACACGCGAAAAAGCGTATGGTCCGCCGCTCACGCGCGGAGAAGCGAGGCGTGCCGGCTCCGAAGCTTATCGTCCAGCATTCTTCATAAACACCACTACGAGCTCTAATGCCTCACTTTACAGTTTCAACGATTCGGTTACATTGTGAGGTTAAACTAAGCCCGATATACGTCACGTTAAAATATTTGTTAGAGGCCAACCGGAAGAAATAAGTCGGCGAGTCCGGCTATGTTCCACTATCCAACTCGGACAACAATGTCAATGGTGATTTAACTCCAATTACTAAAGAGAAAAGTCGAAATGTGTAATATTCACAACACTACAAAAAACATAAATATATAACTGGTGATGCGCATAACAAGATGAATGAACACGAATATACCAACAAATAAACTGATATCAGAACAAACCGCAAGGTGAAACCACAAAGCTTCCCATCTACAACTTACATTGTACGGGTTTTCATCTAGCCGAAACGACGGGTTCGACACATCAATGTAATGTAAACAATGACTACATTAGCAAGTCGTATTTGCTCATATTTACATGTATTTCCTGATATTGTGCAACTTGCTACCTGGATATAAATTGCGTATATCCCAAACACTAGTCACCGTGAACGTATTGAAAACGTATTTACCAGTCTTTCCGGGATTAAGATCCGAGGTTTAGGCAAAGTTTTACAAAAATGGCGATTGACTGCAGACAGTGCAGTGCAGTAGAGAAGCCTTGTATTTTTGGTCAGATTTGTATGCATTTCCCGATATTGTGAAACTTATAACCTCAATATGAACAGCGTAAAATCCAAATATTAATCAACATGAACGTATTGCAAACGTATTTGCTGTACTTTCAGGGTTTAGGTAATCCGAAGTAGACAGGTAGTTTCACCAAAATGGCGATTGACTTCAGTTGTAGAAGCCCTGTAATTTTGTCACAATTTCGTTATAAATCCTCACGAAAAATATCAAATATGCTGACACTAGGCTAGTTGGAACTATTATGAATACAACTAGAGTTAAAATATGTCATAGCATTAAAAGATGACTAAGATTATCAATGGATTATTAACATACCGGTAAGGTTCTTCTTGTGTAAAAGATGGCGGAATTGTGAGCTTGAGCCGGGCACTAGCAGCGTCAGCGTGGGTTAGGGGTCGAGGTCGCACTCTCTAAGCAGATACTTGGTTGTCTAAATAGTTTAGTCTGGCTCGTGGTATGTGAATGAAGAGTGAGTCTACGCTGGTTTGTTGGTCACCCACTAGAGGGACTCGGTGAACGTTGTCGTCAAATAATCATAGAGTTGTAACTTGTCTCAGTACAGCTCTATAAAATTATGTAGTAAAAGCACACTTATTAATTACAAAAACTTCTCATATTGTCTACACAAAATGAACTTTTGTTTCATTATTGAAAATCAATTAAAACAAGTTATGCCGTGCAATATTATGATCACGTGATGTACTTGGCGATCATGTGACTGAGCTTAGTACTCATGTGATGGAGGACCAACTCGAGAAAATGCATCTGAATCCGGAGCCAGCCGATGATACTGGGGCTGATGGTGCTGATACGGATGATCTAATTGATGATGTAGGGGAAGGTAAGTGATAAAACTTTAATTGGCACTTGAAACTTACTAACAGTACAAGTAGTGCTTCCGGTGAAACGAGTCACAATCACTGTGAATCAGTGATCACTCCCTAGACTAGAGTTAGACTAATACAGGTGTTGCCGTAGACTGGCCTCAGTCCCTGTACAGTGTACCCTACCACTCTCCCCCAGATCTTTCGCGGCGCTAGCGCTGTGCTTAAGCTTAGTCTCTGCCCCAACCCAAAGCCTGTTCACTGGGTATCCACAAAGGACAGGGGAGACCAGCGAACATTTCAGATTAAAAACAAGGCAACTGTCAAAAGTTATACAAGTCAAACAACTCACATATCATTAGTTTGGAAAGATAGGAATTGTTAAATTGGGTTAACAGACAATCCAGCTGTTTCTTTTTCATTTCTAAACCACTTTATGATGTGAATCTAGTGTTGATCAGACTGCCCCTTCGAGTGAGCACATGTGTTATGTTGACAAACAAAACCCTGTAACACATGAGGTGCCTTCCAATGAAGAAAGTAATCCCTAAGACATTACCTAATTTGATATAACAAATAACAGAAATGAGTGTAAATCATTTACCATATAAATATATGCATATCTATTTACATGTAAACCATAAAATACTGCCCAAAGCGCTAAGAATTTAGGATATTTCAAAACTGGTGTATGGGCCAGATTTGAGCCCAAACAGGCAGGTTGGGGCAGAGATATAAGCGGCCGCAGGAAGTAGAGCGCAAGATCTCTGCTGGGAGAGTGGTACCCTACCCCTCCACCCATTCTGAGTGACACAGGGACTCATCCGTAATCGGCCGTGTAGACTGGTGCGATTTTGCACCACTCTCTCCAAGCAGAGATCTGGCTCCTGGTCAGGATATCTGCTGGGTGATTGATACCCTCTCACTTTGTTCTCAATCGAGACATAGTCAGGAGTAGGCGAAATATATATATTGCTATAGGGAGCCAAAGTGAACCCGTTGCAACCACAGATAGCCGGTCACAAAATATTATTTCCGGGTATAGGCGCTCAGTACTTTGACTATGTAGGTTCAAGATTATATGTCTCATTCACCAATCTTTTAGATGTCATCATAGTTTTGAAACAAAGTTATTCAGAGACGATAGTTATAAACTCCACCTCAAAAGTAACAAACGAGACCAAAAACATAAGTCTAGCCTCAAACCCCCATAGCTTTAGCACTAAGCCTCGTTCTTACTGGCCACCGGAAATGGTGTTTTGAAGGTGGGTATCTGTTGTTTCAGCGGGTTCACTTTGGCTCCCTATAACAACACAGGCGGCCAGGGAACTGGAGGAGGGGAGGGGGAAGGGGTAGAGGGAGGTGTGGGGTTACAGGGAGCTGCCTGGGGCCATAAACAGGAGATTCTGTTCATAGTGGACAAGTCTTTGATTCATGGGCCAGTCAGAGAAGGATACATACTAACATAAACCTTATTCTGATTGTGATTAATCATTTAATGAATGTTCATAATCAAAGACTTGAGCAAGTCTAAACGTCTGACTGTAATAATAATTACGCTGTGTAAGTTTGATTCTTGGAGAAGGAAGTGATTTCCCCACTCCTGTCCAGGACCCTGCAGTACGGACAGTTGTCGTCGCAGCATTCATTGGTATCTCTGGATCGGCGACCACTGATAGCGGTGGTGTATTTCCCACCCGACTCTTGGTTGTAGCACAACCGAGCCTTCACAAGCACAATGCACAAGTTAGGTGGTTTGCGGAGGCCGATCACAACGCGGAGCTGATGTAGTGCTCGGGTTTGGGCTGACCTTGCTAGGAGGTCCCAATTATCGGTGACAATCTTTTTCACTGAGTTGAAAGTAGGATGGAATGTATTGACCAGAATTGTCTGATCTCTACAGGTTCACAAATTGGGCAGCCTTGATGAGACAGTGTTTCATAAAGTCTGTGTCCGAGCTACAAATCCGACGGATTCGTAGGAACTGACCGAACGGAAACCCCTTCTTGCAATGAGGAGGGTGAGCAGAGCGAAAGTGCAGGAAATTATTTGCATCAGTCGGTTTGCTGTAGAGGTCAGTAGTCAGGTGGCCCCCGTTTAAGCGCACCTTGGTGTCAAGGTTGATTTATCTAAATGAATATATTTTATTCATTTCTGTAATAATATTATGCATAGCTTCCAATTAATATTTTATGGGATATTTCTATAAGGCACCCACCAGCATATTCACATATTGTGAATCGAAGAAATAGATAAAACATGCAATTGTAATTTTATGATAATTTGTCTATTCAATCATAGGGATTCAATCAGTTTACCATAATAGAAGAAAGGAACGGCTATAACTAAAATGGGTAGTAGCAAGTGTGATTATTGGACATTGTTTAATGGAATAGATGAAGTGGGGGGGGGGATAAAGACATAATAAATTAAACACATGTGGCAATCTCCAATATACAGAATTTATGAGAAAAAGGTGACACTATTGTTGTAGTCACATTCACACAGTTACATACTGGAGACGGCAATGATTTTCACCGAGAAACATGTTGGATCCTTCGTAGGTCTTGAGCTGAGTCATATGCATAGAGTTGGCCCAACTCGTTTTATTCAGTAGAACCAAGGTGAACACTAAGCATAACCCACATCAAGTAACACAGCTACACCGTCTTCACGTTTTTTCTTCAACAAGATTATCACGACATACGACGTTGCTATTGTAGTAACATGTCCATTCTCACAAAACTATCTTTAAGCAATATAAAGATCATGTAATAATGTTGTATTATATATTTGTAAATTGCAATCAAACGCATCAAAGACCTGGAAATATGAATACCCGGGGTACTACCGGGACGCTTCAGATATCCAAGTTTACGGCCACGTTAAGGAGTGCCTCTTGTATAGAATTACAGTGCATAGAAATAGTAATGTATGCCTATTATAACCTACATACTACTATAGTCTCAACAGCCTTTTACATACATAAGCCATACATATATATAATATAAATCCCAATCAAATAGATTATATCCAATAAGAAAAAGGTGAGAGAGTCAAGACGTGTGCGTTGTGTGTGTGACGCTACCACAAGTGAGCTCCTTTTCCCTCTCACCTCACCAGGTCGGCTGTCGCCGGTCACTAGAAGTTAAAACTTAACACAGTTTGGCGATAAGGCGTGTTCTGATTGGTCAGGCTTGTAAACAAAACTTGTTGCCTGTGGTGATGACCCCGATATCGCGCACGGCTCGGAAACCAGCTCAGGGACTGACCATTTGATGATCAGTAGTGGGCTGGGGTCATTTGTGTTCTTTGGGGGGGGGGGGGGGGGGATCTGGACATTAATATGTGAAATCCGCCCTCTCCCTGGACACTGGGGGTGTTGAGGCTTGTGGTTTCAAAACTTACTGTTTCTCATCAGGCGTGGCACTCAGTTGGAGTTTATGTCGTGTGTTTTTCCACCCTAACTGGCTAGTGTTGGTGGTTTGTTTGGTTGCAGGACGTTAGGCCCTACCACCTTAAAGTCGGGACGTCAGGGCCCACCCTACACCAGGAGTGTGAAAGCCTCAGTCGCGCCTCAGTCGCGCCTCATTCGCACCGCGATGCCGCAGCCGCATCTGTGGTGCCGGGAGGGAGATGTGGCATAAATAGACGTTAGGGCCCACCTAATACATAATTGGTTAATGGGGATTTTTTCTGATAACAAGAAACATTCTTGAATTATGTGGAGGGATCTGCGATACCAAAACATAATTACACCAGGAAGAATACCACACATAATTGGTTAATGTTTGAATACTGGAGAACTCGACCCGTAAAAATCTCGACCCGTAAGGAACTCAACCCATTTTATATCTTCCCTACTCAAGCATCTCAACTGTGAATAAATACTATATTTAGTAGTAAATATAAGTAAGTATCCCTAACCCTAACCCTATCCCTAACCCTTACCCTAACCCTATCCCTAACCCTTACCCTAACCCTAAGTAACCCTAACCCTAACCCTAGGTTGGCTTTAGGCGGGCCCTAACGTCCCGATGAGTGGGCCCTAACGTCCCGACTTTCGGGTGGTGGGCCCTAACGTCTACATACCGTTTGTTTGCGGTGTTTTCTGGTATTCGAGCCAGCTGCTGTCACGGCCCTTACTTCTATTGTTTTGCTGGTTCATCGTTTTGATGTACCATGTGTGGTGAGAGGTTGGAGTCAGGTAAGGCCCGACTGTTTTGGATGCAGTTGGTTTGAGTATGTTTCAAAATCTTTCACCCGGTCGCACGTTAACGTGATACCGTTGTTGCGGAAAATTCCTGCAACAGACACGAGAGAGTTCAAATATCCTTAACATAATATCCTTCGGACTGCTGAGAAATAATATCCATATTATGTGTTATATTATGTGTGGTTGCCTTGTGACAACATATTATCAAAAAGGGAGTATACGCATTGCGAGAGTTATGCAATGGCAGAAAGATCAAAGTAACTGCATTGTATATTGTGATTCAACTATTCGTTGCAGAATATCAACATCTAAACAACACCCTGGACCAACTGAGTGCTCATCTAGACGTGATGGAGCAGCAAAACGACGACCTATACGTTAAATTCCAGGAGTTGCTCGAGTCGAACCGCGAGACGCGTAGGGAGCTGGAGTCTGAGCGGCTCGCGGCGCAGTCACAAACTGGAGGGGATGATGGAAGTAAGGAAGACGACACAGGCGCGGACGAAGATGCTTCCCAGCGTCCCACTTGAATAGAGCTGGCGTCAGAGAATGTGCGACTTGACACGTAGTTCAATTGCGTACTATGTTTGAGATTCAGCCCCACGATTGGAGACACGTTTCAGCAGAAATCTGACACCCCGTCAAGTATAAGACCGCAATTCATTTCATATCTCGAAACACTCCAAACGGCTCCGCGCTAGGCCAGCTAAATTTATCATTTCAAACATGTCTCACGAACCTGATATCGGTGTTGGTTTTTTGCTAGGACTTAAATGGGAGTCTTAATGTAAAAAAATACAAATTACCAGACTTGTGTTCATGTATGGTTGTGGGAACTCTGTAACGGGTAAATTGGATAAGTTTACGGTGAGGTAACTATAGCTAGCAAACAAGCTGGGATGATTATGTAGTAGCCCAGAGAAAGATATATTTCTGTGACAGATCCTCAGTCCATGGTCAACGAGACTTATCTCACGAAAACTAGGGTTGCCACACTTCGGGTAAATTTGAAAAATGTCAGGGAGCATTTTCTCTTGAAGAGGGAAAATAGAATTTCCACATTTGTGCATGAAGAACTGGTTCATTCTGGGACCATCGAAATCTCAGCATATCTAAGAAAAGATATACCGTGTTATTTTGTATGGTATTGGGGAGTTACGTAATAAGTCTATTTCGAATATAAGGAGCTGTGCTGTGATCCACACCGTCACCCTGGCTATCAAGGTTGCCAAGAAAGGTTTACGACAGTTCAAGTCATGGTGTTTCTTCAATCTTCTGATATTTAAGAAATGGATGAAAAGGATGCCTATGAAACCATTTGATAAAAGAGTTCTTACTCGCGCTAGGGACTACTTTTAAAAGAGTTTAATTTGTCTGGAAAAACTAAATTGTCAGATAGAAGTCAGAGAAAATATCATGGAATTTTGAGATCCCCAGTTTGTGGCAACCCTGAAAGTTATGTAGTGGTAAGAATTAAGTCACCTGATAAGAATCATATTGGACCACTCTCCATCCGACTACATAGCGTGGATAAAACATCAATTTTGAAACACTCAGGACAGCATGACTCAAATCATTGAACTTCGCTTACTTCAGGGAGTTTGGCCTATTTTATGTTCTCTGAGAGCAAATGTAAAAGAAAGTATTTAAGGAATGATTATGAAGTATAATTTAGTCCCTGTTAAAACGTTTAAAGCTGATAATCAGACGTTGATACAAGTGATACAGACTTTATGTATTGCGCTGTAATTTTTAGCCGAAGTTATATTTGTTTTAACAGATATTGCTCTATACAACCAATCAATAGTATTTTCTGTCTTACCACTGGACGCAGTCATGGTAGCTATTCTATTTAACCCAACGATAAATATTGGTAAGAAAGAGTATGATGCATTCATTCCATTAGTATGCATTTTGTAATCGGTGTACAGCGCTATGAATGTTACTGACATGGCATTAAGTCAACATTTGTTACTTAGTCCAATCGGTAGTCATGTTCAATATATAAGTTCAATGTCTGTCAATAAATCACTGTGAAAGTCTCTATATTAAATTATTATTGATGTATATTTGTATAAAACAACCTTGTAAATATGAATAAAAGAATCCTACTAACCCTTATTGTGTGTGCTACGTATATTATTAGATTTTTAGACACCCGTGGAAATTTCGATTTACAGTAAAGCTGGGTTATCAAGGTCATGATGGTATACTAATATGCGCAACATCTACTAACGATAACTGCGAGTCTCTTGTTCGGGAAGTTATCTATCCAATTAGCTCAAATTCATGAGAAATTATCCTAGATTGTATTTGATTTGTAGACCTTCCCCAAGAGCTCCGTACAACCGTATTTGTATTGCTTTAGATATTTCGAATATAGATTATTTCTATACTTAAAGATCTAAAGCAATAGAATCTGGATGATCTAGATACATAAAGCTTTTTCACGAAAGATCCATGTATATTGTTACGTGTCCAGAGAGAACTTTCAATGTGAAATAGGAGTTCAGAAGATAATCTGTATGGGACATGTAACCAGATGGCTAAGTACACAGCGACAGTCCGTACTCTTTCGTGTATACATACACATCCAATGACTGATTTCAAGTTCAGATAGAATGAACGGGGTATACGGCTTGGAAATATTATCTCCACTCAGAAAGAGTTCCTAGGCTCGCAAGAACCTCAATTCTCCTTCATGCTTTTACCAAGGTAAGTAATCGGATAATTACCTATTACACTTTGTTGGGACCATCACCGTTACATTACCGACCAAGAGCTGTGGGATCGAATTAAGTATCTAATGTACAGTGTATGTGATTAGCCATTAGACACTTTAAAGGTTTGTTATCAAGATACATGTTCTGGGTGTTATCTATGCAGTTCAGCCAAAACATCTTTGTGGATAAAGAGAGGAATCCACTTTTCGCATGAAAATTAGAACCACGATAACTGACAATTACACATGTTTACCCCATGAAAATCACTGTTATTAGTCCTATAATTAGTGAAGTATAATTATGGACATTTAGAAACCTCCATGTTCTTATACATGAATTTTACCAAGACAATACGCAATAAGAGGGACGTATGTCGCAGTAAACAAGGCGACTCTTCTTTCCAAGTCGCCATCACCCCCTAGCATTACTCCACCCCTTAAGGTCACTGTCGTCCTAATTTGGGAATTGTTGATGATCAGACGTTAGGCCCGCATTTATCGTCTTATTACATTTTCCCATGGCAGATCCAGCTTTCAAACTCTAGCAATTTGATGAAAGATATTTGAGCCACTAACCAATTAATACCCAAGCGTGTTGTCTTTCAACTTCCCAGTTTTATAGATGTTAGAGTACCTAGCATCGCACAGTGAAGACAGCGCATTCCGATTTGTTTCACCTTTTCAATTGTTCTACTAACTTCGTCACTTGAGCAATTTAAGTTCAATGTAGCGCATTGCTGTATTTGTCCCGGAACTTTAATGTATTATAACCAGACCTGTGTTTTTCCTCTCTTTTTTAAGTGAACAGTATGTTCATTGCCACTGACTACATAATACAAGAGTTATGGTTAGCATAAATACGAATTTACGGTAGTGTATATGGAGGGTACCACAGCCACTTAACAATATGAGTGAATTCGTGACTAGGGTGAAGAACTTCAGTCGCGGTGCGTAGTTATTTACAATTACTACCAAATCTCGATGCTGTGCGTATAACATGAGCTCTCACTTGATGTTACATTTCCGAAATATTCATAAGGTAAACCCTTAAGGGTATGATGGACTTGAAATCCAATGACAACAAGTTTATGGAACTAAACTGTCGACCTGCGCGCCCCCACCGGGCTTTTTCGTACCTAGAGGTGTTCAAAAAGTTAAATTGGCGACCCACCCCTGTCTGCACTGAGCTTCGTCTTGGGGGTTAGTATGGTTAAACTAAGTTCGTGTCCACGAATTCACACTCTCAGACCAAGTTGTTTTTGGTAGACCTGTGTTCTGAAATACCTAACATTAAATATTCACAGCTCACAAACTTGATAATAAAGTCTACCCTTATGGTTATTTTATTCAAAACACACACAAAAAGAAATAAGAATATGTAAAAAATGGGTTCAAAAGTTAGAATTATCTTACTCTCCAAACATAGGTCCAGGTCACAAAAGTTCTGCAGGGAGTCACAGACACTTACATCTACTGGTTCAAGGTGGCCACGTTATAAACCAGACCATTGCTAACGTAGTGTAGCTGGCGGCCAGTGTATCATAAAGTATGATCGGTACGTTGATTCTACGATCATCTGCTAGTGGGCAAGGTCACCTAAAGTTGTTTTCCGTTTATCATGAAACTTAAAATGTTTTGAATTAAGAAGAAATTACCTGTGGTCACCATTCGAAATCCAGTTTGGCCATGCAAATCTGGGCCGTCCATCACGATATGAATGGACTTTCATAATGTTCCTCTAACATAGGTCGGTAAGCGTAGATAATTTATTTGGGTATTTTAACAGAATTAGTGAAACACTTTAGTATACTGGATGTTTGAGTATGGTGAAGGTGATACAAGGTATTTAACAAAAATTGATAAAATGATGATAAAGACAAAGATTTGGTCTTTTTGATAACACTCCCCGTTTACTGCCTTACATTATCAATGAGTACGCCGTACAGGTCTATATATGATGCATATATACCTCAATTTTCTATTTCTGTTTTTATAAGTTTATATCTTCAGGTATCGAATTCCTTTGTGAAAAGGGGCATATTTTATAGAGATTCTGTCTTCGGGCGTGGTAATAGGGAATCGAACTAACTATTAGATCTGGTGCACACGCCTGCTGTTACTGTGGTATTCAGCACAATTCGGTTGCACATAAGCATATCGTGTTTGATAGCTTTCTTCCGTATGAACACCAATAGTAAGTTGTTTCGTCTTGGGTTTAGACTCGTCACTCGACACATTTGTTGTAGGTAGTCGACAACATAAACCCTGGTATTTCACTTTGTTTTACACTTAGTAACAGTCAATGTTACATCACGGTGAGAACGACTTTACTTGAGGTAAAATTAAATTAGTGCAGAGACAAAGCCCCAGTCAGTCTAGCGCACTTCAGTTGTGCCACGCCCCCGACCGGCACAAGATGGGCGTGGCAGGGTTGGGGCAATGCAGTGGCGCCATCTGGAATGAAGAGACAACATCACACAAATACTTATATTTATAACAACTTCATAAATCAGTAATGATATCAATCCACGAACGGAGACATACAAATAACTTGCCACTAGAAATGACGTATGGAGTTGTATAATCAAGTTCTTAGTCGTGGTTTGGAATTAGGAATGCAAACTAATGCGGACTATATTGTGCTACACTCGGATGCTGGATGAAAAGTAGTTCCCTGTGAAAACGTGACATTGTTTTGGTTTGGTTTCGCAACCAGTACGCTTACTGCCTCCATGTATTTCTGTTCGCGGGCCGCCACAGGCAAATTGGAGTACATTGTCAACCATGGGAAAGAAGGGGAGCAAGCTAAAACGGTCCGAAATCGACGATCTCACCAAACGAACACACTGTAAGTAAATCCCCTGTTCCCGCTACAGTGGCAATTTGTCCATGTCCATGTAGGGATAACCTATTGAACTGCTATCATGTGCACATCTATAACCTATAGGAAACTTAGTAGTATGAACCGGTGGACTGTGCTGTGTGACAGGTTGCTATGAAGCGAGGGTGAATCGGAAGTCTGTTGGCCGTGGCCCCGTATCGGCCTGTAGAGTCGACAAGTGGGATGTCTAAATATTGTAGTACATCAACTTGGAGGAAGTCCAATGAACTATAGGCCTACTTCATACAAATCAATCGCACTAAAGATATTTTAGTCGGGTACAGTATGGAGGGGGTCTATCAAACTCCATACATATTTATAGATACGTAACCGATATCAAATTTATAGGTATTACAACAATAGCCTGAGACTATACTCAAAGAATATCCAATGGGCTCTCTATATGACATGTAATATGATAGACTTCCGTTACGGTTACTTCGAACACTTTCGGGATTGGACTTGATTACAATTGGTTGTTGATGATGAACTAGATGAACTTCCCTAATTGCTAATTGAAACTTTTAGTCTGAACTGAGATCAAGGCTTGCATTCACCCTGATCAAATGGGTTAGCCTATATATGGCTTTCCTTCTTGGATCCCTTAAGAAATTGACCCACTCTTAATTGGAAATTATTTCATGTAATCTCTATCCTAATTCCGTCCTATCTATACTGAAATGAAGGGGTTTTGTATATGGCTACAGCAATATTTCAATAAAGAAGAGCGATATTCAAAATATAGATAGAAAAACCCAGGCCACCGATAAGAGGCTGGTCGCATTAGTGAGAGAAAATTTAATATTTAGGTCTGGAAAACTAAGCGGTCTTTGGACGCATTATTGATTATTTAGTCAGCACTTGGTATGTATTACATTTGGATGATATATGCGCATAATACAAAAAAATGTTATGAACACTTATCACTTAACATTGTTGCAAAGGATTTGTTGAATTTTTTCGCTCCATTGACATTATGGTAGATGCCGTGGTTGGAAAAAATTCTCCATTCGTGGTCGCAAAGCGGTGGGTGTAGGAGTGTTTACAGTACGCTAAGCCCCGTCTACCTACATACATTGTTGCAAAGGATAACATATTTTCTACATACAGAACTCACTATGAACAAGGGTGAAATATTTAGTCACGATCTCAACGTTTTTATCAATGAACTGCCGTGTTACGATGTCAAATTGAGAATATCTATATTTCGTCCTGTCACACTGCTTCCATGCCACCGCCACGTACAGATCCATCAGTGGTGTCAGAATGGTGGGGTGGGGGTAGGGGGAGTTGGGCGACTCCTACTCCCCCACTTTTTTGCTATCTAGACTAAAAAAAAGTCAGCATTTTCAAATTGTTCTCAATCAAGGGTAAAAACAATAGAATTCAGAACCCAAACTACTGAACTTTTTGCATTTGAAAATATCAAAGTCTGATTTTGTTGTACAGACTATTCCATTACTGGAAAAGAGTGTCTTAACTTCTGGCATGTGAAAATGGTAATATTTTGCAAATACATTGTATAACATGTAAGACTATCAAAGTCTGACTTTTTAGCATGTAGCAGTGATGAAAGCTGGGCTTTTCAACCTGGATAAATGTTTGTCTGGCTTTTTATAATGTAACAGTGACTAAGCCTTGACTTTTCACCATGGAACATTGTCAAACGGCGATTTAAGTATTTAACAATGGTTTTTCAGGGTGCAAAAATGTCAAAGTATGACTTTTTAGCTTGTAATAACGGCTTAGCCTTGACTTTGTACTATGGACAATGTGAAAGTCTGACCTTTTATTACCCACCTGATACGGAGTCTCCATACTAAGCCTATGGAGATTGCAGATCGCTACTGAGGAGGATACGGAGCTCCGTACCCTCCTAGGAGGATACGGATTTTTTAGATTAAAGTAGTCCCAAACATAACTTCTTAATTACGTTGAAAAGTTTTCTAACGATCATACTTATTGCTTAAATCTAAAGATTAGTGAGTAATAAATACAACATTACCATAATTTCGATCTGTGTGGCCGTATTCTCCTTGTAGTTGACGCTACGCAATACTCGTCAACTACGTGGAGAATACGGCCACTCAGATCGAAATCATGGTAATATTGTGTATTTAGCGTCTAACACTGGCTAATCCTTGACTTTTCAGAGTGGAGAAATGTCAATGTCTGAATTTTTAGTGTGTAACAATGGTTAAGCCTTGACTTCTCAGTATGGAAAAGTGTCAATGTCTGACCTTTTTAAAGCACGGAATAATGGCCAAGCCTTGACTTTTCACCACATAAAAATGTCAAAGTCTGACCTTTTATTGTGACTTTTTTAGTCTGACTTTTTAAGCATATAAAGGGTGTGTTCCACTGACTAGAATTTGGACAATATCAGGCTTCCACCAAACATGCTTAGAGTGTGCAAACTCACAAAGCTGATGCCACTGGCCTGTAACAGACAAATAATATTCAATCAGGTTTTGCCGGCCCTTGGATGTGCTGCTGCTGTAAGCAGTTTCCTGATCCATCACAATCATTTCTATAAATCTGCCCTGATTTATCCAGTGGAATAGGCCAATGTCAAAGTGTGACTTTACACCTTGTAAGAAAAAGGTCAGCAATTTTTCAGGTCACCCCCCCCCCCCTTTCAAAATATTCCGACACCCCTGTTAAATATGAAATGCTTATGATTTACATGGTGGCTTTTTCAAAGACAATTTCACAGACTCCTCAGATGAGGTATTGGCGAGGATTCTTCAGGTTATGGCGAAGATAAACCTTTGGAACATGTACGTATACGATAATCATATTCAGACAGTGCGTCCGGTGCGTTGTCCTCAAAGCTCTCTTTGTGCCAGGAGCATTCGACAAATGCCTTCAGGTCAACATGGGAGTGGGCAGATATTTGTTTTCTGTCTTCTGTGTTCTTGATGTAAGTTACAATAATGAGGTAAGCGCCCTTCTATTTTCCAATATGTGTGTATATATTTTACTCATAACGCCTGGACAGAATATATCAACCTGCAAATGCAAAAACCTCTGCACAACTTGCAAATAAATCACAGCCCTCAATTACTCAGCACGTGACTTTTTAATTTCGTACCTCGACAACTAAAGAGACATTTGCAACACATGCTGATGGCAAACGCCAAACAATCTGATTGTGCTTTCTGGTTTTGACGACACTACCCTTACTCCACCACTTTTCCTCCCTGGATGACCTTGATGCTTCTAGCACACACGTGTCAAAAGTCATGGTTGTCATCGTAAAGTACACTGTCGTGTAGTCATGGCGCGCAAATAGTTTTAAAAACTCGTGCCACCCACTGGGGACAAATGTCGTCTGCTTGTCAGCCGGGGCCTCACTGCAGGTTTTGTAAAGAGCGATGAAGGGATGTCGCGACCTGTGCCACAAGTACTGCAATCTACCCCGTCATTTCCAACACCTTTCCCCATTTCATTTAAGCCGGAGACAAACAAAGTTAGTCAAGGTGGCGATCTCTGGAATCGCTAATACAAAATAGCACCTATGTGGGATATTATTTCATAGTGATATCTCCGATAATTCAGCATCACTGAAGCAATAATCAGGTGAAATATGAAATGATAGCTAAAGCCGGAGACACACCAAGGAAGAAACACAGCGAGTTCCGTAATCGCCAACACAAAATGGCCTATATGTGAGCTATTATTTCATATTTCACCTGATCATTGCTTCCAAGATGCTAAATTATTGGCAGGAGATATTCCTATGAAATAATATATCACATACACGCCAATCTGTGTTGGCGATTCCAGAGATCGCTGCCTTCACTCGCTTGGTGCTTCCCCGGTATTACGTGAAGACGCCTGTGATGTCACAGCTTCAGGCATAACATATGATATCTACTCATTGATCGACGATCGAGAAGTGCAGTTTTCAGACATCATACTAGAAATAGGCTAATGACCATTGGAACCAAAATATAAACTAGAAAAATTACTAATAATGTAAATTACGAGCAGGGATTCCATCATTATTTTGCTTTTCTCTGCTTACCATGTCTTTTTTTATTATCTTGATTTATTCACAAACACACAAGAAAAGATAGACATATACACAAGAAGTGAGTACAACGACACCTGCAACCAACACGCTATTGCAACCATCTCGCAGAAAGATCACCTTTCTCAGGAGCCAATTGCCAAATTTGCTCTTACTGTACGACCAGCCGCATGTCCGTGTCCCGGAGTTATGTAAAGTGCCATTCCCTGAATTTGTGTGAAGTGTATGAGCACTCTCCCTCCAGATCTTTCGCAGTGCCAGCGCTGGCTTAGTCTCTGCCCCAACCCAAAGCCTGTTCCCTGGGTATCCACTAAAGACAGGGGAGACCAACGCACATTTCAGATTAAAAACAAGGCAACTGTCAAAAGTTCTACAAGCCAAACAACTCACATATCATGAGTATGGAAATATGGGAATTGTTAAAGGATCTTCACAGACAATCTGGTTGTTTCTTTTTCATACTTAAACCATTTTACAATGGGAATCCACATTTGATTAGACTGCCCCTTCAGAGGAGCACATGGGCATTGTTGACAAAACCAAACCCTGCAACACGTTAGGTGCTTTCCACTGTAGAAAGAAATCCCAGAGACTGTGTCTGGTTTGAAATAGATAATAACAGAAATGAGAGTATTTTATTTACCATATAAATATGTTCATCTCTATTTACAAGTAGAACATAGAATACCCCCAAAAGCCCTCAGAATCTAGGATATTTCAAAAACTGGTGATGGGGCTAGATTATGCCCAAACAGGCAGGTTGGGGCTGAGATTCAAGCGACCGCAGGAAGTAGAGCGCAGGATCTCTGCTGGGAGAGCACTGTATGAGGAGAAGGCAACAGCTAGACTTGCTTAAGTCCTCGATTGTGGGCATCATTCAGAAATAAACTACTTTACAACATGGAGACCTCCTCTTACACCTGACAGGTGCAGGAATCCCGGCGAGCAGGGGCGGGGAAGATGGAGGGGTCGGCCGCGGCATAAGAGAATTCATACACGGACTGAAGCCAGTCTAAAGCCGGAAACACACCAAGCCAAAAATACAAAATGGCAAGTATGTGAGCTATAATTTCGTATTTCACCTGATTATTGTTTCTGATACGCTAAATCATCGGTGAGAGATATTGTTATAAAATAATATCTCACATACGTGCCATTTTGTGTTGGCGATTCCAGAGATCGCCGCCTTGACTCGCTTGGTGTGTTCCCGGTATGAGCGACAGCCAATGAAGTTTCAAATTGATGGTTTGATACAATATGATTATCATTACCCTAGGGCACTCAACAGTGTTCCTTTTTCATACCTAAATCATTTTACAATGTGCATACGTGTATAATTTTTATGCCCTAAGGTAGCCGTAATAGCAGGAATCTACTGTGCATATTAATTATGATGTTATAAGGCTTAAGGGAGGTGCACTCGTACCCGACAAATGTAGGTCTGGGTGCTTCCAGTCACAAAGCGTGAGACGAGTAGTGGAATGAACACAAATGTTTTGCTTTCCAACTGCATGATACAAGGATGTAGCTAATTGGCAGAGTGGTACATCGGACGTCTAATGTATTTTAATAATCCGTAAGTGTACTGGACTAGACACTGAACTATTGCAATGATTGCAGACAAGCTCTATGAAAGCTATTGTATCATTGTGTACACCTGTTTGCATTTGGTAGACTACTATTTTTTATCGGTAAAATAATTATGAAGCCTCCATTTGTAAAGCCATATCATAATATCAATGTTTCCTTTTAGAAGATTTTCGTGTGTAAGAGTGAATGTTATGTTTTGGACCTTTTTGCAATATTCATTAAGCTACTGGATAGTTTTACGTTTATTGAACTCTTATTATGCTAAATAGTTTGGGGAGAGGATAGAGACTTTGAGCGTGCTGCAACATATCCTCTTACAATGTGTGTGCTAGCTCTGTGATATTGGTAACTTTCTTAGTGTCCTAGTGTCTTAGAGGACTGTGTAACTGACCATGACGAATCACTTCAGACTAAACTACCCAGAGGCGTTTAATATATTTGGACCCGATAAAGGCATTTGTAAAGTGGCCGGTCGGTTGGTTGTACAGTGGATTAAAGCAAATGACCAACTGACTATAGATAAATCCCAAAGCTTTAATAATTGATTCTTTTGATAATTCCATGCTCATTCAGCAATGATGAATATACCACTTGTTCCTAGTTAATACAAGACGGCGTTGGGGTGGGTGAATCCGTACCGCACTATTTTGTGTGTTTAGACGTACGTCTGGTTATTCGAACTCGGTACACCTATATAAGACACCTAAACAACGCAGAACGGATTTCATTTACCAACCCCCACTCGGTCTTATTACTAATACTCATCTGGTTATCATATTGGTCATTGCGTCTAGTGTAATTTGGTGATCATTGTGTCAAATGCTATGGTATAATATGTTGTCATTATATTATCATGTGAAATATGCTCCCAGCATGACGGTTAGCCAGACCATCTGGATATACTACAGCTATCCTATCCCCGTTTAAATTAGGTATAATTATGACCCATAATAACATCTGCCACACATCCTTATCTCTTTAACTAGTTGCAACACATTATTAGATATGTTTGATAGGGATGATCCCTATCCACCAATGCGTTATTCCACTCATAGCATACGTCAATCAATTGTTCGACCAAATAGTGAATTTCTTATTCACTTTGGGTATTTCTCCATTGCAGTCACAGAGGAGGAGCTAAAACAATGGTGAGTATTTATTACAATAATCCATAACTGAATCAAGTTAAAAATCCTTTCCAAATTGATTATCCTCCCCATGGGGGTGTGGGCATTTGGAAAATATAATAGGAAAACCAACCAGTTGGCGACATAAAGGTCACTTGACAAAATGGACCAATAGCGGCCGAGCTAACTAGAGAAACTGAATAAATTGCCACAGTCCACAGGTGGGCGCATCCAAGTTCCAGTCACATACCAGCAGTCACTCAAGCTGATTGATTGCAACGTCGACTTGATCTAATAATCCATAACAGTATCTTTGATGTCGCATACGTAATCTGAAAAGAGCATGAATACTATCATCAAGTAAACATTCTGATAAAATGATACTGCCAGCTATTCATGATGAAGTAAAATTAAAAGATGGTTTCATAAACGAAATATCAGTCTGTGTTTATATCATTGGCGTAGGATAGCGATATGTGCCTGACATAGATTAATTTCTTGTAATCCTATCATCTCTTTGTTATATGTTTCAGGTACAAGGGATTTATGAGGGACTGTCCGGAAGGTTGTTTATCTCTCGAGGTAAGCCCTGATAAATGTTCTGATACATTCATTATACTGGATTATTTGATCACGTTCTCCTTATTTTTCCAGGAGGCACACAATGTGCAACACTTAATGATTGCTCTCATTCCATTTATGTGACGCCTCGAGGGTTTCAAAATATAAAACTATAAAAGTAGTAACATACTTGGTAAGATATAGCTGCTTCCTGGCCCCTTGAGTTTATTCATATGTATAACGAAAGTGGGATTTATAGGTTTGTGTTTGATAATTTTGTTGATGATCGAATTTGGACATTTCAATGAGTATTTCCTGTCTCCATAGATGCATAACAAGTATCCATTGAAACAGGAGTTGGGGACTTTGTAAGGGAAGGCCATTAAAGAGTCAGAAACGATTTAGCATACGATTATTTCCTAAGCATAACTCAGATACTAAATGTTTATTATTACAATATAGAAATATAATACCCTATGATATAATATTAAGGAAAGAACTAGAAAAGTTGCTACACTGCAGGTTCTAACCCCAATTTCCAGTGGTCAGCGCCGCATGCTATCCATTACGTTAGAGAGTCTATTTATATGTCACCCAGCAGGGTGATCCTATTGAGTTAATATTTCTCCTTTTGTACAGGCAAGGCATCAGGGTACACAGGGGAAATAACAATAGAGCAGTTCGCCGTTGGTTGCCTGTTGTTTGTGGAGCGGTTAATTGTCATAGGTATGAATGGAAATTGCAACTCGTGGCAAACGTGTGCGTCTGCGTCACTTAAGGGGATAAACACACTATTCGTCATCAACTAAAGTGCATAAGGACAGTTTATAAATGAACATGTACATGTTGCATTTTACCAAAATTCAGATGCGCATGACATTTACCCACTTCAGCCTTTTTACATGTATGCATATAAAGAGGGAACATACAGATGTTGATCTAGTAAATAACTACATTGTATATTTATAGGAGTTTCTATTTCTACGGTCTCATTCAAAGAACCTATACGGTATATTATGTTAAAGCACAGTATATTACCGTGTCTATGGGGTTAATACCTATTAAGAACCGTGTCCAGTCTCATGAGTGTAGCGAAGGGTTTCAGCAGACTCGCGGATACTTGCTTGGCTGCGAAAGTTGGAGCTCCTCACTGGGACTGAGAGAGGGTCCAAAAAGGTATGACGAAAACAACTTCTCAACGCCAGGATATTTTATTTCATGAAGCCTCCCAGGTGAAGAATACAATCACTACAAATATAATTAGCTAACGTGTTAACGGTTATTACCGTGCGGGTGCTGAATTGTCCTGGCTTAGTACAATTCCAACTTACATGTACGATCGATGATCCTCTGACTCATGTTAATTTTGTGTATGTTTCCCGTGCCTACACATTCACTTTATATTGAGGAGTGTATATACCTCAATATATGATAAGCAACCGGATGTACGTATGATGTTGGACATATGTGAATGATTATTCAATATTTCGGAAACTCAGAACAAACATCGTCTTAGAGATTAATATGTTTATAATATGCTAGATCAGATATCGCTTATCAACACAGGCAGTTTCCCACACAGGACAAATAGTGTATAAAGTTAAAGTAGGCACATCCAGGGTCTAGTTAGAGTAAAACTTCCGTTATGAGGTGTGTCGTGACAGCGTTCACCATGAGCGACTTGCAAACTCTATATATAGTGACAGGCCTCGCCCTGTGGTTTTGCGGACCATGGATATATATGCATGCATACATACGGGCATTTCAAGAGGAGTTTGCTCGGTCCAGTATATGGCAAATGTGTTCTAGATAGAATCTTTAGCCACTGCCAAAAAGTGGTTGGCAGCTTTGGATTCCGGATTTTCTTTAGAGATGGTGGATGTAGCTCCAATTTACCATGAGGTATAGGTGAATCGTAAAGGGGAGGTCATGGACTTCGCATGTTAAAGGCGGTGAAAGGGGAATAGGAACCTCGTATTCTTGACATCTCATTGCCTCTTGACATATTCTTTAATACCACAGCCACAAGAAAGAGGGGGCATCTAATGATAAGTTGGGTTGATAGGAAGGCTGTATGGGTTCTGATTCTCCTCATCCAGATTCTGCTCTACTCGCATTCAAGTATTGCTTCAACCAGCTCCTTAGGTTCTGCATTCACCATTTTTCCTGCAATACTGCAGCCCCGAACGATTTGGTTCAACTATTTCCCTGAAGCCGGGGTAAAGTCCGGCTCCCACTAAGAGATTTTGTGGCATTCAGAGGGCACCCGTCGCCGACTATCAGCATGCGCAAGGACAAAGTCCTAAAACCGTAAATCGTCGACCTAGCAGGGATTGTCAAGGTTGTTTCGTTCTTCATGGTGCAGTTTATGAAGTCTGTGCTTAATCACAACAGTTAAAATCCCACCTTCCAGCCTTCTCATCCCCTAGTAAAAGGCAGAAGCACCCTTTAAGGGTTCCGATCCGAATTTTTAAATCTTCCGTTCATATTGCACTTAATCCCCTCGTACATTACTTTGCAGCTTAATCCACATAGGAACAATTATAACCAACATCCCTTAGAGAAGTGAGGAAAATACTCAATAGGGTAATGAACATTTTCTGTTTACTGTCTAGTTGAATATGTAACTCTACAGCTGAACAGAATCGCACTACCTATGCCTAGTCCCTTTGCAACTTTAACATGTGGTGCACTCTTAATTGTTAACAATTTTATAATTCTCCCTTAAACTTTCTGATCTATAATGCATACTCCTGGTCATAAGCGATCGTCTTTCCTTTGACCCACCATTAGCAGACATATTAAGGCCAAAACCGAGTCTCCAGAACAAACGCTTAATGTGACTGTCTGTCTGGGTAATAGCGGGGGAAGCTCCCAACCAGAACACACAAGAGCCCACTAAGTCAGAGGCTCTGGAACTTATCTGCACGTCAATGGGATCTCCAAGTCTCACTTATGGCTGTCTGCCAAATTAACCGACCACCACCCACTCCCCAATTGCTACAAGCGCGGCACGAAGAGTTCACATGTATATATATCTATGTTGGGGTCTCCGTTGGGAGAATAACCAGCGTACATGTCCAATGACATAAGGAAAACATGTTACGAAACTCGTATAGAGTTGAGCTGCTCTCTAGTTTAAACAGACCGAGATTAGTAAATGCCAAGCTCTGTACTTTTCCCCTCGACAAAATCACAGTGAACTGGAACACGGCATGATCCAATGTGCCCCACAATGGCAGTGACCCCATCTCAGCTGACAAATATGATATGATCCTCTACACTGTACAATGCTTTCGAACACCCTGTGGGCCATTTTTTCCTAGAATGTACACGTGCCATGCTATGCAGCAAGACCTAGACAAGTCCATTAGGTCACAATTTCCTTTCTATTTTAAGTACTCACAATACCATTTTCTTTAACTCGATCTATAGTATGGGACGCTCTGTGGGTGTATTTATAAAGCGACACATTATGAGGCTCCTAGTATTGTGTCAACAGTAGTTTATATAAATTCATGCTCTATTGTAGATAAATAGTATTAGAACCAATGGTATGGAAGTATCAAAGAAGTGAACTGTTTAGGACAATCATTTCACTGAACACAAGAAGTAGATCTATAGCATTTGAATGTGTATTGTCGTAAATAAATACGATTTATTTATTTCGTTTTATTCAGATATCAGACACACTGTACGATACATTCCAACATCCAATATTTCGTGAATCACACACACACTCATCTATATATGTTTTTTCAAAGTGTTTATTGACCATGAGTGATATTCGACAAGCACACCCATTGATCTTCCATATCATAAAGGTCCTATACAATTAGGACATTCATTACAACGTCACAAGTGCAGAATACATACATATACTAACATACAGTTATTGCTTATCAGGTACATGCTCCATATACTTGATATCATTCCATAATTTCAAAGATAACCTCCGTTACTTTACTTTTTAAATTAATAAAGCCGTCTTTGTGAGCCTCGGAATACAGACTGGTGGCCGTTGGCAACTGGCGTCGCAGCAGGCTTCGGTCGTTTGTGGTCTGCCCCTGTATGCTTTGCCAGCAACCCCTGTGGTGGCGGTACACCACAGTACCGTACTATGACCACGTCAGAGATGATGGGCTGTGGACTCGGTCACTGGCCTTCTCGATTCATCTTGCTTACAGCTAGATCACAAACGTACTTTAGGTACGCCGTTATCTCAGTAGATGAGACAAAAATTGACGATTTTTATATCATGTTTTATTAGTACTTGCACTCCCATTAAATAAAGGTAACCCATAAACCTTTTATTTTGGGATAAAGATTCTGGCACTGCACCAACGTCTCTCATGTACCCCACACCAGTATAACAATCTATATTCGAATACATGTGTTAAAAGCATTTTCATTTGTTCTTGGTGTCATCCTATGATAATAAAGGACGCATCATTATAATTATTCAGCATCTGTTTAATGCCATATGTTCAATTATTCTATGACTGCAAATACGACACCATTGTACCTTAAACACAGGTCAATGCTGAAATCATAGTGTATAGAAAATCCATCATTTTAGATTCTAGTAAGCTAAAGCTTTGGATTATGAACTCATCAAATACATTTATCTTTAGGCTATCAGTTGGTATTTGATATGCTTTACGACGGCATCGTGGGTAAAAATCAAATTGCTCTATTTATTGATATCGTCAAAGCATGTACATTCCCGTACATTCATACATGATGAAACTGTCACGAGCAAACTAGTGCAGTGTAATAGCCATGCGTATCTCTGTGCACTTGGACAATATGGCGTGCATTCTGTGAGTATAAGCACCAGGAGACATAGTTTCATAGCAGGTAGTTAGGAACATGTCCGAATATCCATTTACTCCTAATGATGTCTCAGAAACGCAATCTTCGTTTCTGAAGTACTAATAAGACATTGCTGTTACTGAGTAAACACCTCTTTATGAACCACAGGCGAAGAAACAAATTGTTAATTGACAGACCGTGTTAGCAAGGGCGTGTTGCCCTAAGGATAGGTTAACCTTATCGTTCTACTGGCTTGTCTTAAGTGCGCGGTGCAGGAGAGACCATAACCCTCGCGTTTAGAACGGTCAAAACAGACCATTCGTCCCTGTCAGTGTGCTGACAGGTTTATCCCAGACTTACCCATCTTCATTACACACTAACGGGAGGGAGAAAAGGTAGGCCGGCTGGTAACGGCAGGGGTGTGGTTATGGTCAGCAGCGCTTTACAACTACCATACATCAAGGGCGAGTCATTATGTCTTTGGCAAAATGCTGTCAGGTCATATATACATGTAAACAGGTGTATACATTATACATGTTTTATATGTATATGTTCATGCATAATAGTATATATATATATATATATATATATATATATATATATATATATATATATATATATATATATTTTATATATATTTATATTTGTTTATGCATACATGGACGAATTTACACCATGCCGCCACAGTTATTAAAAAATAGAGTAACTGCACTTAAAGTTTATGACGGCTGTATATTTGTCTCCATGATTACAAAAATGTGAAGTGAAATCATTAGGGTTATCGCCTTTGCAATTCTATCACATAACTTGCCATAATATTCTTTTACATAATGCCTTAAACTGTGAAGACCCAAATCATGGCAACTTGAGTTTACCACCAACAATTGCTTTTGGATTGATGACGGCGATGGAATAATATGGGTGGAGGATTTCCTTAACTCACCGACTACCGCTTTACAGTACCGGATTTGTTTATATAGATCATATATAGATAGAAACAACTTTATTCTATTAGAGTATGGTAGTGTCATGAGAACCAGATCATGCTAAGCTGGGGCCTATGCCACTGTATTGGTTCCAAGGGAAAGATTTTAAACTTCCTGTATTCTGTTGCTTACATTAAGACGCCCAGTGATTGTATATTTTAAATGAAATGGAGAACAGTGAGGAATATACCAGTTGATAAACATAAGAAATATAGTTGCAGAAGAATCAATATAGAAATTGAAATAAAAATCACTTGATCGAACGATAGAGGGTCTCTATTAACAAATATTTTCAAAATGTAGCAATGAGAAGCTGCTTTAAAGCGTTAAACCTAAAACTCATAAACTCTTCAGACTCACACACGCCAGGCAAATATGTAACGTAGACTACCATCCATGAAGCTCCTCATATTAGTGATGAACCTGCAAGCCCTAAACTCCCCCACAGCACGCTACCCCCCCCCCCCCCACCCACCCACCCCCACACGCACATACACAAGGGACGTGTAGTGCAGGCCACCATCCATGGAGCTAGCGATAAACCTGCAGGCCGTTAACCCTTCCATAGCATGCTGCAGCCTCCCGCACACATCTGATTCACCCTCCCTCTGCGTAAACACTGATAACTCATACACTGTACAGGAGGACGAAGAATCAAGCGGTACCCCACCGAGTCCTCCGACACCCTCCTCCAAGACCTACCACCAATCGCTGTAGAATGCTTTATGATCTGCACCTGTCCCATGCAGAATTTGAGTTTGCATATAATACATGTAATACATGTACTGATAAACGACACTGGTCTAACATTAACAGTGCAAGTTATTTATAGTTAGTCTGCTCTAAGTATGACGTGTCACCAGCACTCAATCACTGTGGTGCTATGCCCTTCCTCTCACCTCTGTCCCCCGGGTAGGTGTCTCAGTTTCGTGATGGGTACAGTGTATGCTTTGTGCATATATTACCGACATAAAAATACCCCCTTTGCCTCGGGAGGCATATTATAGGCAGACATAGATAGGGTCGCTGAATGGAATCTTTTCCGTGGGTCGCAAAAAATCCACCGATTTCGATACATATACCTGGAAATAATTGATTTATAACGCCATGTTCATGGTCTCAACAAGTCACGTGGTATAGAGGGTAGCATTATCTATTGCTCGTTGCACTGTAACGAACAGAATCCACACAGCTGGTCAGTAAGTGTGAAGCCTTCGCGCACAGGTATGTATAATATCAGAATTGTTCCGACGTGGCTATGCGATTTTCTCCTTTTTTTTGCGTGTTGTTAACGTGGTTGCCACCGCATCAAAATTACACAAAATATGATAATATCATCTCCTTTTGATTCATTATACATTTTTTGTGATATTAGTTTATTTTCGGACTTCATGGTAATGAGGTATACTTTGTCATTTGTCCAGTGTGTGGTAGCACTTTCTCCTAGTTCAAAGAGTGTGGTTTCTAGGTACAAGCCTGCGCTTCTACATGGTGCCTCCTGTGCCTATCGTTGACCTCGTGCAATGTTTCGGGGAATACAAAGTTCCTAAATGCAATTGCAACCAGCTGTTGATGAGACTTACCTTCTCAGCCTTTCCGAACTGTATATTTTCTTCTTTTGAGAAAATTCTCAAAACAGAGATTCAGATATGCATTTCCTGACAAATTACAATACAAAAACATCTACATATCTATTATCCGCCTAATACAAAGTGTCCATAGAAAACACATAGCGAGTGTGTATGGACATACTCGGTGTATGTTATATGCTCCGGCGATACATACGGAAAAATAGTGCGTATGGAAAAATAGTGCATAACTAAAACAAATTGATATCGACCTGCCCGTACGCAATATCCTCACATATGCTCGGATATCACTGCGCGTCAACTCCCGGAGCATACGGCCGTTTGCATCTGAAGCCAGTCAATATTGTGTATGTATTACCAAATCCTTATCCTTCTGTAATGTAAGTCCTGGATCCACCTCACCCCCTACCCCATCCCAGAAAAAACATCCCCACAAAAAACAATAAATTAATGATCAATGGGAAGAATAGAATATCATTAGCTAGATTATACAGAGCCGGCGCATACGCTATATGAGTCGTCTATTTATATGACAATCCTCACATACATCTCCTTGCCAATCTCAACACAGGATCAGACGGGGATCTACTGTGATAGCAGAGTTTCATGACGAGTACCACATGGTATTTCAAGACAGCAAAACACGAGTAGTTGTCTCTAAAAACACTAAACGTCATCCACCGCTCTTATAGTAAATACCTGATAGAAGGCATGAGTACGACTTACCATACGCTTGAGTGGGATATATTGATACTGTAAGTGGTAAAGGCGCTCCTTGATATCTGCTGAGAACCCCAAAAATACATATGTAATCTATATAGTGGATGCTCGAAGAAATAAGGTTTTATGAACTAGAAAACAGATTTTGATATGTGGGTGACTCTTCCCTATATCAGCTGATTTATGTAAGGAGCATGATGATGTTGACATTATCCTCATATAGCTGTATAAACATTTCTTAAAAGTATCTATAGGGATCAGTATGGTATTAGGAACAAAATACAGGAAACGCCACATAAAATCTAGAGTTTTGTAGTGTTACAAAAATGATATATCATGTCCTTCTCCTGCTGCCGGACATATTAAGGGTACAACCGTGTTTACTGCTAATACCAAGTAGAAATATTTCTTAATCAGGTTCCCTCATAATAGAGCAGTAATCAGATGGAGCAAAACCGGACTAAATATCTAGATCGAATTATAATGATTTCTTTCTTTACCTAAAAGGAGAATTTCTTTAAATAAATATTTCGTATGTGATCCTTGTTATTGAGTGGGTAGATATGGGGTGTAGGTGAGACCTGGATAGATGGAATTTATAATAGTACGAGGTAAGACTATAGGGTCCAGGTTGCTGAGAGGAAAGAGTATGCTCAGGGAGGGAGTGTGCATCTGTTGCCTATAGATTACGGCATATCACTGGCAGGTTGGCTTACTTCTTCTACCTTAGATCAACACAGGTGCCTCTAGCTACCCCTCAGGTATCAGTGTCGATACAATACCACCCACAACGACACCTGCCATCGGATTAAAACATAAAACACCACCTTCATTACATTTTACTCTACAGCAAGGTACCATGACGAATACGACATGAAATATAATCAACATACGTCAAGTTGCTTCTGGTAGGAGATGACAATATTGGTGTCAGATCCAGATCCAGAGCATTGCACAGATAGCCAACTAGTCAGGGTGTAAATATATATATTAAAAAAAATTCATATCTAGCGCTTGATCTAGGTGTAGAGAGAGTCAGGGAGATAACCCACGTCATACTCTACATCATATTGTACGTCATATGTCAGGATAGACATAATGAACATTTATGGACAAATATTTATCCCTGAGGTGAATTTAACCTGCTGGCAGATCTATTCAATGTGCTGAGTCGTTTCACAGAATATACTCACTCAGCGTGATGGGTGGTATCTTTTATATAGACAATAATCGATGGTTTTCTAGACAGGGGGCTGTAAACCATGAGCAGTTGACGCGTATTATATCATCCCTGGTATTTTTTCTCCATAGACTTAAAATTAGGAACTCATATCCAACGCCCATGAGATATTTAGGAAAAATATCCAAAGGGGGATTATGTCACAAAAGTTAGCTCATTTGTAAATGTGATGGGTGAGGTAAATTCAGAAACCTATTCAAGTATACGGTCAGAGCTCGATCCCATCTCGTTTAAATCGCTACGTAATTCACAAAGCTTTACCTTGTGAATTACTATGCGATTCAAACTTGATGGGATACGACCTCTGACGCTACATTTTCCTAGGTTTCCTCTATAGTAATACACAAGCATTAGTAAGTGTATACAATGTCTACCTTGAGTGATTTACAGATCAGCCTGTGCACAAGATCAAGTAAAGTAAAGAAATAAAAAAGAAAAATAAATAAAGCGCCTGCACAAATAACCAAAAGACCAGCAGTATGGGTTTCATATTACCACTCCCACTGGTGACGGGTGCGTGACTGAATGGGATAGGCTTCACCCCTGCCCTAGCCGACAATGGCACCCCCGTACAGAGAGACAAAGAGTCATTCACCACTGGCACCCTCTGTTAATTAATAATATAAATATTAACAATAGTTCTATACATATTGACCATTTTAGACTAGATCTCTGAATAAAGAGTAGTTTCCTTATACACTGGTTTGAATTCCGTATACAATGGTAATGTTATCTGACAGTTTTTAGATAGTAGGTAGAGGTTTACTGAGTCTCCACACAATCTCAATGATAATCAAGACCCTGCAACCAGGCTGTCTAGAGACCCTGCAATAACCTCCCCCCCCCCCCTACCCCCACCCCACCCCGAACAAATGTAGTAGTCTGGTTGATACCAGACATAATATCTCCATCAATAACCCAAAGCATGTTTACGCATACTGATTTTAGCTCATGGGATATTCCAAATGCAGACCTTCCCTGGTGTTGCCAAAGAATTATTATTGTGGGTACTCAAGTGCTGATATATACACGAATCACGGTTTGGTTAGCATGCAGGATATATGATATAGACAATGACGGTGTCTGAAATACATTGAGAAGATAACCTTGGTTTCATGAGCCTCAGATATAAAAACACGTCTGTCTACTCTGGTCTAGTCACCAATCAGAGAGACACAAATTACTCCTGTGGATGGCAACGTTTCATGTCAAACCCTTCATCAAAAGTATGTTTTTGGCACCGATATCATTACATGTATATATGACTGTAATCATATGTCTGGTATGTTTAATATTAACAAACGTTTTACTGAATGAAAAGGAAGTGGTCTCAGTTTGTCCCTCTGCCTCTTCCTCCAAGTCTACACTCTTCTCATATCATTTATTCTAACTATAAAACCACGCTATATAATCAAACATGGAGCATTCCTCACAGATACTTCAACAATGATGATTGCGTGGAGACGGCACTGAGCCATCCAACCAGCCATCATTCAAAAGACTGCTCTGGCTGCTGGAGCTCATAACTAAGAGGCCGCGGTCGTGAAACTGTCATGAGGGATAAGTAAGCAGGTGTAAGTCGGATGGCTGGAGGGGTGTTGGTGGGGGCGGCGGGTGGCATGTATTCTCGTGCAAGATATCACAGTCTGCGCGCTCTCTTTGTACAATAAATATACTGTGTATTCAAACTGCCTTTATGCTTGGGGATATTGCCCTGACCCAGTACTGTTGTTGAGAGTAACTTGGAGGAAGTGTGAAATTGCCCTGGTACTGTTACTGAGAGTAACTTGTATTGAATCATCTACCATTGTACAGTGTTTAATTACTATTAAAGAGAACCTCTAGTTTAAGAAAGGCATACAGATGTTGTTGGGAAAGGGTGCTGGAAAGTGGGCTCTTCCAAGTATTACATGTATCATTTTGTAGAGATAGTTCAAATTTACTGTAATGACACACTCATCCAGCACATCTCTCCACCAGCGTGTGGTCACCGTACATTGGCAATTCAAAGTAAATGGAAACTCTGTTTTGAGAGTTGAGCTATGGAGTAAAAGCCTTATATGTATATGTATTCATATTTCAGCGTTTTCTAGTATGTGAATACTATGAAGAAGCAGACAGTTCTTTGCTGTCCCATTACGCATGACCTGTTCATGATCTCTTTTGCATTTCATACTATCTTCTAGATTCATTAAAGAATAAAACCGTTGTGGGGATTCCACAGTCAACATTCCTAAAATAGTAAAAAGGTAAACAAAACTTCCACTAGAAAACAATCGATGTTACTTATAGAACAAATAAGTAAACATATGACAATAATTCTGTATCCGACTTCACGATGTATGAATTACACTAATGGAGAAACACATCGGTCTTAAATGCTGTACATAAAAACGGCACATATCAAAATATGTCTAGTTTATATTCAATAACGAGAACTGAGCTCACATATAAAAAGAAATCGATGGGCAGTGAGGTCACTACTACAAGTCATGGTATCTCACTCCAAGTACATCGCTTATTAATACATCGTTCTTATTCACAGCAGTGCCCAAGACCTGTGCTTGGAGGTTGCACCGACGTCGTCGTCGTTGTCGGTTGTCCGTCAGGTGGCACACTTGTGTACACGTGTTTTATTTGAGCCACCTGAGCTGCCCTACATACGCAGGGTTACCGCCCCTTACCCCTACCCTGAGCAGTACCCCCACAACGCCTACCCACCTACCCACAACAGATCAGGGGTCAGCCCCGGGTAGATCACTCTCTAACATATTTCAGCCGCTGACGTTGAGGAACACACGTCGTATGAATTCCTCATGTGCATGTACATGTGGTGGGTAAACCACGTCATAAACGTTTTGGCGGGAAATCGTGCGTTGCACACGTGCAGCAGACGTTCTTTAGGGAGCGTTCATTATTTATGGCAGGGGGTGTGTGGGTTTTGCTCGGCGAATCCTCCAAAATAAATTGCCCCCCCCCTCGGAAATACCTCCAAATGAAATGTCCCCCCCTCGGAAATACCTCAAAATAAAATGCCCCCCCCCCCTCGGAAATACCCTAAAATAACCCCCCCCCCCCTTGGAAATACCTCAAAATAACCCCCCCCCCCCCCCCCGACAAATACCCCCGACCCTAGGCAATGGCCTTAAATCGATTTTTTTCTCATATATACATGTATATGTACACATATAATGTAATGTTAAGTAAATAAGGCCAGGTGAATTCTGGCATGAAAATTTTAAACATCTATAATCAAATCCTCTAATATGCAGCTATCCAGCCCTTGAGAAATGTTGAATGTTAATGATGGTTTAAGAGCAATGACTACAAACTGGCATATCATAGTTATAGGATTAGATATCCACCATCTAGGAAGTGAACCCTTAGCCTATCAGGACATGCTGGCACGGGAGCTTATATACCTGCTGCTCTGAAACCTATCTTACGGGGTGTTCTATTAAGACAGTGGAGGCACCAAAAAGACAACTTGTATGTGCTAAGCTACATTGCACGGCGATCACCTGACATTGGCCATTGAACTGAGTATAGATACTAATACAGTGGAGCTGCACCGCATAAGGTCATGGAGCAATCTCCTAACAGCGGTATTGCCTTTGATAGTCTTAGCATATTCATGCACAACCTACAAACTCTAAAATCATTGCATTTTTCTTGTGCGGAAAATAGTCCTAGCTTGTTTTCATATATTTGAAGTTTAAAAAAAATTGCAAAAACTAGACCCTCTTGCATGGCAGATTACAAGAAGTCTTAGTATGATGAGCTCCCACTAAACAGACATGGCACTGCCAGGTGTTACAGTACCTCACTTATTATCTTCTCTGCAACAATCACCATGCTTATATATATATGTAAATTTCTTAATTCAGACACTATTGGCCTCTAAATTGTATAGATTATCCAAAATACACAGTTCTAGAACCTCTTATGTGGGTGAATCACAAAACGTAAATCATTGAAATTGAAACACCCCACCCAGGCAAATACTGTGAAATGAAACGCCCCCCCCCCCCCTACACACACACAAATACCGCGAAATGAGATGCCCCCACCAGGCAAATACCTCTAAATAAAATCCCCCCTCCCTGGCAAATACCTCTAAATAAATTGCCCCCTAGGCAAATACCCTCATATAATTTGCCCCCCCTCCAATAGCTCATCCCCCCTGCCGTAAATAATGAACGGTCCCTTAAGGAAGAGGTCATATATGAATTGTAGGTTCAAAGGAGGCCTTCTCAGAGGGGAGTATGTAAAGACCCTCTTTTACCTGATAGGTTATGTAGAAGGCACTTGTAATTTGTGTACAGGCCACGGTAGCAATTTCTTTTTTGAAAATTGTTCTTTATTGAAGTATAAAGGATTTATATACAATGTACATGATTTTCAGCTGACAACATCGGGCAATTTTGTTAGCACACACACATGTAGTATCATAATTATCATCAAGTCTGTTGATATATACTTGCATACCTATCATTACATAACCTCCACAATAAAAGCTTCATAATTTCATACACAAAAATTTAAGCAAACAAGAAAAACACACAACAAATACAAGGGGCGACAAACGTTTGGCATTAACATTAGCTCACTGAATTTCTAACAGTGAGACTATCAATAGGGGATGCTATCACACCCACCTATCCAAACTTACATAAAGCCAAAAGAAGAAATACATAACAATACATTAAATTGCAATTTTATAATGCTTGTTATAACTAAAAGCATCTGTCATATCGAACAAAAAAACTCTGCTTTAGAATTCCACAGTGCGCTTTGTAAACCATAGATCCAATCAGTAATGGGTAACTACCGACTTTTTAGCCAGGTTTTAAACGTAACTCTACTTTCGATGTGCTGAGCATCCACAGGGATTGCATCCCGCAACAACTTGCCAACATAAAGGCTACATTGGTGACCGTCTTTGTATACCATAGGAATTAACCAATCCATGTACTTCAAAACATATCTACCACATGTTACAAAGACTCTATGGTGAGCGCATTGTTTTACTTAGGGAGTAGGCCTACATCTTTTGTGACTGTTGTAACCCCAATAAAGGCTGAGAAATCCCACTGACGTCTGGTTTGTGTCTAGATTAGTGCGGAATCTCTCATTGGGGTTTGTGAGAGACTCTTATCTATGACCTCTAAGTGTGTGTAGTATCATTTAGATAACTAGTACATGAGTATGTCAATCCATCTTCACCTCACCCAAAACGAACAGCTCTCTTGTGGATAATTGATATGCAAACGTTGCTTGTTAAGGAAACGTTTTCTGTTGCAGAGAGGAATCTATTTTATCATAGCCTGAATAGCTCAGAGGTAAAAGTCACGTCAGGCAACTCAATGTTGAGCTTATACCATGCAGCTAATACCTTCATGTTGGTATTGGAACTCATCGGATAGATTGGGTGATGGTGCGTAATGCTTCCCATTTCAGTAGAGTGGGCCTCCTAAGTAAATATTGCTAGGTGTCTCTCTCTCTGATTACCCTTAAACATTCCACTATGCAATAAGTATGCTTTAGATCTCACACACATGTTTGTAATAGAATAGCGTCAACACCATTTGTAATCTAAGGAAATATTGCTGTGGCCGAGATTATGGAAAAGTATTTGGTTCTCCACTTCAAATAATGATGATGAGATCGCAGATGTTGCAACGTATATTGATTCAGCAGTAGTTCCAAGATGGTACACTATATTGGTCGTTGACGGGCCAAAAATTCTTGCTCTCTGAGGGAATATCCTGTTCATTCTTATCAGTATGTTGCATCTAATAACACCGCATACTGCATATACTTGGTATACACGTATGGGTTTTCTAAAAAGGGTATATCTATTGTATGGTGTACTGATTATTCCCACTTATAACAACGAGCAGTTAATTGTTGGGTATATTACCAGATTACAATTGCATTATACCCTTCCATGGGACATAATCCTTTATGCATGGTGAAATCTTTGAGCAGCATGGCAGTGTTATAACACGGATATTCCTAGACTAGGTGTCTGTCTGACAGGCGTGCTGTGGACGTGATAGTAAGTGATTGATTATCACACACTGAGAGCTCACCGTTGGGGGGGCAGTACCGTTACTGACCGACCTTCGGGTTGATATTGGTGTCAGTAGGGGGTCCTGATTGGCAGCAGAACTGCTTCCCGCATCGCATGTATATACAATAACTGCGGGCATATCTAATTTATCCGGCCATTCTTTAAAAAAGACCTGATGCAAGTGAAAATGATTTATGGTTTAATTAAGGTAGACATTTTTTTGAATTTACGCTGCTGTGAAATATTGTTATGGAACATGTTAAAAGACTGCGCAAAGGTTGCTTACGTCAAGCATATCATGACTTCTGACAGAGCATGCCACTGCTATGCCATCAGACCCGATCAACCTCTTTGTGGATAACACATTTTACTGTCCAAGGAAGAGTACTCAATTTGTCTCTCCACAGCCCCCATGATTCAACAGCAACTCATTAGAATCCTACTCATACATAGCCAATAAACGCAAACGCTGTGGGGAGAGTATCTTGTTTCGGACATGCTAGTTAGCTGGCAGCTGGGGCACATTGCGAAGAAGCGCCTGGTCTGCTGTTGTAAGATAGTTTGGAACTACTTCAGAAAATAACCACCTGGGTCATCCTTGCAACCGACCATCTACCTGTTGGAATATCTATGCACAATGGTGCTGCTTCGAAAGACGTCAAAGTGATGGCTGTGAAGGCGTTTCGGAATCCATATTTCTCTTCCTTTTTGTTTGAAGATTCTTTTTAGAAATAATCTTTAGAATAAAACCTGAATTGCAGAGAAGAAGACAATATCTTCAGTTGTCAATTTATGTCTCCCCCGGGGTTTTTCTCGCTTCTTCATCTCTGGTTTGAATTTCATCGAAAAAAAACCCAAGAAAGCTCCTCTCATCCTCTCATTCCGAAGAGAGAAAATGTAATGTACAGCCCTGTTCTATTTTGCCGTAGTGATTTAGATTCGCTTGACTGAGAGTTGCAGTCACGCGTTCCCGTCTTTCTGACTCAGAAAATAACCAAGGAAAGTACTGTCAAACTCAATAGCGGACGATTACAGATGTCTTCTTATGGGGTACTTTTTTATTTGCAAAAAAGAAGACAATCTTTAACGTGAAGTGATAAACTCAATAAAAACCTTGTTATACTATATCAGGTGCATCAAGAGGTGAGGTTGGGTTGCAACTTCCTCTTTTCCCTTCATATTTCCTCTATATATCGTCAAAATAATAAAAAGATTTATTGTTTAATGGATTATTGTAACCCTGGGTTACAAAGCGCACTGTGGAACTCTAAAGCAGAGTTTCTTGTTCGATGTGTCAGATGCTTTTAGTTATAACAAGCATTATAAAATTTGCTACTGGGAGATCCTAACTCAGGGAAATATGTGGACGTTATGACACAATCTTTACAATCCTCTGACACCTTCAATGATGTTCATATGGTCCTATAATGCTGGTCAGAAATTCCAGTTTCGACATAGATTTATCCCTCCAGCATAAAAAAAATACAGTTCAGGGTAGATAAAGGTCATACAGAAAAAGCAAACCACTAACTACTACCTAGATAGGTTTTTTTATTTTATGTCACATGATCTTGTCCTCAATAATAAACCCTGTCTGCATTTTACACTACAAATAAGAGTGCGAACATTCTTATGTGTCGCTTGCGTTAGTCCTAATTCGTGAGTTCGTTCTGTCTTGGTGAGTATAACCTACTGACCCTTCCCGATATATACAAACATTTGTGAGACAATTATATGCCCTACCCCACTACCCCCCCCCCTCCCATACCCCAACGTGATCACTTGCGTTGTCTCGACTTCCCTGATATATTATAAACAGATCCAAGGAAAGAATTTTTTTCATAGCGAAAACAACATAAAAGCATCGCGAAAATGTAGGATTAAACCTCGGAGCACCTTATACACTCGTGTATCAGTACTGAATACAATTATTCTTTTGTTCTCTATTTCCATGTCAGGAGTGTCACGCTGGAATGATTCGCAATGCTTCCACTTTTCACCATAGTTCACTGGTTTACCTCGATATAGACATTGATATCATTCATCATATTTCTAGTGTCACCAATACACTTGGATATAGGTATCTTTTATATCGACAGTGTTCTGACAAGAAAGTGTTTTAGTGTTCAGGAAATATAGGTTTATCTAAACAGAAATTATGCAAGATTCCTTTTCTGTTTATATAGATACCTCCTCCTTGAAAAAAAGTATCCTATGACTACATCTACACCTATACTTCTATTCTGTCTTCTACTTTACACGAGCATCCGTTTAGCATCCTAATGCTGTACATTAAGTATACCGCATTGACACAAATGTGATAGAAATGAAGCAGATAGTTTCGGACAAAGTAGTGGGCGGAAGAGGAAAGAGTCTAGGGTGGGCTGGTCTATATCTGCAGCCATGGTTTACACCTTTTTGTGGATGGTGGCCAGGTTCAGCATGTCTTGTTTGCTGGTGTTTGCGTATATGAGTACCAGAGCACCACCACCAGGGTGAGGTCTCAACCACCTGTTCTCCAGTACTCGGACTCAATTAACCTACGTCGCTCACTGGATGTAGTCCTATGACGAGTGACACCGATTGCGGTGCCATCATGGGGGACTTCTGACTAGTCTACTGGTGATATCATGACTCTCATACCTACCTCTCAGTCAAGTGACAGGGTAACCTGTAGGTGACGTCACTCACTTATAGTGGTCACATGACGAGTAGTGTACCCTGTGATAAACCGATGGCAACATACTCCTATACAGGGCCACGTCAACCCATCCCATGCATACACAGCTACAGCGTAGTTAAATTATGAGAAGCATTAACAAGGTTATATTTCTAAATAGTAAAGTAGGCCCACCAATATATAAATCAGTATGCTATGTATAGAATCTAGTTCCCTGTTGCCAGCTTTTACGTGATTATCAGAACCCAAATATCCCCTGCGCCACCTCCTGCTCTACAGTGCATAGTAACTCAGTCACTAACTCGACGTGCGAAGAGTATCATATTTGTTGAAATTAACATCAAAACTATGTAGAATTATTTGTACTTCTTCATCAAGATATTTACGTGCATCTAAACCTGCATAAAATAGAAGAAAAAAGGTAGCTGCACTGATTAGAGTTCAAGATGTTGGTGATGTTACCACCAGGTGGTTAACGCTGACAGGTAGATACAAATTGTTCAAACGGTACCCTGCCCCATGCTGCGTCACCATGGATGTACAACAAGGAGTCAGGGGACCCGCGTCAGCCTCTCTGCACCCGCTACGCCCCGTGTGAACTGCTCAGACGGACTTGCTATAATAGCGAGCTGCTCGGGCGGGTAGGCTCGGGGCCCGTGAGTCGCTCTCGAGGTAGGCTCTGGGGAGGGTTTCAGCTAACTCTGTGTGTGTGCGACACCTCAGACGCTGTTATTGGGGGAAGTTATTATGCTGAGCGACAAGCAAGGCGGGACATGTTGAGCGTTCCATGACACAGCTTCGTGCTTCCGGTTCAGTGGGCTACTTGGTAGTTTGTGTGCTCAACTAGTAATTGCAGGATGTGTACACATATATACATACATGTATACACAACGGCATATATACCACAACCATGTCAATATATAATCACTTATACTCGGCAGCCAGAGTATTGTGAGAATATCCTGATGATGTTGCCTATATGTGTATCACTATTGAATATGAAAGCAGTGAATGACGCCCCTGCAACGTCCCAGTATACTGCATTGTATATATATATATATATATATATATATATATATATATATATATATATGCATGTATATGTATATTGGTATATATTATAAGTGTTTGAATGAGCTGTGATCATCACAAACATCACTGGAGCTCAGTGATGTCACTGGTAGTGGGTTTGTGTCGCTAGGATGTAGACCACGTAGATACAAAGGTCGAGTTGCTATGGCGTTCTGTTATACATCGTTTGCCCATCATCCCCATAACCAAAACACAAACCCTTGCTGTCTGTAGTATTGCGGCGCAAATACACCAAAATACTTTGAACAAGATGTGCCGGAACATTTCATACATATTTCAAGTCTTTAACAGTTTGAGAGAAGCGTGATGGAGTCATTCTTACAGTTATCATAGTGCATCTATCCGACAAATAAATTATATATGTATTCATGCATATATGTATACATGCATATATTGATACTTCTCGATACATGTAAAGAAAACCTGAAGTATGTTAAGAAAATGCTATGCATATATTAGCCATTAGCCAGTCTAGCCATTTGACTGCGACCAACTTGGTGATGTATGTTTAGGCATGGCAAGACATGTCGGGAAGATTTGACAGGAGTTCAGAAAATGTAATATCTGTTAAAAAAACATTTTTTATTCAGCTGTCATGTACCTGGTAGTCCATGTCAAGAAATTCCTTATCAGTCCTTTTGGTTTCCTTTAGTCTCAGGTCATATGAATGTTCTTCCGAATTTCTTAGTAATAGTTGCAAAATTATTAAGAAATTTTCATACATACTCAGGTCAAGTTCACAAACAACAGATATATCATATAGGTACAGACATGGCATACAGTGAGAATAGACAGCAGTGCGACAGTAATTTTTACCCTATGCATTTTCCGAAATTTGAATTACCTTAAGGACATATTACGAGGTCTATGTATTTGACGTACAATGCCAGTTAAAAGTGTTAACTCTTGTGCTTAACTCATGTCCTCGTCATATGACCCAGTTTCAGGATGGGATAGTGTCTATAATATCAGGTTGTAGCAGATAGGGCTTTATCACAGTTTTCAAAATTAATGTATTGCGGTTGTTAAGTGCTGTATACTAGCTGGCAGTCCTGTATACTAGCTGGCAGTTTATGCTTTGTCATACTCGCCCACAGTCACAATCTTACATCAGCAATCATGGATCAGATGCTTGTAAGAATGACCCCATTATACTTCTCCCAAAATTTGATAAATGTAAAAGGAATAAACCATCTGAAAATATATGACCTCCACTGAGTCGCTCCCTACACAGAAGGAGCAGCTCACATGCCACCAGGGCACATTTCTTCATGGGAACCTCTGGTGTTTGAGTCCTGCATAAGCAACTGAGTGATGTGTATTCAAGTCGGCAACACCTGGGGTGAGGCACCTGGGTCATTTACCCGGAGGGCTGGTGGGATACATGTGATGTAGGGGGGTGTTATACAATTATGTCTGTGAACGCAGGCCCTGTGTTACGGATGAGGCTTATATACGTGTAAACTCACGCATACACGTAGATGAGCAGATAGGCTGCGCAACCTAATCACAGGCCTACACCAGGGAGCATACATTTAACCAAAGACATCCTCGTTTACAAAACCACGCAGAACATGGAGATTGGAATCGCCACTTGTATTTGAGACGAGGCTTAGCTACCAGGATTGTTTAGCCACTTTGATGTTATTTTTGTCTAAGGAAACATGCTGTCATACCTCAACCTCAAGCGCACGACATATTATTTACTCTTCAGGTTATGACTTCTAAAATACTGGGAAAGATTATAATTAGCAGTTGATTGGAAGAGGCAGATAAACAAACGGGATTACAGGACGTTAGGGCCCACCACCCGAAAGTCGGGATGTTAGAGCCCACCCGAGACAGGAGGTGAGAAAGCCTCAGTCGCGCCTCGGCCGCACCGCGATGCCGCTGCCACACCTATGGTGCCGGGAGGGAGATGTGGCATAAATAGACGTTAGGGCCTACCTAATTTTGCATAATTGGTTAATGTTTGAATACTGGAGAACTCGACCCGTAAAAAACTCGACCTGTAACGAACTCAACCCATTTTAAATCTTCCCTACTCGAGCATCTAAACTGTGAATAAATACTATATTTAGTAGTAAGTATAAGTAAGTAACCCTATCCCTAACCCTAACCCTTACCCTTATCCTAACCCTAACCCTATCCCTAACGCTATCCCTAACCCTAACCCTATCCCTAACCCTTACTCTAATCCTAGGTTGGCTTTAGGTGGGCCCTAACGTCCCGATGAGTGGGCCCTAACGTCCTGACTTTCTGGTGGTGGGCCCTAACGTCTACATACCACAAACGGCACACCAGTCATTAAACTATGAATGAGAAGAGAAATTGTGGAGGTCTAAGCCGTAGTGAACGAATGAAGTTGATCCATCTGAAAATAGGTCACTCCAAACTTACACATGAATATATATGTACCCTGGAAGGAGAACCCCCAACCCCACCCCCAATTGGGTCAAGCATGCAATAGGATTATTATCCGTTGCAGGACTTACTTCGCATTCGATTTATAGGCATTTCCTGTTGGTACCCGCTCTAAAGCTGATGGTAATCTGTCCTAATATTCCATTCCTTGGTAGAGCGGCGAGTTCTTGAAGTTTTTCTGTTCTAGGCCTGTGCAGTTTCACTTTGATCCTCACTTCACTTCCTGTACCATTGGGTCTGTTTTCATAGACATGTTCTTCATCGTCGTTCCACCATTTAATTTTGTTCTGGTTATGCAATAGTAAGTTATAATTGCTTATCCGGCATATGTTATGTTACATTTTGCTTGAAATCTGTAATATGATTTGTATTTTTAGAATATAAACAACTAATCGTAAAAAACGATAATATCACATATAACTTTATCAGATTTTGACCTAATTTGGATACCCTAAACATGATCATACATGATCTTGACCTGATATTAATACCATGAATATCCTGACCGATCGAATCCATAAAGCTTACAATGTAGAGCAAAGTGCGCCGAGCAGGTGGGATACAGGGTTGCACCTGGGAAGCCTCAAGGGCCCTTGATCTGAACCTATAGTATACGCCCTGATGACCTGAACAGAGGCGGACTGTTGACGCCTCGACATGACACTGCGTTGCCATGCTGACATATTGCTTGCTGTATCGATCTGAAGATGGGCGTAGGCTTAGGACGAATTGTGTTGGAGTGATGTTGCCATGCCAACAATACCTCATGTGCCTCTACTGCCTGTTGAACAATAGCAATGATTCATATCAACCCTGGGAGGTAAATATCACTATTGTGACGCCTGACAACGTTTATGATGAACTGCATATCAGGACCAAATTTCATATTGCTGTCATATTGTGTGTATAAACAAGGCAAATTATATGTACCTATGCACTCACTATTCGCACACAATATACATCGGAGCTGAATTAATGTGTATTCTTCACTAGAGAGCCAGTGTTGAAACTACCCCTATCCCATTGTTGCCACTCCTACAATCCCATGTGAACTTTCGGATGCTTCCCTGTGTTTCTAGGTTCAGTTATTCATTTTTATACTTCTGTAGATTATTATTTCTATTGCATGTATTATATTGGTCTAGAACATGGGTTGAATAGGAAACAGATTCCCCCACTCTTACCCCGCACTGAATGTACTGAGCCAACCAGTACGTTCATCATAAAGAAGGTGGAAAAGGAAGACCAAATTACCCAAGTGACCATGCCTGCTATCCCGTAACTACACGTAATAATACTTCAGGTGCCCTTTGGTGTGAAAATTGCAAAGTTCTTGTCAAAACACCCGCACAACATCTTGGTGCATTGGGGAAAAACAGAACACCTACAACTCTACCATAATATCCCTTCAATAATGTTTGTTTCAAATATTCTTTTTCGAGAAACTTAGAAGTGTCATGAAATATATATGTACTATAGGAACTTCATAGAACTGGCCACACCTTTATAAATTACGCAAGTGGAATAGAGTTTCCCCTTTGATTCGTAACATCACATCACCACGTCAGACCACACTACCACCTGTTCAGTTAACCCTTGCAGGATGGGCATGATCTAAATAAGAACAGGGAATTCCCTGGTGCATAAACTGGCGATTTATGTTAGGTTAGATATTTTACTTGATTACTTGACCCTAGGTATGTCCCTAAGTTTAAAAAAAGTATAAGGAAACAGATATTAATCATCATACCCAGGTGAAGCACATAACTATTCATGTGACAATATGCGGCGTTTTGCAATATATTTTTCTACCATTCCCATAAGGGCTTAATTTGAATGACTGCGCACACTATAACGTTGGGGCCGTCCACACAGGGTCAAACCACATACAGTGTATTGTCAAGAACATAGAGGAGACCCGCTATATTAAAAAGTTCACTTTATGCGAAAACTGTGCACAATTATTTTCCCCAGGCAAACCTATCCCGACATGATTTCCCTATCGGCTTTGATCTTGGATCCAGGTGAAGTACCACGCCCATCGTTGGCCGCACTGACAGCGGGAGCACACTGGTGGTGCATGCCGCTTTGCATGTAGTGTAGTTAACTGATAATTCAAAATAAAGTTTTGAGCCAGTTAGCACGTCCCAGAAAATTACACTTCCGGGATGTGTACCACGTTATCACGTGATCGTTGGCAGTTAAATGATGTTCGATTATATACCCGAGTACAATGTTTGACTAGACGTCTGAGTTAACTTGAAGCAGTTCGATTATAAAATTACTATTAATTTTTAATTAATTACAATGTCCATGACTCTACAGTATGTGCATTACAGAAATTTATTCTGTATTCAATTAAGGCATGAGCTCTTTTCCACAAGGATGGAAATATAATGATGTTATTATATGAGGGGCGTGTCAAAGGAGTTAAGTCATATGACAATAAAAAAAAATGTAGGGTGGAGGCAGTGTTATGAACAGTAAAAAAACATGCATCACTGGCGCCGTGCGATCGCTGAAGGAAAAGCAAGGATCGCGGTCACAGGGTAGTGACCAGTTAGGTGAATGAAGTTGAGATAATTCTGTCATATCACCGAGAAAAGGTGTTTAAATTTGTGAATTCCTAGGATAAGTTGAATAAGTATTAATGATTAACTCATTATTTACAGGGTTTCAAGGCCATATACCAACAGTTCTTTCCTTATGGCGACCCGTCACATTTTGCCTCTCTGGTCTTTAGTGTCTTCGATGAGAATAAGGTACGTATTGTGTTTGGAATTCCCGCATCCCACCTGCTTTGTCCATACTGTATGCCAGCAATCTGTTCATGTCTATCTTGAATTGGCAAATAAATACATGTATTTCCTATCATTGGAAAATGTGGTCTAAGTATATTACATTTAAAATAGTCTATCCTTGCTAACAAGTTTTCCTGTCTACTGATTATATGAGGTTCATTTGAAATCGAGTCTTTATATTAATGAGATACAATATCTAAAATAGCCAGATTATCATGCAACCCTCTGCGAGATGAGTATGTATACGGAGCATCCGACAAAGTTTAAGCCTATAAGACGCCGAAATTTGTTCCCGATTCATCCAGACAATCGGCTCGGTGAGAATCGGGAATAAAATTTCGGTGTCTTAGTAACTTCTGGTCTATTTAAAATATCAGAAAACAGTTTTCAGATCTATGCTCGCTTGTGTCTCCCCTACATATCGATATAAGACACTTGTAAATAGGACTGAGTAATAGGTAGTATTGCTATCGAAATCTTAAGGTCGGGGAGAGTCGGTCATATCTGACATGGTAGTAATGCCTGACGCGTCGGGAAAAGCAATAAAATCGGGTCGGTGAAGTGCGTACATCGACCCGATTGATGCAGATTGTCACAGACCCGACGGATTCGTCGGGTAAAGGTAGAATCGGTCACAGCGGTCGGGTCGGTGTCTTATAGGCTTTTAACACCACCAACTTAAATTGCATCGGATAATTTTATTGTCTTGCTCCAGAGGACAAACTTAATCTAGCCTCAGAACGAACAGAGATTTACCCTCATAAACAATACATATACTGCATCAGCACTATGATAAAAAATTGTCCTTCTCTCTTTAATAGGATGGGTTGATAGAGTTCGGGGAGTTTATTCATGCTCTATCCGTCACTTCCCGAGGAACAGTTGATGAAAAGTTAGCATGTGAGTTTGGTGATGAATTTTAACTTACTATGTTATTTTACATAGAGTAGACTCATTGACATTTATAACAAATGTTCATATGAATTGTATTACGTTCATTTGTATTCGCTTTTTCTATAAAAGTATTTTTGTATCTAACATTGTATAAATGATATGTACATGAAAGACAAACGGCAGATTCAAGCTTGGACTTCTTTATTCACGCAGGGGCGTTCCGTCTGTACGATTTAAATCAGGATGGTTTCATAACGAGAAGTGAGATGTTAAATATAGTCACGTCCATATACCAAATGGTGGTAAGTATTTTACAGCAATTTTTTGATAATATGACATAAAAGACAAATGCAAGATGGGACTGTTGGCCGTGTCATAGAGGTTGATATACCCAAAGTACTGTTCATAATAATGTGACGACCACATAGATACATGTAAAATATTATCAAATGATATGGGAAGTCTACTTTATAAAATAAGATATGTGGCGATACACGACAAACAGTTAAATGTAACTAGGTAAAAATGGCTAAATGAAAGACATGAAGAGTGCACCCATAAATGTCAATGTCAGAGAAGTATACTGTGCCAATATAGCAATGTCACTTGTGGTTGTAAATGTCATGCTCAAACAATCTTTTAAGATATTATATGAAATAGGGCAATGAGTAATCAAAGGAATGTAAAGGAAAACCGGATAAATCCATAGAAACTTGCAGTCTAAGAGTACCATGGATTGTTATTGCTTTCATGTCCCTCAAAGAAATTCCACTAAATACATTCCTAGAAAAATATACCAAGCACTGGTTTCTATCTCGTTTCCGATCAAAGACATACTATTAGGTGGGCCCCAGTTAGATAAATAATGCTGGGTAGAGTGGCTGTAGTATTTTTGCACTGCACCTAATCTTTCCCTTACCCTGGAGCTATCCAGCCACGAAATAGAACACATATATGAGCTATAACTTACAGGAAGAGGGGGCGAAGGCTGGTTAGGTGGTTTCATAGAATAAGGAAGATCGTATGTGAAATAGCTATTTCAGTAAATATTTGATGTTCAAAAAAATCTAATGATCATGACTATACAATATGTAAAGGGTACCCTTCTTCAGTGTCGTAATTCCACCACAAAGTTAGTTTTCCTGATGTTTTCCTGATGTGAGCAATATAATCTTTAACTACATTACAACCAGGGGAACATGTAAAATACATGTGAAACCGTTATACTATTTCAAACGGCTATCTAAAGATGCAATCACATATATATGTGATTTTGATACAGCGCATGACTAGACCACCTGTACAATTTCGCCATTCTAGGTATATATGATACGAAGACTGTCCTCGTACCTCAAAATACGTTGTAACATTATTAATAATATATATCCCTCTGCGTCGGTGTTGGGAAATATATTTCTTCCATTGGAAGTTGTCTTATTGTTAACTTATGCTAAATAAAACGGAAGACGAGTAAATATATTCGCTCACGCCCCACCAGGAACGCGGAGAATATCTGACACGCAAAATCTATCACAATATACTAAATAAAACAAACCTTTAGGGCTATGCCTTTTCATATATTCATTTAAAGTTACAGCAATAGAATAGATAGGCAATAATCGATAGTTTTGTGGACAGGTTGCCGTAAACCACAAGAGGATGACGCGTAGTAAACACGAGCACCAGCGAGTGTATTAGGACGTCAACCTCGAGTGGTTTATAGAGCTGCCTGTCCAGAACCATCGTTAGTTGTGTTTATTATCCACCTTCTCGAATAAAATGTCAACATAGATAAGATACGTTTAGCAGCAGTAGGACTATGCTATAAGAATTGAAATTAGCTAAACATAAAGGTACTTTTTTTTTCCACAGGGAAGAATGTCTACAGTATCACCAGACGAAAACACACCCGAGAAGAGAGTTGAACGAATATTTGCAGACATGGATAAAGTAAGTAGTTAATGGCTATATCTCTAACATTCCGTGTATAAGTATATTTAATTTTGTGAATAATCAAGGACTCATATACATATGTATACCGTAGAACGCCGCGTAGGCGGACACCCCACGTTCTGGACCAAAGTGCCCGCGTAACGGGGTTAAAACAAACATCTAATAGACCTTCCGTTCCAAGGAAAAGAGTCCAATAACGTGGGGTCTTCGCTTACGTGGGGTTTCCGTTAGGCGGGGTTCTACTATTTATATGCGTAAATGTCATATGCCCAGTCAACCCGTGAGAGAATAAAGATGTACTTATGAATGTGATGTCCACTTTTTTTCAAAGTATTATTGAATTTAACACCTCTTTACATGTTTCAAGACATGTTCCTATGACTGATAAACATTATCATGTTTCTGATATATTTGATAAATGAATAATATTTGGTTGTTGATTAATAATATTCCATATGGTATTATAGAGGAAACCTATGAAAGTTTTGAGTCAGAGCTCGTATCCTATCGAGATTGAATCGCGTAGTAATTCACAAGGTGAACTGTGTGAATTACCTAGCAATATAAATTAGATGGGATCGAGCTCTGCCCCTTAACTTGAATAGGTTTCTGAATTTTATCTCACCCTTCCCATTGACTAATAGGCTAACTTTTATGGCATAATACCCCATTGAGTATTTTTTCTAAACACTCAATGGGCGTTGGATACGAGTTCCCAATGTTAAGTCTATGGAGGAAAAATACCAGGGGTAAGATAATCGTGACATATTCAACTAAACCGTCTACTAGTTCAGAACATTTAATATAACAAAGTAAATATTCATTAATAACTGTGAAGTATGGGGGTTTCATAATCATAATGGGAAATATTTATATGTGTGTGTAATGTATGTTTCATGTATTTAATTTTTGATAGGACCACGACGATCAACTCTCGATTGAGGAATTCAAAGAAGGATCTCGGAAGGACCCGACAATCTTAGCTGCTTTGCAAATGTGTGATAGTTGTAGTGAAAAAGAGTGATTCATCATGTACTATCTCCGGTGTAAAATATCATTTCTTTTGTATGTGATAGCTTTGCTTTAATTCAACGGTATGTTGTCATTTTTGTTGCGAAGGATTGGAATAATGCTTCTGGTTGTGCGCCTCTATGTTGTTTGTCGGTATATGTCACATTCTCTGTGCATGAACTACAATGCAGTTTATGTGCTGAAGGTTCCTATTCTTATTATGAAGGGCGAATTCTCTGAACAACTTCATATTTATGTATTAGAATAGCTTATTGTAAAATCACCCAGATCCTTGTATTCATATAATCAACCATGGTTCTTGCCTTATTCTCATCAACCACGTTATTGTTAATACCCATTACATCTGTAAGCTATCTATACATTATTTCATACCATGCTGAACCACTGGCCTTCCAGGGGAAAGGTTGGTCGGTTACATCTTTCTCTATGAGTAAATCATTTCTACGAAATGAACAGAGAAATAAGATCAACAGTGAACTGTGATTACAGGGCTAGTGAACTTGGAACGTCGTACAAGAAGCTGCAGATCTGTCCATTATGTTTATTTTGATTTAAACTAAATCACTGTAATTAAAAAGAAATGTGCAATAAGTTTGTTCCATGGGTACTTAATTCACCTAAAGGGGCTGGAACCTCAGGGCCAAATTGCCCGTGTTTGCTACCTTGTATTTTGAATGGTAACCATGTGTAATAATACTTCAGGTATTGGATGTGTTTCAATTCTCTTACAGTGGAATCCTGGAATAGTTAATTGGCATCCAGAATAATTGACAACTTACTACAGTAGGCAGGTATCGTAGTCCTAAGGGTGTCCACTATTTCGGATTGCCAATGTATATGGAAATGTTCAGAGTATGTGAGCTATCATGATAATCTCGTAAAAACTATTATCAGTGACAAGCAGCAATTACTTCTTTATATCTCTGTTTCAGACTCTGGTGCTAATTCATAGTCAAAATTGAAAACTAATGCCACCATTCAGTGTAGATTTTTTATCTATTTTTACGCGTACTCTTTTTTATATTTTACACCTTGGGTTTGAAGTGAAAGGATGATTGTAAATCAGTAATGGACGTTACAGTACTTGACAGTAAATTACATATAAGAGGCAATACCACCGTAAAACTCTCCCAGCTATTATGGTCATAAGACGTTAGTGATGACTGGGTGGTTATTTTAATCCCTTTCGATCTTCACATGACCCCCATCTTCTCCTCTGGGTAAATAAACTACTTAATATACCAGTAGGCAGTGCCTTATCCTATGTGCCAACTTCCGTAGAAGCACTAGCCACTAATGGGCTATCGGTCGTGGAAAGATGCATGTAATTAGGCAGTGTTATATGAAAGCATATTGAAATTATCAAACATTTGTTATTGATATTAGATGTTGGGTTAATAGACAGCACAAAAGTTAGTGGTTATAGAAGGACCATTTATTATGCCAACTTTATCTCATTTTATGGTGGTGTTAAAAAGGTGAAATACTTAGGTTTATATATATATATAGGAATAGTACTGATCAAAATATATCTTTTTTATTCACTGGACATTCAAATTTATATACCCACAGGTGATCAAAATATTTGACAAATCAGCATTGCTTAAACATACTTACTCTATGTTCATGAAGTCATATGAAATGAACATACATAGGGAAGACAACTTCTACTATCGCGCGGATTTCTTATTCTTAACATCTATGTTCATCACATCTCTTGCCATCGCCGGTGTCTGAAAACCACGGAGTGCTTTAATGATTCGATTTTCCATCATCCTCTTTATATATCTATATGTACATAATAGATATATACATATGATGGTATTTTACCCACAAGACATTAAAGGGTTATAAAAGCCTTTGTCGACATTTTGATGATTCTTAAACGAAATTCCGTCTTTTGTATGGACTAGTCATTTACTTAACTAGTGTGCTCTGCAACAAGAGTACCACAATTCAGTATACTTGTTACTTGTAGCAGCAGACTATTCATGAGCAGTAAGGGTATGAAAGAACAAATAAATAAGTTTGTTCTTAAGAGATAGGAAGAGCATACTTTTTGTTAAATGTGTTACCAACAAGGTCTAGACTGAGTTTCTGTCCGCATCAAAATATGAGATCGTATTTTTGAGTTGACAAGTGGAAGTGAGTGATATTCGTTGTTCTTTTTGCATTCATGAAACTGCCAGCTTAATATTTATTTTCTTAGATATGATGTTTGTTTACCAATATCTCACAAAGCACTTTTATAAATAGATATTTCTCAACAAATTAGACCGAATCATTTCCTGTATTCTGCCTTCGTTATTAATAACCTCAATCAACGCACGTTTCCCCATTCACATGGAGATAGCAATGATAAAAGCATTAAGTACTAATTGATGGGTATCCTGAACTCCATGGTTGTAACAACTGTATACCCGTTCAACTGATGACCCTTCTATTATCAGGATTCCTAGTTTTCCTCAGCTTTTCCCAAAATAAATTGATATATTCGGAAGGTCTGTTGGTTTGTTTTAATTACAGAAAATACCATACACAAGTGATCAACAGTCAGATACAAAGTCAATATTATTCGAATCGGTTGATCCGTTTCATATTTGAGGTTAAAATGGGAATATGTGACATTATCTTGATACACACATACATTTATCTTACATGTCTCTTTACAAAACAAGTATATATTGTAAAACAATATGACAAGTTATACCTGTGACAAACAGTAAAAACCAAATACATGTATGCAACATGATATATACTCAATAGAGGAGCCCACTGAAAACAGGGTGCTACCCTTGTAGACCTTCCAGTAGAAATAAAAAATCTAAAAAAACATAATGCAGCTTACTAGAATTAAGAAAACAAAGTCAAAACAGATAATAAAACAGATGAGACGATCACTATAGAGGCCAATAGTTATTCCTTTGAGTGGACAGTAAAATATTCATTAAGTATGCCATTGATTTTAAGTCTACAAGGCAGGAGATTTCAACCATTCACTTAGAGGTATTTCTTCTCTGACAACCATCTTTAAATCAAAAATGGCTGCCAAAATCTGCACATGATCGCATTATATTGAATAACATAACGATCAATTCTGTGGGCATATAGATAGGTATTATTATGAATTAAAACCAAATTTAGCAGAACTAGACACAAAGTTTGCTGAGAAGCATTTGGGTCAATGAAGGTTTCTGAAGAAGGTACTTGAACTATAACATCCCGTGGAATTGTCATTCTTTGTCAATGAGACAGCTTGTCCCCTTATGTATTGTTTCAGACTGAGCCTTCTGAAATTGTTTACCCTATACGATGTTCTGCCTACCAACTTTAACGTGGTAACAATACTATCCACTACCCATGACAGATCTAAATCACCATACTCCACAGCCTGAAAGACTCCTACAAGCGGCCAAGCAGCAAACTGCGATGCGCATTGTATGCCCCCTAGGTCCGCATCTTAGTCGCCCGGTCGTCCCGATTGTCCACTTCTTAATGGTTCATCCTTATATTTGATCAATTCCTTGATCAATCTTTAGGTTCTTAGTTCTCAGCAGATCCTCAATGATCGCTGAAACTACTTTTGTCCCTCAGTACCAACAGTACCAACCCATTCTCCAAGACCAAAACACACACAGTGACAGCACCAGATGACAGCGATCCCGATGTCGTAAGTAAACCGGCCGGACAGGCACTTCTAACTGTCACTATAAACAAACCTGTATGCGATGATGTTTCAATTTCAGCAAGCAAACAACAACAACCACACAGATTTGGCAAAAGTACTTGCCAAATTACATCAAACAGCTGCAACTCAGGATTGGAACAGGTTTCCAATTCTTTGAGAAGTACACACGGTGATGGGCCGTCAGTACAACAACATGGCAACCGACATGGCCTGAACAGATTTAGAAGGGGAAATTTTTACACCCCTTCTCTGTCTCGTATAAAATACGGCCTACATACGAACAAAACCAGAATGTCCAAAAAGAATACACAACTCTCTTTGCACAAATTCTTCACCGATTGCAGGAAACCTGCAATCGATCAACCAAACAAAACTTCCCATCGATCCGATGCCCCCGACGAGGGACACGGCCTCGACAAACCAACACTGTTAAACAGTACAGTCCAACCCGGAAAAAAAGACACAACACAAATGAACAACAAAAACCCCAGTTGCAACACCAAAACAGGTGGGGCAGACAAAAAAAAGGGCAAAAAAAGAGACAAAGATGGAAACATAAAACTCAACACACAGGTTAACGACTACCAAGACGTTAATTTAGATATACTGCTAGAACTAGATACGACGGGGGTAACTAGTACAATCCACAACAGCAATATAAAACCGATAGATGACACAAACACCACTGACAACATCAACCAACACACCTCAAAAAACGGTCCTGTTTTTATCACTCATGATGAACACCCTGTATATTTACAGGACTTCGACAAAATGCTGAGTGAAAACCTACACGGGGCCTGGAGGAGTGTCAGAAAGAACGGGGTGGACACGGTAAGATACAACCTACGCCGCCGCCACTGGCTTGATGGAGCAGTAGAGGCCAAGTTACCGACCGCCTGGGCTGTCGGCCTTGAGGATCTGCCACAATGGGAGAGGGACAGCTTCGCCTTCAACGACATCGTACTGGAGGTACGAAAGAAGGCGGCACTGGAGCTGATGAGCAAGATCTCCACCCACCTAGAAAAAGAGGAGGACAGAAGCCGGAGGATCATGACCCAGACCTTGGAGACAATCAAAGAAGAACTATACGAGAAGGACTCTAAGTCGGGAGCAGAACACAAGATTCGCAAGCTGACAACCCACTGCAACAAGAAATGGGACAGAGAACGAAAACTGATGGAGGATGAGTTCAAGAAACGAATGACTATCCTGTAAAAGGAAAGTCCCAAGGACGACGAGATGATCCACATCGCGAAACATGTGAAAAAGTTGGTACGAAAGCAGGCCGACTCAGACAGCAAACGAGCCAACAGAAGCGAGACCAAGCCCTTTAGCCAGGCCCCTCCGAGTACCTAAAGCCGAGCTCGGGGGGGGGATCCTAGACTATGAGAGAAGAAGGGAGCACTCAAGAGAGAAGGACTACCGACCGGCACCGAGAGACTACTACCGACAGTACGAGTACCAAGACCACAGAGGAGGACGCAGACCTTACCGTGGCTACTACCCCAGCCGCCAACCAAGAGGACGGTACGACGACAACGCGCGACAAGACGACCGACCCCAGGAACGACGATACTGAAATGAAAACGAAAACAGGAAATGGCCTTGATGCAACCGCACAAGACAAGGAACGCCCCAGGACTGGTATCAACGAATCACCTCCAAACAGACCCCAACGCAGTAAGAAGACTGGATTTGCAAATAATGAGGGCACTGGTACGAAACCACAACGCAGCAGAACACGACGTGCCACCACCCGACACGCCCACGCGATGCAGCAGAACAACCACAACGCCTCCCCTATAGAGTGCAGGAACAGGTGGTCCAGCTTGGCCTCCAATGGACATTGTAACAACTTTTATTATCCACCGAATACAAAGTGCCCATAGAAAACACATAGGCAGCGTGTATGGACATACCCGGCGCATACGGATATGTTGTATGCTCCGGGTGGCGCATACGGAAAAATAGTGCGTACGGAAAAATAGTCCATAACTAAAATGAATTGATATCGACAAGTCACTTGTGCAGAAAAGGTGGATAATAAATACAATATAGACTGGTTTCAGATAAAAGCGGTTGTATGCTCCTCGGAGTTGACTCTACGCAATATCCTCGCATACGCTCGGATGTTACTACGCGTCAACTCCTCGGAGCATACGGCCGCTCGTATCTGAAACCAGTCAATATTGTGTATTTATGCAGAGTCTGACGAACTTGATATGTATCAAAAACCACTCTCTACTAATAAAAGTGTTAATTGTTGTTCTTCTCCTGTCAATTCTGTACGGGGTCTCAATTCTGTAAAAGACGGTTCGACAACCAGGGGAAATAAGCCAAACCCTAGAGGGAACAAGGGGGACAACCCACCACATGCCCCCCCAATAGTTACAAGGGGACAAACTGACAAGGAGGGGCCCCGATTAGGGACAACTCAAAACCTTCCCCCAAAGAAAGATTGTACAACAACGGTAAGCCCTAACGAGGAAGGTAGTACAGTAGTAAACCTCTCAAATAGACATATATCTGACCTCGAATATTCCATCTTAGAAAAGGGCCTGAACTTCTGTCCGACCCAAGGGGGTGAATCTGAAGGCGATCGAAAAATCGAACTCGACAAATTCCACCGCAAGTTGAGAATCCGACAATTTTTCGACACTCCAAATCGGAGGCTTTAGGCTACTACCAACCTGACAATCACAAGATCCCCAACCCCCTCGTGAAGGGTACACTATCCCCTTACGAAGACAAGAGACTCAACCGACAGCTGCGAGGAGAATCAACCTGGAAACCACCTACAGGCTCACTGAACCTCGAAGGGTTCATAGCCATCAACGAAATTGACCTCAGCAGCTACAAGCCCCAACGAAAAAAAGAGTACAACGTCACTAAGAGCCAGAAGCTGGCTCTTAGAGAGCTGGCAAAGGACAATGCAATCACCATCAAACCGGCCGACAAAGGAGGAGCAACCGTCATATAAAACACCGAAGACTACATCAAAGAAGCCGAAAGACAACTCAGTGACAAAAAGGTATACATTCCCACCGAGAGAGACATCACCCAAGACATCAACAACCTCATAGAAGAAAAACTAGAAAAAATGACCAATGAAGGGGAGATCAGTCTAAGCATGGCCGGTGCCCTAAGAAACGACAAACCAAGAGCCCCGCACATGTATTTTTTACCAAAAATACACAAACCACAACGACCGCCACCGGGACGACCAGTGGTCTCGGCGAACAATTGTGCTACAGAGAAAATCTCGACCTTTGTAGACAACTTCATCAAACCACTCCTACCACAAATCAAGTCATATGTGAAAGACACCAACGACTTCATCAACAAGATTGAAGCACAGGGACAGATGAAGAAGGACACAATACTAGCGACCCTCGACGTTGGCTCCTTATACACAAATATCCCTAACGATGAGGGTATAGAAGCCATAAGAGTCAAGCTGAACAACACACGGAACAAGAGACTAAACCCAAGCAACGACTCCATAGTAGACCTACTAGAGCTAGTCCTCAAGAACAACAACATCCAATTCAATGGAAACCACTACAAACAAATCAGCGGGACGGCGATGGGCACAAGACTTGCACCATCGTATGCTAATCTGTTCATGGAGAACCTGGAAAACAAGCTGAACTCAAGAGAAGGCCCAAAACCAACGCTATGGTTACGATATATAGACGACATCTTCGTGATCTGGCACCATGGAGAAGAAAAATTCTACCAATGGATAGAGGACCTCAACAGAGCCCACCCGACTATAAAGTTCACCTCGGAATGGTCCAAGCAGGAAGTACCATTTCTCAATACAACGGTCAAAATAGATGAAAAATCCAGACTACTCTATACAGACCTATACACGAAACCAACGGATGTCAACACATACTTGAACTACGACTCAGCACACCCACCAGCGACAAAAAGAAGCCTACCCTACTCGCAATTCCTCCGAATAAGACGCATATGCAAATCGGACGAAGACTACGAAAAACACTGCGAGAAGAAGAAACAACACTTCAGGGATAAGGGATACCCAGATGACGTCATCGACACCTGCAAGAAAAAAGTAGACAGTCAACAACGAAGCGACCTACTGACAAAAGAAAAGGACGCAACAAAAAACGAAGACGAAGGTGTGGTGCTGGTCACCACATACAACCCCAACAACAACAACATCGGGAAGGTAGTGGAGAAAAATTGGGACCTTTTAGCAAGGTCAATAACAACAAAAAACCTCCACAGGAAGAATATAATAAAGGGATATAAAAGACCCAAAAACATTCGTGATCATCTCGTAAGGGCACGAACAGACTTCAAACCGAACTGCAAAACAAAAAAAGCAACCAAAAACGAGCCAGAAGACACAAGAAAAGCAGAAGGCAAAGAGAACAACAATAGGTGCAAAAAAGAAGACTGCAAATACTGCGACCTAATAAACATGGACGGACACATTACCTCGAAGACTACAAAAAGAGAACACCAGACGAAATGGAACGTCACCTGCAACAGCTCCAACGTAATCTACTGCATAGAGTGCAAAACTTGCGAAAAAACAGTACGTTGGACAAACAAAACGAAAAATAAAGGAACGCATACGGGAACATCTCAATTGCATCAAGAAAAACGAAGGAAAAAATGAGGTGCCACGACACTTCAACCAAGACACACCACGGAACAGAAGATGTCAAAGTGTACATACTAGACTACATATACAGACATCCAGAATCGAAAGAAGCGGCAAGACTCCGAAACAAAATCGAATTCAACTGGATTCATCGACTAAAAACACACTCTCCTCATGGACTCAACACATTGGACAACAGGTATGGCTAAAAAACCAGCCAACGCCACTCAAACCCATCCCTACACAATGCCACGTCAAAATTTTTTTTCCAACCCAACGATCTCAATATAGACCCTAGCGGAACGAAGAAATTCACCAAACATGCTACCACAACAGGGAAGGGAAGGTGTCGGCTAGACTACACAACGTAGAGAGAACAAAGCAAAGCAGAAAATGCACACGGAGCTACATATCCACTCCCCGAAATAGAAAGACCACAGAAGAACACCTAACGCACATTCGCCTGACGAGATTGATAAACAATCGAAACCACGAGAGCACGACGGGAGTAATATCTCCCATTACAAACCACAGTGACAGCAGATACTGACAGTGACAGCAAAGTGACACCCCTAAAATCAACAACAAAGTGTCAACCAAGCTGACTGGTCACCACTGTATAAAAGCATTGATCCAAATTTTCAATGGAAATATATTATTGAAACTCTTCAATCCTATCTTAACAAGAAGTGCCCAATAAAACGTATGACCTTCCATAGAGAAAAGAACTATTGGATCACACAGTATATTACTGACCTATTTGTTGAACGGAAAGAACTCACCACTCTCTATAAAAATTATGGTACTAGTTTTCTCGCTAACAAACTTAAAGACCTGAATAAAAGGATCAGGAAAGAGATTAAGGAGGCAAAGAAAAGATTTTGGTCTGATAGGCTCGAAGAGACACTTGATTGTCCAAGAAAATTTTGGAAATCAGTTAAAAACTTGTATGACCCGAAAATAGATTGTAACATTACTAAGTTGATCGACAAAGAAAATGATAAAACTGTCGAAGGCACAGAGCTTCCTGGTTTCCTTAATGAGTTTTTTAACAAGATTGGTGATTCCTCATCGATCGATCCTAGTAACGACTCCTTAGCTTCTGGAGAGGTACATAATGACAGCAATGGCCAAAAGGAGGATGCTACATCTGTTAACTCTGACCCGGTTATAACCTTGAGTGACCTTCATAAAATTATTAAAAATATAGACGTACATAAAAGTAGCGGAGTTGAGAACATCAACACGAAAATTCTCAAGGAAACGTTCACCTGTATTATTGATCAGATGAGACATCTTTTTCAAACTTCAATCGACCACTCTATCTTTCCTGCAATTTGGTCTTATGCTGACATTGTTCCGATCCCAAAGAACGGTCACTCCCTAAATGTAAACGACTGGAGGCCTATTTCATTGCTCCCCCTACCGGGTAAACTATTGGAGAGGATAGTTCACGGTTACATTTATGATCATCTCGAAACAAATGATTTATTAGATTTGAACCAATATGGTTTTAGGAAGGCGAAGGGGACCGTTGATGCGATCACGGAACTGGTACAAACGATTTTTAAAAATAGGGATGATGGGAAAATTACTGCTGCTATATTTGTCGACCAGAGTAAAGCTTTCTATCGGGTAAATCATTCAGTATTAATAAATAAATTAGGTACATTAGGTATTAGTCTTAAACTTCAAAATTGGGTCCGAGATTATATTAAGAATCGGAAACAGCGTGTTAGAGTTGGTAATTCTTTATCAACTTACCTCAATGTAAAATCTGGAGTACCCCAAGGCAGCATTTTGGGCCCGTTGTTGTTTATATGTTACATTAACGATATGATATCGTCAAATTTTTCCTGTCAACACCTGTCTTATGCTGACGACCTTGTTCTCTACACCACTGACACTAATCTAGACAATTCCCTGTACCGTCTCAATTCCGATATGGCACAACTGTTTGTATGGTGTGATAAAAATTCCATGAAGGTCAATGTTAACAAAACAAAAGCCTGTCTTTTCGGATCGAAGAACTTAGTTAACCGTGTTGTTACGAATAATTCCACTCCGACATTGTTCATGAATGATACTGAGATACCATATTGTAAATCTTACACCTATCTGGGTATTACCATAGATGTAAGCCTGAATTGGGAAAAGTGTATTAGCGAAACCTTAAAGAAAGTTAATTATAGACTTTTCAAATTGGCTAGAATTCGTAAATATATTTCCAGAGATACAAGTATTAAGATATATAAATGTCTGATTGCCCCAATTTTCGACTATCCGAATTATTTTATCGATAGTGCTACAAAACCCTTAAAGAAAAAACTGCAAACATCTCAAAACCGTGCCCTTCGAATATGCACTAGAACTTTGGTCGGGGAAGTATCGTCGGATAGGCTACACGAACTCTGTGGTGTACAAAGGCTAGAGAAAAGGAGTATTTATCTGAAGCTTTTATTAATGAGGAAAATTGCAAACAATATCGAGTTGGAGGACGAACCGAGAACATGCGCGCAAAACAAACGACAAATCAAACTTAAAAGACCCAAGACGTCATTTTTCAAAAAAAGTCCAATCTACGTTGGTATGAGCATTTGGAATGAGCTCCCACGGGAGGTACAGGACGGAAGTTTGTACTGTTTTAAAAGGTACTTAAAACTTAAATACTTTAACTGACATGACAACCTACACTGGGTGAACCGGTCAGCCTTGATCAGTTTACTTGGTTTACGTTCATATGACCTTGGCGCGTGTTCCCTGTAACTTTGCTCTCCACACCATATCATCTCATCAATCCATTTTTCATTATACATAATACATGTTTGTTGTATATAACAATTTGAGGATGATTGTTACCTGTACACGACATATTTGATTGTATCATGATAAGTGAGCCAGAATAACTGCTAACGCAGAGGCCGCTTTTGTACCCTCTTACAGTACCTAAATAAAAAAAAAACAAAAAAAAAACATATACACAGCATCACTGTTTAAATTGGGCTTACCTCCTTGTCAAAACATTGACTGGGTGTAGGGGTTAATGACTCCTATATTGGGGATTTGAATCCAGATCCCTACAGGTACTGTGTGTAATAAACGGTTGCACATAGCGCCCCACACTCCTCCGACGTAGGGCACACTTGAAACCGCTGCACGCGGATCCCCACGAAACTGCCCACGCCGCGCGGAGACCAACCAAATCCGCCGTACGCGTCAGGTATGTAGATGAGAGCGCGGCAACTTCCCACGGTCCGCTCAAATTTTCTCTCTATCCGTGGTCGCGAAGCGCTAGGTGCAGAAGTGTAAGCTACGCCTCGTCTATACGATACTTTTGTCCCTCAGAACGAGATACATCCATCTTCTATCTGACATCTTCTCGATGGACTCACTTGCATCCCTTGTGGTCACATCCTCCAATTCCTTCGGTAGTTCTAATGTACTAAGGCGGTGCTCCACTGCAGTGGATCGAGGGGCGATCATTTGGTCACAAGTTCATCAGTGCATAATCTCCTCCCATTCCTGGTATAGTAGTGAGGCTGCAGTGGAGCAAGGGCCACGACGATTGACGCATAATCTGCATATAACCGCCGGTAATCGGAATATGATTTCCTTTGGATCCTTACTAATTCCCTCATTAGTCGCAGTACATAGGTCAAACCAAGAGGCGACTCCCCTGAGAAAAGTGAGATATGGCCTGTGGGTTTGATGCCAAGCCATAACTTACCTCAAAACAATAAAGGCCTGGCCCCACTGGTGTGATGCGATTGTTACAAGTCAATAAAAAGTCATAAACGGCCGGGTGAGGGTAATAAAAACGACGCTGCCCGTCGCATTGCCCACAATCTCTCCTGTGGGGCCGGGTATGCGCCCGTGTGCGATGCGATGTCCAGATTCATCGCATCGCACATCTTGAAATGTTCATGATGTGCGACGGATTTGTCACACAGGCAGGGAGTATATCCTATTGTATTTGTATATAGTCCCCCTATCCTCAGGTCAACCGAAGTACATCTACCTCTGGTACATGGGATATACTGTAGTAAATCACAATCACACATGTCAGCCTCCATTCAGGTGTTAGGTCTCAGGAAGTGTGAAAGCTGTGAAAATGCCTGGCTGTGCCTTTAGCCTAGGTGTAATTCTGATACTTTGTAAAACGTGTGGGACGAAAGGTAAAATAATTGATTCTCATAAATATTAAAATGAAGCTGTATATCTAGGCCTATACATAGGCGGTACCAGAAGCGATGTGACAAATCCATCGCATCAGTGGGGCATACCCTGAATTTCCCCTGCGATTGAGTGTGATGAATTCATCGCAATAGGGGTCATACATCCCACCGAGGGGGCCTTTATGGAGCTATAAAACGTGTGCGACAATCGCATCACACCAGTGGGGCCGGGCTTTAAGGTAGGTTTAAAATATTGCCCTATTTTCAACACTCGTCTGCATCTGGCACCTGGCACTTGGCAGGTTGCAGAAGCAAACTGATCACGCACACAAGGAGCTTTTAAGCCCCGGTACCCTGCAACCTTTATAGGTAGATTGGGTTAGATTTTATTATGTACTTAATACACTGTGTCCATAGAAAAGACATAGGGAGTGTGTATGGACATACCCGGAGCATACAGATATGTTTTATGCTCCGGGTTGCAAAAGTCGGCGCGTACGGAAAAAAAATTGGGCGCACCTAAATTAACTGATATCAGTACGCCACTTGTCAGGAAAGGTGGATAATAAATACAATCTAGACTGGGTTCAGATAAAAACGGTCGTATGCTCCTGGAGTTGCCTCTGCGCAATATCCTCGCATAGGCTCGGATATTACTGCACGTCAACTCCTCGGAGCATACAGTCGCTTGTATGTACAGTTTCGTGATGAGGCTTTTTCCCTCATCCCTGACCAAGGTATCCAGGAACGGGACGTTTCAGAGAAAAAAAGACAAATTACGGATACCCATGATTATCTTTTGAAGGCACATCATTAGTGAATAGACATAAACTCGGCTAACGTGGATTGTGATACACGGTTTTATTTTCAACATTTGTACAGCTGAATAAGACGCCATTCTTTCGAGTCCAACTTTTGCCACCCATTCACTAAATGATAATCAATCTAACAATAGTTTGGGGTTTGGGAGAGAGTGAGAAGCATTACAATAGTTAGTGATCACTAGGCGTTTTATTTAACCTGGTCCCATTTGGACCAGTTTGTTTTATATTGTGCATTAAAGCGTAACATCTACGTATCCATGATAAAAGAAAATAGTTCCCACTTTTCTCACTAGTCTTATACAATTTCCTTGTGATATTCACCAGGGGATAGTTCCTAAAATTAGCAGCACGAATTGCTTTAGGAAATTAGAGATGCAAGCCTTAACGCTACGAAGTGTTCAGAATAGAGGCTGATAACAATTTCAGAGTGACTTCATTCTCAGTCTTTTTGGTTGGTTTAACGTCCAATAACTGTAATTAACTGCTATCAGACTGTTGTGGTTTGTATTTACCTTTCTAGGTAGACCCTACCTACAATGTAGGACCCTTTGCCTTGGAGGACCAGGCAATGTATTGGCGTTTATATCTTTTTCAAAAATCTTGGAATTCCTTACCAGATTTTCCAAGAATTTCTTTCTAACCAGATTTATGGACCACACTGTGCATTGATGATGCATTCTTCGGGATGTTATTCCTGCATTTCTCAGTTACCTGACAATCTAGCATAAGATGGTTACACTCAATAGTGTTGCATGGTTAGCATTTCTCGGTATCTCATTGTGCTAATTAAGTTCTGGAAATTATCATGGAATGCACTCTATGCTGCAAGGCGGCGCTCCTAATGTTCTCATTCTATCCAGACCCAAGTCGACTCAATCGTTCATTTACCAGCGTTTTACCTTTGTATTTACATGTGACAGTACGCCATCTGGAGGAAATGTGTCAATAAATATTCTTCACGCTGTGCATAAATTATGCTGCATATACCAGAAACAGCACGGAAGTCTTTTCCATTGAAACCTCATGCGGGCATGCCTATGGTATCACTAATTCTGTACAAGTGTATGGTTATGTACTAGATACACATATCTATGTATGTGTCATTCAACATATTCATCCTACCCCTAATATAAAATCCCATAGGCTTAACATTGGGTTTCCATATGCCATGCTGACTGGCATACGGAGTTTTATATGCCACTAGTGGCGTACAGCATTGTTATCACGTAATATTCCAAAATCGAGGAGATAGGGTAGGATAAAATCAAAACCTGATTCGTTTTAATCTTGGCCACCGCATTCCACTCCTGAAGTTTTGGCTCCGGACTTCACTCGGCTTCGCCTCATGAAGTCACTTTGCCTAACTCTAGTCGTGGAATACGGTGGACAAGATTAAACCTCATCCAGTTTTATGATATTATCTCCTTAGATCGACTCGACTATAAACGTCACTTGACACATACAGGTTCCTATATACGCCACCTTCACATCGTTCCCGAAGGCCTACTCTCGTTTGATCATTGCACCATACAGAAAGCTGATATCATTAGCATTATGCAATTAGTCTTTTGGCATAGAATGCACTGCAAACTACATGGTCACAAAAAGGATTGCAGTGATTAACAGTCAGGCACAAAGTCAGCGTCATTCAATCCGATTCTTCGTTATAAGAAGATGAAGCGGACATGACAGGACTTTAATATATACATATACGACAGTATCTTTGTATTTGCATCTTATGTTTCATTAAACATTGGCACATCTTATCAACTTTAGTGAGATTTTGACATCAGTCACTTTTCCCCATGAATACCAGTTATTAATTTGTGATTTAAGTTCTGAATTCTATGTAGCGCTAAATATGACTGCACGTTTGAAACAGTGGCATAGAAGGGGATGTGTTTGGGAAAAAAAGCGAATCAGTTGAAAGGCTTCGGACAGAACCTTATAACTCAAAACTGTATTTTCCCAAACTCGTAGAGAATCTACATAAATGTCACTCAAGTATAAAACATCATGGCGCATCTTTTCGGATATTACATGAAAAAGCAATGCAATATATGCAAGGAAAGATTAGGTTTGCAATACAGAAATAAACATAGACAAAATATTGGCGTGGAGGTAAACCAATCTGCTAAGGCGCTAAACGTATTCAAATATGAATAATAATTGAATATCGTACGAGGCGATAAAAGTACTATCTCCAACTGGATCGGAAAAATCAAATATTCAATGCTGGAAGAACACAACAGTAAAATTCTGATAGCCAAATTTTCAACCTAAATTGAGAAGTAATTGCACAGAAAAGTATGACCAAATAAAATTAAGCATTTTGACAACAGATACCCAAATCATACGAGGATCACTGTAGGGCACTTGTACAATCCTCAGTTACTGACTCTGAATCAAATCAAATGAGTTGATATGTATTACCAACATGACCCATCATTTTCATATACATTGACATGATATGTGTGCATGAGCTGAAAATACACATACAGATGTTTTTTCTAGCACTTTAAAAAAGATTTTATTCACTCTACAAGCCAGTATCTATTTAACTGGAATACTGAACTGCAAAATTATCTTGATTTGCATTTCTGTTATGTTTAATCAGAATTACCTCCGTCTATTTCACTATGAAAAAGACTGATTTCATTGGCAGATAAGTTAAATACATCTGGCTTAATAACGTTAATTTACATTGAATCAATATCAATTAGCCCTATAGCATATTGGACGTCGGATATATTGATACAAGCTGATTTAAAGTACAGACCTCCGGCCATGCCACTGTTTAAACATGAGAATAAATACAAGCTTCAATATACTCTATCACACACACATATTGCAATCGGATGGCAACATGACTTATATATTTTCTTTAAAATATACTGGAATGAATTAAAAATAAGGAAAGGTGTATTTGTCATTCTCTGTAATGTACACTGATGGGGGAATAGGCTCTGGAAACAACATGTATTTACACCCAGAAAATCATATCCTTAAGTGCAGACAAATAAATATAACTAGTGAGCTAACCTAATGGGAAACAACTTTTACTATCCAGGCTTTTATTTGTACAAAATGTAATACTTTCTATATCTTTATAATCACATTTTGCAGTTACATATTTTAAGCACAGGGCACATACAGATGCAGGCTTTGGCGGCATCACTCGCTTCTTAGTGGTTATGAAGAAGCTTGGGCGATTTACCTTGAGATTTTGACATTGTCTCGGATGCTTTGGTATGAACCCTAGGTTTAATACGTTGCTGTAAATCTATTAAGAAACTGATCACTGAAAAATATTCCGGTCATACCCCAAGCAATAAAAAGGATATTACAACATTGAAATTACAAACACTCCAATACGACTATTCAACATAAACATGGCACGCTGAGTATACGCCATAATGTTATCAATATATACACCATACATATTGCCCTACCCTGGAATTCGAAAAAATAAAATGTTCCCCATTTCATATTTATACACTTTGATGTGACGTGGTTTCAAAACTTCCTTAAAACTAATTTACAATAAATCTTTGGTTAGCATCGAACTATTATAGTCCACCTAATCCAACCCTCTTCCTTTTACCCTTGAGTTTCTATTCGAAAATAAATCATATTCTTTCTCCACACTATCATTACAATAAGTTCCCTTCACAAGGCACACCGTAACCGTTAGGAAATATGTCAGTTCTATAACCTGGACATTCTGCCGAACAATTATTGAATTTTCAGCAAAACATGTTTTTATAAACCGAACATGGTAGAGTGCTCAACGATCACGTGCATCTAGTTCACAGATAGGGCGGTTAGATATTCTGCAAGGTATTCGACAGTGCGTTGATCATTATTAGCACAAGCCTTGCGAGTAGAAAGGTCTATTTACAGGAAAAGGTAAAGTGTCTCTCCCGAAAACTTGTAGATGGATTCTTCACTACAATACTTGATGTATGAGGGATAGATGCTGAAGCGTATGAATGGAGAGCAACCGTCAGTAAAACGTGTAGTCAAAAGTATTCTTAGATACAATGAAACTGCATTGATGCCATTCTCAATCCTATAAACTCATTCCTCGAGATAAGAAGCGGGGTTACGGAAACCCTCTTTTACAATAACATCTTATTTCTCAATTTCCTGTGGAAAATTTAAACTATACGTTACGTGTGCTGTGATGGCATTAGCATAAGTAGCATAAATATCTGTTCCTGTAGAGTGATAAATAATCAATAAATCTTAGAATAAATCGCGCATGACGCAAACTGGTCAAACGTGACGTCATTTCCGTCACATTTTCTAAGTTCAAATTTGTTATTGAATTCTCTCTGAATTAAGACAGAATAAATCCAGAAATAAGATTGAAGAGGTGCGAATCTCAGTGTTCGTGACTCTAAAAGCGTTCCTTTATGCCTGCAGATGTACTTCACTCTGTAGAGTAACTACGACATAGAGCAATAGGGTGTAGGTTGTCAGTCTGTAGCCCCCCCCCCCCCCCCCCCCTCCGTTACACCCAGCACCTCCATAATCACTTCATCCAACTACGACTACTTACCCACAACGGAGTATTGTCTAACTATTGCTCTGCAAGGAAGCCCTTTATACATTACTCACGTTTCCTATTGACCAGATCCACAAAATATCATATCGTTTCTGCTGGAATAGACCACCGCCACCAGTCACTTAAGTAAGGAAAATCGATATATATATTTGACAAGACAAGTCAAATCTTAAAGCATCAGTCGCGAATGGCTGACGCTCTGAGCCCCAGTATACTTAGTTTCATTCCGTGACCCATAGACGGAGTCTGCTCTATATTCATAGTCCTGGCGTTCTGACACCAGTAGAGAAACAAGGAATGGTCACCGGTGCATGAGACAAGCGGTGTACAGTCCTTTCGAGATGCCGTAGCTGGGTGAGCAGTCTAAGTATTGGGTCTAAATGTCCACTATACGTGTCCATCATAGATGTCCAGTCTATGTGTGTGGTCACGATGTCCAGTTCAGGTGTCTGGTCTATGGGCTAGATATTTAGATTAGGTGTCTAGGTGTCCGCTAGAGGGGCCTTATATCAGTCGTAGTCGTGGCTACTCTCCCGCTTGGACGGTCCCGTCGTCTCCTCCTCTACACCGCCCTTCGTCTTCACGTTGACACGCACCACGTCATCCAGCGCCCCCGACTTGGTCACCCTGTGATCAAGAAGACAACGTCTGTTACAAGTTTGATAATATCAAGAGACGTCACGGGTTTGAGTCTGAGTTTATTTATGCCACACATTTTGTTGGCTCCATAATTTCACGAGTCGAAGACGAGTGATATTACGGAGCCAACAAAATCAGTGGCATAAATAAGCTCAAACTCAAACGAGTGGCGTCTAGATTTTATCCTACCCCGTTTCCATATTTTTTCAGTATCAGAAAATAGTGGCATAAACAACACTTTATGGCACACCCGTGAAATAAACAAATCCCATGTTAAGCCTATAGCCTTTTTTTATTAGGGGTAGAATAAAGTATAGGTCTGAGCGAGGAGAAATTATAGCGGATACACAAAAAAACTATATCTGGATGATTTGAGAGAAGAAAGGTACTAGCAAGTCTAGTCTCTGAAAGATACATGTTGAAATGCCTCTTCTATTTCCTCCTCTCAAAGAATCGAATGTATATTGTTGGTAGTATAATCGAACGTCGTTCATAACTATCGCCGTTCTTGGGAGGGGTTAACGCCTGGGACGATTACCGTTGAACATACGGAATAGTCCCTCATATGATGACTTCAAAATCTGATTAAGGAAGTTTAGGGTTAGACATGTAAGAGCCAACAAGACATCAGCTACTCATCCCAATAACGCACACAGAGTAACTCGTACTAATACTTTACTATAACTTATTTGATCTAACCTTCTTTATTTTGATGTAGCTAGCTCGCAAGTAAATGTTACCATCTATTATTGTATCTAAAACACTTGCTGTATGCGAGATATTACAATAAACAAACTAATCCAAACAAACAGACAATAAAACATTCATCAAATTCCTGTGACTTACCGACTGAGCGAAACTCATTTTCACTATAAGGAACTCATTTTACATTCTAGATACCGTCGTCTTAAGCTAGATTTACCTTAATATTGAGTGAACCTGGCTTGTAGGTAATTAAATGATTCAGGAGAAGGAGGTGAAGGAGTGCGACTTACACTTCATCCATCTCGATCTCGTCATCGCTTTCCGTGGACACCTGAAGGTACGGGTTGTTGCTCGCCGGCCGGAACTTGTAGCCGGTCACAACAAAGAAGACAAAGGTGGCGAGCTCCTTGAAGAGCTCATCGAGCCACTCATACTGGAACGGCACTGTGATCTGTCAAGAGCGAACGGGCAGATTGTCAGGGACTCAGCCACCTCACCAGATGTCTCACATGAAGGTGGTAAGCATACATTTTAAAATAATGTTAATTTTCGATTATTTCCTCAGTACTCAGTACATATTAGGGATGAGCACCATTTACTATAAGCTATCATGCGATTTACTGTAAGTTACTCAGCTGAAGCATGCATCATTCCTCAAATTTCATTTATCTTTAATCACCATCGACTTTTCTGAAAGGGATCTCAAGATTCCCCATTCAGATCTATTATAGTAAACTATGCAAAAGAAATGGTAGCTCGAAGAGTTGAGAAATGTAGTAACTGATATGTTTATCATAACTGTTTTTCAGGAAAACAAAAGTATATACTCAAAATCAATAGCAGGTTTGTCTAGAAATAGGACGTTACATAGGAGAAATATGTGACTTTACCTTTAAGAGATATACTATAATCCTGGTAAAGTATATATAGCATACGATCTGAAATGTAAAAGATGTGTGAAGCATTTAAACACAAGTAATTATTATACTTTTCCTAAATCTTTGACAATGAATAGCACTAAATAAATCTCTTTTATAAAACAAGAAATAAACAATGGCGTACATTTATGCAATTCATAAAATCATAACAGCAACATTACAATTATGCCACAAACTGTCATATATTCCATATCAAATTTCAGTCACATTTCTTTTAGCTTTATTTCAATTGGTAGGATTTTTTTGGTAAATAAGTGAAATTGGACAAAGTAGATAGAGGTGCAGATATATCTAGACAAATGGAAAACAATTAAACTGATGTCAGTAGATCATGATATATGTTAATGGCATCTCTAATCAGATTGTAGAAGTTGTGCTGTCGAACAGCAGCATTTATTGCTAACTCTTCAAAACAATCTTCTGAACATCGAGAAGAACAATTTAATTTCGAAACATGCCCCGTTTATATAACTAAGGAGCCTTTTCTCTTCGCAATTACAAAGCGCTCTTGTTCGTCGTAATTTTTTTTCCTGTCAACATTGCTAATGACATAGTAAAGTGTATTAATTTACATAAAACTGCAATCCTCGCGGGCGACCAAGCTCCTACTTACCTGGAAGTAGAGGTTTCTATGTAGGCCCAACATGTCAGCAAAGCAAGACCACGTAGCCTTCTATGTAACAAGTGTATCATCCTCCCCAAATCCAAGCAAGTCAAACAAAAATACCACTTACCATGAAATAGAAGTTCCTATAGAGACCCAATATGTTAGCGGAGCGAGTTCGTGTAGCCTTCCGTAACAAGTGTATTGTCCTACCGACAAACCAAGCAATTCAAACAAATGTTCACAATCAATCCCAGGGGAAGACACAAACCTAACTCTAACCTTTAATCTGTGTGAGTGCTGGGTCACCAGGGTAATGGGAGGAGAGGAGTTAGACCGAAATAAAGACCCACAACCAAACCTAGAATATGAAGACCTCAGTGCATTTTAGTTGATATAAAAAGACTCATGGAGGCATGTAGTTGTAATTAAAAAAAACAAAAAAAACTATTGTATAATAATCAAGAAGATTATTTGAAGATATCAAGTGAAAAATGCAAAATATAGGGTAGATTGTATTTTAACTGGTTTGAACAGACACAACAATGTGCTACCACACCGGCCAATTAAAATGTGGGGAGTGTAAAATACAAGTCTTTATAAAGAAGGAAAATGCACCTTGTAACGTTCCATACGTTGCCTCCTTAGCTCTATCTCAAAACAATATCTGTTTTTTTTATAACAACAAATAGGCATTATGAGAGTAAAGGGAGTTGGAGAAGAAACTATTCAAAGCGAGCGAGAAGCATTAGGTAAACCTGGACCACAACCATCTGAAATAAATTAAAGAGTTACCGACCAACATACGCCCCAGAAAACCTATGCTGCCACCTGTCTGAGGAGGAAATAACTTCATTGCCACTCGAAGAGCCATACCTTATTTGAAAACAAACTCTTTTTTTTTTAGTTACACAATGAAAACATCCACGTGATTTGGTTGGTGAATATGGATGCATCAGCAACACCTAACTTACCATAATGTAGAAGTGTCTGAAAATTTTTAATTTGGCCAAGTTGATGGCGGCTTTGCCATCAGTTCCCGAAGCCTCCTGTAGGTGGCGTATAGACCTGTGGGTTAAAGGAGGGCCGGAGGTAAGTAGCGTGTAGTGATTGGTTACTGCTCGAATAGGAAGCCGTGAATCACTGAGAGCTAATTTGAAAACACTGAGGGCCAGAGATGGTAAAAAAAAGTACATTTACACAGTTTACAACGTATTTCTTAAGAATTATTCTATAATAGAATATGTATATAACAATATAACTATAATGATGATCGTTACAACGAATCAATATACAAATGGATGTCTTTGATAAACTTGAGTGAAACCTAAAGATTTTAAGTCTCTAACGTGCATACCTAAATGATTAGCTGAAGCTCATTGAAATATATTTTATTGAAAACATAAGTCATCAAAACCATACACACATCTATAAGGTACTTGGGTGTTTGCAAATTAGGACTCAGATCTGTTGAGGTCTAGTAGAAAAGCATTTAATGGCTATGCAAGAGATACAGCTCATTATATCACAGAGATTGTGGACTACTAAGAATCCACCGGGGTCCATTGAAGTACAATGTATACTGAAGCCGCCACTGTGTATGTGGGGATAGCGTTGGGCTGGGAGCATTTCGACTGAGAATCGAATATGAGCTGCGCTATAGCTAAGCATAATGCTTCCCACTAAACCAGAGACTGTTACAATCTAGCATTGATTAATCTACTCCCACTGTTCACTAAATGCCAAAGTTGAAATAAACATGAAATAAGCAAGTGAAGATTACAGACACTGCTGCTCATTCTACCAGAAGCAAATGGTCAAAGGTATTGTGATATGAATTTAGGCAACAGTGTGAGGTACAATTCATCTGAATGTAGAAGTGAATACAACTTTTTGAAAGATGAAAATAATCACATGCGATGCAGAGGGAAAGAAAAATTATATACATAATAAAATATTTGGTAATGAAACAGAAAATGCGAAAATGAATATCAAGTAGAAAATGTCAAAATAATACACATAACAGGGGTATACCTAACAGTTTTCAAAATTACTATAATCCAAACCAAGGATTGTGCCAGGTGGCAGTTTAGACAAGGTTTTTAATACTTTAATATATGTGTGCAACTTATAAAAACAAAGAATATCGAAGGTCTTACAGTTGTCTTAAACTAGTTATTGTGGGAGGGTTCTATGCAAATATCCATTTCTACACACACAAGTTTAGAAATGTGATTATGTGGGAATTTTGATTTTAAACCTATAAATATCCACCCAATACACTCAGAACAATGTATCCTAATATTTCCAAAACTTCCCTTAAAATTATTTTTTATGGTTGAATCCCGGAAATTTTCTTCAAGGTAAATCCGATCTTCATTTCAGGTACAGAAAAGTCGTAAATAAAAAGGCATTAAGTTTCACAGCATTTCTATATGAACATAATGACTAAATCTCCTTTTTATATAAAGATTGAATAAGAAATGGAATTAAACCTGTATTACGTTTCATTCTAAACAGTATACAGAAATATATGACACTGTGACTACTACGACACTGTGGTGTAGAGTAAACAACATAAAGAGACTGCTATAACGCAGGGATGCCAGTTGGGGTCCCCCAAAATGAGTGGACAATTTGAGCTGGTGCTGACATCTAGTGTTCACAGCTGGCAGTAACACCCTTCCTTTTCAAGATGGAGGCTTAGAAAACACACATTATGTGAGTTGGTGGCCTTAGGAAATTAATAAAATTCAGAACATAAAGGAGACTGTTCTTCAATATTTATCTTACAGTGAATGATATATCTATTCTGATCTGTAATATTTGACACACGAACTATCGTTAATATTGATCTTCCATTCCATGAAACTGGATGGCAAATTTTGGTTCTGCTTGGGTCTTCCATGCACGTTGTTGGAGAAATTTCTCCCTCAAAGAGATTGACATAGTGTGGAAATCAGGTCGGTCTCAGTGATCCTGGCCTGTGGTGGATTAGTATTGTGTCTCTAACTTGGAAAACTTAGCAGTTTTAATTCTGAATGCAAACTATTTTAATGGCGTGAATAAAGCTCAAACTACAGAAAACTGACATCCCTGTATGAGACTGTGGAGTAAACAGCACACTAAAACGGCTATGAGACTGTGGTGGAAACTAACGTACCAGACAACTGGGAAGAGGATAGCGCCGCAGCAGAGCAGGTCAACGAGAATGAAGACCTCCTTCCACGTCGTGTACTGCGACTGCCCCTCCTCTGTCTCTGCAATGATGATCTGCGCCACATTCGCCAGCACCTGTCAACCATAACATAGACAACGTTCTCTGATTGCTGTTAATATATCTAGCTTATTTTCATTTAATTAATACATAATGTACCACGAAAAGCCTTTACATTCGAGGTTCGGTTTTGGTTCCCGGGGAAAACACTGTAATTAAGCATGAACTGCTCCAGAGTCTTATTTACGGCGACGGTGGGGCAAAAAATATATCTCTATTTTCCTTCTTTTTCCGGTCAAGTCCAGAAAAGTATTTTTCTTTGTTTTTAAAAGTTAGTTTTAGTGTCCTGTAATTGTTCTGTTTTAAAGATAGAGATGTGCTGGTAGGATATAGTCATACTTGCCTGCAGTGGGATGACTATTATGAAGATCTTTTTGTCTCTATCAGATAAAATGTGCTTCACAAAGGCCCAGCCCGCTCCAATGAGAACGATTGTAATAAACAGAAGAGCGCCCTTCATCCTGAGAAAATTAGAAAAAACACAAACATGTCAACCACCTTTATGGGAAGAAAGTGCTAAGAGACAGTGTGAATACAGGTATTTACACGGTAAGGCTTTCCTGGTTTTTTCATGATGCCCTTTGTTTTCAGCATCGTTTACTTCATAGCTATACATGTATGATGAACTGTGGAATGAGGGATTTGCAAAACTAGACATGTTTATGTGTTATTCTCTAAGTCGAGACATGATCAGTATGTATAGATACGGTTTAACGCTGTCAACGAAATATCTTGGAAAACTATCCAATCACCTATCAGGCACTCTTCAAGCGCATTGTTCGTGTATTTGTAATAACTTGCTGAGAGACCGTGGCTAGATATTTACAACTCTATATGGAGAGTAGGGGCTCACAATCGTCAATCTAAAAATGTTACTGTTTTCAGAGCTTTCCTTTTCGATGAGACACATGCGCCACTTACATTACCTTCCAGCTGGGATTCTATACATTAAAATGTAACTTCCCGGAATTAATTCAATATACTTATAGTGTTAAACCTGTCTTATCTTCTTGGATTTGACCGAACTTGTTGGAGTTTGAACAAAAAGAGTTGAAATTATCTGTAACTTCTACGCACTGAGCGGTATGCTCATAACGGTGCCCGCATCGATGTACCACTCAGTATAAATAAAGTATTTTAAAAAAACCATACATATATATGCATGTTATTTACTCATGAAAGGCAGTTGCTTACAGATGTGTAATGTAGTATAGAATGGCGAAGGCCTCCTCATGGTGCCCCTCCTTCTGAATGAAGTAAAAGTTTATCTGAAAGAAAAGTTCAAAATAATTGTGTATACATTTGTATATTGTCAATAACACAAGCTATTTTTTTTAATTCTACAAACATAAGGTTACTTTGATGCGGTAGCTCGAACGGTGTATTCAGATCAATACAAGTTAGTTTCCTTTAATATTCGTACATGCCCCACCACACAACGGTTGTGGAAATACTTCCTATCCAAAAAACCCTGTGGACTGTCAAAGAGTTACTACAAGTAATATGTTCTCGGGTTAGAAATTAAGGAAAATAAAGTGGAAATTAAAACAAATCTGCTAGTCAAAAAAGTCAGAAAATGTGTGCATCCTAAAACACTACATTGACCTCATATGGTAATTTAATACACAATCTGAACACCTTAAGTTCCATAAGTTATATATGAAATTCCATAGTATATAAAGACTGAATTTTAAGACACTACAATCAATTTCCAGAGAAAAACTAAACAGGAATAACTAAGATTTCTTGAAAATTGCCATCCATGGTAAAATGATTTTAGTGCGAAGCATATAAATTTATTTTGTCCTGAAAGGATTATCTCATAGTTTAAGGCTAGGCTTCTATGATTGCTTGGTTGATGGCGATCTACATCACATCAACAGCCAGTGTTTTTTATCACGACCAGAGGCTTCTACGCATTTGCGTGAGAGATAAAGATGTCTGTAACGCTTACCGAATGGAAGAGAAGAGCGATGGCCTTGACGAAGACCAGCACTAGCATCAGATAATGGATCTTGAAGACAGACCCGGACCTGTGTGAAAACATCCGAGTTACTACACACAGCCAACAGGGGGATATATCTAGAAGAACCACATTGAGTGTTTCCCAACCGATGAGAAGAAAACTTTAATTTAGAATCTATTTGAGTACAACTAATTAACTCCCATCACTACCAATGAAACTTAAATCTTACGATGATTAGATATGTTTTCCTTTTTTAACGAAAACATACCTATAAGACCTAAATATACACATCACCTCTGCAATAGATTTCCATATCTGATGTGTTTTTGCATAATTTGCAGGTCTTGTGACTAGCACACCGACCTTGTAGCTACATCGGTGCAATACTTACTCAGAGGAGCGTAGCACGTAGAACCAGTAGCCACCAGTGAGGACGTAGAGGATGGAGAGAGAAAAGTACAGCACGGGCAGCGGCATCTGACCCGCTGATAGGAAATTCCCGTTGTTGTTCTCTGTGATCATCACCTGTCAGATACAGGTAGAGATATGTTAATGTATTCTACAAATGTGTATGTCGGGAAACGCATGTCAGCGCACCCTACATCTGTTTACCTTTACATTTAGTAAAGGGGTAGAGCCACATCCTTTATGTTTTTGCTCATTTTGAGGTCTTTAACGTATTTTAACGTTTTTAACAACAATTATTGCCTGAAGAAGTCCCATAAATAGGGCGAACGTTGTAAAATAATACTGAAATTTTTCCTCCCCAATCTCGATGTTAATTAAATCCCACAATAATTGCTCATTTTGAGGTCTTTAACGTATATTCAAGGCTTAGACCCCTATCCTCCACATTATCATTTACAGTTGTTGAACACAAATTTAGATGGTCAGAGTAAAAGTATATTAAAGTAATAGGAAAAGGCAATATGACTATAAATAGATCAAAATAAGTTATGCTTTTTGGAATAAGTTTTGCTGCTGAACTGTTGTGGCCAATGTTTTACCAACATCAGAATGAACAATATTTCAGCGTGAACATCAAATTCATATTACCAGAGTTGGAAAATAGATGTTATATATGAAATCAATTTACATAGGAGTAAAACTGTAGGCAGACCACGGTAATTATTTGCAAAACTTCTATAGATGTGCAAATAAAGGATACTTCTACATATGATATTTTCATATTATCCAGGGACCCGTTTCAATAGAATGCGTCACTAAGCCACTTAGTGACATGATTAGTGACCCCATTAGTGACAGGAATAGCGAAAAAATTTAAGTCTTGTTTCATAAGGCATGTCACTATTGGGGTGGTGTGTCAGTTCACTGTTGGCGACATAATGATATTGCTACCTGGGCCTAACAATGGATGGTGTTAGTGCTACCGGGCACAAGTGCTGTCAAGGTGAGGTCACCTCATAAATTATCGACTGTGCTTGAGTAATTTTACACTGGCCACCAGAGCAGCATTTTCTATGACAAAATTCAAATGCGAATATCGTTGGATTGCATGGGCCGATATCCTTCATATTTGGCATGTTTATATGTTGTATGTGTCCTTAACTGGGGTTTAAGTTTCATAGCTTAATTCTTACAGGAAGTAAAGTTACGCGTCTCTGACCACAGATAGAGAGAGGGTTTCCACTCTCGCTATTTATGACGCTACAGTGACCGGACACCCCTCTTATGATATGGTACATGCCACTATTGGCGCCCGTCTGCTACTCTGTGTCCCTAAATGTGTTGTCCCTAAACTACTGCAACGCGAAGTGCCGCTATTGTGTCACTAGACCCAATAACGGACGTCCTACAGTCTATTGAAACGGGCCCCTGGTGTTCATAATTGTAGAATTCTTTGCATATACATTCTTAAACATCTTAAACATCCAAGCCTAAGAAGCGTATCATTCTATATATCATCATGCCTGGCTGGTTCACTTACAGTGAGGTTCACAAACGTCGGCAATTCATCCTTCATGTAGTTGTGGCAATTATGGAAAAAGAGATTGTAGAGGCCTTCCTCCTTGGGCGTATTTATTTGAACCAAGAACTGCAATAAAAAAAGTCACATGAGAACTCGTGTAGAAATACGGAACATGATTACATATACAACAGGTAACATTATCAGTAGGTGCCTTATAGTTCTTGTATAATGATTAACACTCAATCCTTCAATTCCACTCCAACATTTGTGAAGAGCGGGTGACATAGACCTCTCTGAATGAACAAAATCTAACTTGCAAGTTACAAACAACATATCTATTGCTAAAATTACATATATTCTATGGCGATTGGGTGAGCATCCCACTAATGCTGAAACTACCGCAACATTGGTCAGAATATCACATCAATATTCTATAAATGAAATTGAGATATTCTTTTACACCAAATGCCAATGTTATCAAGAATAATTAGATATTGAGGATAACCTTTATAATTCCAACTACTTACATAAGTGGAAACCTTGCCGTTCGGGAGTATCGTCATTGGTATACTGTTGTTCACAAGCTTCATATCTAAAGCAGACTGTGACGGCACTGCCGGCTTCTGTGTGGGTGTCGTCTTGTTTGCCGTCTTGTGAACCGTGTTATTTACTTTGGGGTCTGGTGTCCCTTTTGATTTATCTGATTTCACGGCTGTATCTTTTATGGTTTTATTGGCGTCCTTTGGCACTGCTGGTTTGGTGGTGCCCTGAGAAGTTGTTGTCATTTTACCAGGCTTTGTTCCTGTGGTGACTGCGTCAGCTGTCGTCTTGGCAGCAGCAGATTCTACAGACGTAACATAAGACTCTAACAACACTGAGCACACTCAAGAGCATAATGATAAAAAGCTAACTGCAGAGGGAATATCCTCTTAATTATTGCTTTATTATCTTCAGAGAAAAAAATTGTTAAACAATTAATCGTCAATATGGCCTCTATTCCACCAGCGAGCCATCTCACAGAAACTTTGAAGTGAATCTCTCTGGATGAGGCCATGTTTTACCAGATGGTAACCGTTATAGATATGGTTTCATACAAAGATATTTGCTGTTATGTATTGAAATTGCCTAGCTCCTTCTCGATTTTTCTCTCTCACGAATTTTGGCATGAAACTAAGCAACACTTCCTGTCTCAGCCTTTAACTGATCTGTATTATATAAGCCATTTTCCTAATTACGCGGTAGAGAAGTGGTAATATTAGACAAAATGTCCCTGTATGTAGTATCCTCTTCTTAATATTTTAGACCGTTACCAGGCTGTTTATTGGTATGAACCTAACATACAAAATCTAAATCTAAAAAACTGCAAACCTATATTGAGGAGATGTAATTCCTCGGAATCAAACTTTACACAAGCGTACCTAAAAATTTATCTTTGTCATAACCAGTACACATGATGAGACGCTTAATTTTATCATGACATATCAACATTTCAACATGCAATCAGATTATCCTTGCTCTGCATTCAGAATTAGGGGATAATGGCATAGACACGTACCCTTCGGTTGAGTTTTCGCGTCACGACGTACTCGGCTGCGCATGAGGTAAGTATCACTGAGTACATCTTTAGGGATGCCCGTACTTCGCCTACTGCGGCGCAGGTTCGTGAACTCTTCTACAGTCAGCAGTGAAATCTGTAGATCCTTCAGATCATTCCCTTTACGATCAATTACCAGCCTTGTCAAAGTAGGAACAAATATACCAGATTACTTTTGATGTACTTTATAGTATGCAATCTCCAATACACTGAGAAATGTAAACGTTATAAGCAATTGAGGTGATAAGTGGAAAGATATCATTCATGGGCGTCAATTCAATGCACTCTTGTACACTACATTAAGTATTACTTATGTTTCTGGTATATTCTATAGTTGAATCAAGAGACTCTCCTACCCTATCCAGTCTCGAAAAAAGAAAAATAGCACTAAGATAGTATGTCGTAGATGTTACCATGCTAGAGTCAAATGGTCTCTATCTAGACACTCTCTATTTGGTTAGTTTTTATGAAGATATAACGTACGTTAATGGTGGAGTTAATGATCATTAGGATAGAGATCAAAAAGGAGGCGAGGGGAAGACTGGAAATCTGGGCAGACCAATGTGTCTGCTTGCTAAACATAAAATACAATGATTACCGTCCATTTGCAAAGTCCATACGCAAGAACAAAACGGACACACTGTTGTCATTGCGAATGGCATTATCCTTCAAAATGCAGTTTTCCTGTTTAGTCTCCTGAAAGAAGAACAGAATATACGGTGTTAGATAATGAAGCCATCTTAAACATAGAGCCTTTACATAAACGAAAAAGGCGACCTATCTCTAAATGCAAACACTCGTTCTGTAACCTCACTGCCATGGATGAAAATATGAAGCCATATATTCAAATCTACCTTGGGTAAGGACTACAGGGCAATTATACTATTCGATTTGTATTCAATATGGTGAACCAAACCCGCACAAAATCTATTCCATACTGTTAAAGCAACCGGGTTTAGCACGACGAGGGAGTTACAGTACAGGATGACTTACCAGCAGTTATGATATTATTTTATCATTAGGATTATTAGGTGTACTTTCAAATAGGTAGTCTCCGTGAGTTTTCATGTTACAGATGCACCATTTAAATACATCAAAGGTGCCCGCATACATTCTTAAGCTGTTCTCGAACATATGATGGTCGACAAAGGCCAAGAAAAATCGAGACAGGTTAGTATGGTTCTGTAATGAAAATAATATTGTGTGATTTAATTCTGTATTTATAACGCATAGCGTGCAAACGAGTGATCACTCTCTTATCTTAAATCATGCCCACTGCCATGTGTTCTCCGGAGGGACGGTTCAATAGAATATTACACCAACGAGTTAGTACTTCGTGATGAACAATATTAATGCCATAATATACTGTTACATTTTCCTTCAATAAAGATAAAATAATGCTCCAGGGTCAAAAAAGTATGCTAGTGTACGGTGATTATCCTGTAGTACCCTAACATTTTCAGTGGGGAATGGTTCCATGCACTGAAAGCCCAAAATGACTATATACAAATGAAGGCTAGGTGTTTGATACTTAGTGTAGAAACGAAAAGAATAGATTTTATAGTGTTTTCTGAAGTTTTATCAAGATTTTTTTTCCAAAAGAAACATGTAGATTTCTCTGAGGGGGATTACAGATCCAAACTGAAGACACTAAATTTCTTACAGGATCTGAAGTTTGTGACCACCAAGTCATTTGCGATCACGTGATCCAAGGTAAAGAGTGAGTCAAAATGAGGATTCTATGGGTGAGAGTCACAGTAAAGATATATCAGAGAACTACTAGATCTCTTGCTTCTGACGAGAATATTCACGAATCATTTGTTTATATGTGAGCAGGGATAGGCATAGGCCGTCTAATAATGAATGGCCTACGAGTGAGAATGAAACCCAACAGTTAATTTACTTAGAGTACGATTACAGATCTAATATACTAAAGATGGTTTTTATTAAACGTACTAGAACAGAGTGAGGCAATAAAAGTAAAACACAGGAAGAAAAAGAACAGAAGCTACAATAATAAAATCTTTGAATTTTACAACTTACCGTAATGCCCTTTTGACAAGAGTTATTTTTAACGAGAATAAAGTTTTGAGCAAATAAAGTCTATGATATGACACTGGAGAACAATGTTTAAAAAGAAAAGTATTATTCAAAAGCTATTGTGTTTTATGTGATAACTTAATTTATTAAATCTTTATTTATATCTCACAAAGCAGATATTTATCCAGATCGCAAGGCTGATTGCCATTAAATTCTCTAATATAAGGCATATCCTATGTGCATTCTCTATTTTCCTTCACTTAACCACCTATCCTAAACTACCCACTATTTACTTGCTGTTAACATTCTATTCCACTCCAACGAAAGAAATTGAAAAGATAACCACCAAATGAAAAGGGGGACAGCAGGGGGTTGATAAACCTTGAAACCCCTTTCGCCGTTACGGTTGAGAAAAAGAAACTTTCCGTAAGTACCCTATATGCATCACAAGGATTACTTTGCACGTAGACAGAAAGTATAACCTTGTATAAATTATGTTCCTCATGACCAACGGTAGCGACCCCATATATGGAGAAATGAAAAATACCTTTATATGGAATTTCTTGGGCTTTGAGTTAGAAAGGAATCAAACCAATAATTTTTAGATGTCATAGAAAATAATTTAAGCAGTCGACACAAGCGTCGAAAGGTGGTCTTAATCAAGCCACTTTGAGTTTTGATATAGCGGTCGGTTGATCTGTTGAAATCTTAAGTGTTAAGCACACAAATAACCCAATTAGATAGAAAAGCTCCTGCCACCTCGCGAAATTGCATCTTAACTTAGGAAATAGCAAATCATAACACTTGTGAATTTCCTAGTATTTCAACGCTCACCTTTATAAACCTTTCCTATCATAAGAGCTACTTCATAACCCATATGTTGAGCATATTTACTAAATCAAGATGATATATTTTGATTTAAAAAGACGACTCTTCCTATCACTATGAAGATCAATAGGCATTAATACTGCAAGTCTACTTATATTATGGAGACTAAAGAGGAGAAGATTTGTCATCGACTCTCCACCTTTGGCCTTTGAATCATATGCTAAAGTTGATACATTGGTTAATTGTTCAGATTCTTTAGAATTAGCAAAGTTTATTTATCAATGTTGTACTTACTAGGTACGGTGATATGCCTGTGCTGACGGTCTTGTCAAGTGTAAATCCATACTGTATGAAAAATGGAGGAAAACAACTGTATTTTCACAATAAATATCCCTCAACAAAATATAGGTACTACATCTGTGTATATATGAACATAGGGAGGGGAGGGGGGGGGGGGGAGGGGAGGGGAGGGGAGGGGAGGGGAAGGGAGGGGAGGGAGTCCATGAATAGGGAAGGGCCTGCATTGATTGGTTATTTAAAGCCCTACTCCTCTGTGAACTCAGATCAGTTCATGAATCAGTGCACATATATATTTAGCTACCTGTAGGGGATTCAAATGGCATTCACTAATGCCATACCTATATATAAATCGTTTTGCTTCATGGTGATCCTTCATGGATGAGTGCACACAGACCTGTCTGCATGCTCCCTAGCCATGTGGGGGACAAAACTTTGTTTCTATGTACACCAATAAAGTAGGTCAAGCCAATATCTGGTGGTAAATGACATTACAAATGATTTTATAAAACAATATCATTTGACTAGGTCTTGACTGATTCCTACAACAAAGTTATGAACCATTTTGACTTCTGTTTATGTGTAAATATACTGAATAAACCATCCTCTCATACACCTCATGCCTCCCCCCCCTCCTATTATGAGATTTGGCAAAAATACATGAATAGCACATCAAATATACATTTCACCTAAATAATGACACTTCCTATAGTGTAAGCAACTTTTAGTGCCACTTATGGAGATGGTAAATGTTACACCAATGCTCACTGTAAATCAATATTGAGTAAACATCTGTTTGAGCATGCCCATTTCACTGAAAATCCCCCCCCCCCCCCCCCACACACACACACTTTCAACAAATACTTGAATATCTCTGTAAGTATAGAATTTGACTACAAAGGACCCCCCCAAACTGAATTCCCTTTTTTTAAAATCTATCCCAAAATACTAAATATTAAAACTGTAAGGCATTGTATCACCATAAAACCTTCTTTCCAAAACAGAAATCATATTCCTATCTGTACTTAGTTAGCTATACAAAGCAAAAGTGTGGTCAGGTCATCTAGTGACTTTACAAGCATGTGTACTACAGTAGGCTATAGCCATAACCTAAAGACCAACCGTCCACCTGCTAATAACTCAGGAGTAGTTCATAATCACATCAGCATCTTCTATTTCTACATGACAATACTCACAGTGTGGTCATTTATATCCTTGGTACCCTGTAGAAGTGGGCTAATGTTGAAGTCTGTCATGTTCACTGCAAGGTAGCCTTTTTCTAGAAATCCAAACGTACTAAGGTCAATCTGCCCTCGATCATCATTCTGGAAATATATAATGCATAAGTAAAGCACCGATATCGACCTAATGAAAAAAAAGATACTTTGTATCATAACTAGTCCCTACTGGTGCGTACAAATCTCACATCCATTTCAGGTGATAACTATATTGAATACTTATGTAGAACGTCCTGACCATGCTTGTACATCCTACAAAACTTGATGGTAATTTATGGTTCGTACGGAACGAGGCGTTTACGCCGAGTTCCGTACAAACCCTGAGTTTTGTGGTTTGTACAAGCATGGTAGATCGTTCTATATTTACTATATACACGAAATTTAAAAAATATATTAATTTCATTTAGCTTGACAATCAATATTTTAATAAACGAGTATGAGTAGGTAGTCCGTATAATAAAGTACGGACCAGGGGTCCGTACAGTATTTTTAAGTTATATGGCGAAACAGTGCGTATTTACAGTATATGGCATGGGTATATAGTAAAAGACATTCCACTTCGTCGATAGCACACTTGGGACACTACACTTCGTTATTTAGACGCTACACTTTGTTTTTACAAGATGAAATTGGAGTGTAAAATCCCGATCTATTAACTGTCACTTTGTTATCTACAAGACATTTTTTATTTGGTGTTTCTACATGTCTATGTCCAGACATAATTTGAAGGGCTGTTGTGACAAAGCATAAGCTTGCTGGCAGGGAAGCGTAGTGTCCAGATACCACTACATGAATGATCAACTTTGAAACTTCAAATAAGGACTATTATATCTTTTATGCTATACTCTCGGGAGTGGCAGTCCATGCCAAAACAAGGCAACCTATCAACTATAATGAGAGTTATTTAAATATGGTTGTCCAATTTAGTTGAAAGACTATCAGCTACAGAAGTGTCTAAGTTCTGACAAACGTTGAATGAAGACCCTGATCTGCGAAGGCGGTGCATAGTACCTTCTGTACTGTAGCTAATTGTATGGAAATACTAAACATATAATATATCAAAACAATCGTATTATATAGGATTTATTTTCATGTTTGTGTACTGCTAGAGATCAGACACATAAAGTGACATCCTTGGTTTATAATATGTATTTGAGATGTGGCAAAAGACACCTCTGTCTAAAGCCGATACTACCTTGTTAATCACAACTTCCTGTCAATTCAAACTAAGTTGCTATAGCGTTTTCACAGAAGCACTGTCTAATAAACCTGACTGACCACACTCAGTCAAGCCTGACAGCACACGGACGTTCGAGTCCGCCCAGCACAAAATTTGTTGTTTTAGAGGACCCATCAGAACATAAAACGCCATTTTGGCGGGAAATAGTCGGGAATATAAACAGACATGAGGCAAGTCTTTCCTCACTGAGGTCGTGAGCTACCTCTGCTTTATCTACCAGCATTGCAAGTTGCTATAGCGTCTCCAGGTGAACCATCGTTCCGGATTAAACAAAGTAGGAACCAACCATGGTAACTAATCACAGATCTGGTCCACACTTTCTAAACGAAGGTATAATTTGGGAAAAAGTGAAAACCCAGCAAGTTTGTTGGTTTAAGCCTATGATCACAGGGGCTAGAGGGACAAGGTTTCATCCAGTTTGGACTCATCCAGCATCTTAGGTTTTTTCTATGGCAAGGCGTCCGACTTTGTCATGTTTGGAACCCAGAATTATCCATTTCTGGGTCACACCGATTCATGGTGATAAAATGGGTAAAGGAGACTATAGCAACAGTCTTGATAGTCTGAGAAGGGGAGTACCAAAACTCACCCCTTTGTACACTGAAAAGCAAAACTAGCCCTATTATTTATAGGTGAGGGAAATGTTTCAGAAAAAAAGCGTCATAAAATGATAATAAATACTTTTTTTATGAGGCAATTTGATTGAGTTGGTAGCAAATACGTTTGATGCATATATTAGGTTGAGGCCATAAGGATTTTGTTTGTTTGTGGTATTGCACTCATTTATGGTCTTGGCTGTGCTGCCCTGTATGGCTCCATTGCCCCCCCCCCCCCCGCAATCAAGGCCGGAAAGACTAGTACAACAGGGTTTTCAGGGTGAGCGCCCTTAATATTTTTACCAACATAGCAGCAGAATTTCCGAGTTATTTGGCAATCCACCTCGAGTGTAGATCTATTATCCATGACCATGATCTAAGAATATGACCACGAACTGAACAGAACCTTTTGCAAACATAAGTGGCTAGGAACCTTTTACTTTAATAAAGGAAATGCATGTTAAAGACAGTAATCGGTAGAGATATAATGATAAAGATAATTAATGCCCTTCATTCGGACCTCTACTCTAGCTAGAGTCTAGGGCTCTACCAGGTTCAATGCTACATTGTCTATGAACAAAACAAGATCACTGTATATTCATAGGTAAAGTATCCACTCCTAATCTCCATTTAGAGACAGAGCCGGGTATACTGACTAGCATAATCAGAGCGCAGTTTATTTCGTACCTTCCCAGATCATGGTGGAACTCGTGGAAACACCACGGAATGTTGTATTCTGACGGCGATTTAAGGTGATCCGTTCGACTGCAATAGATTTCTACTAAATTCTATTCTGGCCAAAAGTGAATTGTAAATCCCCTGTTTCTAATATGAATTAACGACAGTGATACTGAATACGATTCAGTACTGTCACATATCCGATACCCCGGTATTGATATTGGTGGACCCATCTGATCTAGGTAAAGTATTCACCCCTGATCTCCATGTTTGGGGACAGGGCCGGGTATACTGGCTACATCTGATCCAGTGATTGTTAGTCATGCAAATTGCAATATTTTGAGGGGACGTTCCGGAAAGAATATCGACAATAATCAAGATTACACATGGATTTACAACATGTGTAGACCATGTATTTTTCCGCGGCTTCGCACACATGCTCCAGGAATTACACTTTTCTTGCATGGATAGGAAATGTAGTGATAATAAGCCTGTTGCGCCGTTGTTTTGACTTTTGTTGACACGAGTACACAGCATTTTGACTTAAACATGTCATAGGCCGTACAAATAGTTCGATACAATCATGAGTACCATGAAGTATATATGTCAAAATCATTTACAAGTGATAACAGTTTTAGATTCCTTGGATACTTGCCTCAAGTTTTAACTTGTGTATTCTCCCAAAAGATGAGTGAGCAAACAGAAGTACCAACGATAGTATACACAGCACTGACATCTCGCCCATTTTGTCGGCCATGTTTGAGGCTACCACTGACGGCTACGCAGTGTGCACAGGGAAGTGGCAGTGCGTGCAACTCTACTGAGTGTATACAGTGCACTCTCGTTCCCCGGTGATCCGCTAGAGGGCTCAACTTTCCGCACGCTGGTTTCCCGATCATCCGCTAGGTGACACGGCGACAGGGTACACAAGACCTCGATCCCGCCCTACCGGTGCCTCCTTCCCCGCCTCTGTCCGGTCCCCTCCATCTCACATTCCCACCCTCCCAGCCCCCCTGTTATATACTTGCAGAAGAAGACACTTCATGTTGAGAAACTGTAACTTGGTTTTATTGAAATAGCGAAACCGTAAGTAGCGGCCGTGTGTAAGGTGGCACTACATGTTATATTTCTTGGTGTGGAGCAACACAGACTCTTGCATGGACGATTTAGTAGAACCCTGGGGGGTGTTTTTCAGTCGAGAGGATCTCAACTTGAGATCCACTAAGATCAATCCAAGATCATGAGACCAACTTTGAGATAAATGGCGGAAAGTGTTTTTCAGATGTTGTCTCAAGTCTACACAGACGATCTTAGGGGATCTCAAATCTAAGGATCTCAAGTTGAGATCCCTAGCCCTCAGTGTAGAGCTATCTCAAGTTCTGTAGTGATCTTCCTCTGGTTTAAGTAAACCGGAGCCTCTAAATTGCCTATTATCGCCCCAAACTGTCATGTCAAGTCCCTTGCGATACCTTTGTGAACCAATGTCAAGTTGAGACCGATCTCAAGTTGAGACTGATCTCAAGTTGAGATCGATCTCAAATTGAAACTGACTTTGAGCAATACAGTAGGTTCAGCACAAACTAGCTGAGTGGTGCAGTGCCTCCGTTTTTATGTTGCTTATCAATTGTCTCTCATGGTCAAAATAACCACAATAAAACTATGAAATTTGGAATATAGGTTTGCTAGGCTATTAATACACTTTGCTCTAAATATCTTTTAATTTTGATAAGTTTTAGCACCGGATACAAAAGTTGAGACAAGTATCAACTGGTCTCAAGTTGAGACCGAAGTTGAGATCCTATCACTTGAGATCCCTGAGATCATCTCAACTGAAAAACACCCAAAGCACCCCAAACGGTCTTATCTCAGTCTTAACTTAAGATCGCCTCAAATGATCTCAACTGAAAAACACTTTCGATCTCAGCGGATCTCAAGTGGACATGATCTCAACTGAAAAACAGGCCCCCGATGGGTAAAGGGGATCTCAAGTTGAGACTAAGATAAGACTGTTTGGGGTGATTTGGGTGTTTTTCAGTTGAGACGATCTCAGCTAGGTGATCTCAGGGCATCTCAAGTGAAAGGATCTCAACTTTGGTCTCAACTTGAGACCAGTTGATACTTGTCATAACTTTTTTATCCGGTGCTAAAACTTAGCAAAATTAAAAGATATTTAGAGCAAAGTGTATTAATAACCTGGCAAACCTAGATTCCAAATTTCATAGTTTTATTGTGGTTATTATGTCCATGAGAAACAATTGATAAGCAACATAAAAACGGAGGCACTGCACCACTCAGCTAATTTGTGCTGAACATACTGTAATGCTCAATGTCGGTCTCAACTTGAGATCGGTCTCAACTTTTTGATGTGTGTATTCCATACAAGATGAAAGGGGTAGTTAGTGTTTGTCCAACTTAACAGACGATCTTCCACACAAGTACCGGTGGGACAATACAATGGACAATACATAAGACGCCACAATATTTGGTAATTTACCAGCATTCTTTTACTATAACATCATTAATTATTTATTCTACAAACAATTCTTTATTAATAGTCATTAAATCCTTTATATGCATTTTTAATTCATCCCCTGCTTTCTTCAATTGAAGTTCTTTGGGTAAGTTGTCCCATAACCTTATTCCGTAGACTAGCGCTGATTTTGTGTACTTTTCAATATTCAGTTTTTTTTTGTTTCAAACAGATTTTTTGGGTTCTTCGAGTTTCCTTTACAGGATTTAATTCAAAATTCTCAGGGTTATTATTCCAGCATTTTATAATCGACAATTGATGACAATCCCTTTTATAGTCCAAGGTTCTTATTTTGCAATATTCCAATAAGCCATCGGTGGCATTTCATTTTGAAATCGGTTCACAAAAGGTATCGCGAGAGACTTGACAGAATGGTTCGGGATGATAATTGGTGATTTAGAGGCTCCGGATCACTTAAGCTGGTTACCCACAGGAAGATCACTATAGAACTTGAGATCGCTCTACACAGAGGGCTAGGGATCTCAACTTGAGATCCTTGAAGTTGAGATCCCCTAAGACCGGCTGTGTAGACTTGAGACAACATCTGAAAAACACTTTCCGCCATTGATCTCAAAGTCGGTCTCAGGATCTCGGATTAATCTTAGCGGATCTCAAGTTGAGATCGTCTTGACTGAAAAACACCCCCCTGGTAGCTGGGTTTATTCCTTACAGAAACATCATGTTAGTTATGTTGTGGAGCCAAACAGGAAGTAACCTTTAGGTGTCACAACACTAAATACCATAATAACATCCCCATTCAAGATTATATGAGCACATATATAAGTTCTTATGATTAAGTCTCTTTGGTATTGATCTTTGGTCTTGGTCTTTGGTCTTGATAATATGATAGTGACTGCACTCACGCTCCTTAGGATATAGTATCTGAAATTTCTCGTCTCGTGCTAACTAGTGGACCTCCCGTTTCACTGCCTTGTTTAAACCCGCAAGTTTGACGCACAGCCGCACATCTCCATTGGCCTTGCATTGGATATCTGTCCCACAGACAAGTCAGTCAGTTTAACACCACTGGGACCCTTGAACTCGTAGATTACTTTCTCTAAATTGGCGTCTTCTACCCATGGACAGTCCTGATTAACTGTTGGTAGACGAGTTATTCAAGAGAATGTCTATGTTATGAGGAGACAGAGGCACAATTTGCTGTCTAAGTAAGCCATATAAGGGTTGCAGCTTCTCAAACCGGCTTCTGAAGTTTACAGTGTTGACACCGAGAGACTGGATTTCAAGGCAGAGTCCCCAGCTTTGTTCAAGGGTTTAGGTCATCTGCAAGAGCCAATCAAGATCCATCTTCAAGAAAATGCCCAACCCATCTGCATATATACCCTAAGGAGGATACCACATCCATTGCTGCCGAAAGTAAAGGAAAAGCTGGAGGCAATGGAAAAGCAATGTGTCATAGCCCCAATCACGGAACCAACCGATTGGTGTGCCGGTCTTGTAATAGCACCGAAGCCCACAATCGTAACTTTTGACCCACTGTCCAACTTGAACACTGTCGGCTGACTGTTCACATCGACTTCCGCTGACCAGAAGCTGTCTTTTGCATTTACCCTCACCTCATCCATGAGGTACGAGTCATGAGGTCAGGCTCCGACCCCTTGTCATCCCTGTCCACCTCGTTTACCCGTGACTTGGCGATACATGCTTGAGCAAAGTGCCCTATACGTTGACACTTGTAGCACCTAGCTTTCTTGGCTGGTCAAGTCTTCTTGGTGTGTGGCTCCTGACCATTACACCACTTGTATTTTGAACTTTGCTTTTAAACTATTCTTGTTCCGGGTGTGTCCTCTTGGTTGTCTTGAAGATGAACTCCATACCCTCTTTGTTGACCTTGTGGAGAGGCTCATTGATTTGCTTAGATATTGGATGAATCCTAAGAATCTCCGGATTTCCTCCTTCAACTTCGGCACGGGCATCTCTTGTACTGCCCTGACTTTGGCTGGCTCAGGCAGGAGTCCTTTTTTTTTTTTTAATACGTTTCTTTATTGCATGTAAGATAGATTTGACAATTTTGCTTCTGCTCTAGTTTCATACAATACAATAAAGAGGCTTGGACCTCAGCCCAATTAGGGGCTGCTTTCCATGGTCCTGCCTAACAGGGTCAGCTTAGTTAACTCTGGTATTTGGTTTATATATGGTCATCTTTAATCACATAAATATACAAACAAAAGATACACCATTAATAACGAAAAATGTATATAGAACAACCTCCCACACACAGGGGCTAACCTAATTTTATATAGTCAAATAAAGCAGTGAGACACACTTGATCATATTGTACTTCCACATAAAAACATGAGCTCGATGTAGCTACAACCAAAGTTTCTCATTCATTCAACTTTTTGTTATGGATTTAAAGCATTTAAATGTTTCTGTGTTACAGAGAAATACAGTGAGGTTATTCCATAGGGTACCACCATGATAAAGTACAGATCTGGTATAACATACAGTTTGGTTTCCCCACGTATAGAACTGGTGCATCAAACAAGCAGGTATTTTCCTTGCTATTGTCTAAATATTTATGTGTTCTCGAGTGCATGTACATGTAGTTTAAAAGGAGGGCTTCACGTCTATCAGATAAGTAGGGAATTTTGGCCAATCTATGAAGGTCAATAATTGGAGTATGGAGTGGTAATTTTAAGCATATACAGAGAGCTTTATTTTGCATAATTTGGAGAGAATCGGTGTACCTTTTCGGAGAACTATGTAGTAGAGCGTCGCCATAGTCAAAATACAGGGTGATGGCTGTTTGATAAATTGCTAGGGCAGCATCTTTAGTTAGGTAACTCTGCATTTTTGAGAGTTGATAAAGTAGATACGAGATGCTTTTTTCTCAGGTTAGAAAAATGAAATCTGTAATCAAGGTGTTGATCCAGAGTAATGCCTAGATACTTATATGAAATAACCGGCTTTAGTTCTTTGTTGTTAATTGAGATTTTCTGAGTATCTTTTAATTTATTGGCTCGTTTTGTTTGAAAGTACATGTATTTAGTTTTTGTAATGTATATACTCAGCTTACTTTGGATGCACCAGGTTTCAATCAAGTCTAAATCATTTTGAATATCATGAAAAAGCGTATCATGACCATTACTGTGTTGGTATATAACGGTATCATCTGCGAATAATATTGCCTTGGATCTCTGTAACACACATAATAAGTCATTAATATATAATAAAAACATTAGCGGACCCAAAATAGAGCCCTGAGGTACACCGTGTTTCATGATACATGTTGAGGATATAATATTGTTGGCTTTAACTTTTTGTTTCCTCATATACAGGTAGTTTTTAAACCAGTCTAGGCAGTTTTCTTCTATTCCATAATTTTGTAATTTATCTAACATAATTGAATGGTTAATGAAATCGAAGGCTCTTCGAAAATCGATGTATACAGCCAAAGAATCTTTACCAACATTTCTATTAGAGGAAATATCATCTGTTGAAAAAGAAATTGCATCAATTGTTGAACGCGACTTTCTAAAACCATACTGTTTGTCTGTGAGAATATTGTTATCATCAATAAGAGTGATGATTTTCTAATACAAGTTTCTCAATCAATTTGTTTACAACAGGCAAGAGTGAGATTGGTCGTAAGTTATTTGCTTGATACGGGTCACCACCTTTATGAATGGGTATAACAACTGATGTTTTCCAGTCAGATGGTATTTTTGTTGAGGCAAAGATACAGTTATACAGTTTAGTGAAAATATCCGGTATTAAATATACAGCATCAATAAAAACAGTTGAGTTTATACCGTCTAGAAGTGATTGCTTATTTGGACTAAGTTCTTTCACACTCTCTAGTACATTGCTAGGGGTAACAATCATTTCAGTTAAGTGATTTTCATTTTGATAATCATAAGCTTTTCCATGGGATGTACATGGACTACATGAAAAATATTTATTTATGAAATCAGGAATTTGGATACTGTCAAGTATAGTTGAGTTCTCACCTTTCAGTTTAATACAATCGCTGTCAGGGTTAGACTGGGTACCTGGTAATATCTTGTTTATCGTACGCCAGAATTTTTTACTGTCATTTTTATTTTTATCAAGTTCTGACATGGTATATGTTTGTCTAGCAGATCGTACCAGCTTTGTTACTTTGTTTCTCGCCTTTTTTTGCTATTTCCCAGTCTCTTGGTGACATAGTATGTTTGGCATTTTTGAATAATTGATTTTTGTCACGTATTTTTTAAATCAATTCTGTTGTAATCCACGGCTCCTTCATTTCTCTTATTGTGAAGGTACGCTTTTTACAGTCTGTATCCAGGTAGTTTGTAATTGCTAGTTTAATTTCAGCCCATTTAATTTCACTATCTTCAGATTGATGAAAAACATCCCAGTTATAGTTTAATAGAGCTAATTTGAAATGGTCTTTGGAATATTTCTTGTATGATCGGCATGTTATCTGTTTCTTAAGTGGTTTAGGTCTCATTTGTTTCTTTACTATTAAGATCATTTGGTGGTCACTAAGTCTGTCTTCTAAGACACCAAAGGAGAGTATATCGGTAATAGATGTAAAGATCAAGTCTATTGTGGTTCTTTGATTAGAGTATCTAGTTGTGTCAATAATAAGTTGAGCATAGCCAAGTTGTTCAAGCTCCATTTTGAGATAGTTAAAGTCAAAGGGAGTCTTTCACCAGGATCCGTGACAGAAAAAAACTGGGACAGACTTATATAACAACTGGCTTGCATCCAAACAAATGCACCGCCAGAAATAGGACATGTGGACTTAACTCGGACAAACAAACAACATGTACCCAAGGGAACACCACGGACCATGACCCTGTGACCTGCCACAACGAAGCACTGCAGTGTACCCTCCATATCAAAGCCACACAGTTGAGCGTAGCAGTGTGGCACTCACGGACCTTTCTCACCAGTCTCCAAACAGATCCTTAATGCCACTTAGGCTCACCGGCGATCTGGATGACTGCATGGAGAGTGCTTCCTGAAAGGGCTCTGTGTGTACACACATATACCTTCATGTACCTTCATTCGTACTCTACAGACCTAGCAGGGATGTTAGAATCTGGGATACCTCTCCACAGATATCGTGACAGCTTCTACAGATACTGAGGACCGTCTGGGAGTACTAGGACACTAGGACGTTATATACATACGCATGATACATATACACTGTGAGCTGGATGGTAGCGTTATAACCGTGGTGGTGGAGTAAATAGGACAGTGTGACAGAGCCGGCACGCCCCAGGCTGAGTCAGATAACCAGCTGTAATCCGTGTCAGAATGCAGGCCTCGGTCTTTGAACACGCGTGTAGTTAAATAGACAAGGGGAGAAGTGATTTTTGTGACAAACAGAGACAGGAACTGAGTTTTAGGAGACACAAAGGGTATTGAGTTTTAGGACAGGTCCATGAAGGGAAGCGAGTATTTAGGACACACAGAAAGATTAATCAGTTTTAGTAACCACAGAGAAAGACAATTAAGTTTGTTTGGGGACACAGATAAAGAAAATTAAGTGGATTTTATAAGAGGCAGAGCACGAGAAGTGAGTCTTAGGACACACACAGCAAGGGAAGTGACTTTTAAGAGACAGAAAGGGAAATGAGTTTTAGGACACACTCGGAAAGGGAAGTTTTAGGACATACATTGATAGATTTGTAGGAGACAGGGAGAGACAGACATTTAAAGGGAGTAGTAGGATACACACAAACAGGAGTTTTTTTAAGGTTCAGACAGACAGGACAGAGTCCAAAAACACAATAACAAATTCCAGGGCACTCACATGTAGACAGGCTAGAGCAGGATAGGACTTTTGCACACACAGAAAGGCAAATTTTAGGACACATACATATATATGATAGAGTTCTAGGACACACAAGATATTTCTAGGACACACCTGCATACAAGATAGAGCTCTTGAACACACATATATAAGTGAAGGTGAAAGGATACTTACAGAGGAATATTCTAGGACTCACACAGACATAAGATAGAGGTCTACGGCACGCTCAGACATAGGATAGAGTTCTAGGGCACAAAATAGAGGAGAGGCGTCTAGGATACACACACAAAAGGGAGACTTTTGAGCACAAATCTCAGTGAAGATGGAGGACTTGACTGAGACAGTGCTGAACTGTACTTTACGTGGTGAGGAAGTAATATGTAACGGTACGACTTACCGGATACCGGAAACACCTTTAACCTACACAGATATGTGGTTCTGGATTTTCATCGGCATATACGTTGCCCTAGTGCTGTTCGCAGGTAAGTATCGTTTTTATTTTTACGGATTCGTTGTTATGATATAATCATAACCTCAGCAGTATTAACTAATACTAGCCACTTTTGAGAAGTTCATGTTTCTCTCCCCATATCCTATGCCTACCCTTCTTTGTACCCTACCCGTCCTCGCCTCAGACTAGACTGAAATATCCTTGCACTTGCTCGGATATCACTATGCGTTTAGTCCTTGGGAGAGTACGGCCGCTTTTATGAATCCATGCAATGATGACTAAGCCCTGACTTTTAACCAAGGTAAAATATCAAAGTCTGACATATTAACATGCAATGATGGCTAAGCCCTGACTTTTCCCCATAGAAAGATATCAAAGTCTGACCTTTTAGTATGCAATCATGGCTAAGCCTTGACTTTCCACTGTGGAAAAGTTTCAAAGTCTGACTTTTTAGCATGCAATGATGGCTAATCCCTGACTTTTAACCAAGGTAAAATATCAAAGTCTGACATATTAGCATGCAATTATGTCTAAGCCCTAGGTGACTTTTCCCTATTGTAAGATATCAAAGTCTGACCTTTTAGCGTGCAATGATGGCTAAGCGCTCACTTTCCACTGTGAAAAAATGTCAAAGTCTGACCTTTTATCATGCAATGATGGCTAAGCCCTGACCGTTCACCGAGGAAAAATGTCAAAGTCTGACTTTTTCGCGTCAGGGATACGCATAGCTTAAAAAGGCGAAATCCATTGTCGCAGAGTGTAGAGTGGTTGCACTTCTCTCATAACTTGTAAAATCACTGAAAGCAAATAAAACTGAGAATAAATAAAAAACCTTTCATGTGCTCTATACTGTTCACAATTTAACTCCAAAATGGGTGACACACTATGAATAATTCTGGGGTAAGTTTTCTTTTTCACTGGCACTAAACCATGAATAATAAGACGTCTAATTACGTAATGGGTAAAAAAGGCTGTGATAAGTTATGAGAGGGGAGCACCATAACCGTTCATCTCTTGTGTTAAATGTGGGAATTAGAAGGGACCTTTCATGAATTTCGAATGATACATTTCTGATATTTTGAAATTTTCTTCAAGGAGAATCAAGTCCCCTCTCAGGAAGAGTCATCAAACAATGATGACTTGTTGAACTTTCCCCCTGCAATCTCCTGATACCATTGTAAACTATCTCAATAAGGAGGTACGTGATGGTGATCGCAGGTATGAACGGGAAAAGACAACAGACAATCCAAAAATCGTTGGGGATACGCATACGATTCAGTATAGATCAATTTGATTGGTCGACCTCCCACTCTGTGACCCCTTCATATATCATACCCAGCGAACCATAGGCGAACCAGGCGTTTAGCAGTGAGTGAATTATACTTCCCAGGTCAATATATAAAGGTATGCTGCTTGACACCAATTGATATTGGAGGAAATTATCCTCCTACAGGTCACACAGTCACACTCTGTCAGTTGGCCTTCTGGCAGGTGGAATATGGATCGCAGTGTAGGAATCGAACACTTGTTAAAAAGATATACTACCTGCTACTCGGATGCAGAATTAATGATATTCTAGCCTTAGGGCCATAATGAATTACTACTAACATGTACGTAGTTACTCATTAGTATTACTTACATATTTTCAGTTATATGATAATAAGGAAATGTATTTACGGTGGGGAATTGATGCCGTTTTCAGTCTTTTGTCTTGGAAATACATCCCTCTTCCAGCGGCATCGGCATATATTTCCTGGACAATAGACTACGGTCGGGCATCAATTCACCCAGAACAAGTATGTTGCTTCATATTACAAACCTGTGGCAATATCAACTACGTATACCGCCTGCCCCATCACGTCATCTTTGAGCATGAGTATCCTAGGCTCAAATTCGCTGCCTAAGGTTAGAGTTTACATAGACTCTGAACTTCCTGCAAAATCTAACCTTTCACAATCTGCGTGCCAACTCTGTGACATTGGTAGAATGCAGAGGTCCAGTGTCCTAGTCTTTCATAGGGGCGTGCCCAGCTGACCGTGACCAATCACTAGACACCGAAAAACTTCATTGACCCAATGACGATTGATATGTTTTGACCCTACAAAGGCAGCTGTAGAAATGACAGGTTGGCTGGGCGTCAAGTGGGTTACAGAAAGTGACCCTTAGACTGAATAAAACCCAGAACTTTTCATCATTATCTTCTTTATTCATTCATCAATGATGAAAATATCATATGTTCCAAATTTTTTTCTAAATGGCTCACTCTCTTAACACGTCAACATACTTGATACCATTGTCGGACAGATATATCCCTCAGACTTCGCCATTGCGATATGTCTTATTGACAATTATAATTACATATTTATGGTACCAGTCTTGACAGTAAGCCAGTTTCCGTATAATACTGACTGGATTCTGATACCAGTGGGCGTATCCCCTGCATGGTTGACACAGAGTAATACCCGAGGACAATATCCTAACTAATATAAGAAACCAATTGATATTGTATCTACTATCATTCTAAGATATAAGTAGTATACATAGCTATATATACTACTGATATAAACGTCAAGATAAAAGTCAAGATCTTACTCTGACGTTCCTGTGAGATGACAGCACCTTTTCTTGTACCCTCCTCTGTTAGCGATACACATTATTCATACGTTTTGAATGTGTGTTAATCTTTACAATGCCTTATAGTGGATAGCGCAGAGCCCCAGTGGTAGAGAAACACTCCCATGTCCCCTACCTGGAGACATTTCTGCCTAAATTTATATAATAGATTTGAACACCACCCCTGTGGTGTAAGACAAGCGGGAAAAGCTGAATATAGATAGTCCATAATGTTACGATCCAATTTCTCTATTGAGAAACACATGTGCGCCATTATGATGTTAAAACTTTGAGAGATGTCAGCCCAATGTTGGCCAGATTTTTATCGTTCTAAAATCTGCCGCAGATGAACGGAAATTGAGTGAGTGCGACAAGCTTGAGTTAATGCGACGAACGTGAGTTAGTGCGATGTATGTGATAAATACAATATGGGGAGCAGTGAGAAGTATTCAATATAATAGTACTTGGAAACAGGATTACTTTACAAATACATGGCACAAGTTTTTTTTACATATTTCTTCTGATGGGAAAGGCAGAAGGCAGTGTACATAGTTCATATGGTCATAGGTATATACTAATATGTGTATGTAATTATATTCTTTCTATATTTATATAAATACACTTGTAATTTGCAGGTCTGATGTCAGGGCTAACACTGGGCATGCTGTCACTGGACATGATGACGCTGAAGGTTCTCCAGGAGGCAGGCTCAGAGAAGGAGAAGAAATATGCCAAACGTATCATGCCCGTGGTGAAACGGCACCACCTTTTACTTGTTACCCTCCTGCTTGCTAATGCAGTGGCTGTCGAGTCTATGCCGCTGTGTCTGGACCGCGTGTCTGACCCCATCATAGCCATCGTGGTGTCTGTCACTGCTGTGCTGCTGTTTGGAGAGTAAGTTCCAGTTTTTCATTTCCCTCCTTTCATACTGTCTGTCTGTCTGCCTTTCCTGATATTTTTTCTGCAGCTCCCACTCTTCAGATAAGCTTTTTTGGTCTTGTTGTCTTTTGAGATGGCAAGGTCCATGCTTGGTGCATGCCCCACCGGTATTGGACTGAAGCTGCGGTTTTGGGTGTTAACAGCAGCTTATCTTCATAATCAAATTCCGACATCAGTAGTGCCTGGCATGACTTAATTTCAGTTGTTTACTATACGATGCTGAAAGGTGTGCCTCCAGGAAGATGTTACTTTGAAGTGAGAGCGCAAAACGTTCTCCACCGTCGCCGTAACCATGGCTTGCTCATAAGTATGACATCACTAGAAGTGTGGCAACAGCTGTAACTACAAAATCTCCGTATCCCAGTAACATGGGAAAGAAAAAAAAAGGACTTAATTTCAGGCACTGTATAGAGAGAAGCCAGATATCAGCAGCATGAGGTTGTTCGGTTTTGAGTGCTATGCTCTTGTGCCCAAGGATGAGTGCAAGAAATTTGACCTCATGGCTTTGGTGACTATGTCAAGGTATTTTGTCTCTGTGACAAAGGTGATACACAGTGGGGATATCACCTTCAATATGGAGATTGAGTGTAGCCAGAAAGATGTGGCACAAGAAGGGATTCTAGAGAAACCAGATGATGATCGACTGAAAGGTGTGGTAAAACCAGCAGAAGAGCCGGGTGATCAGACTGAGATTGCAGTGAGACAATCTTCAAGAGGGTGTATTCCCGATGAACAATACCAAGGATGGGTGACAAATGCAGGGATTGATGTAAAGTAGGGTACAGATTATGGCGAGACTTTTTCTCCAGTCCTGGGCCTAAGTCAGTGTGCAGTGTCATTGCCCTGGCTGCTACGAAGAACCTGCTGCTTCATCAGATAGATGTAACCACAGCATTTCTGAACAGTGACCTTGAAGAAGAGGTGTATATCAAGCAGCCACAAGGGTTGGAAGAGAAAGGGAAGCAGGACTTTGTATGCCATCTGGCCTGCTGGGGTTTGACAGCAATGATCAATCTATTCACCCTCTTGGTCGTCTTACCTCCGCTTGGTGCAGGCCGGATATGCTTGCATGCAAGCATATATAAGGTGACGGGGTGTGGAGTTAAGTGGTCTGTGGTTAAGAGCACTGGATTTGTAATCCCAAGGTTGTCAGACTTTGTGTGTTTTAGTCCCACTGCAGCCACTTTTCTTCTTCACCCCCAGTAGTGGTAGATTTACTGCTATACCGAATGCCAATCCTTCTCATACCATGTCTATGTGGTGTGGGAAGTAAAAGAACTCTCACCTCGGTAAATGTGTAGGGGTTAATGTGTAGGGGTAAATGTGTAGGGGTACTAGCGGTACGTTGAAGAAGAAACTTATTTGGAAGAAATTTGAAGTAGAGGACTTAAGCCAACTCGAGTCCTTCCTGTGTGTTAAGGTCAACATAACACAGGATGGTCCAATCCAAAATTGGACAACACAGGTATACGAGGAGAATCCTAGAGAGATTCGGGATGACTGGTGCTTAACCTGTCAACACGTCAGTTGATATCAGGCAGACGGTTAGCCCTAACAATGATGGATTGACAGTTAACCAGTCAGCCGATCAGTCAGCAGTTAGAAGTTTGCAATGACTATGAGTAAGAATCCAGAGTACCGTGGGAGAGCGGAATACATTAAAATCAAGTTCCATTACATCAGGGAACAAGTGGAAAAGGGTGTTGTAACAGTCAACTACTGCCCAACAAAAGGCATGGTAGCAGATATTTTTTACCAAAAGTCTACCAAGAGAAAAGCATAAGAAGAAATGCAAAATGCTCAGTGTAGGGACCCGTGTGGTAAAGCCACAGTGATTTAGGGTAAGAACTAGTGACGCTGCCCTAATAGATTAGTGCTTATATATGTGATCAAAGAAAGCTCGAGTTCAAGTTTTGTGTTCTAAAATTTTTAATATTGATCAAGGTAGAGTATATTTCCTGAAGAACTATGAACTGTTCCTGAAGATCATGAACAGTAATACTATTGTTTGGTGGTATATTTTTTTGGACACTATAGTGCCTTCTTTTGTTTTAAAGTTATATTGATATATGATATACTTAAGGACTCCTGAGATATATATATATATGTGAAGAACTCAGAGACTACTCTTTTAGATTTGCTCATGTCGCATCGAGAACTATAAATGTTTTATAAAGATGTATATCAATGCATACTTTAAAAGCGGGAAAACAGCCACTGTCGTGTATCGCTAATTAACATATGTTCCGGTCACTGCCAAAACGTGAAGATGTAGGTCTTCTGGGAATGCATGAGCTGGTCAGAATCTGTCCGCCACATCGGGTTTTCTCAGCGGTACATTCAGCCGTGCCTCCTAGCGGATGCCTGAGAAACCAGAGTATCTATTTGTATAAAGGCCTTTCTCGGCATTATCATTCATATGAATCTTCTATAGATTTGACAAAAACACACTTTTCATGTAGGTACAATACAATATCAACCCCTTTCTTTATTAAGACCGGTTTTCTTTGCAGGGTGTTTCCCCAGGCATTGTGCTCACGTTTTGGACTCGCCATAGGAGCAACTATGGTTCCGTAAGTAGCCTTTAAGGTATTCACATTATATTCACCAGGAGGTATTGACTCGGAGGATAAAAGCAGCTTTAGGGGAATATGTGCAGTGGTGTCTCATCATATCGCCCAGTAAAAACTGGGAGCAAGAGCATTTTCCAATTTCAATACAAGCGCGGTACGAATATAAAACCGACCCCAGTTATAAGCCGATCCCCCACTTCAGCAAAATGCTATAAGCCGACTCTGGGGGCATTTCAACTTTAGGAGAACCCTGGTTATACGCCGACCCCCCTGACTGCCTACCCCCCCCCCCCCCCCCCCATCCCCCCCAACTTATAACAATTTGTGGAATTTTCTGTCGTATTTATGAACTTTCGTCGCTGCGTCGTCTGGTGGACTTCTGTACCAATATTACTTGCTATCTGACAAATTACTACCATTAACCCTTTAACAGCAGGAAGATGCCTCCAGGCATTCCCCTGGCTATGGCAGGAAGATGCCTCCAGGCATTCCCCTGGCTACGGCAGGAAGGTGCCTCAAGGTATCTTAGAGGAATCATTGATACTAAATTCAATAGATAACAAGATAATTGTTTGATCCAAAAGAAATTTTGACAATGTATAGGAACCATATTGACCTTTGATTTGGTATGATAAAATATGATCAGTCTTCAAGGTAAATTACTTAAATCACATGACACATTACACGACACTGCTATTTCCCCAAAAAAGGTGCCCGCCGTAGCAGGGTCATTTGGGGAGGCAATGCCTGCCGTGTAATGCTGAGTAGGGTAACTGGGTGCTGCAGGGAAAGGGTTAAATGGGATAATCGTGAGACAAGGGTAAAAGGCCCTATTATGACAAGCCTACATTTATTTGTTTAGATTCATTGATAACTGCATCCACCATCTGATATTTTTTTGTCTCAAGGGCAAGATGGCTGTTTTCATATCACAATAGCTATTTGCCGTATAGGTTCCCTTCTCACTGCACCCTCTTGTGGTGGTTCCAGGGTGGTGTACCTGCTGATGGCCTTGTTCTTCATCATCGCCTGGCCCCTGTCGAAGCTACTTGACTGCCTTCTCGGGGCAGAGCACTCGACATTCTTCAGGAGAGCTGAACTGAAAGCTCTGGTTGGACTCCATGGTCCAGATGAGGAGCAGAATGCCAACGGTACTGATCCAGAGGATGGGCCGCTGTGTATAGACGAGGTTCTGATCATAAAGGTGCGTAAAGTGGTCCATTATTTTGTTACATAGATCAACAGCATAGAACTATACATAAGGGTGTATGCTATAGTGCAATGTCCCAATGGTCGAAATGGTTGCTACATATCTGGACAACGTTCTTAACATAAAGGTATGTAAAATAGTCCTTATATTGTAACAAAGGTCAATAACATATACTAATACTTAAAGGTCTTTGAGATAGGGTGATGTCCCAATGGTTGAGATGGGTCGCGGTGTATAGATGAGGTTCTTATCATAAAGGTACATATAATGGTCCTTCATCTTTTAACGCAGATTGATAGCATCTATATAGTTATACATAAGGGTCTCTGATATAGTCCAATTTCCCAATGGTGGAGATGGGTAGCTGAGTATAGACGAGATTCTTATCATAAAAGTATGTAAAGTGGTCTTTTATTTTGTAACATAGACTGACTGCATATACATGTACATATAGGTCTACATATAATAAAGGTATATCTTATAGTGCAAACTCCCATTGGTGAAGTTGAGCTGCTGTGTATGGACAACGTTCTTACCATGAAGGTACATAAAACGGCCCAGTCAATAGCACATACATAAGGGTGTATAGTATAATGCAATGTCCTAATGGTGAAGATGGGTTGCTTTGTAGAAACAAGGTTCTGATCATAAAGGCATAGGCCGACGTGTCCCCATACACAGTTGTAGCCTTTGTGGGTTCGAGTACCACTGCAGTCACTTTTCTCCTCCACCCCCAGCAGTGGTAGATTTACTGCTATATCATATCCTTCTCATAGCATGGTGCCGGAAGTAAAAGAACCCTCACCTTGGTAAATGTGTAGGGGTGAGGTGTCTACATAAATGCATTGCATAGGTTCGATCACTACCCTTGTGGTGTAAAAGCAGTGAGAAAGACTACCTGGAAAGGACCTGTAATGGTTGACTTTACGTTAAATCAAAAACAAAAAATATTAATCTCAATGTTTTTGTATGTTTTTTCACAGGGTGCTCTCGAGATGAGAGATAAGACTGCGGCCAGTGCGATGGTCCCACTCGACAGTGTCTTCATGATCGATGTAAACAGTAAGATGGACAGACCTACCATGAAAAAGGTAACCACTATACACCATGCTATGTACTGTTGCTCCCTATGCATTTATATTTTTACAGTACATGTTGCAGACCATTGTTATATGGAACACATTAAGACATTGGCGCAGTGTGGACATTATCTCTGACATGGTTTCTATGGAAGTTTACAGTAATATATCATGAATTTCATATAATAAATATAGAACAACATACCATTGTAGGACATTATATAAGTCTCGGTGAGGTTTGACGGAATCCATGGAACTCGGCCTCACGGCCTTGTTCTATATATGACATCAATCCTCGTCTTGTACAATGCACAGCATGTTACTATGCTACTGAAGTTACATTATGTATTACATTACTGACATCCCGTAACTAAATATCACTTTACTAGGTTACTGATGTCGCTTTACTAGGTTACTGATGTTATATCACTCCATTACTGATGTTACACTTTCACCTTACAGATTATCCATTTATGCAGCCCACTCATGCCTGCCTGTTTATGGTGGAGACTATAGTAACATACTGACATCATGTCACTACATTACTGATGTCATGTTACTATGTTACTGATGTGATATCTACGTCACTGATGTTAATTTTTTACCTTTTAACAGATTATCCAATCGGCCCACTCTCGCCTGCCTGTGTATGACGGAGACCACAGTAACATACTCGGTGTCCTGCTCGTCAAGACACTCATCCTGCTGGATCCTGATGACGCATGCCCCGTCTCCAAACTCATCCGTGACCCCAGTTTCTCCCGCCAGGTGACCTTCATACATGAGACCAAACCTCTCTACGACATTCTCAATGAGTTCCAGACTGGAAAAAGTATGTCAGGATTTTTCATTTCATCATAGATCTACGTGTGTAAGCCTTCATTAAAAATGTCTCATGTTTGATTTATCACTAAATAACTTCGGACCTAGCCCATGCAGAGTTAGTAGGAACATCTTCCTCCTAACCTTCATTAAAAAAGACACCTATGTCAGAACTTTTACTATATTTTATTATATGCAAGTACCGGTACCTTTGATGGTTATACATACTGCTGTTCAGCATACAGTAGTAAGAAAGAGCTGCAATAAGATCCCCTGCTGCTGAAAATATGATATCAGTTGTTGTTATGGAGTAATCTCACTCGGCATCATGTGATTATATAGCAATCCAAAAAGAACGTATTTCAGTTATATGTACATTCTACGTCAACGGCGGACTGCTCTCTTCTCATTGTGTTTCTAATGGGGCAGGCCGTTAATTCTGAAAATGACGAGTAAGACTGGCTTATATTGGATTAAAATATTCATATACTCTATCCATGAAAAGCTTTCTCAATGAGTTATTCGCATACAACAGATTATTGTAATGGATTACAGGTCAGCATTAATAGATGTGTGATGGTTTGATTCTTCTCCAGGTCATTTGGCATTTGTACTTCGCAAAGCGGAAGGCGAGGAACCTGTGAAGCAGGAATCCATGGAGTTTACGACGAGTCGGCCACCCGGCACGGTAAGCGTTGAATTCAAGACGATAATCCTCTACAGATCCTAGCACATTCTTCATAACCTTTAGATATTTTGATCAAATACCCTCTCTAAAGGTAAAGGGATGAGAAAACTACATTACTAAATATTGTTTTCAGCATTGCTAGAAACGAATATCAAGAGAAGTACATCTGATTAGAGGTACGGTACAAGTATACAAAAAATGAATGGCAAGTTTAAGATTTTCGCTACACGAAAATCTCACTCTCATGGCATTTCAGTCCTCAAGCCTAGGTTGAGATAACTATGTGTCTATGTGGGGGTGAAACTCCAAGCAGATCCTGTTGAAAACTCACTATTTTATATGAAGTTGGTAATAAGAATAATCATTTTGATTTTATGTCTGCCAGGTTCTTGTGGGAATCATTACGCTGGAAGACATCATTGAAGAGCTGCTTCAGGAGGAGATAATTGACGAGACAGATGTTTATGTCGACGTTCATAAACGTGTGCGAGTTGCTCGTGCTCGAGCCAAATTCTATTCACGCAGCAACTCCGCTCTGACGACCCCGCACCTCACGCCGGGCCTGACCCCCGCACTGACGCCAGCCATTACCCCAGCACTGACCCCGAACAGGTCTCCCGTCCAGCGGCGCAAGGTAAGGAAGGATGTCAGGATTTAGGGAAAGTGTTAATTTCCAATTTTGTTTATGAGAAATCAGTGTGTTTCCCCATGGAATAACTGGACAAGCTTACTCTGTGCTAATACTCCGGAGGGAGCAGACTGGGAAAACAAAATAAATTAATGTTCACCTTCCAGGTATATCACAGATAGCTTTCAAACTAGTTTTCCTAAAAACTGAGAAAATTCATAGCACAGTGTCCCGGGTTGTCTCGGGCATAGCGTCCAATTTTCGTTGTATTCACAGTCACGTTTTAATAGAATCAAGTCTTTATATGCTTTATAAAGTCACCATGTTCAAGTCACTTTAATGGGCGTTATATCTTTCTGTTCTGATAGGATAAAGCAAAGCGGTCGAAGCCCCAGCTCGCTCAGGAGGGAAGTGTCCAAGTACAGCCAGGAGATCCCAGCGACACAGCGCCTCTGTTACCTTAACACCTTGTTAACAATAATCACAACCAGCCAACTGGAGCTATCTATCACTGGTGGAGAACTTGCCCCAAACCAAAGTCGCCCTGTAATTCAAAGGAGAACTCGCCCCATAATATAAAAGAGAGGTCGCCCCCATTTTGGAAGCTTAGACCTCGTGTATATGTATGTATCGTCACTTGCAAGCAATATTAATCTTCTTGAAGCAACAGTGCATCAACAGATCAGACAAATAATGCAACTGATACCCTTGGAATAAACTACAAATCTTTCCAACTCAAGTATATTTATAATAGCGATTGTAATGCAAGGAGAAACCAAAACAAGGCAAATGTGTTTCGGGGTGAAAAAGTCATCGCTTCGGGCAAGTTCTCCATGTCCCTACCATTATGTAGACCTTATTGTGCGTATCTCATATATTTTGTAAGAATACCAGATTTTGGAATGAATTTTGATGTATTTTCATACCAGGATGTAGATGTAGGTTTTAAGTAGTGAAATTAAGAGATATCGTTGTATTAATCTCCAGGTTGAGATAATACCTACGTCCAATGGGTACATATTAGGAAAATACAGTATTGCTGTGTCGAGTCCTACGTATTAGGAATGGTTAAATGCATAATTATACAAGTTAAAGCACAGCCATGATACCTTCAAGGATAGAAATATGGTCAGTTAGACTAATTTTTTGTAAATGGAAAAAATGGTTTAAAAGTGGTCACCAAATGACAAATTTGTACTTTCTTTTAACCTGAATCAACACATAAAACATCTTAATAGAGAATACTGTTTGGTACAGGGCTTGTTCCACCGGTCACACTGACAAGCTAAACACGGTATGTACAGGCCATGCGGTGCTCTCATGTCATTCAGGTTAATAAATCGATAAAGTGGAGCAGGCCACATGCTCGATGGCGACGGCTATACGGCGGTGGCATGGGCAATAGCCCCAAAACAGGCACAATTTAAGTGCCTGCAAACATCGCCTGCATGTCGCCGCCCATCAATCTTTCCCGGACAGGTCTGTGGTAAACTATAAACATGTTCAGAAGAGTCACGACAGCATCGAAATCAGTCACACTGGTGAAACAGGCCCCTAACCTGTACCTGTACCAACAGGTTTCGCAATGGTTCTTAGTTCACTGCAGCTACTAGTCTCACATGTCTCATTGCTGTACATTTCCCGTTTATTATTAGATTTAATGCATTGTTTATGTTTACGTCAAGTTATTCTACTAGAGGGACATTTGTAATACAAAGACGCTTTTAAAAACATTAGAAAAATATTGACTCATACCAGTTCTGTAAAGGGCATATTCCACTGGGCTTACTGAACGGTGCCGTAAGGGTACAGCCTTATCTAAAATCAGCCAATGTTGTTTATATCATTCAGCTTTCATACTAATTTTACATCATCGATAGCCTGCTAGGTGACGTTTTGGCACCATTTACCTATAGATACGTGTACTTTATCGTAAACTGACACATACAACATATCCGAATGCGCTGTATTAGGTGGATAAGAAATGGATATAAACGTGCGAAACTGATCGTGAAAAAGAGACCATCCAGTAATGGTCTCTATAATTTGCATATTTACATAATTAAATATGTACATAATCTGTAATGATCATGTATCTATCGGTAACTGACATTTTTCCAGTACCGGCACGATATATATTTTAAGATGTGTATACTCTTTGATAAAAAAAAAGTTATTAAAAACTACATTAAGGAAAATACACTTTATATCAATTTGATACTGATACTTAACAAGTCTTTGAATGAGTATATTTTTATGCACGTCTATATTGTAGTTCCATTTAGGTCAATGGCTTCGTGAAAAACTGGGTCATAAAATAACGATTTTTTTATATTGATCTCTTTTCTAGTCTTGATTCCAAAGACAATAAGTGCCTTTGTATCCAGTGTGTAAAGTATTGATATCTATTGTAAATACAGATAAACATGTACAAGAGTGATATTTCCTTAACTTGTTGAGGAAGATTAGAACAACCACAGTGATTAAAATATGTATGGTGAATTGCCATATTTACATCCCCTCAACGCTATGTCAATACTGTCGATCACTTTGAAGAATAACCACAGTCTGTCAGGTTTATCTTAAACTTGCCATTCCCTCAACTTCAAAATACACTTTATCAATATTCTCTGTCACTTGTTTGCCCCATTGTTCCCTGATGTGCTAATCCCAAAAGAAACATTTCATTTAAGGATAGTGCAATGCAACAAGTACAGGGACTTCTACAATGATATGTTATATGGGGTGAAAGGGATGTCAGTTGGGGATAGAACATAAGAAAATATTTTGATGTGGAAAGTGCTGCATCAGAAAGACTGAAAAAACGTGGAAAACACCTGGGCATGTTACTGCGTGGGGATGAGTTTCTGTCGGGAGGTCAAACCAGCGTTTTATTGGTGTGAGTGAGACCCAATTAATGGGAATATTTATTTGCGACCATGACTAGAAAAAATGTATAAAAACTTGCAAAACTATAAAGTATATTACTATTGAAATGGATGAGGGTGAGTATTGCTCAGTGCTAAAAAGGTACAATCTACCAAGTAGAATTTGTGTGTATATATGCAGTAGGCCTATACCGAAGGGACACCGATAAATGTCAATAGATAAATTTAAAAAAACAGATTTCAAATTAATTCTTTCAGATTCACGCAAATATAATCATACATGAGCAGGGATGCAAATCATTGTTAAAAACATCTATGTATAGATTTATAAACTGTACAGAAAAAAGACGGACTCGTTTCCGAAAATAGGACTTTTTGAAGGCCTCTCGGCGGTTAGGTGCCACCAAGGCCTGAACGGGGTGTTTTTGTTTGTCCTCCTAAAATGTCCGCCTCTGTAATGCGTATAATAAAAAATTGTAGATAATTTGCTGCGGGCATGTTGCCACTGGGTGGCTCACTCATCAATTACTTCAGAAGGACGGCTCACAGAGGAAGCCACCAACTGCATGGGACCCTCCTTGCCGGTTTTGAACCGGCCCACCCACACCAAGAGACAGCCATTCCATTACTAGGGCTTTTAGCCTTTATGCACTACGGCATACTTCTATACATATATAATTTGTCTCTGGGGAAAAGATTTCAATAAATGTTTTTCCTCCAAAAATGTCTGCCTCTGTTAAATTATATATAAGGCTAGGTCGCAGTAGGTTAAAGCTTATATAAAGAAATTAAGCTCTGTTAATTAATTCAAAAGAGTAAGCCCTGCCCTCCACGCCATTGAGCATGCGTAAAGCGGGCTAGCAAGGGCATTTATTCACTGGGAGTAGCTTGGGGCACTGTCAGGCCTTGTGTACATGTACCCTGGACAAGTTTGAGGCAATGGTCGCCTATGAGGGCTCTGCTGCAATGATAAAATATTTGAGTAGTGTCGGGGCATCGCAACCTGTGGCGGGTGTCAGACTGGAGGTATAAAACCGACACCTAGAGAGCTGAGGGCAATCAGACACGCCCGACACCCAGCAGTGTACACACAGCCGTGATAACTGACTATGCCAAGAATTATAGGCACTGCAATGACCACAACAAGAATATATTGTAACTAATACATACACAATAATGACTGGTGTTGTGTACGAGTGGCCGTAATCTCCAAGTAGTTGACGCATAGTAATATACACTACAGCACTGTCAAGCGTGGCAGTAATTTGGGATAGACTTACACGAATTTATAGATAGTTCACCATTAACCTGTGATTTTAGAATGCAAAGTGTGCTATGACAGTGATTTCTGATGATAAATAAGATTATTGTGATTGATTCCAAATAATTAACATTGAATGAACATTCGAGAAACTTATTTCAAAGTACATGATGATTTGACCTCATTATGGACAGCACTATTTTTTCGGAATCAGAATCTCCGGGTAGCTGATTCCAGGCGCTCTATATATTTCCTATGCCGGCTCCGTATTAGGTGGGTAATAAAATACATGCTCAACATCTATGTATATCTATGTACCTGTATCTATGTATCTGTATTTACATGCCCCACCTGTGGGTAATCAAATAAGACCACATGGATGAACTGGATGCCCGATCACGTGATCAGGAATCAGGATGATCCAATGAGAGACAGACACGTCTGGGGATCCCACCAAGCTCTCTGACACTGTCAGGAGCCAATAAATAGAAGCTAATAAATAAAGGGGGAAATAAAATAGATGCTCGGGTTGGCGTTGGTCAGATCCCGGGCCACCACCAGCGAGTGAAGAGGGAAATGCGCCTGCTGCAACGGAATTGGTAGGAAATGACACTGAGGAACCTTGGCCGTTAACACCAGCCTTTACAACTCTGCCTCTCCGTCTCTGTAACAATTTGCTCCTACCAGCTTATGTGAGCATCTACAATTATATTGGGTAACATTGCACAATCCTATGTAATGAGAATAGATCGTGTCATCGTATGTAACTTCAGTCCAGTCTTTGAGCATTTTGTGGGTTCTGCTTGGTCAGCAATTCCTACTATCTTATCGTTGAGGTTACCACTTATGTCCCAAGGTATTGGCCATCTTGTATCCCGTAAATAATTTAATGTTGACAAGTGTTTTGAACCTCATGTTGAAACGTGTCTTCTGTTTGTTGTTAGAGCAGGTCAGCGAGAAACTCGCTCTATTACACTTCTTCAGCGGTGAATCCGATCATAGATATTTCAACAATTAGCAAGTTCAGATAATAAGGTTTGGGTTCTGAGCCTACTCTGTACATAACAAAGGAACAAAACACGATGAATATAGATGTATATACAAATATATGTATTGATAAAACAGGTGATAAAACAGGTATACAGAGCAACGATAAAAGAACCGGCCCATCTACCTACAGAGAATGGTTTCGACGGGGCCTGCTACCCCACGGGTGAACACAATTTTGCACATACATTTCCGCCAAAAACGGCAATGAGGTAGCAATTTTTCCAAAAACACCTACCTATATAAACTAGGATAAGTCACAAGTCAATAGTACTGGCACAAAGCAAAACATGTTCTGTTGTACCAATACCTATGACTTGTGACAATGAAAGGAAGAAGGGTGTTTCTGCATTAACTGGCCATACCCATATGTGGAGATGCCCTGATGGGGGATTCAGTATGGCATGCCATTTCTGTTACACTATAATACTAACTCAACTGCTACTCCTCACTTTACCAGCACAGCTCTTGTGACCTCGCATATATAGGTTATTTAGGTCTCTGACCTTAACCATTGGACCAAAACCCTCCTACTCCTACATGGCTCATTTATAGAAATACATACATCATATATACACATACACATACTTTAGTACACGTACAACCGTAAACATTACAACGTCGTCTGCACTCCACATGTTACAAGGATCGTAAACCCAGCAGTTTGTATTGCGTGGAAGTGGAATGGTATGCTGAAGACTCCAATGCTGAATTCATCGGTTCTGTGAAAATCGGTGACATCCTTTTCACTGAACGCACTTCATCGACCTGATTTTATTGTCCTTAATGTCCAACCTAGTGTCATTACACGCATACCTGATATGACCAACGCGGCCTGTCCGGCCTGACCTGTCCCCTAGCGGCACCCTTTGATCACAGTCAGGTCGCTCGCTGTATGACGGTATAGTACGTTGACAATAACTATCGCTGATTCACTCTGAGAACTGGACTGGTGAGAATCAGGGATTTGTTAACACCACATAGCCCGATGTGCCCTTCCCGCTCAGGAGTCCCGAGTGTCCACGTCCCTCACAGGGTCTAAGGATGGTGGTGGTTGTGATGTGTCGGGTCACCCTTTTGTAGGTTCTGACTGAAAACTGGTTAAGGAAAATGCAACAGGAAACTGCCCAAATTCAAGACACAACAACAGTTTTTATCATGAATAAGATTGGTTAAGTCCTTTAATTATCCCATAAAGATATCAACTATAAACAATTCTGTAATATTTATATTTAGACATTTTATGTTTATATCTATTATGATATTCTTTACAGACGGAACAACTGCCACTTGTAAGCCTATAAGTTAGGCAATGACTTATTAGACCAATGAACTGGAGCCGTTGAAAGATGGGTGACTGAAATGTGAAACTGGAATGGATACTTACCGGAAACAATGGCTCATTTGTCAACCTTGGGAATGTTCATTATATAAAGAAAAAAAGGCAAGTAATGGTTTACACGTGGCAGAGTATTCAGCCTTTATACGTGACAAGGATGTCAGTTGATGTAAGGGAAAATAGAAGAAATATTTTTCATTTGGAATTTACTGCCTCTGAAAGACCAAGGAAACATGGAAAACAAATCATTGTTAGTCATGGAATGGGGTTGAGGGTGTGTGGGGAGGTTTGGACTGTTTATTGGTGTGAACGAATAAGATAAATCAATATCACACACTGAAAATGAAAACAAGGGTTTCCATTGAAACACTGAAAACTGCCATCTCTGACGAGAAGTACTTGTAACAAAAAGGATACATTGATGTACACAACTCTTGAAGCTGAAATAGAAAACAAAGTATCTATTATGCAAGATAAATATTTCTTATGTTTTATCTATGGAGTAAACCTAAGGGATAGTAGTATACTACTGGGTATAAATCATTCAAAACTATTGTCTGTGTCTTTTTATTGACGTAATAGCACCTTATTGTCCAAACCATTTTAATAGGCTGCAAAGATATGACCTTCCGAATGGTATACATGTATACCATGTATACATGTATGGAGGTATAAGTGCCTTCCGCCTATGGCGTCAGGCAGTATGAAATCAAAGACTGACCTCGAACACAAACTGTTTCGTCCATAGTAAGGACGTTTCCTAGTATTACTAAACAATAAACCTTGTACGAGTTACAGAAAAGGGTCTACATAAATTTACGTTCCTAGATTAATAAACGGGCCCCTGGTTCGTTGGTTTGGTTTAACGTTCAGTCAACCATTATAGATACTTTCTCAAGATTCTTTTATACCACAAGGGTGGTGATTGAATATATGAGGTCGAAATCTCAAACTAACATATTTACCAAAGTGAGAGTTTTTTTACATCCCACACCACATAGACATGGTAGGAGAAGGACTGGGCTTTGATATAGCAGTAAATCTACCACTGCCTGCTGGGATTGAAGGAGAAAGGTGGCTGCAATGGGACTTGCTCCCACAAAGTCTCACATTCTTGGGGTTACAAGTTCAGTGCCTTAACCACTGAGCTATATCTCCCCACCCTTAACGCTCATAGTTAAAACACACTTACATTGTCCATCAACTTTCCCAGGTTTTTACTCGCTGCTTCCTTGGCCTCCGCAGAATCGAGCCTGATAACAAAATGAGAATGTGGTGTTGTGTTAGAGTAATAAGACTAAAGTATAATGACGGGATCGTCAGTTGTGGTCAGAAAAGAAATAGAACTATTTTGATGTAGAATCATCCTGCCTCACAGATACGGAGAAAACATGGGAAACACGTCAATACAAGGCATAGTGTAGGACCAAGGGTCTGTGGAGAGGTTCGAACCAGTGTTTTACTGGCCTGAAAGAGGTTCACTTTATATTAACTTAATTTCATATAAGAAAAAGAATTTTAGATAATGACAATCAAAAAGTGGATTTCTATAATTGATTAAATGGAGTGAAGCCATCTGTGTAACGAAAATGAATGCTAGAAAATGTCTCTAAGCACAAAAGGTGTCTTACTTTACACAACTGGTATTACATAACTAAGCTAAAGCTGATTTTATTCACTGGAAGAACCTTTTGTCTTAAAAGAAGCGAAAAATGGTCTTTCAAACACACACAAAATTGACAAAAGCTAGAGACACCCACCCCTAGTCTCTTACATAAAGATAACACAGAAAACAAAAAACAAAAAATTATTGTTTGAACTAGAAGGCTTCCACCCAACACCTATGTATCAGAGACATCAGTATAGTCTTAGAGTATAAACAGAACACCACTGAGTCTTGAAAACCATCTACATTTTATGACTTGAATTAACCATTTATTTATAACACATTCTTTGCCATGCTATGCCTCAATTCTATTAAAGTTCCTGAAAAGTACTACTGTCGTTGGGTTTATATTAAGTGTATGATGGACAGCTAGTATTCAACGAGCTGTGCCAGTTCTACTATTTTTTCATAAAAATAGTAACAGATGCTTCCCCTAATAACTATTATCAATTCATGTATTAGCTGAATCTTAAACGATTGAGCGATGGAATTACGACCGATGGAACTATGAGACGATAAAAACAGTTACTGTCTATATTAAGAACTCCTAAAAGGTGAGAATAATATATCTAAGCTACCACGTTACATGTATATGGAAAATCATTACATTTTATTATGCTCAGTATCTTATAATCCACCTCAGCACACTAGCGGAAAAAGGTATGATGATCTGGATCTATGCATGTGTAGTTTTTTTCTACTCACCCTCTCATCTCCTGGTGACTGTCCAGCTCAAAGTGCAGCCTGGCCAGGTGCTCCTGTTGTTCTCGTACCTGGTCCATCTTCTCAAACGTGCAGTCCTCCCCTGCAGCACCAGGTGTCAGGTCAAGCTTCATTTATAGGGATGTCAGTTGGGGTCAGAATACAAAGTGGATACATTTTTCATGTGGAATTTGCAGCCTCAGAGAGACCGCGAAAATGTGGAAAATGTGTCAGTGTTAGCCATGGTACGGGGTTAACCCTTTCCTTACCAATGATGCCTCAAGGCAGTTCCGTGGCTAGCGCAAATGATGCCTCAGGGCACTTTCGTAGCTAGTGTAAATGATCCCTCAAGGCGTCATTTTCCTTTTTTTTTGTTAAAATGTCATTTATCTCAGCGATTCAACATGGATCTTTAATTTTTTTCAGAGATTATTTAAACACCTTTATAGTGTTAATCAATAAATGATTTTATAGTTGTCACCATGAAATCAAGGACCAGAGATTTTAAATGCAGTGGAAAAGAATCAACTTTCACAACAATGGTTCAGTGGAGATGAGGCATGTCATGCTATAGATGCAGCTACCCCTTGAATGCGCTGTCACATGGCAGCACCTTGATGTCATCGTATACTCGCTATCAAACAATTCCCTTGCCGATCAACGTGTTACTAGACGAATCGCTATAATGATCATTTTTCGCCTGCCCTGGCCGTGATGTCATGGGTTGGGGGCGTGGTTTGTTGTTATAACAATGGCTATTGTCAACAAATGGCGGTTTAATCACTGGGAATCTTCAGGATACTTTTGTTTTGGTGTCAGATGCTGGATTTGACACTAGGTTAATATCAAATGCTTTCTGGAGGCAGTATCCCACTGGGTGTGGTAAAAAAAAAACCTGACTCATGACTCCAGAGTGGTCTGGGGTAAGTTAGTTTACAGATTTAATAAAATTAGAGTAATCTAGTATTTATATCAAAATTGGTGTGTGGGGGCACATCCAAAACTCTCTTCTGTTCTTGTGATTAACTTTATTAAATTAGATAAAATCAAAAATGGGTTTGCGAGATGATTAAATTCAAACCCATTGGTTGGGTTTGAAGGACAACTTAACATATTGGTGATAACTGAAATTATTTAAACCACCCCCAAAACAACAACAATTTTCACAACAATTGTAACATAGGCCTGCACTACAGAGGTGGTCTGGTGCCAGGTAGGCTGCATTTAAAGATTAGGAGTTGGAGGGCCCTTCCCAGTGATTAATGTCTTGTAAAACAAGAATGAGGTGTCGATTGACAGCGTGGGCCGACACGAAGTTAAAGATGTGCACCAGCGACCAGGTCCGGTAAGCAAAGGGTTAAGGGTGCATGGGGAGGTAGAAAACACTGGGGTTTTTTCGATGTGAATGAAGCCCAAATAATATCCAGTAAAGTCAGTTGCAGTCATGAAAAATAGTGGGAAAAAATTGGGAAACTTGTTGGCCATGGAATGGGGCTGAGGTGTGTGGGGATGTTTGAGTTCCTATTTATTGTTGTGAATGAGGCTCAATGTATTATATTTTTGTTTTACACAAGGGAGAAGATTTTAAAAAATTGGATATCAGAATGAAGTATATCCTTGGAAAAGTGGAAAACTGCCATCTCTGTTCCTGGCGTATAAAACCAAGAGTACCATTAACTATATTACATCAATTGATCATAGAAGCTAATTTGACAGCATTGGACACTTGGGTGAGGGAAGAAGCAGAAATAAAGTGGAAAAAATGAAAACCTGAGAAAAATCGGAAACTGGCAACAATGATTTAGGGGGCCAGCTCGAGGCACCTACCGAAAGCTTGCAGTTTGCCGGAGTGGAAGTCATCAAGGAGCTGCAGCAAGCCCTGCTCCATCTGGCGTACGTCAGCCACATCAGTGAGGAAGGAATGTTCCCGGCAAGGTCGATTACTGGACGGCGGCAGGGTCTGGGCTGAGACAAGGTCACATAGGTTAAGAGATGATGCTCCTGGCAAGGTTGATTACTGGATGGCAGCATAGTCTGGTCTGAGAAAAGGTCAAACAGCTCAAGGATAGTGACTCTGTCAAGGTTGATTACTGGATGGCAGCAGAGTCTGAGCTGAGACATGGTCTAACGGGTCAGAGGGTAGAGTCTGAGCAAAGACATGGTCAAATAGGTCAGAAGGTACTGTTCTTGGCAAGGTTGATTTCTGGATGGTGGCAAAATTTGGGCTGAGACACGTTCAAATAGGTCAGAGGGTTATTGTTCTATGGTCATCATTGCTCCTTCTAATCTGACACCGGTTCATCAGCAATAATCAGATTAAAATATTCACGAGGTTTATTAAATTATGGTGAAACTAAACGGAAGAAATATGGTATAAAATGTTGATATTGAATTAAAGTTTTCATTTTACGCAACTTTCCTGAAATTTCACCATGGAACATGTAATACATGGTTGTTTTTCTGAGCTGCCTGATCCTCATTTTTCAATTAATTCATCTTTTTATATTATTTCAGTAATCATGAGAGAATTATTGGAGCCCGTAATGTTCATTCACAGGAAAATTACTTTACATCTTTATATAACGTTTCTAATGTCAAATTCGCTTTCCTCACTTTAAACGTGGTTCTAATAATATTACAATAAAATTCAATTTTAATTTCTTTTAGTATTCAAAGTGTTTTAGCCTCGTACATGTTCAACTTCTTTTGATTTTATAGATGGCATATAATGAAAATCATACCTCTGGTAAACATAGATTGCATACTTTTCACCATCCTCAATAGGCTACATTCATCAGCGATATTTGCTTGTTATAAATAGGATAAGTAGGGTTGCCACAAATTTGGGAAGTCAAAATTCCCCGAGATTCTCCGAACTTTTCTCTGACAAATATAATATTTCCCTGACATATAAAACGAGGAAATCTTTGTGATAAAAGACCTTATAGCCTTATTTTCCATCTGTTTATTTTGTTATCTTAGGAGCATACTTTTGAAATACGAAATCACAAATCTTCCTTGGCCAGTCTTGGGCAAGATGATGACGCTGGTTCAGACCAATACCAGCTGCATTTGAAACATCGGGAATATTGTCTTTTATTAAATCTACACAGATTTGAAAAGTGTCCGAGCTAGCCAATCCTTAAAGTCGCGATATGGAAATTCGATTTCTTTTAGACAAGAGTAAATTTTCCCTGACCTTTTGTGTCAAAATACGGATTATCCCTGACAAAGTCCCAGATTCCTGATAATTCACCGAAGTTGAAAAAATTAATTGTCCATGATTTTTCCCTGATGTGGGGCAACCCTGATAAGAAAAGTGGTTCAACCACGTCCATGATAGAATTCATAAAATGAAACTAAATCACCAAATTAAGAATCCGTGCTAAAGCATGTTACATGGGACTTCAGTGAAAGTGAAGGAAATTGTGACTAAATTAATACTTTATTTCATTTCAACGCTCGGCGGTAACTTAGATTTACAAGACATAGTATGCCATTTTATTACCCACCTAATATGAACCTGTCATTATAAACGTGTAGAGTCTAGAGATCGCTACCTAGGAGAATAGGGATACAGATAAAATGTATATGTCACATACAGGCACGTCAGTGGCCTCGCTGGATTGCTCAAGTGGATCTTACAAGATTTAGGATGATCCAGGAAGATGCAGCCAGGTAGCCCGACCCTCTCAGTATAAGATTTTGGGCCGGTGGAACCAGCACTTCATCGGTTCATGACAGCAGACCTAGGTACATGTACGCATTTTGAGTAAGTTTAATGTATCTTCCCTGTATTTTATCTTAGAATGCATACATATTTCAAATACATAAATTGTGAAAAATCTCCATCTGATAATTATGGCTGCATCTAGTGTGATGAATATTCTTCAGTCTGTGCTTAATGAAAAAAAGCAGCCAACCTTAAATTCATTTAAGGTAGGTATTTATTTTCCTCATTTATAAATGATCACTTCAGAGGGTTCGTTATCGTTAATTTAATGCATGCATTTAAAGGGAACATTTGAAAAATAAAATCACATTTAACTCCAAGAAAACACTTGTTTTAGAATGCATAACCATTGACTGATGCAGGCCTACCTTTCTTCCCAAACTTTGATGCTGTATACAAATGTTTAGTACTTAGTTAATAACATATTAACATGTCATCGATTCAATATAATTATATGGAAATTTTCAGTTATTTAGTCAAAATAAGTATTTCAATACATGTTGTATATGAAATTGAACATGTATTTCTATGCAGGATTTTCGAACTCGCTAAATTAATGATCGATTATCTGTCGGGAAATTCCCATTTTTGAAACGTATTCCATGAAACCAGAGTACGATAAACAGGAAAGTATTAGCAATACTTGAAGAATATATAACGAACGACCCAACCAGGACGAGTATGGGTTTGACATTTATTTACGGAATGAGGCTGTGGAGCCGAGTTCCATTCATAAAGACAACTCCATCATTTTCTGTATGATATACAACCATGACAACGATATGGTAGTTCTATACATGTATTCATGGTAACATAGCATACTATGAAGGACCTTATTCGAGATCTATAGCCGCTGAAAATATGCCATTAGTTTTGATTATGGAGCATATTTTCAGCAGTTACGCATAGACTTTGGTTCAGATTTAATGTCACTTCTATTACTGACAGATAAACTAACGTTTGTGACATCCTCGCTCATTAAGTATTTTTTCACAATATCCAATGGGCATTGAGTAAGAGGTCTCAATGTTTAGTCTCTTCGGAGAAAATACCAGAGGTGAGTTAAAGTTCAGGTAGAGTTTGGAATCTGGGCTGCTGACATACCTTGTTGTGGTACAGGCTTGTGTTTGCTGCTGTTCAGTGGGAGCGGCGTCACTGTGCGCGTGCGAGGTGCTCCCTTTCCGCTGCGTGCAGCTGCAGGTCGCTTGGCCTCCATCCTGGTTCTACATCATCACAATGAAATAAAAAAATGTCAAAAAAACAGATTTTTTTTCAGATCAAAACATATTAGTTGGAAGCCTCTAAACATGGACCTAGGCTGATCTATAGCAATAAAAAACATTGGAATCCTGTAAAAACAACAGCTATATATTTTTGCTCTGGAGGAGGCTAGGTGTTTTCTCATTGGCAGCTACCACTTGAATGAGCTTGATCTCTGTTATTGACTATATCATCAGAACCGTTAGATTCTGACAACCATTGTGACAGCAGTGCAATCATGGCAATTTGCTTAGTGTAAGTTGTTGACAAAACGGTTTGTTGTGAAGCAAATTGTGTATTTCAGGTGTTGTTATAGTGTGGATATGACAATTACAGCAGTTTCATCCTTCGGAATCCTCAGGCTGCAACAATCACTAGAACAATCAAATAATCTCAGGAAATTCTGTGTGAATGTAAATGTGACTGGGGCCCATTACATTAAATCCCAAAAGGAGCATTTTGCGGAGTTGCTTACTCCAGTTGAACTCCAGTACCGTACCCGGTTTGTGTTTGGCTTCTTGCTGGCGAGGCAAGCAAGTTCAAGCATAGAAGTTGAATGTACGACGATTCCCACTGAAAACCGATTCGCACTGCTACTCGGATGATTCGCACTAGCCTATTCACACTAAAAATCGAACCAAGTCTTACTAACCTTTGATAATGATAAAATGGTACAACACTTTGCCAGACCTTCACCAGCAGATTAATTCACTCATAGTTACTTTGAATTACCTAAATTAGTGTCAGTTCTTGCAAATTCGCGATTAGAATGGGAGCGATGCTTTGCGCAAAATGTAAACAAACAAACTTGGGTTTGACACTTTGTATTTCTAACCTCATAACACTTAACATAGAGACTCCAGAAAAAAAAAAACATTAGCTAGCTAAATGCCTGCAGAACACAATGCAGAAGTTTATATTTTGATTTTTGAAAGGGAATATACCAGAATTTGCCGATATACCTTCCGCTGTTCGCCGCTGTTTGCCGCGAGCCCAAAAACGGCACATATTTCTGTGAATACTGGACGTAGAAACTCCAGAAAAGGACTGGGAATTATGGGAATACATGTTAGAAACAGTCGGACAGGTTGTATTGTGCTATACGGAAGGGAACATATGATAATTTGCTGTTTTCCGTTAACGTGCGACACATCGTGGGTTGTTATTGTTTTGATTTCCAGTGCGAATCAGTTTGTTTACAAATTACAGTGCGAAACGGCGGATGCGAATGGGCTGTCAGTGCGAAACGTCTGATACTCGATGAAAACAACAATGTGGCTTGTCACACTGTCCAAGCCTATTTGGGTACAGCCGTCCGGTCGGTGTCTTTAATGAGGGTTTTGATAGCGTTCAAGCAATAACCACAATGTATGTTATGCTAAGTTATAGGCTTAACAGACATTGTGGTTATTGCTTGAACGCTATTAAAACCCTCATTAAGTTGATTAAGTTGATTAAGGGCTGTAAACCGAATTCACTGGTCGGGTCTTTTGTCCAGCTCAGCACTGTTCATTACACTATTAAAGAACGGTTGAGCGGGGATCCGACACTTATTACTATAGTCCTGAGCGTTTAATATGGGACAAAAAACTAGTTTTTTCTAACTCGAAAAAGGGAAATCGCTGTTGTGTCGTAAATAATGCGGCGATTTTCATAAACAAAACATCGTTAGAAAGCTAAGACTTGAGCTTATCTATTGCTATATATCTTATATACCTGTGCTGTGGCTAAGATTTACTGTCATAAATTGAACATCGGCAATTGCTAGGTAAAAAAACTAAAACATGTTACCTTCCTGTCTTCACAGTGATTTAATGAAAAATCTGTCGCAATGACCCATAGAAATAAACACCTTATCTTCTTCGCTAATTCAAGACAATTGAAATGATACTTATATTGCCAGGCTGTGATAGATATTTCCTGAGATAGGCCTACAGGAGCATTATGACAGATGACAAACACGCCAAACTTGCCCTAAAACGTGATTTTCTGATATTATTGCATTTTAAGCGTATGGCATAGCTAGAAATGGCCAATAATTACCTCTAAATAATATTTAATCAATGAGATAACATTCTGGTTCTAATCTGTTGGGGTTGATCTACAAATCACTCTTTATTTAAAGTAGGCCCTATCTATGCCAAATATTGACAGAGATAGGACTGAAGGAAAATAAAGTATTACTGGCCTGCTTATTATGTCAGTAATTCATTTCGAAATATGACCTCACGCCAAAGTTCTTTGATAAAATGACAGGTGGCACCACAATTTTCAAATCTTGGGCCTGAAAAGTTCTGTCATGTATTCTTTATGAAGTTCTCTTGAATTCAATCTACTTACTTTTAAAAATTATCATCTTTTATAAATGCTGCATATGATTGAACTAGATTTTGTCATTTTACCCATATTAAATGCTCAGGACTATAGGGGGTCGGGGGGTCGGGGACTGTAGAGCAATGTGTTGTGTGTTTTTTGTGTGTAGACAGCGATTATGAAATCTTCATATCTTCGGAGAAGGGGATGTTGTGACCAAGTCGAGTGATTGTGGAAAGGGATGATACTAGCTATTACACATTCCCGGGGTAAGTAAAAGGCGTGTGATGTCAGCGCCGCTGCCGAGAAAACCCTGAAAAACTTCTGAAACAAGAGCATTTAGACCGCTAAAGCGACCTCAGATTAGCAGAAAGTCTTACTTTCGATGATATCCTCTGGCGAAGACGTATTGTTGATGTTTAGCTTCAGTGGTGCGCGCATTATTTCTGCGCAAGTCGCTTACGGCATTAAATATCTGAGGTAGTATATTTATCATGATCCTAGGGGGTCTTTAGAGGGTCTCAGCTTGAAGAGTGTTTTCCCGCGCGATGTATTGAATCTAGTCATTGTATCATGCTGTGGAAATAAACTGGAAACAGTATTTGTAATATGATCCCAATGTTTTTAGCATACATTCTAACCATAATTGTCTTCCTCGGATTAAATTTGCAGTTAGTTAAATATAAGATATACAACTTCAAAATATATATACGTGTATATCAGAATTTTCATAACTTATGTACATTTTTAGATAATGTTTTGGGGACCCAGTCAAGCACCCAAAGCTTTTTATATATGATAATCACAATAAAATGTAGGTCTTCTATGTGATTCCTTTCATTATCCATTTAGTTGGTATTATGTGATACATCTACGTATTAAAGGTGACCCGTTGAAATATGTGATAGAATTGATTAAATTCAAAAGATTTTAAAGCTTTCAATGGCTCCAAGAGCTGTAGGTGGGCCACAGACCCCCTTTGATTTTTATTGTCGTTAGACACACAATTTCCATAATAAAAAAGCAAATGTCGCTTATGTTTATTCTCTTTGAACTGTTTGGCTAAAATGTGTCTGGTTTTTTTCTGTGCCTCAAAGTGAGACGACTGACTCCCCTGTTTTTTTCAGCTGGGTCATGATTGGGGTCCTATATACAGGGTTCCTGAAAATGTGATTTTTAGGAGTATCATCCATGGTTTCTGCATGGTGACCAAAGGGGGTGCCACCTTATAGGGGGTGCTTATAGGGGGCGGCCCTGGTACAGTTTTCTCTGTAGTGGTGGTGGTGGTTGGGGTAGTAATTGCTGATTAGGCAGAGAGAAACTATCAGATGTCCAGCCACCCTGAGCTACCCCTCTCGTTTTCTATGTATCCTGCTGGTACTTGCTGACCAATACCAATTGAAAAATACTGATTTACCCCAGCTGACTGGTACTGACTGACAAATATTATTGACAAATATTGACTGACTGATACTGACTGACTAATACTGACTGACTGCCCTTTCACCTGTCTGCCCCTTGATTCAACTGCCCATCCATCCATCTGACTGCCTTTTCATATGACAGCCCATCAGCCTGACTGCTATTCATCCAACTGTTCATCCTACTGCCCATCAAAATGGCTTTCCATCCAGCTAAATAAGAACTCATCTGTCTTTCCAATTGACTGCCCATCCACCAGACCACCCATACATCTCACTACCCATTCATCTGACTGCCCATCCTAGGCCTACTACCCATTGAACTGGCTTCCCATCTACCCGACTGCCCATTTATCTGTTCATACACCTGACTGCCCATTCATCTAACTACTCATCCATCTTACTACCGGTACCTATCCAACTGACTGCCCACCCACCTGACTACCCATTTATTTGCCTCTCGAACGGACTGCCCCTCCATCTGACTACGAACTCTTCTAATTGACAATCCACCTGACTGCTCATCCAACTGTCTTCTGAGTCACCTATCTGCCCATCTACCTTTAATACTACCCATCAATCTGACAACCCATCCAAATAACTGCCCATCTACCTGACTGCCCATGCAACTGAAGTTAACACCCGCCTGACTGACGGTAGGCTACTCATTCATCTGTCCATCCACCTGATACAGGTTTTTCCGTTCAGCGCCGCCTCACGGCCCACTGCCTAGTTACGCGGCCGCTCGGACAAACGCAGCCGAGTCTGGTGGCATGTATATAGAGACATATAGCAATCACACCTAAATTGTGAATGGTGAGTGTGATTACAGGAGTGTTTTTCTTTGACAGATTAAATTGTTGGAACAAACTATGGTATTGTATCAACAAGTCTGGGATGTCTAAACTTTATAGTTGATAATTATCTTGGGTTTAGCTTGGAAAAAGATAAGCATATTATAGCGAGTCCTGCCAATGTATTAAAGTGTATCCAGTTTAGGTGTCCCTGTCTTATTTAAGGTATATCTATAGTATCATTGAGGTGATATGCATGTATGATACACCAAATATGAGCTGGAATATCATAGAATACGATGCAGTCGCTTTTATATCTATGGAATTAATGTGCATGGGTATTATAAACGTATTACTCTAATACACTCAGTAATCCAATGCCAAAGTATACGTTGCCAGGGGTATGTTTGGCTTCAGATGTTGCGTAACCACGTAGATAACGTGCGACACCGGCCTATGGAAAAAGGTCTATTGACCATCCATCCTATATGAGTGGATAGTTTGGTGAGTGGACAATCAGAAACGCGCACGCAGTACGTTAACGGACTAGGCATTGAGCATGCACGACGCCGTCTGGTGAAAGTTGTCCACACTAGAGGCTATGTCTGAGTGACTGGGGAATCCCTCTTATATGACTCACGATTCTGGGTTGAGAAGGTCCGTTGTGCAATAGAGAGATGCCCCGCTCCAATTGGCTGATAAAAATAACCCATGCTGCCTCTATACAAAATCCGTAGGTGCATAAATGAGCCTCACAAATAACAAACTCACGCCGTGGTGAAAAGGTCTCCAAAGATCGAGCTCCTAGAACCACAGAGACTTCCTCGATTATAAGGTATGTGCCTTTAGTACCCAGTACTTGAACACTGACAGGAATCAACAGCCTGGGACATTGTAATAATTGGCCTACACATATTTTATGTGCTTATTGGTTAATGTAAGCTACTATAACGTGTAACTAATTGTCCGTAAATGATGTCACACGGAATAGGGGTGGATTGAAGAGTGAGACACAGCCTAAATACGAGAGGGGTGTTCAGAGTTGTGTGATTGAAGACGCAGCACCTCGTATTGTTAAAGGCAATTCATACAATTGACAGTGGTGCCACCTGGCGATTTTTGAATATTGTAAATTATCAGTCGAAACTGTTCCTTTTTGATTAATTCCAATTGCAAATGAGTAAATTTAGGGAGCGTTTAATAAAAATGGCCTGCTGGGAGGGGGGGGGGGGGGGGCACATTTTTATGGGGGGTTCCAAGGGGTTGAGAGCAACTTTTTCTATTCTCAGTGGGGTGAACAAACCTTTTTTTCAGTATTCCCACGGAGGAGGGGCCAACTTTATTTTTCACTACTTTTGCCGGGGTCAACATTTTTTTAGCTACCGGGTAAAGAATGAGGCAGACGCCCATATTTAGGTTCAATGACAATTGAATTGATATTTGTAATGAAATACATTCATATCATATCACAAGAAATCAGCTTAGTTGGACTACTGTAATAATAAATCATGCATAAGGTAATTATAGTTGTATCACTCCCTGGAGTTCAGTGTCTATTGTTACCCTATTGTTACAGTGCTGTTTCTCTACTGGAAGAGGAATGTGCACCCTCCTGCAGCCTGACTGACTGATGTGGAGGGAGAAAACAGTGGACAAACTCTAGTACATTTGTCCCAGAATCAATGCAGCCTCGCAAGATCATTAGTTTTTTAAACATCAATGTATTATGAGCATTTGCTAAATATCAAGTGCTACAAAATGCCCCTGTGCCGTCCATAACTATCAAAAATGACTTGGTTTGAGACTTATGGACATTCGTCATGTCCATAATGTTCAGAATGTCCATAAGTATCAAAAAATGTCCATAACTATCAAAACCTGCTTAAACAAACGCGTAACCCATTCGTGTTACATTGAGTTACTCAAACCGCATTACGCTACTTAAGAAAACGTTACTGTTCTAACCGGGTTACCATTCTAACCCCATAACAGCATACCATTACCATTCTAACCCAGTTACAGCGCTACCATACCGCATTACCATTCTAACCCTGTTACCGCGTTGACGCTCTAACCGCGTTACATCCTTATCTTGTAACCTCACTACCATGTTAGAGTTACTGTTCTAACCCTGTTACTGCATTACCATTCTAACCCCATTACCGCGTTACTGTTCTAACCGCGTTACATCTTAATCCTGTAAACCAGGTTTTTATTCTAACCCCGTTAACATGTTACTGTTCTAACCACGTTACCTCCTAATCCTTTAACCTCATTACCCCGTTAGAGTTACCATTCTAACCCCGTTACTGCGTTACCATTTCTAACTGCATTGGAATGCAGTAACAAGGTTAGGAAGGTAATGCAGTTAGAATAGTAACACGGCAAGGGTAAGATGGTAACGGTAATGTGTTGACTAGGTAAGGATGATTGTGCAGGAACGGTAAGACGGTAAGAAAGGTAAGGTGGTAATGGTAACGTAGTTATAGGGTTAGGATGATAAAACAGTAACGCAGTAACATTGTAATGCAGTAAAATGGTTAGAATGGTAACGCAATAACAGTATCAGAATGGTAAGGCGGTAACGGGGTTAGAATGGTAGCGCAGCAACAAGGCTATAGTGGTAATGTGATAATGGTAATGGTAACGCAATGAAAGCGTTAGGATGTTAGCACAGTTAATGCAGAAATGAGGTTAAAATGGTAACACGGTAACGGTAACGGTATCGAGATTAGAATGGTAATATGGTAACGGTAACAAGGTCAGAATGTGGTTTCTGTAACACGGTAACCGGGTTAGAAGGGGATAACACAGAAACAGGGTTAGGATACTAATGCACGGTAGCATGGTTAGAATGGTAGAATGCAGTAATGAGGTTAGAACGGTAACATGGTAACAGTAACGAGGTTAGAATGTAAATGTGGTAACGGTAACATGGTAAACGGGTTCAAATCGTTATGCGATCCTGGGGATAGAATGGTAACACAGTTAGAACGGTAATGACCTTAACGAGTTAGAATGGTAATGTGGTAATGTAGTAATGGTAACAAGATTAAGATGTAATGCAGATAGAAAGATAACACGGTAATGGGCTTTACCATGGTAACATGGTAAGGCCAGGCCGTTACACAAAAAAATTATCGTACGTAATAACACACTTACGAATACGTACGTGCATTAGGGTCGCACAAATCCCATCGTACACTTAAGAGAAAAGCCCTACGTACGTTAATAGGTGAACGTACGATAAACCCGTTGCACGAATCCATTAACGCACGTAGACCTCACGTAGTGGGCAATTTTTTATCGCACGTAGCTAAGGGTGTTGCACAAAACCAGTACGTACGATATTCGATTAACGCACGTGGTTCTGCGTGAGTTAGCGTTGCATGAATGGCCCACTACGTACGATAAACATACCTCCGAGCGTTATATCGCACGTACTGCTACGACAACCCATGTAGGTCTCGTAGGGTTTGAAATTGACTAAGTTATCGCGTTATCGTTACCGCTGTGCGGCCCATCCGCCACCTATGCTGTCCCTCCACCATACTGTCCCTCAACAATACTGTCCCTCCACCATACTGCCCCTCCACCATACTGTCACTCAGCCATACTGCCCCTCCACTATACTTACCCTCCACCATACTGTCCCTCCACCATACTGTCTCTCCACCATACTAACCCTCTACCATACTGCCCCTCCACCATACTGTCCCTCAACCATACTGCCCCTCCACCATACTGTCCCTTAACCATACTGCCCCTCCACCATACTGTCCCTCCACCATACTGTCCTCTACCATACTGCCCCTCTACTATACTGCCCCTCTACTACACTGCCCCTCCACCATACTACCCCTCCACCATACTGCCCCTCAACCATACTGCCCCTCCATCATACTGCCCCTCCACCAAACTGCCCCTCCACCATACTGTCCCTCAACCATACTGTCCTCTACCATACTGCCCCTCTACTATACTGCCCCGCTACTACACTGCCCCTCCACCATACTGCCCCTCCACCATGTGCCTTAAAATACTCCAAATACCAACCTCTGCTATCCAAGTGGTAGTTGAGCCGTACCACCATACTGTGCCGGTATGGTGCCGTACCACCATACTTTGAATACGCAATATGATTGGTTAAGAAAATAAACTGACCTATTTATGACGCGATGCCGCGATGCCATGCGTAAACGGTTGTTACAAAATGTAAACAAAGACGATCGCAAGCAAATAATTACACAAACATATGATATTTGTGGATTAACATGAAAATGTGGACCATAATGGTTAAATAAGACTAGCATAGCAATTTACAGCAATGTAACAACAATTATAGGAAGTGCCAAGTAATATTAGATACATAGCAAGTGTAATAACTGAAATACGAAAATAAATCGTAAATAATTTATATCCGGACAAGAAAATCAAACAGAAAATTTATAGATAATATCATGACACTAATATTTGCAAAACAAAGAATTTTCTAAGAGTTTGAATTCTATTTACGAAATCGTGGCTATGAATGCTTCGATAACACCGTTAATGAGGTCAAGTAGTCACCCCCAGATGTTCTGCAATAGTTGTGCTCAATGGTTCTGGTTGGAGAGTAAAACCACTCTGTAAACCACTTCCTCCCGCCCAGGCGTCTTTGATTATCACTTCGAGTTTGACATCAACACATTATTGTGAGTTTTTGAATATTTACGGATAGTTAGAGGTGTATAGTACAAGTGAAACTTGTTAACCTAATTGGGATGGCTCCTCGTACCTTGTTTCTTTCGCTAAATCTATTTAGCGAAAGAAACGCGGTACGAGGAGCCATCCCAATTAGGTTAACTAGTTTCCCTAAAGTACCACATCCCTACATCTGCGCATCCCTAAATCACTACATCCCAACATCCCTACATCATTACATCCATACATCCCCACATCCTACTTCCCAACATCCCACATCCCCACATCTATACATCCCCACATCCATACATCCTCACATTATGTGGGGATGTATGGATATATATATATGCATGTGGAGATGTAGGATGTTGGGATGTAGGATGTATGCATGTGGAGATGTGGGGATGTAGGATGTATAGATGTGGAAATAAGGGGAAAAAGGATGTAGGGATGTGGGGATGTAGGATGTGGGAAGTAGGGTGTAGGGATGTAATGATGTAGGGATGTGGGGAAGTAGGATGTAGGGATGTAGGATAAATGGATGTGGAGATGTGGGGATGTAGGGATGTAGGCTGTAGGGATGTAGGATGTATGAATGTGGAGATGTGGGGATGTAGGATGTAGAGTAGTATAGTGGAGGGGCCGTATGGTAGAGGGGCAGTATGGCGAAGGGACAGTATAGTGGAGGGGCAGTATGAGAAAGGGGCAGTATGGTGGAGGGGCAGTATGGGAGAGGAGCAGTATGGTGGAGGGGCAGTATAGTGGAGGGGCGGTGTAGTAGAAGGGCAGTATGGGAAAGGGGTAGTATGGTGGAGGGCAGTATGATAGAGGGGCAGTATAGTGGAGGGGCAGTATGATAGAGGGGCAGTATGGTGGAGGGGCAGTATGATAGAGGGGCAGTATGGTGGAGGGGCAGTATGATGGAAGGGCAGCATGGTGGAGGGGGAGCTTGGTGGAGGGACAGTATGATAGAGGGGCAGTATGGTGGAGGGACAGTATGGTGGAGGGGCAGTATGATAGAGGGGCAGTATGGTGGAGGGGCAGTATGATGGAGGGGCAGCATGGTGGAGGGGCAGCATGGTGGAGGGGCAGCTTGGTGGAGGGGCAGTATGATGGAGGGGCAGGATGGTGGAGGGGCAGTATGGTGGAGGGGCAATATAGCAGAAGGGCAGTATGGCGGAGGGACAGTATGGTGGAGGGGCAGTATGGTGGAGGGCAGTATAGTAGAGGGGCAGTATGGGAGAGGGGCAGTATGGTGGAGGGGCAGTATGATAGAGGGGCAGTATTGTGGAGGGGCAGTGTAGTAGAAGGGCAGTATGGTGGAGAGGCAGTATGGTGGAGGGACAGTATAGTGGAGGGACAGTATGGTGGAGGGGCAGTATGGTGGAGAGGCAGTATGGTTGAGGGACAGTATGGTGGAGGGGCAGTGTAGTAGAGGGGCAGTATTGGAGAGGGGCAGTATGGTGGAGGGACAGTGCAGAAGAGGGGCAGTATGGGAGAGGGGCAGTGCAGTAGAGGGGCAGTATGGGAGAGGGGCAGTATGGTAGAGGGGCAGTGTAGTAGAGGGGCTGTGTAGTAGAGGGGCAGTGTGGGAAAGGGGCAGTATGGCACCGATTTGGTCTACGATTCACCTCCTAATAGAAAATAAAAAAATCGCGTCGGAAGGTCACCTGATATCGGAGCAGTTGACCACGTTTCTATGATTAGCACGGTAACGCGTAACGGGGTTAGTATGTTACGCGGTTAGAACGGTAACGCGTAACGCAGTTAGAATGTAGCGCGGTTAGAACGGTAACGCGTAACGCGGTTAGTATGTAACGCGGTTAGAATGGTAACGCGTAACGCGGTTAGAACGGTAACGCGTAACGCGGTTAGTATGTTAACGCGGTTAGAACGGTAACGCATAACGGGGTAAGTATGGTAATGCGGTAATTGTGATGCAGTAACAGGGTTAGGATGCTAACACAATTAGAAGTGTAATACTGTAACGAGGTTAGATTGGTAATGCAGTAACGGTAACGTGGTAACGATAACGCGATAACGGAGTTAAGATGTAATGTGGTCATAAATATAATGCATTCTTAGGTAGTGTAACGCAATTAGAATGTAACACGATTTGATCGGTAATGTTTTCTTAGGTAGCATAACGCGGTTGAATGGTAACGGGAAGTAACGCTATGTAACACAAATGCGGTAACACATTTTTTAACCAGGTTTTGATAGTTATGGACATTTTATGACAGTTATGGACAATTTGATAGTTATGGACATGACGAATGTCCATAAGTCTCAAACGTAGTCATTTTTGATAGTTATGGACATTTTTGATAGTTATGGACCGCACAGCCCCTGTAAGATTACCATGTTTATGGAAGAGAACTATGAGCGAGGACATCTCTGGATTGAGTATATGAAGGGGTTCTGCATTTAATAAATGGGATTTTGTTTGCTTCATGAGGCTGAAAGGTCTGTATCCAGCAAAAAAAAAGGATTTTGTGTTCTGTAAATGCCCCAGATGATAACGACAGTTTAAGATGATACGGATGTCATTCTTTATTAATCTTCGGTATGTTCGACATAGACATCGACATAGACATCGTCAAATCTGCAATCAGTATATATAAGTTCAGATAATTAGTTCAATTTCACACCTCGTAGGTTTACAGATTTGACACTTGCTTGACATTAGATAGTTATACAATTAATAAAACAGTACTAAATGATATAGATTTATGTGAAACATAGCACATTAAAGTTCCTTAGATAACTATAGCAGTCATTTGGCTCACATAAGACTGAATCTCCTTGACATATTCAAACACCAGTACTAAACTAGTCATAGAGTGACTGAGTGTTAAACTAGTCATACAGTGAGTATTGGCCATACATCAACATGAACACATTAAGAAATACACATACACCAACTAGAAATACTCCACATATCAGACAAGTAAGTAGATGCACTAAATGAATAGAAACATAGTACATACATTCAACCGCTAACCTGAAAGCATGGCACTCTCAAACAAAGGATTCTGAAACTAGGTCAATACTGTGAGTAGCTCCCACTAAAATGTCTACAAAATCAGTATTTCTGTGCAATACACATACCTCACACATAGGTACAGTAAATCTACATGTAAATGTCAACTTAAATTTACCTTGTGGCCTCTGTAAGTTACATCTGGACATCTATTTGGACTGATTTCTTCAGGAACTTTGTCCACTTCTGTGTTGCAGTTGTGCAATCCACATGATGCTAGTCTTGAACCCTCAGTTCTACTAGATTATAGTTAGTCCACTAGGACATTATAAAACAATAAGTATAAACTTAATCTGTATGGTGATATCATGTGTAAATCAAATTATATTACATTTAGGTTTTATAAACACAATATCTTATTTAAAAGGTGATAAACTTGATAAGTGTTTGGTTTGAGATTAACTGTTAGTACTCAAATATACACAAGGTGGCAGCAGAGTTCAAATCTGTTAGTACACAAAGTAGCCACCAGACTGCAGCACGGTTCTGGTATGGTTAAGTATTGGTGCTGCTACACTCCCACCAAAATTACGAATGAAAAATGTTCACATAAGATGACACATACATAGGTCAATAAAAAATCATGAGTAATTTTCAAAGTACAAACACCCATTACATTACACAGGTCAATGACAGGTCAGGTTGATAATGCAGGATATCAGGGGACAGCTCTTACTCTTTCTCAAGCAGGAGAACCAAGCTCTGTATTGGACGTTCAAGAACCAGGGGTTTGTCGAGTTGTTTCCCTTGGTTGTCTAGCTTCCTATTACTCATCTGTACTTTAGCACTCCTCACTAATCCATCTGGATTTAGTTTCACTTCAACTACTCTGGCTAGTTGCCACTCATTGCGAGGTAAGTTTGTGTCCTTCACAATCACGACATCATCAATTTGCAGATTTCTTCTTGGGGTGTGCCATTTCTGCCTGTGATTGATGTTTGAGAGATATTCACTTTTCCAGCGATTCCAAAACTGGTCAGCAAGGAACTGAACCCTTCTCCAGCGTTTCCTGGTGTAGACATCCTCCCTTACAAATCTACCAGGTGGAGGCAGTGGAACCTTACATTTCATTGTCAGTAGATGGTTTGGTGTTAAGGGCTCTGGGCTTTTTGGATCATTGATGTTATCGGTAGTCAGTGGGCGACTATTGACAATGGCCATTGCCTCATAAAGGAATGTACGAAAAGAGGCATCATCGAGGCGGCCAGGGAATTCAGAGATGATGGATGACAACACACTTCTGACAGTTCTGATCTGTCGCTCCCACACTCCACCAGCATGACTTGAGTGTGGAGCATTCATTACAAAGTCACACTGCTGTCCTGCCATGAATGACTTGATCCTCTCAGCATCCAGATCTGCTATTGCATTTCTCAATTCATTTCTTGCTCCAACAAAGTTAGTGCCCTGATCGGAACGAAGTTGTTGTACTGGACCTCTAATGGAAATGAGGCATCGTAAAGCATTTATGAATGCATCAGTAGTCATGCCATCTAGAGCTTCGATGTGAATTGCCCTTGAACTCATGCAGGTGAATAGAAGACCATAACGTTTCAGCTCCCTCCTGCCAGCCTTGATATAGAAGGGTCCAAAGCAATCCATACCACAGAAGAAAAACGGTGGAGTGGGTTCTACACGTTCCTCTGGCAAATTAGCCATTTGTTGTTCCTCCACAGGTCTTCTCATCCTTCGACATTCAACACACTTGTTGATGCAAGCAGCTACGACTTTGCTGCAGCCGATGATCGAGTAGCCATTGGTTCGAATCTCATTTGTAGTCATGCCTCTTCCCTGATGTTGCACCTTCGAGTGGTAGTAGGAGACAATGAGATCAGTTATATGACTATTCTTGGGTAGAATCGCAGGGTGTTTCATTTTGAATGAGAGACTTAACTTGTTAAGTCTCCCCCCAACCCTGAGGATTCCTTCATTGTCAACAAATGGATCAAGACTGTTGAGTTTGTTGTTGTTGGGAACCTTGGTCCCTTGTTTGCTAAGTAGGTTCATCTCATCAGCGTAGACTTGATGTTGTACTGCCTGGACGATTATGGACGCAGCCTTCCCTTTCTCAGCAACTGTGGCAAGTCCATTTGACTTGTTCTTCCTTGCGACACGAATTAAACGGGCAACAGCTCTCACTGCCTTTGACCAATCAGAGAAGTGAGATATACGATCGATGAGACAACAATTTTCTTTGGTATTCGTAGTCAGCACTTGCACAGCTTTTACTTCTGGATCTCTAATTGATATGTCTGGTAGGTTTGGCCGAGTTTTAAAAGGAAGGGGCATCTCATAGTGTTGGTCTTCATTTTTCCTTATTTCTGACTCCAACCTTTTCAGGAAGAGAAAGTCATCCTGAGATGTACGTTTGTCATCGAGCTTGACATCCACAAAATCAGATTCTAGTATTTTGATTGCATCAGCTGGCGTCACAACTGGGAGCTCTTTCACAGCGATGCGATGAGTGAAGGCAAAGTTGTTTCCTATGTCAAGGTGTGGAGATGCACATCCAGCTATGCTCCATCCCAAATCTGTCCTTTGAGCATATGGCTCTGTATCCTTGCCTAGGATGACTTGTCGCGGTGCCAATGCTTGAGAACAGTTGTAGCCGATACGTAGGCCAACTTCACACTCCTTTAGCTCTGGTAGCTCATCTGCTATAGTAACTAGATGAGCCCAACTTCTGGCTGTCTCGGAAGTAGGAATATGTGACCTGTCCACTGGTATGAAATCACAAGTATATACAGGGGGAAAGTCTATTCTTGTAGCCGAACTGAACCCTCTGACTTGAAGTCTGGTTGCACGCTTAGACTGAATTACTGAATTTTGCGACATCATGGTCGTTAGTTTAAGTCGCACTGGTGTGGAGTCTGCATTCAGTGACTCACAGGTTTCCTCAGTGATAAATGTGGTGTCACTTTGTGTGTCGAGCAAGGCATATACAAGTTTCTCCCTTCCTGGGTTAGCAGTAGTTGACACCCATACTGGAATGATGGTTGATGTGTTGGTCTGGCCCCCTCTGTTCACATTCAGAGACACTGCAGACTCTACTTCCTCTTTCGCAGATGATTTTTGCTCGGTCTTGACACATTGATCCCTTACTTTTGACTGGTCTTGCTTGTATACTTCTCTTTTTTCCTCATGGCAGAATGCACAGTGCGGTTCCAACGTAATGTGAGCCAATCTGGAAGACGGCTAAGGATGCACTGATTTTCATGGCAGTTGTCCAAGGACTGCAGACCCTGTACGTAGGGCATGGCTGCTCTACAACTTTTTAGGAAGTCTGCAAATTCCAGTACCCCTTTACTGTCCTTGGGAGTGATCTTGGGCCAGTTGTACAGCTTTTCCCTGAAGGCCTTTCCAACGATAAAGGGATCACCGTAGCGTTGGTTGAGTGCATTCCAGGCTTCAGTATAAGCCAATGCACTGTCCTTGAGAAAGTAGCTCTCGAGAGCTCTCTTGGCTTCACCGCCCACATAACGTCTGAGATAAAACATCTTTTCACTTGGTGATGAGCATCTGGAGTCTATTAGGGTGATGAAGGATGACTTCCAGTCTGTATACTGCAGAGGATCGCCATTGAAGACGGTTGGCTCAGGGGCTGGTAGACGACTGAGACTCATTGATTCAGTTAGGGCCTTCACAAGTGTTGCTGTGTTGTCTGTCTCTTGGACCTTGACCAGTCTGCCAGGAGACATCTTTGAAGCATGCTGAAGAAAGTCCACATTTCCGCCAAGATGTTTATCTTGAAGTAAACTCCTGCAATCCCCAATGTTAAGACATTCTTCTTCATAAACCTTGAACCTTGACCGGGCTATCTCCACTTCCTTCTGTTTCTCCAGACGAGTAATGTCACGTCTTTTCCGTTCTAGTTCTTCTTCCTGTTTACGCTTGAGTGCTTCCAGCTCAGCTTCCTTTTCTTCTCTATCCTTTAGTGCCTTCAACTCAGCCTCCTTAGCAGCGAGCTCAGCAGCAGCTTGCAGTCTTTTTGTAGATGACGACTGGGATGCGTTCGAACGGTGACTATGTTGTGTTGCTCTAGAAGCAACAGAGCTGAAAACAGATGCATTTTCATCTTTTTGAAGTAAATGTTTCAAATTTGTAACAGTATCATCCATCTCCAAATTCACCATCCTCTCGTTAATGTGGTTTAATAATGCCTTTGTGACAGCACTACAAGTGTCAATCTGCCGACGTATCTCTTGTTCTGTTGGGCAGATCTCACGCAGAGCTTCGTAGCTCTGAATGGCGTCATCATGACTTTCCTGCACTGAAGTAAGGATTGATGTCAGGTCCTCTTCTGTGCAATACCCTTTCAAGTTCGTTCTACCAGCCTTTGCCTCTGCCTTCCAGTGGTCGTATTGTTGTTGAGTCATCCTCCTCAGACGTCTTTCCTTCTTCTCCCTCTCCCTTTCCTGAAATTCTAACAATTTTTCTGTCGGTTGAGATGTGCGCGTGCTGCGCCATGGGGCACCAGAGTCATCAGCTCCTTCTTCTGTTTCGTCAGGTGACTCTCTTATCACTGTTGACCTATTTTGAAGGGTTTCAACCTGCCCCTCTAACTCCTGCAATTTATCACCCTGACCAGACATTTTACAATATTTGGGAAAGGAGTCACCAAGGAAGAGAGGAGATTATGACAATAAACACTTATACCACACAATATGGAAAATCAGTTGTAAATAGTGTTGCTGGAAATTATTGAGCTCTATAAACAAGAATACTTGTTTGAAATAGTCCTGCAATAGATGTTAACGAATCAAGTAAACGAATTGGTAAACATGTGATATTAGCAACCTTAAAAAAGGGATAGTATTACCCTTAATTGAGTTCTTGGTTTTCAGCTGTCAGAGTATTGATTCACAAGAAAAGCATTTAAGAGTCATTAAATCATGGAGAACTAGACCATTAAGTACCATTGATTGACGTTAACGAGTTATGGTACTTCACTAATTTGTCTGCTTCTCCGGCGATGCGATGAGTAGACCCAACACGATGCTTTTTTCTTGTTACGACGTCTTCCAACACGATTTGGTCACCAATCGCTTGTTTGATGATCCTGACCTTGGACTTGTACTTGTTCCCTTGTTCACATGCCTACATCAGTATGTAGTCGACTTCCCTCTCTAGAACACGTCTTCCTGCAGCCTTCGAGCATTTACGGTACATGCAGGGGTTGCGAGGTGAAGATTTGACTGTAGATGCCCCAGATGATAACGACAGTTTAAGATGATACGGATGTCATTCTTTATTAATCTTCGGTATGTTCGACATAGACATCGACATAGACATCGTCAAATCTGCAATCAGTATATATAAGTTCAGATAATTAGTTCAATTTCACACCTCGTAGGTTTACAGATTTGACACTTGCTTGACATTAGATAGTTATACAATTAATAAAACAGTACTAAATGATATAGATTTATGTGAAACATAGCACATAAAAGTTCCTTAGATAACTATAGCAGTCATTAGGCTCACATAAGACTGAATCTCCTTGACATATTCAAACACCAGTACTAAACTAGTCATAGAGTGACTGAGTGTTAAACTAGTCATACAGTGAGTATTGGCCATACATCAACATGAACACATTAAGAAATACACATACACCAACTAGAAATACTCCACATATCAGACAAGTAAGTAGATGCACTAAATGAATAGAAACATAGTACATACATTCAACCGCTAACCTGAAAGCATGGCACTCTCAAACAAAGGATTCTGAAACTAGGTCAATACTGTGAGTAGCTCCCACTAAAATGTCTACAAAATCAGTATTTCTGTGCAATACACATACCTCACACATAGGTACAGTAATTCTACATGTAAATGTCAACTTAAATTTACCTTGTGGCCTCTGTAAGTTACATCTGGACATCTATTTGGACTGATTTCTTCAGGAACTTTGTCCACTTCTGTGTTGCAGTTGTGCAATCCACATGATGCTAGTCTTGAACCCTCAGTTCTACTAGATTATAGTTAGTCCACTAGGACATTATAAAACAATAAGTATAAACTTAATCTGTATGGTGATATCATGTGTAAATCAAATTATATTACATTTAGGTTTTATAAACACAATATCTTATTTAAAAGGTGGTAAACTTGATAAGTGTTTGGTTTGAGATTAACTGTTAGTACTCAAATATACACAAGGTGGCAGCAGAGTTCAAATCTGTTAGTACACAAAGTAGCCACCAGACTGCAGCACGGTTCTGGTATGGTTAAGTATGGGTGCTGCTACATGTTCCGTCTGTAGTGCCACACAATGAGTTGATCCACTCATACCAAGGTTCCCATACACCATGCCAGACAACAACAAATTGCCAGAAAGTCCTTATTTGCATGTCACTGATACTCTACAAGAAACAGTGAAGGTCCTGCAAAGAGCAAATTTCAGTTATACGCATACCAGTAGGAACCATCGGAAGTGTGACCACCACCATATATAGTTTGGCAATTAACTAGATTTATGTCTGGTGTATTTCTACCACTCGGTCTATATACACTTGGTGTAGTATATATATGTTGTGAATGATTTACCAATCAATCACTTCGTGTGGAAGAATTCAGGTGCGAGTGATGTACCCAGACACTTTAACCAACCAGACCACAATGGGGTTGAAGATGTCCAAGTCTGTGTACTAGATTTCATACATAGACACCCCGACAGCAAACAGGCTGGCAAACTCCGGGATAAAATAGAGTACAATTGGATACACCGACTGAAAAGTCAGGCTCCAAAAGGTATGAATACCATGGACAGCAAGTATGGATAGTATGATACTTCAATGCCACGTCAAAATTTTTTTCCACACGAAGTGATTGATTGGCAAATCATTCACAACATATATATACTACACCAAGTGTATATAGACCGAGTGGTAGAAATACACCATTCATATACCCAACCATTATACTATCCAAACACGACTGACAAGTGATTAGATCCAAGAGGAGTGGGTTACTTTTAAGAAGTAAAATTCGAGAAAAATTCGAATAAGCGGGCTCTTGGAGTGGATATACACACCAAGAGAAAGAGAAAGACCCAGAGGGTTTGCTACAATCACCTGACGAGACCAGAAGTTCGAAACTATCGAGCAAGAGGGGGAGAAAGAATACTTCCTACCCCATATATAGATACAAAGCACAATTCTCCCAGCCCACACCAGAGAGCAGGTAGATCGAACCGACCATTAGTTCCAGGAATGTCCACCAGGACTCCGACAAGAGACAACGACTGTGTATAGAGGGAGCCACCGTAAGGTGGCACCCATACACAGGATAGATGGTAGGTTCTCATTGGATTAGAGACTTTCCCGCCTCTCTTTGTCTGCGAACGCAACAAATGAAAAATCCAGAAAATGGTCAGCTGACCGAATTGACCAATAGGGGTCTAGCTTTGTACAAAAGTAATGAATATTGATTCCCACCTTACGCCTAGAGCGCCAGGATCAGATCACTTGCTCGATAGTCGTGGTAGCAGCCTCGTGTTTCACCAATTAACTAGATTTAACTAGCTTTGTTTTAAGTAAAGAAGGAAAGCCTTATCAAAAGATGTCACATTATTATAATAATCACAATCATATTGGCCTAAGTACTACAGCCGGCGGCCGCTATACATATACTAATCCTGAAGTTGTGTAAGGTGTATATAGATCACAAGTCAGTACTAGGCCTTGCACATTATTTTTGCAGAGTAAGGTCCTGTGTAGACAGGATGGCGTGCGCTGGGGAGGAGATCTATGTGAAGCTTGTCAGTGGGAAGACCGTCACACTGACTGTCATACCCAGTGACACAGTCGATAAGCTGGCAGAGCAGGTAGCCAAGCGTGCACATGTACCGTACGTGCTACTCAAATACCAGGGAAAGATGCTGCAACGAAGGCACACAGTGGGGTATCTAGGAATAAGGGTTGAGACCATCCTTAAAGCAGAAGTAAGTATAACTACATCTTCTGAGAGTTAAAAATTAAGCCAATGAAACGAGATAGTTTTGTCATGAAATGTAATGAAAATCCTTTTCAGTAATATTACCAAATATGCTATAAAAGTTATAGATTTAATAATGTTTCAATCGCATGAAATACATATCTGACAATGCAAGATGGTTTGGGAAACCCCAAACAACTATACTGTGGGCATCTTCTTGTCAATAACAAGACATGCAATAACAAGTGATTACCTCTCTTGCCTAACCTGGCGAACGAAAGAATTGCCACCAACTGTTATAACAAATGATTTCTGGACATACATATCTTACTGAATTCTTCCATGTCACAAGTGATATAGACTTGGTAGATATCAATTAGATAACTGTGTGCGTCTGGCAAAAGTGGTGCTCACACCTTAAGTTTTTTGGGGTAACACCTCTACACTTAGGATCTTGGTCTGTCCCTTTCTACTCACACAGAGGAATGAAAGGCAGGCACTAGGGGTAAAAGTTGGGATATACCACTGCCATTCTCAATACAAGAAATATGTATTCTTATTAGTCTCATAAGGCGCCATTTGAGAGAAAGAAAGGGTATTTATCTCACCCCAGATATTTTTTCTCCATAGACTTAACATTGGGAACTCATATCTAACGCCCATTAGATATTTTGGAAAAATATCCAATGGGGGATAATGTCACAAATATTAGCTCATTAGTCAATGTTAAGGGTGAGATAAATTCAGAAACCCATTCAAGTTTTTGGTCAGAGCTCGATCCCATCTCATTTGAATCACATAGTAATTCACGCGGCTTCGCCTTGTGAATTACTACGTGATTCAAACTCGATGGGATATGGGCTCAGACCCTAAACTTTCATGGGTTTCCTCTATAGTAAGTGGTTTCTAAAGTGTTTTAAAGCTGTCCATACACAACTCTGTTATAAGAACAAAGGAATCTCTCTTACTCCTGGAACTTTATATATTGTGACTGTCTCAGGAAGTGCTCTTGAAGACTCTCAAATTGACCGTGAATATAGATCGAGAAGAAGGTCGCACCACAAACTGTGTCCAGGTGGAGAACAACAGACAAGTCCACACAATACAGGAGCTCCTTCAAGAGCAAGGGGTGCACCTTAGTAGTTCCGGATGGTTTAAACTAAAGGTATGAATTACACACAAATAAATATACACTATATTTAACACAACCGTGTGACATTCTCTTTCGCCTGAACACATCATTAGAATTCTAGCTTTTATTTGTTTAGCAACTGATTGATAAATTGACATCTTAGACTACTGCTAGAGGGATATCCTTCCTTTGTTTTTGCAAAGGATGTGGAATGAAATTAAAATATATTTGGTCTTGTTTAGGCAGAGACAAATGAAGATCTTTAAACATTGTAACCAATAGCAAATGTTATTCAAAGATAAGTGAAGTGCAACAATTGAGTCACTGATATGAAAAATAATTCAAATGCTGGAAATACAAGTATATATGGCTTGAACATTCTCCGAATGAACCTCTACTTTCTCCCGAGAGAAATTTCCAGGAGAAAATCGTATCCACAACTCTATCTATATTTGTATATCTTTGTTGTTCTTCTAAATCTTACTGCATGTAAACATTTTGCTTTCAACAGCTTGGTACTCGTGATTTGTACCAATCAAATCAAACACTTATTGAAGCCGGCATTTCGGATGGTGACACCTTAGAGCTACAAATAGGTTACAGACCAACCCCTGAAAAAGGTCGGAATCCTAAAATGTGTCTGAAACTAGCTATGTTTATCATTTCACATGGAGGCGAACTGCTATCTTCAAACGTCAAATACCTTGTGTGCCAATCTCCATATTAGTTTTGTCTTAAAATCCCTCAAAATAGTGTAATTACTGTCCATACAATTTATCAGCAGCCTATATGTGGGCGACTCTTTGATATTGTTTATCAATCAATACCTCTGTGTTTAACTCAATTACCATACATAGTATATAAGAACAAATTGATTCTCTGCTAAATCTCAGCTTGAACTAATACAATCTCAATCTCTAGGTACATGGTGTTTCTTTTAGATGAAATAAATTCAACATACCAATGGCTCTTATCTTTAATGCAACCTACCGGACATTTTGTTGGCAGATTATAATTGATATTGAGTCTCTTATTTAGTCTAGATTGACCATACACTAAAGAAGAAAACAACAAGTTTTGGTCAAAGTCGTCAGACTCCACGAGTTTGATGCGGTGTGATATGAACGAGGCGAAAGCCGAGTGAATATCACATAGCATTCAAACGAGTTGGAGAATGACTTCTTTGACCAAAATGAGTTGCTTTCTGTATTATCTCACTCCTGTACACACTTAAAGAAGGGATAACACACAGGCTATAGACCATGGAGAACGGGCTGCAATACTTGTAGGGGCATGGAGAACGAGTTCCCAATGTTAAGCCTATGGACATTTATTCCAGGGGTGAGATAAATCTAAAGAAGTTATTGGTTCCCAGTTTGATATTTGAAGTACCATTTTTAGCCTGGCTATAATGATGAACTCATTATTCATATAATTCAGTGGATGAATTTACTGAAATGGAAGCAGCAGCCCTGGCGGCCACCTTTGAAGCCGGCAATCGCCCGGTGGATGTTGTTTTCAGTTTTGATACAACATGCAGCATGTATAGCTGTCTAACGAAGGTAAGTGTGGGCAGCTCACTTCTCTAGGACAACTCTAATTACCATTATATGTCAAGATTCACAAATGCTGAGACCCGTTTCAATAGTTTTGGGCTTATAGCGAACGGAAGACCGAAATATCTCTTGTAATCTATATTTCTGCTACAACCGTGTAGATGTCGATATAGCCACATCCTAGTTAACTTATAATCACTTTATTACTTAAAAAGTCGGATCCAGTCCATCGCCGAGTTAGTGGGAATATTTTCCCTCTTAACCTATCCACTTTTAGTATTATTTGTAGGTGCGCCAGCAGTTACGGGAATCCTGTACCCGTCTCCTTAGAGATATCCCTCAGCTGCGCATTGGGATCATTGCCCATGGAGACTATTGTGGAGATAAAGATGGGACGTATGTCTTACGTCAGATTGATCTCACTCGTGACACGGACAGCCTCGTCAGCTTTGTCACAGACACACCAGGAACAAACGGCGACGACGCTGCTGAGGTAAGCTACTTCAAATTATTCATTCACATATATGTATTATGTTAAATAAATACTGTTGACCACCTAGTATGTTTGACACACTTCTAATTCCGGGTTTTATATGCCACAGATGTGGGTAAGGCCACAATTGCATCGGGACATACATATATCTGATACGGTCTATACTAAAACTCATCCAGTTTTCCTATAATATCTAGGTTGAGACGCTTACATTGTACTTTTCATGACTGCTTCTATAGACATATATATGAAAACTGATATTATTACTATTATTATTATTACTATTATTATTATTATTACTATTACTATTATTTTATTATTATTATCAATATTACTATTACTAATTCTATTATTATTATTATTATTATTATTATTATTATTATTATTATTATTATTATTATTATTATTATTATTATTATTATTATTGTCATCATCATCATCATATTTTTTTTTTTTTTTTTTTTACAAAACTGATAAACCTCAAGAATAAATGTCTTCTGGATTGTAGTGTTACGAGTGGGTGCTACATAAAGCCCAACAAATGGACTGGGCTGAGGACTCGGCCAAGGCTCTGGTGCTCATTGGTGATGCTTGGCCTCACCCTCCTTCTTTCACAAACCAGGGTATATGCTGGCGTGATGAAACGGCTTTACTCGGTGGGATGGGAATTAAGGTAAGACTTATTGAATTTAGGGCATCATAATATCAAAGTCAGCGCTGATCAATGGGTTTTTTTTAATTGCTTTATTGTCAACATCTAGCTAAACGCTAGTTCTTCCTGTTGTACAGTGGTTTCTCGTTAGGTCCTTGTTACATCGAGATCAAACAGTTATTGATGATAATTATGGGATGGGAGTGAAATCAAGTTTTATGATTATTCCTGCCAGCCTTAACTGAAGCACCTGCTTGTTAGAATTTTAAGTTCATTAAGTATTCACATATGTCAACTTTAAGTGGGTAGTTACATGTTCAAGCGGAACTTCTTTCTTCTTAGCATAACTGAAAACCAATTAAAGAACATATCCTTTATTCATTGAAATTGAAAAAGTATCATATACATGTACATGTACATGTATTTAACGTCAATAGTAGATGATCATCCATCCGGTTTGAATGAAACTCGCAAATCATATTGATATGTATCCCATATATATGCGATTAATCCACCCATAACGTACGTAAGCGATCGAGGAGGGGATGGGATAAAAGACTTTGAATTTTTTCATGCATCCCTACAAGAAGATGGGATGGGGGATAAACATTTGTTTACGAATTTGCGTACATACTGTATTGATGGCGCCTTATGCAGTTTACTGCAAACTGTTGATGTAGCAAGCAGACCACATGCTTTAGCCGGAATCTCTTTTTCCTTGTTGTAAATATTATATAAATGTAGAGCAGACTTCTCTGTAGTTGGCCAACCCATACAGAGTCCTATTGTTTTGTTATTAACATGCTCTGTCGACCCTGTGGGGTTTGAGTGATGGTATTATAGTGTTTGCCATGTCCGTCATGGTAAAAGGTAATCAGGCTTTACTCGGTGGGATGGGAATTAAGGTAAGACTTATTGAATTTAGGGCATCATAATATCAAAGTCAGCGCTGATCAATGGTTTTTTTTTAATTGCTTTATTGTCAACATCTAGCTAAACGCTAGTTCTTCCTGTTGTACAGTGGTTTCTCGTTAGGTCCTTGTTACATCGAGATCAAACAGTTATTGATGATAATTATGGGATGGGAGTGAAATCAAGTTTTATGATTATTCCTGCCAGCCTTAACTGAAGCACCTGCTTGTTAGAATTTTAAGTTCATTAAGTATTCACATATGTCAACTTTAAGTGGGTAGTTACATGTTCAAGCGGAACTTCTTTCTTCTTAGCATAACTGAAAACCAATTAAAGAACATATCCTTTATTCATTGAAATTGAAAAAGTATCATATACATGAACATGTACATGTATTTAACGTCAATAGTAGATGATCATCCATCCGGTTTGAATGAAACTCGCAAATCATATTGATATGTATCCCATATATATGCGATTAATCCACCCATAACGTACGTAAGCGATCGAGGAGGGGATGGGATAAAAGACTTTGAATTTTTTCATGCATCCCTACAAGAAGATGGGATGGGGGATAAACATTTGTTTACGAATTTGCGTACATACTGTATTGATGGCGCCTTATGCAGTTTACTGCAAACTGTTGATGTAGCAAGCAGACCACATGCTTTAGCCGGAATCTCTTTTTCCTTGTTGTAAAATATTATATAAATGTAGAGCAGACTTCTCTGTAGTTGGACAACCCATACAGAGTCCTATTGTTTTGTTATTAACATGCTCTGTCGACCCTGTGGGGTTTGAGTGATGGTATTGTAGTGTTTGCCATGTCCGTCATGGTAAAAGGTAATCATCTAACATTTGAGTGAAGATGTCTATACTCATGATATGTGCAACAATAACTTATATACACTACACTGAGGCTCTGCCATTCTCGGTTCACATGCTTCTTGTCATACATATTCAATTATTCCTATGCAGTTCCTACCCGCTTATGGGCTGTGAACCGGTTTTGGCATGAAGCCATTTATCTGATCCATGGTTTGACACTTTGTATCTACAGGTCTACGGTGTCCAAGCATTAGGTGCCAAGTGTTGTACTTCCTTCTACAAATACATAGCCCAAACGACAGGAGGTGCATATATCAATTTCAACAACTTTCAAGTTATCACAGATATGTTTTTAGCTGGTAAGCAGAACTTCGAACAAAGCCGTTACATACCATATTGATTGGAAAACGATTAATTCATTTATTGATGCAATTTCTTTTAACTGACTTAACATTTTTGTGTCCCAGTTTTTCCTACAAGTAAAACTTTTAGATACTTGTAGAGTCTCATTTTATATATTCGCTAGATGGTTTGAATAGCTAAATAATCATGTGTAACTCGTCTGATTAACATAAGTTTCCATGAAGAAGCATCTTTAAACAGCAAGTAACTGTAGCAGTTTAAGATTTCTTTATAGGGAATGCCTTGTATTTGTATCTAGATGTTGTCCCGTTGTCGCCAGGACCAGGGCACTCAGGCTCTTAAGTTGCCGCGAAGCTTGGAACGGTTATAGACAGACTAACGTTGGCCGGCCATGGTGACGGCAGCAGCCTACAGTGGTACGCGGGTGTTGGTTGGCACCGCTACCGGGAACGGACGGGGGGAGGGGGGTGCTGGTATTATGCGATACATCATGGATACACCATAAAAACTACCGAGTATATGCTCTGTGTATCTGTCAGTCCAGAGTTTGTTAAATCTGCACTAGCATCAGCCTATTCAGCCATTAGTGACCACTTTAGCACTGATCTCAGTGGCCTGCGGCATCCACTACTCCATTCACCCAGTCTTTTGAAATGTAGTGCATTTTTTAATATCTATGTTATATTAAAAGCATCTAAGTATTATCCCTTTGCTTGAAAGTTCAGATTTTGCTGCTGTTTTCAGTGTGTTATCGTGAGGCAGATGGTGAGGGAGTTGAAGAAGGTGGACAGCTAGCCGCCTTCATGGATGAACTTCAAGAGGAGGGCCGCCTCGAGGGGGAGGTTAATGACGTTATGCAGCAGGTGGCAGTGCGTGCACCTGAGGAACTGCCAGAAATCGTGAGTACATTCCGAAACTTATTTGAATACCTATTAAATGTTGTTTTATGGACATTAGAGTACAATGTCCATGGTTGTTATGATTTATTCTTGTTCTGCACAGACAAGGATATTCATGAATTGTTTAGTTGGACAATGAAGTTCGTAATCTATCATACAAATTAGAAGGACATTTTATTCTTGCTCTAACGAAGATGGCTCTGCTCAGTGTTCCATTCATTTTGTTTGATACTAAGTGGGAGTTTTACTCCTCCGGAATAAAGCCTAATTACTTGAGTCATCTTTTTATTATAATCATGCTATGAGTGCCACGATTTATAAAGAATCTCTTCCAAATGATTAGCATTTCCATATATGTCATGTTAGTTCATATATCTAATTAACCTGATGAAGGATTTGTAACAATCCGAAACGTTGTTATCTAAAATAAGCAGATAAATACCATCCTGCACTTATACTTTATTTCACTGTCTTGAGTTGTGCCTTACAAACAAAATCTAATTAAAGATGTTGAGAAGTACATACATATTTTTGCCATAATATGATAATCTAGATCTGCTTGTTTTGCTGATAGCCATATGTGGCTGAGGCATGGTGGGATGCAAAACTTGACACGGACAAATGGCCGAGATTTCGCTACAACCGGAACCAGGACAGGTGGAGGGACTACTTTAGTACGTTATCTAGACTTTTATTGATGTTTTGTAGAAGTCCTTTTTATATACATATATACACGAAAAGACATGTCTATTTTATTTGATATTTCTTTGTATTTCATCCTATTCAACACATTCAACAAAATCCCTATGAATCACACTATAGTGTATCAAAAATTATTTCCTAGTACACGTATATCACCTACAGAAATGAACACAAGAGAGAAGAACTAGAATGAAGGTTTATTCAGTTTTTATGAGTTGGTTTACTTCTCATTCTCGTCAAGGAAACCATGTTTCATGCTCCAGATAATCGGCTCCAAGCAATGTAATGATAATAACTGATATGTGAAATTTACATGAATGATCTGAGTATGTAAGCATTTGTTCTCCCATCTCTTAAAAGAAAGTACATTTGTATCTATTGTTCCCTCTAATTACATTCGTTTTTGCTGCAGGTTTGCCAACCCCGGACTTCAGTATATCTGACATCAGAAAATCCTTCCAGAGAAGGAGATCTCAAATGAAGGCCTGTGCAATAATTTAACTCTGGAATTCTATTTGCACAATCATAAGAGAGCCGATTAGATAAGGTATAAAAAGAAAAGTTCCAAAATACCAACAACTGTAAAGCACACTTAACGAAACCGTGTGTTAGTTTTGGATTCTTTTGGTGCAATAACTTGTATATTATTATATTCTGCCTGTATGTATGATAAGAAAGTTGATTTGTCAAGGTGTAAAAAGGAAAATATTAAGTGAAATTAGGTTGAAAAATGATATGACTTCGAACAGGTTTTGTTATGTATAGAGGAATTTGTATAGTATATATATGCTTGTTGTTAAGTCTACAAGGACTTTGAATATATTTTTATTGTATATGTTAGTTGTTAGTCTACGAGGCCATTAGTAGACAAGCCTGAATAATACTGTATATATTGACCAGGGAACAGACAGGAGGACTGTTTGACCTGATAGTGTGAGACCTGATACAATTAGGGAGTATATTTTTACTTCAGAATATACTGCTTTTACATTATCGTTTTATTTACAAAGTTAACATGTAATAATTACTGCCACCTACAGGCTTCCCCTTTAAGGGATTGATGCCACAAGGCTGACCAAAGATTTGATATCAGGCCCTTTAAAAAAAATTATGTAACGCTTTGGGGGGGGGGGGAGGGAATAGAGAAGTGTTATGAAATGTTACATGGGGGGATGGGGTATGGCCAAGTGTTATGTCACACATTGCTTTAAAAAAATGCTTAATATATTAAATAGAGATGCATTACAGTTTGGCATCTCGATGTACTAGTTAGTCCGCAGCTAGCTGTTATTGAAGTAATATCAGCAATAAAACTTGTAATGGGGATGCGGCCTTGGACTCACTTTATTCCGATTCTAACACCATACATGATCATAAAATCGGACACCCCTGGAGATTTCCCCACTGGGTTGCCTGCCTGTCAGTGGCTTGCCGGTCAATGACATGCCTTGTAATTATAAACCTGTCAGCATCCTGCACGTGAGTGGCCTGGATGGCAGTGTATTGCCTGTAAGCAGACAGCAGGGGTGTGTAGGTGTTTGTATGTTTGCTTGGGTAGTTTAACATCCAATATAAACTTATTTACTTTGGGATTAATAGAAATCGAATCTATGAGATGAACTTTGGTAGAAATCTCACCCCAACACATTTACCAAGGTGAGAGTATTCATGTATACGCGTATGCTAACCATTCAAACCATACGAGCCACCTGAAAAGTTAGTGGGGACTCTTGCCATAGTTACCTGCATTGATGTACAACTTTGCACATTTTTTCCTTACATCTCATTTCATTCCATTATGGAGGTTACTGCTCGTTATATTAGTTAACTGGCTACATCTTATATAAAGAACTTGAATGTGCTACTGATGTTAGAGGGCCGGAAGACCGTCAGCATGACTGAACCCGGTGTAAATGTACAAAGCATTCCCTGAATAAAAATTATCAACAACAAAAAAGTTCTGTGAGTGAAAGCTTATGTGGGAGGAAAGGGTGTGGATAAAGGAGTTTGAGGTTTATGCTTTGGTGAAAAGGTGTGTGAAATGGTGATGAAGGGGTCTTTGGTCAATGGGATATGTGGCTCAAGGGGTTTGAATGGACATGGGTGCAGGGTGTGTTGGAAAAAGCGAGTAAGGTCAATTTGATAATTTTCCTGGGGGACCTAATCGCTGATGAATTCCCCTGGAGGAAACCACACAGTATGGAGCCAAAGGGGGGATGGGGCACCAGTCATGAGTAGGGGCTGATACACTATGCAACTTGCTGACAGATGAAGTTGAAAGGTGGTGAGGAGTGTTGGGATGTTTTGAACACCCCCCCCCCCTCCAACACAATCCATCATCAAAGAAGCTATTGGCTGTTGTCACCACTGTGTATTCCTATTCATTGACTAATGTCCCATGTATGTGTTGTAGTATAGAAGTGTCATTCCGTTTGCTTAGGTCAATTCCCTTTGTGTCTTTGTAAGTCCGTATTTTGCTTATATAATGCCAAAACTCAGAGCACCAATAATGTGGGCAAATTGACACCAAAGGTTACAATTCAACGAGGCATGTGATCTACACCTTAATGCTTACGACCATGGAATGAAGAGAGTGGGGTGGTAGCCACGCTCTGTGGAGCATGTTACCTGCCTGCCTGATTATCGACCTCTCCTATTGATTGGTGAAGTGATATGACTGTGAGTAAGAAATGATAGGACTACAAAAGCGAAACCGGAAGTGCCACCCAAATGTTCACTAGACATTGAAAGGGTACAAGTTGTAAATGTTGAAAACGTTGTAACAGATATGCATTGTAATAGTATAACTGAGACTAAGACATGTTTTAACTACATAGGTGAAACTGGAATTGTCGCCCTAATATTCACTACTGAAAAGGGTAAAAGTTGTTTATATGCTGGTACACACAGCCATATGTATGAACGTGAACATGAATGTGATATCATAACATCTCCCCCTATAATGATAAAATCTTGGGGATCTGTCTTTTGAGTCTTTTAGATCAAGGATGTTTTCAGCTCTGGCAAAGTCTTTTGGAACAATAAATCTCTAGAATGAATTTGAATGTCTTTGACTAAATGCCTTCCATGAGTTTTGAAGACATAGTTCACCTCACCAATTCTTTTGACTACATCATAAGGACCATGGTAGTGAGCCCAGTAATGGGAGGCAACAACATGACCTTGCCTCATATAGAGAATTCAGGGTCTTGGGATTTCGTATCAAATTGTTGTTTCATCTTTCTTTGGGCCTCTTTCAGGTTTTTACATGCTAACTCACAAACACAAACCATCCCGGATCTTTGGAACTTGTAAACATAATCCAAGACATTGTTGTTTCCAGGATTATCTTCTAACCAATGTTCCTTCAATATTTTCAAAGGACCTCATACACTGTGACCAAAAACCAGCTCAAAAGGACTAAATCTCAAGGATTCTTAGACACTCTCGTGCAGCAACCAACAACATACCAATACCTTTATCCCGATCGTTCTCATTTTCAAAACAGTAAGTTTTCATCATGTTCTTCAGGGTACAGTGAAATTTTTTCAATGTGCCTATGCACTAGAGTTTTGGGCAAAGGACCTACACAGTCAATAATAACATGGATGAATGCTTCTCAAACTGCAGGAATGGGCAGTAATGGAGCAACAGGTATCTTTTGATTAGGCTCCCCATCCATTTGACATGTGTGACAAGTTCAACAAAATTGAGCAACATCTTGTCTCATCTTAGGCCAATAGAAATGCCTCATGATCTTTCCAGATATCTTATTGATACCCAGATGACCCCCCATGGATAACTCCGGCGGCAAATGTCGGCCGGAGGGCAAAGACCCACCTGCTGAGAGCCTTTTTGGTGGAATAGCCGCATTAAGGTATCATCTGCCCTGGACCAGCTGATGCCTTAAGGTATCATCCGCCATGAAAGGGTTAAACAATAGATCAGTCCTCTGAGGCTGGGACATCTGGTGGTCTCCGTTTTCTCATGACAACACCATCTTTAATGAAGTACTCTGTGGAGGATCATGCCTTTGTATAGTAATCAACTTTCTCCTGCCAAGGGGGACTTCATTATCCAAGTTAGTCTTGTAATCATTTTGACTTGACTCTTTGTAAGAACTGACCAAACAATGACATATAAGGTGTCCATCCTTCGATTTGATTAATGTCTAATAGACAAATCAATAATAGCCTCCTCGGTCTCAACATCGGCTGGATGTTTGGGCTCAACTTTTTAGCTTGAGCCATATTCACAGCACAAGAGGAATAAACCTCACCTATCTCCTCATCAATAACGGATTTTTGGTTTGACAAAGACTCTATCCCCTGCCAGATTATTTGGGGCCATCCATAAATTATGTCACACTTTTTAGGACATTTTTGGGACCCACCCCCCACCCCCATCACACTTTGTCACACATTTTTTACCACCCCAAAAAATGTTATGTCACACTTTCCGAAACACCCCCCCCCCCCCCCACACACACACACATTTTCTTTATCGTGTACGATAGCATTTCATAACAGTTATTACACCTTTGACAAAGCTACTGTAAAAGACCCTTAATCTAGAGGGAGATATTACATGAGACAAAACTCCTGGGGCCTGTTTTTCAGTCGTGACCATATCTGATAGGGACCAGTTAGTGACCTTTTCAAGAGCATTGGGTTCCAGAGGCAAATGGTCAGTAATGGGAATAGTGACAATTTTGAGGGGTAAAAGGTCTTGGTCACTGTTTTGTGTTCCAGGGTCATGACCATTTTGTGCTCATTTAGTCCAAATGGTCTTGAAAACAGTGACAGGGTAAGACATGTCATACATGTATGATATTCATACTAAAACTTATCAAAATTAATAGATATTTGCAGTGGAGGATTCTATATGGATGTCATACCTTTATCCAAAATTACATAATTTTGCAATGATTATTTTATTCATAAGAATTGTTTCACCAGAGCCAGTGACAACTGCTGACACTACTCTGCTTGAATGCCTTGTTTACATCTTACTGCAGTACTCGACCCTAAGATGGTGTGGTAATCTCATACTACTGTTTGGAATATTCTATACACTTCCACTGATTCAAATGATTCAATATTTACTGTGATGAATCATCCATGTCTGTTACATTCACTGTGCCACCAACAGGCCTCTATCAGGAACTCTGTTAATTCCCTATGAGGCTTCCCAACCCTTTTCCACTTTTTCCAATAACACCATGATTTCCCCAATTCTTTTTTTTTTTAAATGATCTTTATTGTATTCAAAGTTTGACATTGGTCTTCCATACAATGGCGATCCCGAGGCGATATGTACATTTTACCAACTAATAGTACATTGTCAAGTTAAGGATACATTGGTATACAAACAGGTGAGAAAAAGGATGATATATATAAATGGAGTACACAACAATAGCAACTGGGATGATAATCGGCGGTAAATTCTACTTGACATTTGTCAGTCTGATCTCATATATAAACAGTGAGTTTTTGTAATCAGTTTTATGATAGAAGTTTCTTAACGTTTTTTCTGAAAATGTCCTTAGAATTAGTCGATTGAATATTATGTTCAAGTTTATTCCAAATGGTGATTGCTCTGTAGAAGGGCGAGTTCCGGAATCGTTCAGTCTTGGGCTTTGGGATCCGTATATTTTCTTTTGATGATGCTTCTGCTCTCGGTTTTTCGATGCAAATTTCTTGGGTCGCTACGACACCTATACGTGTCAGGCTGCGGAGGATTGCGATGGATGTCGAGCTGATCAGTTTTTGGGATTTCAAGGAGTAATTTATTACTGGTGTTTCTGTTACTTTGTTCGACCTTACTAAGAGCAGCACATCGTAGGGATTGGTATATAGTTCTATCAAGCTTAGATCAGATCTTTGATGTGGTACTATCGAAGAGAAAGGAGCAGTAGTCTGCGAGAGGTAAGAGGCATGTTTTGACGACTTTTATGGCATTTTGTTTGTTCAGAAGGGTTCATACTTTTCTAAAGAGGTATAATTTATTGTATAACTTTTTGTTAATTTCATTTGTATGTTTTTCGAATTTCAGGTTTTAATCAACATAGGCACCGAGGTAGTTCATACAATCAGTACATGCAATGGATTGATCTCCCATATAAATGGCGGATCTCTTGGTCATTCCGAGTTTCCTTTTATTACCGTGATAGACTATTTTCGTTTTTGATATATTTACCATTAGTCTGTTTGCCGTATACCACTGGAATGCTGAGTTCAGGTCAGACCGTAATTGTGCTTCGGCCTCTCAGATTTGGATTGGAACTCACAATGACCAAGTCGTCTGTATAATGATACATTTACAGTGTGTGATAACACTTGGGAGTTCATTGACGTATATAATGAATAGCAATGGGCCTAATATAGACCCTTGCGCGACTCAACAATTTACAATTCTTGAATTAGACATATGACCAGCGTATTCGGTATAGGTTCTGCGTTCAAAAAGATAACTTCTGAACCAGTGTACTAGGTTTGGTCCCAGAATTCTGTTTAATGATACTCTCATGATACAACGGGTTATGTTTTTTCTCCAACATTCCTGATCTGACCTGTTTGCTCAATTGTACAGATGAATAATATATCAAAAGGAAGTTTCCTCAGATATGGAAATATACACTTTATCAAATAATAACTATCTAGAGATATGGCTTCTTTTCTCCTCATACCACTCTAAACATTCTCTAAAATAATTTCACAATTATCAATTCATGCAACATGAACATACAATTAATCTGATTGGATAATCTTGGATATAAAGTTTTGACTTGACTAAGGTAAATATCATAAAAAATATGCATTTAATAAGGTACATGGCCTTGTAAATCAATAGATACTGTGAAAATATTTCCATCTTTTTTCTAATTTTCCCAAGTTATTTGATTTGTTTCTAATGCAACAGAGTCATTTAGTTATTTGAACACGACAGAAAATCAATACCAAAGCTATGAAAACAATTTTCATATCATTGATACTCTGACTCGTTTTTAGAAGTTGTCAGTTCATTTTGATGTATGATACAATAAACCTTACTTTATCTTTTTAGTAAGCAGGTGCAGGAACCCAATATGGGACCTTCACAGCTTTATCGCAGATCCACAATATTGCAGTCTCCAGGATGATTTTGCATGGTGCTCATACTTACTGGTGGTATGAGTGTGGGTTTTTTCGGAGGTTTGTGACAGTAACATTAATAGACGTCGCTGCCCTGGGTCCTGACCAAGAAAGGGAATCCCTTAACTACTGCAATCAAAGATACGTTGAATGCAGCAAGAACCAGGTACTATTTGGAAAGTCTAGCTGTTTCAATGTTTCACATTCTTGCCAATCCTATGGCTGGAAATAGTCAGTGGGAAGAGTACAGAATTGGTCTATGATGAATTGTCTGTTTGACAGACATGGGCTATACCCTCTGAGTTCAGGGCTTTAGCAATGGATCCAGTCGTATCATCTCTGGTTGCTGGCTGGCGCATTTCTTCTTCGTTTCGTTCATGCCCTCATAATTACTCTTCCACCGGCAGGTTTTGGTAAGGATATAAAGAAGACTTGTCTTCATGAGTAATACAAACAAGACCCACGCCATGGTCATGATGATAAAGTTCTCAATGCCCCATTCCTTTACCGCTTTGCTAGAGATTTTAAGTGACTTGATGCAGGATTCTGTCAGGTTACAACGGTCCAAATTGGTTATTTCCAATGATATGACTTCCAAGGATACGTTAACGTCGGCAACTATAGCACGAATTAGCTTTGATGAATTGATCAATAGTTCTGTGGTGTCATTCACACTCTGTTCTTTACTGGCATCAAATATTTGTGATTCTATATGTGACTTAATATTTTCCCTCCCAGCGGACAGTTTAAGTACTGTTTTGTCATCTAGGCTTGATCCACTGTGCGAATCCCAATTGATGGGAAACTGATGACTGCCAATTATCTGACACCAGAAGGTACAACATACACTGAGGAGTTTCATGTTGAACGTAGGTGTCATCAGGACAAGATGTTCATTGACTTCACACAGATGAAAAAAGTGCTTCCTCAATCAGGCGTAAATACAACGTCCAAAAATATCCAATTTCGCACAGTAACCAGTGCTAACAATCCACAATGTGATTCCTAAGATTCTTCAGACTTGAAGGATGATGCCGACTTAACATATACTCACAATTGGGTTCTCAGAGGCAAGGACCCAACAAGTATTCCGATGACTGCTGCGAACACGTGTGACCACTTCGACTCAATGCAATCGACTCGTGTTCTATTGAATCAGCACCAACACGAGATCACGCTCATCAACAACACGTGCTAGATTAGTTTGAAACTTGGCCCTAATTAGTAGACAGACAATGTGCGAATTTCATTGATAGCTTTGTATTCCTATATCAATACGAGAAGTTATGCCAGAGTGCTCGTCACATATCCTATGATATATGAGTCAGTGTGAATTGAATACATTTTGCCTTAATTTGGGCAAATCGTGCAGTGACGTATGAGTGAAACAAAGACACATTGACAGGTGCATAATTACTATTTGCCTTTGATAAGTTTGATTAGACTACAGTGAATGGACTTTAATGCAATTTTTGCTAATGAATCTTGGTTGGAGAAAGAGACACCGGATTCCTTTATTAAGTTAGAAGGTTATAATTTATTTAGAAATGATAGCAGATGGATTGACCCAGTCATTGGTTATATCAAGAAAGGATGAGGAGTGGCTATGTATATGAAGAGTATTTTTTATGCTGAAGTAATTGAAAGCGATGACATGTAGATTAGAAATTGATGTAGAAGCAATTCCGGTTAAGATAAGAATGAAATATAAAAAATTATTGTATTTAGGATCGACGTAAAATAGGCCCAGCGACGGATCTGGATTAACCCTTTAAGGGCATGCCTTGAGGCATCATCCAGCCCAGGGCAAATGATGCCTTAAGGCATCATTTCTCAAAAATCTATTAGATCGTTTTTTACAAAAAATAATGGAGGAACATTAGTGAAATTTTCACAGAATGTATGTATAATACCATTATTAGCATTTCTATTCAAAAGAAATAAAATATTTAAGATTATATATCATATCACATGATTAAACAATTGAATTATGGGTTTTAACGACTGTGTGCCCGTCCCCGAGCGGTATAAAGTGCCACCAGCACCCGTCCTCCAGGCAGTAGCTTGGCCACAGACACACATCCTTAAAGGGTTAAATGGCATCGAGTCAATTCATGTCATAATCGATGATAGTAATATTGGTATGAAAGAACTCTAGGCCACACAATCATATTGAAGACTCAATACTATCTTTGACTTGATATACAAGAATTCTCACAATGTAGGTTGTAAAGAAGGTACAGATTTGTGAAAGTACCATATCAAACCAGAAATTATGGGCTTTATTGTCATATATATTCTGAATTTATTGAGGTACATTAATATGCCTTTCAGGCCTATGGTGAGGGTGGGTGATTATAATATTGGTTGGCTAGAAAAACAAAATATGTTGGTTAAGGACTTTAAAGCCTGGTTAAAAATGAGAGGGACTAATTAACTGGTTAGTGTTTGGGACACTACGTCCAATTTCCTGGATTGGATTATCTCAAATATTGAGTACTTAATAAAGTTATTTTTAATTTGGGGATTAGTGACCATATTCCCTCCTTTTATGTGGTCGATCAGCAGTGAAAAACTGAAAGAATTGAGTTTGAAGGGATATTGGTTATTTGATGAAAACAGTTTTAAGGAACCTTTCAATAACCATTGACCCATGATCTGACTTTTACTTTAGAAAACATAAAGATGGTTGTATTAAACAGGCTGCTCATAAGTTATGCTTTTTAAAATTAGGAAATACCATTATAAATTTCAACAATCATTATAGTAAAATCACTTATGATGCTGTATTTAGAATATGGGGATATATTCAGAAACGGATTGCCTGTAGAGCACCTCGTAATATTTCTGATACGGATATTCATATAAACGACAAATGTGCCTTGTTGGAAAGAGAGAAGAGAGCCATTCGCTCAGTTACATGTACAAACAACAAAGGAATGTAAATCTAATTAGCACTAATGAGAGGTGTACTAGGCAAGGAGACGATAGGGTCTTTAGGAAAATCATGCCTTAAGTTAAGAAATATAGGGTCAGTGCTTTATATCGGGGAGCTGTGTTGTGGAATGCACTGGTCCACATCAATAGGAACATCGATACATATGACAGGTTTAAATATACAACTAAAAGAACGAGTGTGACCTACATTATAATCCCTGTTTAACTGTTAAAAGGAATGTCCTGAACCTTTCAAAACGCCTGAAAGTACAATACAAACTATTAAAGACACTTATATAAGTCTTTATTCGCACTTCCTTTAAAACACCAGGTCCTTTTAGAACTTCAGTGTTTGTTACATTCAACGTGATACTTGTCCTCCCAGCAAAGAACTTGTCTGGTGGTAGGATGATAATTAAGCACTACATCAAACAATCAGAATTTCTGCTATTTGTTTGGTTAACGGTTCTGGCGTATGGATTTTTTTAAACTCACAATTATATATTGGACCTACGCATTTTCAAAAATCCTCTGCCTTGATATTGCTCAGCATTAATGTCAAGGTAGAATGGGACAAGCTTTTGGTACTTTGATCGGCCATACTAGGTTCTGAATGGAAACTAACTTACAAATTTAAAAAAACACAGTCTAAACAAATCAGACAATTCTGCGTTGAGCTTACATGAACATTTCCTTCATCTTTCTTTACTAGACAACTTCAAAAGCTTATAATGTAGGAACCCAAATTATGGACAACATATTCTCGTTACCAACCTGACTTCGACTGTCCATGAAGCCATATCACTATTCGTCTTGTTGAATTGTTTATTCATAAGCACTCGTTGCATTTTTCCAACGCAATTTCTTAAATAAAGATTAGCATTTTGATGATAAGTCTTTCTAAAGGTGGATTATCCCAATGTGTAATGGTGAAAATGAATTTGGCAAAAGGCTAGTGAATGTATATAGGTATGTCCTTCTTCTCGGTATGAGAGTGCAGGGCCCTGGACGCGGCGCATGCGCGCGTGGCCACTGCTTTGTCATCAGCTTCACGCAGTCCGCAGAATGATATGCACGCCGGAGTCGGTCCACACGGGTTCGCTCAGTTCGCCGACCTTCAGTCGGAACGTCGCCTCCTCAAAGGGCGCCTGCATCTGCCCCCGCCCGAACATGCCCAGGTCACCGTCCCGCTTGGCGGAGCTGCAGTCGCTGTTATGACGTGCCAGTTCCTCAAACGACTTCTCTCCGCTGACGATTTGCGCACGGAATGCTACAACGAAAAGAGTTTACAAAATTTATTTGAATGCGTGACGTTGGTATGAATTCAGATTAAGGCAGTCGAATAGGAGTTTCGTCAATTATCTCACCTCGGTATTTTTCTCCATAGGATTAACGTTATGAGCTCATACTCTACAGCCGTGAGGGTATTGTATCCAATACTCAATGGCTCATTGGGTGCGTTATTTTATCCTTTTTTTAGAATTTTTTTTTATTAATCAATAATGTTATAAGGGGTGAGATCAAATTAAAAGAAAACACTCGATGAAAATAACGTGGTCGGCGCTCCACCGAGTTTGACCGCGGAGTATTACACGAAGCAAAGCTGAGTGAATTATGGAGCGGTTATTTTCATCTCATGATTTTCCTTCTAATTCACCTATAACACTAGGTGATTGACTATTCACATGATGTGTTGAGCAAAATTCTAATTTCAGTCGACTTGTAATATTATATTTTAATGCTGTCAAATTGTAATATGCTAAGCTATGTTCGGTAACCTTCGTCCTATTACTACATCCAGTATAGTCGCGGAATATTCTTAATCTGAATTCCTTTATCGTAAATGTCTTTGGCAGATATATCCTTATACATGGGCGGTGTAATGTTTGAAATAGGACAAGAAATAACAAAATCATCGAGGTGTATATCTGCCAGTACACAACCGTGCCACACTTAATATAGGCGCTTCTAGCAATAATACCCACCAGTTGAATGACTCGCAATAAGATGGGAATAGTGAGAGGGGGCAGCTCTAACATTAATATCATATCATATGGACGTGGCTAAGGGGTGATTCTTTAGCCAAAAAAAAATATATATATACAGGGATGTCAGTTGGGGTCAGGGAAAAAAGTGGAAATATTTTTCATGTGGATTTTTCTGCCACAGAGAGACTGAGAAAACATGGATAAAATGTCCCTGTCTGTCACGGCATGGGGCTGAGGGTCTGTTGGGAGTTTCAAACCACTGTTATATTGGTGTTACTGAGGCTAAATCTATATCATATTTGTTTGACGTAAGGAAAGAAATTACATATACTGAATATGAAAAAGTGGATTTCCACGGAAAAGTGGAAAACTGACATCTCTGTAATATATGTATATCAGTTGAAACGAGAGACTATGTGTTTCTTAATTTACAAACATATATGATTGTAGATCTAACAAAACATAACAGCTGCATATATGGCGGAGCGTGAGGAGGGGCTGCTGAGGGCTCACCTTGCAGCTCCTGCAGGGCTTGCTCCTTGCTCTTGGTGATGTTGTCCTGTCGCCATGAGGCCGGACGCCGCGACTCGCGGTGCTTGACGAGCAGGTGAGACGCGCGAACCTCGTCCATGTTGGCTTTAGGTGCAGGGCCTATCGGCAGTTCCCACTGACTCTCCTTCGTGTTCTTGTTCAAGTAGTACACGCGACCTACACGAAAACAGTAAAATATTGGTAGATGATGTAATAAGAATGGATAAAAGGAAATTCCTTTATTATACTGTCATGTAATGCTCATTGTTGGTAGTAGTAGGGGATTATAATCTCATATGTATGACAAATCGGAGATAAAGTAATTTTGTTCTATTTGTATGTGTAGTTTAACGTCCAATTTGTTCAACTAGACTTAAAATATACATATATGTTCATGTATTCTTATTGTATCTTTAGGAGGATATTTAAAAAAAAAATCAAAGTGTTCAACAGTTGAACTGAAAGGTTTAAGTGTTTTTTTCTGCCAGATATAATGCTATTCAATGATTCTTTGCATTATTTTATCCCTTTTTTTGTACAAAAACGCAGAAAGATTTGTCTACATGAAACACACATCTAATGATTTCAAAAAGTCTTTATAGTAGACCACGCAATGAAAACCCATCATTCAGCATGATGCTACCATTTCAATGTCAGAAACAAATGCATAACCGTGACGTTATCAGCTATATTTACCATTCATAAGTATCGTAAATTACCTATATAAATCATGCAAATATATGTCTATTTTACATGGTTGGCGGACAAACTGGACGAATCATTATATTTCATTCATTTGGTATCAGAATAGCTCACAAAGAGTTAGTTTGAATTGATAAATGTAAATATCAAAAAGTGACCAGGTGGTGCCACTGCTAATTGTCGGATATTCTTTTATGTATCAGGTGTCTGTGATTTGTGGACTACCTCCTCTGGCTTTCCCATTTATCATACACCTGTGCATATTGTTTTTATACTGACCTCTGTTCCATAGATCATAAAAATCCTGAACGGCCTACTGTGCTGTAATCTGTTATACAGACCAGGTCTGCATGCCAAAAATTACCGTGAATGGCGATTACAGGTAAATACTTAGGAATTTAAAATATTTCACGGACTATCAGGCGTTTAATCTGTGAACTGTTAGTCGTTCACAGACTCGAAAATATGCCCCTCCCACAAAAAAGGCGTCAGGGCAGTTATTTGTCCATCCGTACGTTCGTAACAATTCACAGATTAAATGTCCAGTATGTTTTCCCACTGTACTATTAGACCTGTTCAGGTATATTTATCAGCAATGAGTATACCGCCCTGAGACCTGTGAAGGTTCCTAAATTGCAAGGGAAAATATTGCATATAAGGATGACTGATGAGAAATGTTGTTGGTGACAATGGAACAAATTCAGCCCCCTCCCACTGTGTAGCCAACAACCAGTGGCAGGGTAGGCTCTATACCAGGGACCTATTGTCAAAATGTTGCCATGGATGATCTGCTCCGACTGACAATTCTGTAAACACTTTCTGAAACTTTGTTTCTATCCCTTGTAGTTAAAATTTTATTTTATTTTTCAAAGGTGAGCAACCAAATAAGCTATCAAATCCAAGCACTTCGAGGACTTTGCCCCTTGGACCTCCAAGAAAGCACTTTGCCTCTGGACCCCAGGTTATCTTCCCAGATAGTCTCAGGTGTGTACCCCCTGCCCTTCCCACAACAAAATCCTGGATACGACTTGCATAATCCATAAAATGCTAGTGCTTCTGGGGATCCCTGATATTTGAAAGTATTCCCTTCTCGGACGTAAAAAAACCTGGTCAAAACTTGTATAATTTGAAATATCAAAATTCTTGGAAAAGGAGGGTGGAGAGAGTTCTTGGCACCAATATGCCTAAATGGTTAGGCCGTTTTGATTAACAGGGACCCAGTACGATAAATACTTGTTAACTAAGATATTAAGTCTTTATTATAAAATTACATTCCGAAGACTAAAAAACATGTGTAAAGAAGAACAAAAAGAAAACTGATATAACCTGAAAGATTGCATCCCTGAGTAATGGAACTGATGCGAATGTTTATTGTTAGACCTCAGAGGTAGTCAACTTTACAATAACGCAAGAGAAAAATAGGAAGTAACTTCCATATTCGTTTACTTCTTAAGTGAAAATGTTTGGCCCCATGGTAATAAAATAATATATGACAAAAGATAAGCCCTTTCGTGTACATTTCCATTTATTCTTCTTAAAATATATAAAAGTTTTGAAGCACGTAGAGTTGTAACATCAAAACAGAGGTGTATGTGTCTGCAGTGTGCGTATATTCCACATTTAGACTTGCTGGTAAGGAAAGTGACGTCCCACAGTGCAAAGCATAATGCGTCGAAAACCCGGCTGACCCAAAGTCGAGATGGTGAAGTTTACAATGATACCCTAACTCCTAGAGGTGAATGTGACGAAACCAAGTCAATGCCCTTCTCCTTTGGGCAAAGTTCCAAATTTGTGATAACGGTTAACAGGTTTTACTTGCATCGAAGGAAATAAAGCTTTTCATAGAGTTTAAAGCCTATATGACACCGAAATTGGTTCCCGATTCATCCAGACCATCGGCTCGGTGAGAGTCGGGAATAAAATTTCGGTGTCTTATACCTATAAGACACCGACATGTAGACTCTTCCCGATGACACCTCCTCCTTTTATGACCTCGTAAATTACCCGAGTTAAGATCAAAGAGAGCGGCCGGGTGCCGGGCCCGGCTGGGCCCCGGGCCGGGTGATAAGTACATATAGGCAATAATGCAAAGTTCAATAACTTCTGGTCTATTTAAAATATTCGAAAACGGTTTTCAGATCTATGATCGCTTGTTTCTCCCCTACACATCGATATAAGACACTTGTAAATCGGACCGAGGGATAGATGACAACGCTTTTTAAATGACATGCTCAGAATCGGTAACAATCGGTGAAAGTGCGTACACCGGAATATTAAGGTCGGGCAGAGTCGGTCATATCTGACATGGTAGTAATGCCCGACGCGTCGGGAAAAGCAATAAAATCGGGTCGGTGAAGTGCGTACACCGACCCGATTGATGCAGATTGTCACAGACCCGACGGATCCGTCGGGCAAAGGTAGAATCGGGCACAGTGGTCGGGTCGGTGTCTTATAGGCTTAACGATCTAATCATGCTGTTTGACAGAAATCCGGTTGTATATAGAACTGACACTCGTGTTCTTGTAAGCGAAATCTCGTTGGCGCAAGAATATTCTACCAGTATGTTTTACCCATACATTTCACGTGAGGTGACGGATTCAGAATAATAATAAAAAAAAAAAATCAGAATAATTAAACTAGTGGCTTGCTTCCATATTGCCCATGTCGTCAGGCAGGAAAATAAAATAGTGCCTGGCGAGTAGGAATTAGCCAAATTAGATCTGGCTTCCTATTGCTCAAATCACACAAGTATTCTGGTTGCTATCCATTACCAATTCGGTAGAATATAAGCATCATAATTTACAGTTATTATGATTGGCTTTTACCTCGAGGCAACATTGGTATTAACCGTACAGATACTATATAAAACAAAGGATTAATCTTACTTATCCAACTTTTAAATATGTGTACTTTTTGGAATCGTTGATACAAACATTAGCAACATTTATTTCGCCACTACATAAGTTTTGCAAACCCAAAAGCTGTGAACGGCTTGTGAAGCACTAGCATAGGCAACATTCAAGGCCCGATTGGCTACGGGCCCTATCACACACTGCACTGCCATCTGGCGACTCGCAGACGAACTGCAAAGCTAACTTCATCAATGCATATGATTAGTCTTGTCCGCTGGCTGAACAATGACTACCATGACATGGATTTGTTCTCATGAGTAATGAAAATACAGATATCATGGTATTGATCATATCGTTTGAGAATCGTATCTCTCTTTTCGAGGTTTACCAATTCAACTGATTACATTTTACTTTTGTGTGTCTTGATTTTATCCTTTCTGCATCAGATACAAATTCATATTCATTTCAGTTACTGAGTCATAAAGAAAGGGCCTTGAGGACTAGAAGAGTTTTCCTTCTTTTTCAGGCTTATGATTTCCATGCATTACTTATACGGAGCAAAGAGCGCGGCCATCCAATTTGTATATCATCATTAAATTAGACATATACGTCTATGAAGACACGGGACATGGTTTATGAATACACTCCGTACATTATAATATGACTGGATGAATCATTACAAGACCACATATAATAACCTGCTGGTCTGACTGGTCAATTCCGTAAAATAATATCCTATTTTTTCTTTACTGGGACTTGTTCAACATTTAAATGATAATGAAATGTATCGTGTACTTTTTCTCGTATTCAAGTCATATGAAAACCTTTTCATTTGAGGTCTAAAGTAATTACAATATACCATTTTAATGTATACAACTGTCTCGTGTTTCATTTCTTTGAAAACTAAAACATTAAGATTTATCAAAATATATGCACTTAGTCCATAAACCTTCCCCTATATAGGTAATTATGTAACCATTCGATGTCATGAAAGACGTTCACTGTCATGAAAAGTTGCGATTTCAAGTGTTCAATTCATCACAATGTGTACATCTAATGGTCTCATGCCCACAGTCGACACATCCTTCACATTTCGCTTCTACTTTGTCTTCAATATACCTATTTATTTTAACAATTAAATATCGTATTATCAGTAGTTATTTCTCAGAATGTATCACTTAATTCTATTTTTCCAGAAGTACATCTTGATTATAGGGTCTTAACTTATTTTTCAGAAGGGATATAATGCAATACGCGTCCTGCAATTTGAACAAAACTAGTTTGGTGTTTTTTCTTTCATATTTCTAATTGAAAATATCCGTGATTATCTATATAGTCTAGCGAATTCTCGTGTAGCTGCAGACACCGATTTCAGATCCTCAGCGCTTGTGACGGCCTTGTGGTAGTCTGTCAGCTGTTTGTTGGTGACAGTGACGGCGCTGTTGGATGAGAGTCCTTTGAGAGCTGCCTCAAGCCACCTGCAGAAAGTGGCCCTGTCGACCAGCATCAGCTCATAGATGACGTCCGCCTGGTCGGTGATCATGTAGGACGGCAGGTGGAAGATGCACGCATTTAACATGGCCGCGGTCAGCGCCAGGCCATGCTCGTTCACCAGAGCCTTGGCGAGCGCTGAGCGCGCCTCAAAGTCCGGCTTGTCCTCCTTGTCGCGGGTGGCTCGACACAGCTCGCCCAGGAACTTGGTGACGGACGCGTTGGCGTCGCGGTGGTCTAGCGTGGTGGCGGCGATGGCGCCACACAGCAGCGACTTGGCCATAGGCGCCTGCAGGAACGAGACGGGCGCCCGTTGTATGAACCGCAGGCACAAACGAAACAGGTCGTCCACGGTGTCTGGGTGGTTTCTCAGTCCGTTTGCTTCTTCCAGGATCCTGAAGGTGGGCTCGCAGAAGGCCTGGAGCATGCCCAGCAGGCCCTGTACACACCCGCCCTCGTTGCCGTACTCGTCCACCAGGATGCTGCCCAGGTAGAGGAAGCACGAGTGTTGGTGTGAGGTGTAGATGGCCACCATCTGCGTGACGAGCGGGGTGAGCAGGGCTGACGAGCCCTTGCCGAGGCAGCGCACCACGAAGCGGATACAGCGGCAGCAGCGCTCTATGATGCGCACATCGCTCTGGTACTTGGTGCACGTCTCCGACAGGACGGGCCAGATCTCAGCCACCACAGACTGACACGGGTGCTCCTCGCCATTCTTTGGTGTCGGCTTGGTGTAGCGAAAGATGGCAGCTAACCTGTCCAGCCACAAAGCAGGGTCGTTCTTGGTGCCTGCCGACGGTTTGGTATCACTGGCCAGGATCTGCTTGAGCGGGTCTATCTGTAGCATGCACAGCTGCTGAAGGCCCTCCGTGACCTTGGCGTGGGGCATTTCGCTGAGAATCTGACCGGTGCCCTTCAGTAGAGCGAGGGCAGCGTTATTGGAGACGTTGAAAGAGTCCACGGCCTGCACGATCTGCAGCAGCCCCGGGAAGTGGTTCACCATCTGCTCCTGGCACTGTGAGCATATACCCTGCAGAGAGGTGGCCGACGCGTTGGCCAGCGAGGGGTTCTGCAGGCCGGCCATGAGGAACTGCAGCACTGGGTCTAAATAATCTGGATGCTTCTCTATCCACTCGCTGAGCTCGCCGACCAGCTGGGTGCTGGTGAAGCGCAGCGCGATGTGCGTATTCTCGGGCAGGTTGAGCACAGCCTGCATCACCTGCGGCACCACCTCGCTCTCCTCCGGCCTCAGGTTCTTGGCGACAGCCGTCATGACAAACAGCGCAGCCTCCGAGCCGTCCCAGGACGCGTCACTACTCTGACTCCGTAAACACTCAAACATCTGCTTGAAGCAGGCCGACGAGCCGATGACGAAGACCACGTCCTTGATGAGTTCCGAGACCCGCGTGCGGAAGTCGGTGAACTCGTCGGCCGTGTTGGGGATGCCGTCGTGGTCCGGGTCGAACTGGCAGTGCTGACAGAGGGCCACCACCAGCCGCTGCACGTACGGCTTAAACACGCTGTTCAGGTCCTCCGAGTTCTGATGGTACATCACCTCCGACAGACGGTACCAAAAGTTGAAGGTGATGTCAGCCACTTCGTACTGATAATGCCCCACACAGGTGAGCATCAGCTCCAGGGTGCGCAGGTCACCGAACCCTTGGTTGGGAGTCTCCGTGATGGCCTCTAAGAACGACTCGCCCATCTCGGTGAAGATACGACAGTAGTTTATGGATTTATCAATATCCTCCATAGCCACAGACACCTGGTATGTATCCGGCAGCATCAGAACACCCTGGAACAGAGCCAGTGCCAACTGGGAATTTTTCTGCAGGTTTTCCGCTGAGTAGAGCGCCGAACAGATGCAGTCACTCGCTGCTTCGTGAAGATGTGACGGACAATTTGGGTCCATCAGAACGTGGAACGGCCCCATGAGGATTTTCGCGTTAATAATGTGCTCCTGGGGCATGACCGACATGGCGAACCAACTGCCAAGGCAGCGGAAGACTTTGCCCTGGAGGCGAAGGTCAGAGGCACAGTTGTCCCCACATGCAGTCAGAAGCTGCACCACCATCGGAGCAGACTGACATAACTCTTGCAACACCTCTTCGCGACGGTTAGCACCTAAACGTAGAGACCGACTATTAATCTCTTCAGGGAGCACAGTCAAGAGTTCCACGAGGAAGTGCAGATGTTTCACGTCATTGGCGAACTTCTGGATCAGGTCTTGAGTGGCCAGCTTCCACGAGGCCATCTGCAGGGCCAGATCGGCGAGGGCGAGGCATAACTGGGTGGCGATCACCGTCGGCGACTCCTCGGTAATCTTCTCGGCATGGTTCAGGAGGGAGTCCCGCAGAGACTGGTGCGACGTGGCCGGCAGTTCGTGGAAAGCATACTGGATCTTGGTGCGCATGGTCTGCGCGGCGAAGTAGCAGGATTCAACATCCTGGTTGAGTTGGAGGAGCTGGTCGGCGACCTGCCAGGCGTACACTGAGCGTTGAAGCTCGCCCAACCATATGGATGCTTTCTCCTTGCCTGTCACGTCAGGATTGTGGTACAATGCCTGCAGAGCTTGGAAAACCGTCTCCAGTGGCGGTGCTGCCTCCATTTTCACTCGTCCTTCTGTTCATCTAAAATCCAGAGATAAACGGGTTGCATGAAAATTTTGGCGCACCGCAACTTGAGAACAGTCACCTATTATATAGCATCTGGTCGGGTAAAGTAGGTATCAGACATGCACATGTCAGCTAGCTTGTAATCTTCAAGGCCTTTTCAAGGGTTGATCGTTTCCTCTGATATTCCATCCAAACTGATGCCAGGAAAATTCATCAGAACTAATCTAGGTTGAACATGGTTGATTTTTTTTTTTATAAAAATGCTTCATATGTATCATAACATCTAGGCGGCCGTATATATACCTTAAATCTAAACTGTTAATTACGAATACCACAGACCCCAATGGGGAAGCAATCAAAGTACCACCCGGTGTCAAAGCGAAACCGTCAAAGCACAACTGTTAAATCATAATACCACCCGAGCTAGCAACCGGGGGTGCGCGGATGGTCGCTTTAGCACCTAATGCATGGTGGCGTGGCCGGTGGCTTTAACACTTTGTAAATTTCTCTAGCCTTGTTAGGTGTATATGTAACTGAAATGACCTAGTTTATAGTTCATATATATTTATTTCCAAATGATAAAGGTAACAGTATACTCAAGAGAAATAAATTATATGGTCGATTCTCACCAAATCTCGACACATGGGTGAAAAAGGGGTGGGTCAAAGATATAAATCAATATACATGTGTATATTTGCCAAAACTATAGCACATTGATGTATTGATCTTGGTTTATCTCTTACAAAATTTGGATATGCTAATCTATAGAATTATGTTACTGGCAGATAATTGAAATGTTAGATCCAATACTTCTCTTATCATCCAAATACAGAATGCATCTCTTAATTTCCAAGTAAAATAATTCATTTTGGTATCCATTCAAAGGTAGGATGGTACTTTGACTAGTAACCGTCTTTTTAAAACAATGATTTTGTATGAAGTTCCAATGTACAAGTCTTCTACAACTGGTAAAATAATATCAAGATCAAACTAATGACTATTAATACATATGCAATTTAGGAATATAAATAAATATGATGCAGGGATGGAGTACGGTTTAATGGGGGATGCGTAGACCGGTGGGGGGGGGGGGGGGGGGGGTTAAAGTGGCTTCCCGATTACCACGACCAGTCTCGAAAACAATATCTTTATACATTTTGTACACTAAGTAAATCAACCAAATTTCATGTTACATAATTAGTAATACATCATTTAGGACTATATGTCCTTTCTAAGACGGCCTCCTGATGAATGGTATTGGAATCTAGTAAAGGATTACTGTCAAGATATATGAAATCGATCGAGACGACTGAAAGAATAATAAATTCACACCGGGTTTTTTTGTGCACCTTTCAAAAACATGTTCAAACAGGGACCAAAGCCAACAAATAGTCTTTGCTCGTCGAGAAGTTTGTATATTATTTTTATATACACCACTAGGAAAGCAATGGGGAAAGAAACACTCAAATTCGAGATGAGTCAGTGTCACAAATCCGACAAAAGGAACCGAGCATCGTTGTCACATGTGGTCGATGGGCGAGGAACATTCTACTTTCTTCTGTCAAGAACTAACATTCCATATCCGGCTGCTGTATCACATTTACGGCACACTTAATTACTGTGTAAAGATTCTGCTACAATAGCACGAGTACTACTGAATTACATTTGAATTAAATACAAAGATGGAATGCAATACCTGTGGAGCGACTGGTCTTCACGTCCCAACCCCAACTCGCCGGCAAATCTTCCGCCATTGATTAACTTCGCTGTCACAATTTAAAGAAAATATGGATTTATCACGAAGGAAACGGAAATGACCGGATAGTTCTTATACTTTCCACCAGATGGCAGCTCACACATTGACACAAAAAGTGTCGCTTCCTTTGGACCCTGTACGAACTTTTATATGATGTACAGATAATAAAGGTCTCGATGTAGATAGAATATAATGACAGAAAAGCCTAATTAAATTGCGCTATTATTATCATTGTTTATTCAAAACATTCCCTGCATTATTTGTTTGGAGGTTATACCCAAGAGGTATCAAACCAAACGTATGATGACCAAGTATCTGTATTAAATACTGACTGATATACCATTTACCTCTAATATTAATGTTATTTAATCAAAATATATCTAGCATACGCAGGAAAATTAACTCAATAATTTACTTTTCAATATCTGCCCCTGATATCTGGTGTATAATATGACACTTAAAATCTATACAGCATCAAATGTTTAACAGAAACTTTTTATATTTATAGAGAAAACAGAGCAGAAATACAGAAGACAAATTCTTCAGTTGGCATAAAGAAAACATGATGAATGATGCAAAGTATATAGGCATATCCCAAGTTTTAAGGTGGTTCCACCTAGTGATGTGTACATGTTGACAATAAATTTTGGGTCTTTGTAATTTTTTCCCCAATGTCAAACGAATAAAGTCAACGTTTCGTACAAATCATTCAAACACTATTGCTAAAATAATACATTTTGCATTATTTCATTTATATAGGAAATGTACCGGTACTGAAAATAATATGGTTTTCTTCAGTTCTCTCTTAAATAAGTGCGGTGACCTACCGTATCACATTTACTATATTCTATTCTCCGATCCGACTGGACACTTCCATTTCAAAATACCCGCAAATTCGCCTGACCACAGATCGATCCGCCATCTTGCTGGTGAATGCAAAGCGCTGTCAGAGTTTAAAATGGTGACAAACTATATTAATCAACCTTCTCCTGTGCATTCTATACAAGTAATAGTTGAAATGGGATTACTTACATTATTCAGACATAATTTAAATGTGCCAAACTCGAAGAAAATCGCTTGTTACGATGATTTGTTGACATCAAGTTTATAGTCTAAACTGGGGTAACCACATAATCATTTGATCTGAAATTGCGAGGGATGTCAGATTTTGCCAGGAGAAATATGTGTCTGATATGTACCAGCCGAGGACCAGCGAAATTTCCGCACTCCGGAATGAGGCGAGCGCTGTTAGGGTGAAGTGAGCCAACTCTGCAGCAAGTGCCTAATAGAACTATAATGATGAAAATATAAATCGTTCTTCCGTCATTAATAAACGGCCGAATTTTACAATTAATGCATTGTTAGAAAGCTGAGACTTCGGCCTATCTGTTGGTATATATATATATATATATATATATATATATATATATATATATATATATATATATATATATATATATATATATATATGCTATACCTGTGTTATATCTATGATTCCCTGGCATAGATTGAACATTGGAATTGCTTTGCGTAAAACACTAAAACATGTTACCTTCCTGTTGGATAAGTGGTTTACTTATCCAACTTTTTAGAATTTCTACTATGATAACATTTAATATAGATTTCAAAATGAAAAACTAACTCGGTGACCATCACTTGTGTACCGGTACGAACTACGTGTTCCACCACGTCCCGCACAACTATTGAAGACCATGTGTTAGTGTGTTAGTGTGTGGCCAAGATGTATGGGTTTTCAATAGAATGTGCGTGATAGTGATGCTTGACATTTTAATTTGTCCAAGTGACTTGCGGCGGGAAAGTTCTGCTGCATATTCAGATCCGCTCCGGTTCTACTAAGTACAATCCATGTTTTATCCAAAGATGACATATTGGTCCTGTCGGTACCCCACCAACTATGTGCTTTAACTAACATTTTATTTCATGAAATATATGTATAATATCGTATGTGAATTTCTCTTTCCTTGAAAAGGTTGTTTGCATGTGATATATGTGCAATTATGTACTAGGATAATTGATGAATGTACTATGAAACGACTGCTCCCTCGCAAGGCGTCCAGCCAATCAGATCCATGTTTACCAGTCACAGCTGTAATGGCGGCCAGAAAAATACTTTCACGTAAGGAGCACGAGTAGATGAAAACAAACGTCGTTTTCACTCGATTTACGGATTAGACTTGAACATATTTGCATCAATCGGCTCATAATCAACCCAGGTAAGAAAAACAACAATATACATTTAACATTTAGTCCTTATCTTTGCGTGTCTAGCTGGTTGGTCGGGTCAGGTGTGGGCGAATGGTCGGTGCTTGACGATCCGATACATGAGAGATCTGACAGGCCACAGACTCACGGACTCTGTACATGTTCTGTACCATGCTCTCACACCGTGCTCCCGTTTGTCACAGTGCAGTTAAATACTTTTGTACATAGCAGTTCTGAATGTATACCATTTTGTATAGAGGGTAGTTTGAATATTTAGAAACACCGCGTTACACAGCCACACAGTTGTCTTGACTCTGACAAACTCAAAGCTAAGAACTGCAACCTGCAGAGCACGAGCTGGAGTGGGCGGGGCCGATGATTTGTTCAACTAAGAGACAGGCAAGATTGAGATAACATATACAGATTGTCATACAACCAATATGTGCAATGTATACATGTAATAGAAAAAAAATTGTCTCAAAGATATGTAAAAAATATATTATCTGTGAGTTCCCGTAACTTGCGGAGTTATGCCCATGATTATGTCTTGAGCAAGACTTGAAGTTGAAGAGATGGGAAAAATGCACTTTTAACCTTTTTGAATTCATATGTACCGGGTACTAAATATTCACACATGTATCCATGATATCTGAGATTAGAATCAGGCTAAGGATATATCAAGCTGTCGCACACTTGATCTGCGTTTAAATCACTACAATATCAAGCACCCTTCAACAATACTATAGATAACGGCTAAATGGCCTCATGCTGTAAAATATATTATTTACAAATATTGAGATCTCACTCTAGCATAGACATATATTACATCCTAAACATGTATTGATATGCCCATGAGCCGAAATCTATCGCTAATTGCGAAGTAACAGCATAGCTATCCAATGCAGTACCTTATATAAACGGTACCTGGAGAACTGAGCCCGCAGGAGAACTGAGCCAGACGTGCGAACTGAGCCCGCAGGAGAACTGAGCCTGGGGTTGAGATTCAGATGTGCGAACTGAGCCTGCAGGAGAACTGAGCCTGGGCCCACCGCTAATTAGCAAGTTACTCTGTACTACCGACTAGACTAGTATATTCATATATATATATATTAGTATATTCTTTATAGGATGGAAGTTGTACATGATTTTGATTGTTTTCTTTAAGACTAGATCTGTATTCGCAAGAGCGATAATAGGTGCACCTAGCGATCGGCAAAATGTGTGACAGAAAATGGCATGTTATCATTTGTTGTCTTTCTTGAATGAAAATATAACCATACCAACTGCATTGCGGTATTTAGCTATTTTATGGTCGTTTTCTCGTATCTCTACTTCAATTATAAGCGAAATTATGAGTTAGTCAAAGATATTTGCGGGTAGGTTGGCATGACATGCCGCGATTCCGCACTCACGGACAACTTCGGAACCAAAAACGGCAGATTATGAATTGATCTCTTATCTAAATCACAATTTAGACTTACCGACTGGTATTGTTATGTCCATAGCTATTTACTAGTCTTTATCCCGAGATTCTACGTTCATTCTTCGTTCCTACATGAATTATTTACAGACTTATGATATAAATTTACAAGAGGGATGTTAAGATAATTCGCCGTTTCCCGTTGCGGAGTTTGCCGCGAGCGTGACATCGCGGTGTGCCAGTTTTTTAAATATCCTTAGTAACACGCTACTACAGCCCAGCACTGACTGAGCCAGGCTCACTTCTCTTGGAGGCTCAGTTCTCCTGAAGGCTCAGTTCGCATTCACACCTCGGGCTCAGTTCTCCTGCAGGCTCAGTTCTCTTGTATTCATATAAACGTATGATAGATATATGATAAGTCACACTGACTGTAATGCACATTCACTACCAGTAATGCTAAGTAGAAGGATGCTACAATCCCACATATGTTTAGGCCATTTCCATGCTAAATAAAGCTAACGATAGAATGATGTAATCTCTATATTTGTCATATCAAGAGACGTCACGAGTTTGAGTCTGAGTTTATTTATGCCACACATTTTGTTGGCTCCATAATTTCACGAGTCGAAGACGAGTGAGATTACGCAGCCAACAAAATGAGTGGCGTCTAGATTTTATCCTACCCAGTTTCCATATTTTTTCAGTATCAGAAAGTGGTAGCATAAACAACACTTTATGTCACTACCCGTGACATAAGCAAATCCCATGTTAAGCCTATGGCGTTTTTTTATTAGGGGTAGGATAAATAGTCATTATAATATGTTTTTACAGCGTAAGAACTTCTATGTAGACCTCGTCTTTATCTATTGTTGAAAGATGCTAGGATATAGTGATGATCTAACGCAGATCAAGTGTACAACAGCTCGATATACACTCAACCTAGTTTATATATAATATATACCGGTATATCGGTATATTTTATTAGAACCAGCATTATGATAAAGAATATATTTTAGATTGTTGGTGGGATTGGGAATACTTTGCTAATCGTTATTGATTATAAATATATCTAGAATTCTAAATGCAAGGCTACAAATCTAGTGTTAACCAAACCTAGTGTACAGAATAGATGTATGCACTCATTAGTTTTTTACTTCTGGTAATAATAGTATTGCAATGGCAAAATAATATCAAGCTTGAATGATTTTGTTTAGTTTTGTTTTGAATCTATATTTATTGACCAGAAAAGAGATGTTCGATGAAGTTAATCATCGATCTTCCATATCAAACGGTCTACATACAGTGCACAACTCAACACACGAACTCATCACATTAGTCAAATACGTTTAGCCTCTATGTGTGTAGATCTATATACAATACGACACGCTAGAGGCAAATGTGAATAGATTCACACGTACAATCTTGTTACTTTCATGTTTTAAATGAGAATGATACATGTATATACAATAATGATTAATATTAATTGAATTGAAATCAGGGGTATTTTATGGAATATTATCATCTTAATGCTGAACTGAAATATATAGGTATCGACTTGTATTCTTTCAAAATTAGTAGTGTTTAATACACATAGAGTGGTGTAATTGTAATGAACTATTCTAGATGTTGGACTAATTTTTACCTTAAAACGAAAGAACATTAAGGTGTCAGGCAGCGTTGTATATTGTATGATACCAAGTGAAGAACGCTATAGCTTTACTGTCTGATGATGGACGCTTTATACAGTCACAATAGTTAAAAGGGTGTGGCCAACTTGGCTCCTTGCCAGCAAGAAATCAATCGTGTGGGCAAAGCTCTAGGATACTAGTGTACATCGGTTCTGCCTGATGGTTCAAGTTGGTACTCACAGGCAATGTGTCGGGTGAATATCAAACATTTTAGTTTGTAAAACTATTCCTAAAACGATCTAAAATGTTTGACTATAGAAATTAAGCTATACGGTCACTAAAAATCGATCAAAGGTGAGATGTTGTTATTATAGCGACATGATACTAACATTGCCTCTCGTATTCCAAGAACTGTGTATTTCTTGAAGATAAATGTCAATTTTTCCCATCGACTCATATAATCTTTGGAGTTAACCAAATCAGAAAAAATCGATAGATATATGGGTAGATAACAATAGTAAACAAGGATTGCTTCTTGTGATACAGTCTACGGTATCTATTGCACAAAGGACCAATCAACCTTTCAGCTGACAAAACCCTCATGTTGGAGTATTGCAATAAAATGTATGTTATTGATTCTCTAAAACTGCAACGAATAAAAATAAGAATGACCCTGGTCACGCTCAGTGATGATAAATTACACAGTTCCATGCTGCAAAAGATACTATAAAACGGAATTCATATGGGGTTTGGCATGGAACTACTGCGTATTGTATGTATACAGGGAAAAACGTCGCTACCATGAAAGTGTGTCGCAGTAGAGGTATTTGTGACCTATATTTTCCGGTCTGTTGATATCCCAACAGGTCGTGTCAACCACCCGCGAACTGATGGTGTTGGTAAATCAGCTGAGACGAGTTCCTAAACTCCGTCTGGAAAACTTTCTCCATGCATTCCCAGTCTAGATTCTGCTGTGAAAGTAATATGGATGGCACATATGTAAATACTGATAAATGCTCGTTCGAGAAGATGCTGTTTAGGTCATAGATATGTTAATTTGGAGATTGCAGAGATCACAGCTTTTCGCAAGAACTTGTAGAAACCAACATAAAGCTTAAAGGCATCGACACACCGACTGTGCCCGATTCCACCATTGCCCGACGGATCCGTCGGGTCGGTGAGAATCTGCGTCATTCGGGTCGATGTTATTACCTTTCCAGACGAGTCGGGCATTACATGTGTGCCCAAAAACTTGCAAGACCCAACATAAAATATGACCCGTAAATTTATTCCCAAGCTGTAGGTAGTCTGAAGCCTGGTTGTAAATGCAAAGTCTTTCATTTTAGTGAGATAATTTTCTTTTTAAATTTGAGCAATACTTCCTTTTCTCTTATTTTTATTCATAATGTAACATTTCCCCATAGCATTATCATACATCCATTGCTCATTTTTGTTGTCTGCCTTTTTTGTCTCGGTACCATTTTACATTTTTTTTTCTTATTCAAAGATTATTTATATGTATCTTGAATTAACGGTCCTCTATGTCACATCTTCTTTTCAATCACTGTAAACGTAGTCCGAGAGACTTTGACTGCCTGGCGGACAGTCAGAGAGCACAACCGCTTATTTCCATAGTGAAGAAAATCACTTCCTTGGTTCTGAGTAATCCTGTCAATGTCAGTGCATGTTTATGCTCCCTTACCTTCAGAAATGCATAATAATTCCTTTTTGATGATAGAACTTCTGTTGTGTTCCTTTGTTTTACTTTTGGGAGCATTTTTCTACAACTCTTTTAACCACATTTCACCAATTCCAACTTATGTCGGCCATATTTGATAAGCTGGTTCCTGGCAAAACCCTGTGAAGAATTACCTGCAGTTTTGAAACCAGTTTTTTGTTATTTTTGGCACCTGCAGAATGCATTGAGATGGATTTTACAAACACTGGCTGTTCTATTACTTAGAACTAATGCTAAGGTAGGAAATTACTGTCATTTTACTGCATTTTGCCCCAGGAAACTATCTATCATAGAATCAGAAAGATTCAACCTATATTTATAAGGAAAACGGTTGCTGAGCTGAGATGTACATTTTTGGTCGACCTGTTAACATAGAACTCTATGGGTGTGCTCTCTGACTGTCTGCACCGCTTCACAGTCAGAGCCTCTCGGACTATGTAAACGTTGCTAATATTGATGTTAAACAAATCAACGAAAATATGGAAAAAAAAAAATAGATCCATGTCTTTTCTGGCTACATTTTTGTAGTTAAAGTATCTTACTTTTGGTGTATAGTGTTAATATCGAGCTATTAGATACAAACCACAAAGTCCAGGTTACCATTATGTATACAGACAAAAGAATGTCATAATCACCCCACTGTAATGAAACCATGTAGGATAATCTCATTATTAGCTGTTACTACTGTCAGGGAGTAATGGATGATAGTAAAAATAATCCAATCACATTCATTTACTAAAACAGATTATGTCATTCCAATCAGAGTATGGCCGTCATGGCCTTTTAAGACGTTGAGATGATTAAATGTAAAATTCTGTGGCAGTTCAGGACGTTCTATCATGCCCAATTCGTAATCAGCCACCGAGTTCATGCGAAGCGTGTGCAAGGAAATAGAGCATTTCATTGAGCAGCGATGCGTGTCCAATGTGTGAAGGGGAGGGGAGGGTGCCAACACACCTGTCCCAGAGGTGACCCTGATCGTCACACGGAACCGCTCTGACTCATGAATGTGGCAAAAAAGTTGTCTGAACTTGAAACTGTTGACCCGAATTGACCCCATAGACTGGGAAAATCATTGATCATCATGTATGCACACATATTTATTTCAGTGTAATCATATCAAATTAGTTGATTTTATCCATGATAAGTTATCATAGGGCCACACTTCTACAGTATGACACATCGCGTATTATACTGAGGTATAAGTTTTGATGTCAGCTTTGTACCTCATTATAGTTTACTGCATGATCTCGCCGATTTGTCCAATAGAAGATTATGTAGATGCTATCCGTGGTTGGTCACAGGTATATGTAGACATATGAACACTGCTGTTCAGTGGATCGGTTATTAGAGTGTGCTCGTACGCCCTATATACGTTACCTAAATGTTAGAGTTGTCACATATAGACCTCCAGTCTAATGCAAAAACGCTATCCCTTCACTCTATCTGTGTTATTCATTGAGATATTGTGAAAGGAGCAGGCTGCCAGTGTCTCAGTGTCTTGCGTGCTCAACTGACCACGACCAATCACTCAAGACCGAAATACCTCAAGACCACTGGTGCTTGATGTGTTTGCATCCCAGACGAAGGCAGTTGACAGATGCAGAAATAGCAAGTTGACTGGGTGCAAATGGGTTACATATAACGATCCATAGATTGAACGTAACCAAACCTTTTGATTGTTATTCATTCATAATTGCACGCTCATTCATCAATAGTGAACATTCCATTTACTTCTAGTTCTAACCGAGGCACTGTAACAAACTTGTTCAGGACTAAAACAAATGAACTACGACCATCCTCGAATTAAAACAGAGTCAACGAGTCACCAGTTGTCAGGACGGGCCAAAAACTAGACAGGAACCTGAGCGGGTATTCCGAAGTTAATGAAACACGTTTGGTATTTCATTCATTGTCCAGCTCTCACCATTTTGGAAAATGGGCTGAAGAGCACACGCGGGCAAAACCTAATTGACCGTCAGGCAATTGGAGCCATTAGGCAGACGGCCACCACACTGTTTACTGCTGGTTACTAGAGTGCCTCTAGCCAGGCCCACCCCGACTCACTGGGCACCAGCACCGGAAGTGACGTGCCTGAAGTGATCAGGCTCATCAGCGTCTCATTTACAGCACATAATGACGTTGGGACGCTGCGACTGCCATTTTGTGTGTACTGTAGCGGTACGGCGGAATCCTCCTTATTATTGTGATTAGTTCGCGTGCGTGCCGCCAGATCGCGCTCTGTGCAGCATAGTGAAGCGTTGCATGATGGGTCGGTGAATTATTACCCATGCTATGTCATGGTGGACGCGTATCGATACACAACTGGTCATGGCTGGTGCTAACTGGAGTTGTTTGGCATGAATTACGATCCTGGCGAAGTAGACTTGATTGTGATTAACTGTTGGGTGATAGTCACAATGTAATCCTCCCCAAATTAGGTACATGTATATGTATTACCAATATAACCCATTGGAAAAATTTGAACATCCCAAATCGTCCATCGGAAATATTAAAAAGTTGACGTCTGAACGATTACTAATTTAAAAGTTTGATTGTGACAGACAAGACAGGTTCAATTGAATAAAAAGATGAAATTGTTACCACAGAAAACACAAGGCATTTCTTCAGCACGCAGAGGTGGCCCTTGCAGGCCAGGCCGTTGCTCGTGACCTTTGAGTTGCTCCAAGCTGCAGGAAGCTTTGCATTACAACCGGTAGGTGTCGGCGCGACCCCTGATCTTTGTGGCGAACTCCATGCCGTTGGACTTTTGACCACTTTGTGGTCTTCTCGAATGCTGACAAACCACTCGATTTTGTTTATTAGCCATTTAATAGTCCCCGATATTTGTTTCTGATAACGAATTATCTGCAGTTTATGGAGGTGGTCCTATTCTAGGTTTCCTTGTCAATCTTGACACTTTGATACTGTAGGTGTCAAATGCATTTATAAGCACCAATACCAGCTGATCTAGAACGGGGATCCATCGACGCCAATAGCCATCTTGCATCCCTTCCTATAACGCCCATCCGCTCTTGAAATTGTTGATCCGGTCCTGAATGGTTCACAGTGATGTTCGAAATTGTATGTATCATCTCAGAAATACTGAGAAGGGTGGATATCAAGGGAGGAGAGACTGCTTTGATAACAGTGAAAATGTATGTCTCCTCAATTATCAAAGCACATGTTTCACAACAAAGCAAAGTTTCCAATCGACTAGTGCTCATCATAGGTAATCTGCCAGTGGAAATATAGCACTTCAGCACTGACGCCCAATGTATATGTCTGGAGAGTGATTGCCAGCACCACCTGGTGGCGCTGTGATCTTCGGCATCCAGCATTGACCTTTTGACCTTGCGTGGTTGAGGTGTTGGCAAGCTGTTGGTGGTCATCCTCTAAGAGGAGTGAAATCCTGAAGCTATGTTATCCAATGACGGCTCCCCTGTGAGATGGCGATTAGGACTCTCACGTGATCTCACCTGACAGCAGACACGACTCAACACCTGTGGTCGCTTGTTGGTCTCATGTACACACGGAAAAAGAGAACGCATCCAAAAGAGATACGTCAAACAATAATTAAACTAATAGAGGCTTCATAAATGGTCATCGGAAAATGGAGTCATTCTCGCTGTTTCTTGCGAACTCTGTTGATGCCTTCGTGTAGGACGTTTTTAGAATGTTTTCTAACGGCATGGAAGGAGGGATGTCCATTGCCGCTAACCATTCAGAGGAATTTACTGCTTTGTGGCCCGCGGGGCACACATAGTCCTCTGACGAATAATGTCAGTCAAATATACTCCCTCCAAGAATTCCTTTCAACCAGAATTTGCTATTGGCAAGGTTTAGGTTCGAACAAACCATAATATAATATAAAAAATGTATGCATTCTGAAAACACATCAATATTGGCATCCAGAAATAAAATAACATGAATTGAGGAGACGCCATGAAGACGATATGTTAACAGAGTATGTGCCACACTGGATTGCCTTCGGTAAATAGTCTTGATGCATTCTGTCAATTGAGCTGTCGATATTTTGTTAAAATACAACACATACTGTCCGACAATAGCACTATCTATATCCTAACAGCTTTCTCCACGGAAACTCCAACTGGGTTTGTTAATAATTAATCTGTACCTTCGTATCTAGATTTTCCATCTTAACGAATATCCAATTCAAAGATAGATCGATGAGTGTTTGGAGTTGCATTATGGTAGTAGGGTGTTGGGGTGCCGGTTGTCTTAGTACGAGGCGGTAGGCCCTCTATGCATATCCGATGCTATAATCATAATGAAAACCACACACACGTATACATGTATATTGAAAATACGATTTGATGCACTCACAGTTTCTGTGAGTGCATTTAGAAAGCTCCAATGGTAGAAACGTGTCCCATCATGTTTTCGTGGAAAACCTAATTTGGCCACATCATTTGTATGGGATCTGGAGCTCGCTGATTCCTGGTCAGTACGGAGGGATCGATTGTGCCGTGCTCTCTACTGGTTGTGGGTTGAGCGTAGCACTACAAAGATATTCTTCTTTGTATTGTTGGTTGCTCGTGACTCAACCCGTATATCTCTTCCACAAACAGCCTACAAGGTCGTCTTTTCATGGCAAAAAAAGAACCCTAAAACAATTGCATTTCGTGAGAAACCTGTTTGTGACCACAACAAAATCTGACAAATACTAAACCGGACATTCATCATCCGTTCATGGATTTAACATTCACACATCGTTTTTACCAATGACTTCTAACGTGAGTGTGGATAGATATACTTTGGTGTGTTTGAGTTGGCACACGGTCGCAATGTATGGCTTTAGATGTCTCATAGTTTGAGTTCATAGAGGAGAAGATCACGGACGGGGTAGGGGGAGGGGTAAGAATATAATGTCATTCACTTATACGAATAATTTCATCAGAGGTGAAAGTGCTAACGCAAATGATTTGCCTGACGCGTGTCTATACCCCACACAACAGACATAAAAAATGTATATCCAAGTCACAACAACAGAGTCGTTACAGCTATAATGATCTATAACTCAAGAAATTCATATTCATTCATACCAATACGGTTCAGAGGTGAATAAAAGAATTCAAAGCCTCACCTTTGTAACAGGTCGGATCTAATTTCTTAGGCAAAACCCGCACCATCTATGTTGCAATGGGTGAATCTTGACTTGACTGAAGGGATCACGACTGAAATATTTGAAAAAAACACCATTGAAATTGGTGACACTTGTTGGAGAGGTACAGACGTGAATTTGTTGACGTTCTTAAAGTCAGACCTTAACGGTCTGTCAAGTGTAACCCACAACCAGGGGAGGAATATGAAAATGGTCGAGGGGGCTTTCAGGAGGTGGGCGTTACAAGCTGGCGTCAGGAGATAGCGTCTTTAGGTGGTGTCAGGAGGTGGTGCTATGAATGAGAATAGCCAGAGGCCTGTTCTGAGAAAAAAATCATAACTGTCTTCATTAATCTCGAGCCATTGAAGTAGCTTACTGCTTTGATCAGCAATAAAAAGTAGATTGTTGAATTCGGATATATATGGCATCCATAGGTATTCTAGGAAATATGTGCAAGATTGAATTTAGGATTTCTGATGAATTTAGGAATGGGCACCAGCTCTAGTCTCTACGTGTGTTCTTGTGAGTGTGTGTCAGAATCATGCCTGGTGTTACACAGGTCAGCTGTATGATTACCGTCTGGGCCAGCCAGTACACCGAGCTGGAGCATACCATTTACTGAACAGGGCACATGGTGCAATGGTAACCAATTACAACTAATGTTAAAGAGAATGAGGCCTTACAATGGAGGATAGGCAACAGTAGTCATAAACCTACCAGCTTATCCACGAAGTTGAATCCATCAGTTATATGAAATACAGTCTTAAGGATATAGCCGGAAGATGGATACTTGTTTTAAGCACCCTCAGTCGCGTAAGTGTGTAATGTATACAATCTATATCATAACATACCATCCAGACCAGTTCAACACATCAACGAGTGTGCTGGTTGGATACATACAGTATTACTATCAGCACTATACCTCTAGTGAGGAGCCTCCAGTGGCCTACTGTTACTGTACTGAAATATGTCGTCTGGTGTGGGTGTACCCTACCCTCGGTGTTGTCGGGGGCAGCGGGTGGTATTTACCTCTGTTAACCCTCTCCCCTTCCTCTACCTGACTCATCACCTGCTGGTAGTGACACACAGTGCCCGTCAGTCGCCAGGTATGTCCACTCAGAAAGTTAAAAAAGAGAACACGGAAGATCATACCGGAAAAAATACCCACAGCAAACAAAGTTGATCAAAACAGAGCCTATTGTGTGAAACAGAAACGTGTAAATAGATAGTGCATTTATTATTTTAAAAAAAAGAAGATTCTTTTTACTTTTAAAACTTTGGGTCTTCATTTGAATCACATTATTTTTCTTTGGTATCACAGTTTAGCCGGTCACCACTAGAGTCATATAAAAGAGAATCTTTGTCGGTTTGTGTGTGTTTGGCTTTCTTTTCAACGTGTGTCTTGTTTGAGTAGCCAGTGTTCGAGCTTCTCCCAGGCACCTGAAGGACGTAATCTGGCTGCTCCCCAGTGGACCACAGCGGCCAAGGTTCACACAGTCTAATGTAATGAGAAGAACTCTACATTCTTCTTGCCTCGTAATCGTTGACGAGTTGAAAAGCAGACGACAAACAGGTTTATTATATCGTCCGCGTTCCGCGTTGTCCGCCCCCAGGGAGCGCGTCAGTTCCCACGTTGCACCGGGTTGCATGTTTGTTTAGCCGACTCCAGGTGTGAGGGGGTCAGCTATCCGTGTGTTGCAGGGCGTGGTTGGGCTGTGTGAAGATGAGGGAGGTAGGATCCCAACAGGTACATATACACATGTATGTATTTCGAGTATTTTTTTACACGTCGCCTCTTCTGCCACACCGTGAGAATTGGGGAGAATGAACATGAATTATGCAGTCTGTAGTACTGCCAGAATAAGCTCTGTCCATCTACAATGATGAGTCCTGAAAGGACTAGAAACCAGAAGCAGCAACCGTAATAATTCAAATTCAAATTGAATTCATTGACAACCAATCTTGAACAAAGTTAACCAAGAATTCATCTTGAATAATAATATACTCATGCTCTTTTTATGCATAAATGCTGTAGCGTGAGTAAATGACCTTTTTTATAGGAGAGAAGATGTAGCCTACCATTAGGGTAACAGGTGTGTGTGAATACAGTATGTTGTCACCCTTAAGGGCAAGAAATTAGTAGATTAAATTATAGGGAAAGTTGAATTAGCCAAGAATGCATGTAGCAATTAGAAATGGATTGAGATGAAAGTACAGGAAAGAACACTTGTGAACGTGGTGTGTAGACAGATGAATATAGTACAGACAGAAGAGTTTAATTTTGATAAGACAACCGGAGATATGTAGAAAAGTCTGAGACTATAGGTAGAGATGGTAGTGTACATGTATATATGTATTATTACAGATATAATTGACATTGCATACATGCATGACAATGTGCAATGTGTATGACAAGGTAGTGTGGGAAACTTATTTGATATAGGACTATGAGTAGAGGTAAGAAATGGAAATGTTATTGCCTGCAGTTGAGCCGTGGATAGAGATGATCCTATCACTGGTATGGTGAGCAGTGTCTATGTGTATATGACTACTGGTCAAGTAAATGGTATACATATATGATTCTGCAGCACTGGTAAGATGAGCAGTGCATAGATGTATCACCGTTTCAATGTATGACTACAGGTCGAGTAGACAGTGTACAGGTATGATACTCTAGCGCTAGAATGGTGAGTAGTGTAAAGATGTATAGCTACAGGTAGAATGGGCAGTGTATAGATACGATTCTGTAGTACTGGTAAGATGAACAGTGTTTAAGTATAATTGAACAATTTGGATGTTAAACTGCCCAAACAAACAAACAAACGAATAGAAGTGTACATGTATGACCACAGGTCGAGTGGACAACGTAAAGGTATGACACTCTAGCAATGGTATGCTGAGCAGTGGATAGATGTATGACTACAGGTAGAGTGGACAGCGTACATATATCTAGCACTGGGATGATGAGCAGTGTATAGATGTATGACTACAGGTAGGGATGCGTGGGCCATGCTTTGCCCGCCTCCCCTCCTCACGACTCACACTACCTGTGTACAGTGTGTCCCTGGGTCGTGGCACACAGACAGTCAGAGGCCGGATACAGGGGAGGACGTGCGTACTGCCACCCTGTTTACAAAAGCACCAGCCACGACAAAGTGTCACGGACTACCAGTAACTCTACATACACACCTTGTATAGGAGCCCAGACTGCCATATCCAACCAGTGACCGGTAACAGAATGACCGCGCACGATGAACCCAGGTAAGCCATACAAGGATATACGACAGGGTATATTATAAGTACATGATATGTGTACATGCATTTAGTATCCATGGTATACAAAGTGCTCATTGAGAATAGATAGGGGCTCTGTAAGCCACTGCCCATTATTCAAAAACTGTCAGATACCTTAACCTTAGTACACGGATATCAAGTCGGTGTTAGACGGACTCCAAAAACCATTGTATACGGAAAATACACTCGTTAATGCAGATAGCTAGTCTATTTGTTTGTATCTACAGCGCTATGACTATGGTTGGAGAGCAAAAGGAAAGTCCCGAATTGAGATTCCCTATGATATGTCATTCCTAAGTAATTTATTCAGGAATGTGGATAGTAAAAACAGCAAACTATGGTTTCGTGGACAGGCGGCTTTGTAAATCACTCATGGTTGACCTCGTAATACACTCGCTAAGGCTTGTATATTATTGCGCGTCAATCCACTCGTGGTTTACGGTCGCCTGTCCTAAAACAATCGATTATTGTCTATTTGTACTATAAGGTGTAAGCATACTGTTGAGCATTTACTATATATGTATGTGCACATGTATTCTATATGAATGTGTACTACAAGATATGATATTCATATACTACAGGGAATATGGAGATATATGTATGCGATAGGTTATATCTGTCCCACACAGTATAAGATATATATATATAATATCACAGACTCTAGTATCTGTGATATTATATATATATATATATATATATATATATATATATATATATACCTTATACTGCGTGGGACAGAGGCTCTAGTATTTCTCTTGGTCGCCTCGCCTCCTCGTGGTGCAGACCGGAATGCTTGCATGCAAGCATAACAAAAGCGACCGGGGTGGGGAGTTAGCTCAGTGGTAAAGAGCACTGGACTTGTAATATCAAGGTTGTCAGACTTTGTTGATTCGGGTCCCACTGCAACCACTTTTCTCCTTCACCCCCAGCAGTGGTAGATTTACTGCTATATCAAAGGCCAATCCTCCTCATACCATGCCTATGTGTTGTGGGAAGTAAAAGAACTCTCACCTCAGTAAATGTGTAGGGGTAAGGTTTCCACCTAAATTCATTTCATAGATTCGATCACCACCCTTGTGGTGTAAAAGAACCTTGAGAAAGTCTGGTGAGAACCTGCAATGGTTAACTGGACGTTAAATCAAACCAACCAACCAACCAACCAACTCTAGTATCTATCTTTACAAAGTATGTGTATACTACAGGGTATATGAACATACATTTACAAAACGTACAGTATACTGTACGTTTTGTACATGCATGTTCATATACCCTGTAGTATACACATGTAAAGATAGATACTTACGTAAGGTATTATCCAGTAATTTCTATACATATTCCCCATGACAATGTATCATTAATATAAGTACATATGCACTTTGGTCATTGCCCTACCATTACTCAGTGAGATCTGCATTTTTGATGAATCAAAAGAGGGAAGGTTCAATTAGTACATGATAACGATACATCAACAAAACTATGTGAGTTGGATTCCAGGTACAAACTAGTCATAAAGACATGAATGGAGTAGGCAGTCTACGCTGAGTGGTGTAATGCTTTAATATGCATGTTTAACATATTTTATGACCGTAATTACAGAGCGATAAAAAAAGAAATAGCAAGGCATATCGGCATCCCTGATGCAATGCTGTCTCATCAAAGCTATCGGGATGGTGCATTTGTGTATTTATATCTCACGGGGGTAGCAGAAGGGGGTGGTCGGTGGTAGATGCAACGCTCGCTGTACACCTGTTCATAGTGGGATGCAAATCGTGACGTCATGTCGACAGGAGTAGGACTCAGGATCATGTAGTCATACAGGCAACATGGAGAAGAGAGGAGTGACACACAGCATTAAGATCATGTCAGCTCAGCAGAAAACCTCTCCACCACCAATCTACAAGTAATCCTGATTCATTATCTACTTGATTTTGATCCATATGTCTGATGTTGATACATCCCCCCTATAGCTGACAGAGTAAGATGTTGGGGAGGTGTATGAGCACTTCTTTACGCATACGGGGTGTGGACTAATATTGATATCTGTAAATAACACATGCCATATCTATTTTCGCCACAGAAGTTGAATAGAAGTACGTGCTCTTGCATCGAAACTTGCTATCACGAGATCACCTGCCTGGAATGACACGTGATGAAACAAATTCTTTCATTTTTTTTATAAAGCATCTATCCAAAACGTGACAGAAATAAAAAAATAGAAGCAGGAAGATATGACGAAGGAAGGGTTGGGACATCTTTGAAAAAAATAATTTGTTGAATCAGAAAGTTGTTTTCCATTATCTGGATTTTTTAAAGAGTGAGGACATTGGTGAATTCGAATATAATCGAATTTATTATTATGTACATAAACAGTTTATATAGCTGTATACCAGCGTGTAAATATAAAGATTAGAATATCTCAACACCTGTAGGAAAGATTACAGTTAATAAGTATGCATTTACGAATACATCTTTGTCAGTTGACTTTTGGTCGGGTAAGTGCCAAACGGTACGTATAAACTGAATAAATACATAGTTTGAATATTAGATAAGTGTGAATTACAAAGAGGTAGAGAGCGATGGGAGAAGAAAAATCACAAGAACTGTTTACCCATATTACGCAAAGTACACCTAAAATTGAGGTATTCATTCTGGGTAATATAGATGCCATAACTCCAATGGCAATATAAGATTTTCCCCATGAGAATCCGGGTCGACTTTCTATTGGATGGATGTCACTTTGTTTTGTTGCTTGCAATGCTGCATTGCCCTCATATGATTACATCCGGGACTGGCCTTATCCCTCACCCGTCTCTACCTCCGGGTTTGCTGTTTGGGAGGTCAGTTAGGGAGTAGGTATAACGTATCCCTGCCCGGTCCCCAATCTGGGTTTGGAACTGACGAGACTACATAGGAGTAGGTATAAACCCAACCCACGTGGCTCACCCACGACCAGCGGCCAGTGAGCCTGCATGAGGCATGTTGATCCCAGTCTGATAATGATGAAGTCGTCCGCTTAGACAGCCAGATAGTCAGTGGTGTAGTGCACTCTCTTCCAGATCATCAATCTCTATAGCGGGAACTAGACTCGCTAACTTCGCCTGCTTTTATAACACACCACATCGCTTGTTATCATGGACAAACCTGAAATGCATCCAAGAATAGACTGTTGGAAATAATTTCATTATAGTAGCTTCCATATATGCGCTAGGCAAGTTGATATTTCAGTTTTGTGAACATTTGCACTCTTCTTCTTTCTACCTCACATGAAATAATTAGCATCAAACGCCCACGTTGTATGTTTACTCCCTGTTCATTTTAAATGCCAGATACACTGAAATATGATTAATATATTTTTCTTTTATTCCGGATATCCTATATCGATTTAGGCATGGGGAGACTATTCAGTTCAATACAATGGTGCCTGATCTCATTAGTATCCTTGAAATAATTACCGTTTCTGCCATGCGGATAGTTTAACATCACCCAAATAACTATAAAGCACCATCCATTCACTCCTTGACGACCTTATATCCCCTTCCTGCTATATATAGTAGCTAAAGCATCACCCATTCAATTAGCAGAGGTAATCTATCCTAATTCACTCAGTGAAGAGCTTACCCTGCTTGTGCAGTGCGAATAGCTGAGTTTCACACATTCCCTCAGCTGTCGATTTAGAAAATCTCTTCACAAAAATTCATTTAAATTTTTTTTTTTTAATCAAGTTTATTGGTCTTAATTCAACAACAATGGTTGATTTTCAATTACGGCCAGTTAGACAATGTTGGCCTCATAATCAAGGTATCTTCCAATTTCTAACATCAATACACCGTTAATATGATATGAGGATGAGACCAAATACACATTCAGGTTAAGTACCTAGAGTAATTCATCTGTAGTATAAACTCATTATTATGATAACACCTGAAGCCAAAATACCGATAGAAACTTGACACTAACACAGAAGGCCTGGGTAACATGTACAGCCTTTTGAAACTAAGTGGATACTGCCGATACTGTGGCTGAAGCAATTGACAGAGGGGATTTCATAGAAATAGAAATTACAGATATTACAGAGTTGCGTGGAAATGTTTTATTTTATTTCTGTAAGAGTCATGAGGAAAGTAGTCATCTTAACTTCTTCGAAATTCAGTTTTCAGTGCACATAACGGAGATAGATAAGACCTTCCCCTCTGAGAATGGAATGGTTTGCGATACATATTACTGTCCAAAGCAGTATTTTGGCCGTCTCCATTTTGAGACCGAGAATAGCATTTCAAGCAATTCTCAAGACTTATATTTTAGGAATAGACTCCAGATTCTATCAAGTTCCTCCCACAAGCATGGATGCAAGTTTTCCGACAAATGACGGAATTCCGATTTTTCTTATACATCAGCAACAGTGGCAGTGTTAGAATATGATATCGATTTATAGCCATTCTGTTCTAAGATAATGTTATAAATCATTCTTTTCTTGTAAACGTTTTAAATTTCCGATTTCTTTCCTCAGCCCCGACTTTCACCCCTGTACAAGTCTCGTGAGGACTTTAAACTGTTTCTCCGAAAGACATCAATCTCAATTTGTCAAGTAATCTATAGATCTCACATGGATCGCTCCACCAATCATTTCGTTGCGTGCAAAATAACTTCAAAGGCGAATTACTCGTGGAAACCTTTGTCTGATACAAGTCGTAGACAAACAAAAGTCATTACACTTCTTTTGAATTGAATTTTAAGACGACGAAATGGAGTGTCAGTTGCCCAAACGATAAAATACAGTGGTAACATTCACAATTACTCCTTCATATCCCATAGTTTTCTATAGTTTGATGAAAAATCCCGAATGTTCTTATTGTGAGGAAAGCAGCAGAAAATAATATTTGTCGAGAAAGTATTGATTTGAGATAAGTCTAGACACCGTTCGGTCTCGTCCCCATTTCATTGTGGAGAATTTGGGTAATGCTGTTGTCACCACGATATCATTACTCAGTTGAAAATTAACCCTAAATTGAACAATAACAGTTTATCAACTGTTGACATGAACTATATCAAGGTACTGTATGTCTTGTCCTTGATACACGCTCAATCAAATTACTTTTCAATAACAATTTACGGATTTCTATTCTATATCAAGCTATTTGTTAGTCAAATCCTCCTCCATGGAATCAGTTAGAATATCCTTTATCAAACAGTAACACTGTGATTTGAATCTCTATATTTAACCACGAACTTGGTCCGTGGGTTAGAGTAACAAGAATGGCCCTGAAGCTATCACGTATCTTCAAATTGCTGTTAAAACAAGTCTTTGAGATGTCCCTTGCTTTGTCTATGCCCATGGCTTTGTCATTGTAAAATCAAAGTATTACATGTTGGTATTCCGTACTGCTTCACTTGGTATGTTCGAATCCTATGTCATATATATATATATATATATATATATATATATATATATATATATATATATATATATATATATATGTCCTATGTGTTTACACTACTAGACTGCTCTACTGTTAGTTATAAGGACTGCAAAAAATGGAAGGTCGTTGTAAACATATAATGAATTTTTGACGTCAATAAACTCTCCTATTAAACTAAAAAAAAATGTACCACCACCTTTCATCCACATCTTCCTGACGAGAAGCTGAGTATAGGCAGGGATTGCAATGCTGCTGGTGACGGTCGGGTGATGGTCTCTCAACAGGCCGGATAGGAAGGGTACCGCTGCCAAGAAGCACACAACTGCTCAGAGGCAGTGAGTCCCACCCGGCCGAGAAGCTGCTGTAGGAGGCACCCGCAGCACGCCGCATGTTACACCGCTCACGGCGCAGCGACCACGTGCTGGGCTCTTGCTACCTGGACAACGTGTGAAGCCGTGCACGAGGGACCCGAGGCACGTGATTCCCAGCGGTATAGCGAGCTGGAAGCGCCAGCCGACCCGAGGTTCCCCTTCAGTCGGCCTTGTTCTGGGACACCAGGATAGTATTTCTGATACAGTGGGTATCATGCTGTCATTTTAACACCTGCAAGAAGTATTTTCAGTCATGTTTAGTAGCAGCTATACACGGGTTTAGTCCTGTGTGATACCACCGTTAGGATGAGCGTTGGAAGTGACGAGTAGTTATGTGTTTGCGTCAGCCCGTGCAGAGTCGGACTCAAAGAATTATCTAGATAACTTGTCCCTGTGTTGGAATTAACGGAGGATGCACACATCGGAATACCACTGTAGCACCATGAGGACAAGGAGTGGAACTCATCATTCAGAGGATTATGTAAAAGGTTCAAGAATCGAGTTGGCTTTGTCATCTACGGGGATTTAGTTAATTATTCAAATGCAGACCTATGACAATGAAAACACATCAGCCACATGATAACCCGCAGAGTGCTATTTACAATGCTGTTTGGATTGTACTATGATAGTACGTACATTCTAGGAGAACAAGATTCACATGCCGTGATTTGAACAACCCTCTTTGTCAACTATATACCTGTATAGCCAGATGTAGGTCATTTTCCCACAAATAAGTTGTCAATATCAGGGTCCCAGAGTCGCACACAGAGATTTTATTGAATAAAATGACATTCCAGTATCATCTCCCTCCAGAAATGGCACCTGCTTTATTTCGAGCACAATATTACTTACAGATGCTGTTTTCCCGTGACTTGCATGTTTAGTTTTATTTTTCTCGAGGTGGTGTAAACAGAAATACCGGGTATTTGCGAACACAGATCGTTTGTTGCCCTTTGATCCTGACCAGACTTCCATTCTCAGCAGGAGGTGCTGACCCCCTCCCACTCCCGGCGGCAAACCCTTCTCGGGGTTCTTCAGGTCGGGTCTGGAGTACTTACCTGTGTGCGGGCCAAGTCTTGGGTCCAGGTGGTCCCTACAAACATACTGGTGCCCGGTCGGGCTTGGCAGGTCAAGCGGCCCCTTCGTCCCGCGCTGCCCAGTCAACCCACTTCTTGCCGATCATAACAGTTTCAGTTGAATGCCCTGACTGTTGTTTGCTGTGATATTGAGATTGTCAGTCACTTGTTCTCTCTTCCACAGAAAGTCTAATTGAACAAATTGGACGTTAAAGTACCCCCAAAAATTTTTCCACAGAACACGGACCTGTATCAAAAGACGGAATTAGAACAATCCTCCTAAAATATATTATAGCTGCGATATTCTGAATGCCCTTAGTATACGAGTTCATTCAAGTTTTTCTCAGCGATACGCTACGTTATCTGAGAAATATGAATTATTCAGTGGCACACTCATTACAGAATACTACATTATATAAACATGTGGTTTAGTTTTTGAGGTGAACTGGCACCGAAGTAAATTCGTTCAGGTCCTGGACACATGACACTCGTGCCAGCTGTTACTCTGGCTCGGTAACTACCCGAGTGGAATCAGACACGTGATATTCCGAGTTAGGACGGCAACGGTCAGAGTAAATCTTTTCATGGCTAACGTTTCAGGTTACTGCTGGGACTATTAGGAGTTTAGTTTCACCTCTGGTGGGACCATTACTGGCTGCGACTCGGTCCTGGTTTCACATGGTTTCGCGTGGTTTCATGTGGTTTCTCGTGAACCTCGCGCGCGTTCCTCGCAGTGGTCGCGGCACGTGCAACGCGTTCCCCGGTAGAGCAGGAGCACGGGAGGGAGGCGCACCAGATTATCTCCCATATTATTGCGGATTACCGTCACTGATACAAGGGGATTAGTCCTAGGCAGACACAGTGATTGTCCCACGTCACTGATCCACCCGGAGCGCGCATCGTTTTCTGAAGGGCCTGGATTATCGGATCAGCGTTTCCAGGATCTGCCGGATAAACGGATGCCTCGGACTTAATCTGGATATTGATAGAGCGTTGGATGGGACAGAACCCTTAGGAGGATGTATGGATTTAAACGTAAAGTGTGGCACTGAGTAGGACTAATGAGGTTTACTTGGAGGGATTTAATAAGGCCGTCTGCATTGCCTCTAATGATAACAAGCCTCCTACTCGTGTCCCGCCATACTTGAACATTTCTCTGGGTTGCCATGGCAACCTCTCCAGGGTTCCCGTATTTGATGAAGTGGATTTCTAGTAAAGTGGGTCGGGATCTCAGTAAAGAAGCCAGTCGCGGCAGGAACTCTGACCTGACCTTTGACCTCGACTGGGACCTGACCTCGTACAAGGCGTATGCCAGGTGAGAGAGTCGTTTGTCTAATTTCGTGATCTCTAGCAATGTGAAGACATTGCAAGGTCTCGCCCGACTTTAAGACGAGTTGTGCGACTAGTTTCATGAGACCTTTCTGAATTCATGGTGTTGTTAGTTCCATCACAAAGTAACCATTTCTGTCTGATTTATTTGACGTAATTTCTAACATCCTGGAAGCCACATTAGAAGCCACATCAAAATTTCAGTTCGAAAAGTCAACCGATCTGCCATTGTATTATTTCTCTATGAATCAAATCATTATCTGTCTACTAGAGATACATTTTATAACTGATGTATTCTCTATAGTTATGAATACAATACAGTACAAAAACTCGTATTATCGTACTACTAGTGTCTTGCCATTATTGACATAGGCAGGTTTTTCGTGAAAATCTTAACGAAAGCAAACATTACTCTCCATTCCTCATCTGCATCTGCTAACATACGGCATTGTACTTTGATGTTAGAGGCAAACCAACATAAGGGGTAAATGTATATTATTACAATGAGCTATTGGTTGGACCTACTCAAGGGTAGGTTTAAACAACTGTTGAAATATTAATAGCATACAAAGCGAAAGCAAGGCGCAGACGTTTTGTATCTTGACTTAAAACCCACTTGTTTACTCACGGCACACAAACCACATAAAAGGTCACCCTGTTTACAGTTTTGGGATTATTCACCCATACTGCACACTTCACTTCACATATATATATTTATATAGTTTCGCACGTAGTTAAGTACTGTACGTGTTTATCTGCTTAAATGAATACCAGAGAACTCGCCACCCCGGAGAACCCGGCCCGGAGGAGAACCAGGCACTCAGTAGAACCAGGCCCCGCTATTATGATATGTTATGTTTTAAGGTAATTGTATACATAAAGTATATGATATAGTAAAACTTCGTTATAACAAACTTATAGGGACAGAAGAACATACTTTGTTGTATCTTTGTTAAATCTTATTTATATTTATTTTTGAATTCTATAACTGATTCAAGTAGCAATTACAAAGAGAGACTGGAACCAAGTCTTAGTTATAAAGAAATTTTACTGTATAAGATAGTTTTGTGTTCTCCTAGAAAATCCGGTGCCGAGTTCTCCTGTTACCCTCGTGAATGCATACTTACACCTAATGTAAGGCTGTATTTTGTATTGTTGCAATTTTACTGCACAACCATTGAAACGAATGTTAAGCGGTATTCATTATGATAAAGAATAGAGTGGATGTCTTTTTGTTCATCTCTGATCAATTCTCTGATACGATATTATATGTATGAACTCGTAGATATATTCGACTAGTCCCTTTGATTAAAACAACCTCTGACAACTGTCCATCATAAAGCTCGGACAAAAGATAGACCATGTTACAGACTATCCTTGGTATTCAAGTTAAACTGACATTTAGAACAAACGCTACTAAGTTTTTGATTAGTTGTCTGTAGAACTGAAACTAATCTTGTTATAAAATGGAGCATATCTATAAGAATATAGAGCTCGAATTTCTGTCGATCAGCTAGTTTGTTCTACAGGCCAATCACTGTCGTAAACCCACCATGATCATTTGACTTAATTTTTTTTACAAATGAGAGGAAAATAAAGAAATAGTTTTATGTCTCGCCGCATTCTCGATCACGCGCAATGGCCATAAAGTGAATTCAGCGAATGTCATTGTAAAGGCAGTGACCGACATTCAAGTATGTAAGTCTACATTAAAAAAAACCTTCTTCTGGTTTAAATAGCGCAGCAAATAGAAGCAAGCACATAGACACACATGGGTTTCACACACCAGGTGCTGAGAATTCCCTCACAAAAAGATCTCCTGAAGTAAGCTGTGACACACTTGTGTTCCAATGGAAGCGTTTTGAAGTTATACACATTGCTGTTTCCTCGAAGTAGTAGACATTATGGATGTGATGAAATGCAGATTACCTTCTATACCGTTTTTTCTTCAATAAAATTGTATGGCTATTCAAAGCAACTCATCAAAGTATTTGGATTGTACTTTTATGAGAAATTGATTTAGGCTTGAAGCGTTGTTCAATGGATTTTGATATATTGGGTATAGATCTTAGTAATGACCCCTCTCTCGCAAACTGATTATTGGTAATCATCCTACCATGATTTTGATTTCAGTGGCCAGTAATTATAGGTTTTTATATGGTAACAGTTATGGATTTATAACTGACAGTCTAGTCAAAATTTGTGATATTTATATTTCTAGACATGTTCCTTCCTGCAAAAGGGAGCAATCCGTTCACTTCGTCTTCCGAGAGAATTTTTGTAAATCTAGATAGGTCAATCAATTTAGAGTCGTATGACAGTATTATTGAATATATCATCAATTCACCACCTTGACAGATGAATGTGTAGATTTGAAACGATTGAGTAAAAATCCATTTTAGATTGTACTGATTTTCTTGGTGTTTGGAGCCAGGGTCGTTTCTTGAATCCATTCTCTGAATTCTCAGGGCAGATATAAAACAAGCAACACTCAATTTAACGATCCGTGTGCTGAAAAAGAGTGACTGGCATGCGGTCTTTCATTTATCCAAGAGAATTCAATACGGTGTCACGCATGTTGCTAGTCATAGCAGAGTTTTATAGCTTTTTAAAAGCCACCCCAGCATATGTTTTCTTCTAATCAATCTATACAAACCAATTTTGCATGTAGTAAGAAACGACACATCACTCTGTTTGAGACATATGAGCGTGTATCGTGCTTGTAACGGTTACATAAATTATGTGTTTTTTTCTCCCGTTTACAATAGTTGTACGGGATCAAAGTATTATTTTCCCTAGTGTTGACGTCACCTAGCGGATAGATTTGTGAGTATACAGTTGTTTATTTTACACTGCGAGCAAAGGATCACTGCACCTATGAAAACTAGAATTCCTACCCCGGCCTCTGGGAAAATTTGTCATTGTCAAGCCTATGTATAATGACACATTAGAGGCCCTATTCTCTAGGGAAATCCTGATTCTTGTTGGTAACTATTCTTAAATTTTGGTGATGCAGATCCAATAGTTTGGAGGTAAATGGGATAAGGAGCTAACCGCATTATTTTTGAGGTACTGCCAGGATACATCTATTAAAGAAGAAACCAACAGATTCTGGTCAAAGTCGTCGTTCTTCAAGAGTGACATGAACGAGGCGACCGCTGAGTGAATATCACTTAGCATTCAAACAAGTTGGAGAACAACAACTTTGACCAAAACGAGTTGCTTTCTGTATTTATCTCACCCCTGTACATTACAAGATATTGGACAACACAAGAGATATACCATAGGGAACGGACTGCATTACTCGTAGGGGCATGGGGAATGATATCCCAATGCTAAACCTATGGGACATAAATACCAGGGGTGCGATAAAGGAGTTGAACATTGCTATAGAAATTTAGAGTCCACTATATCGGCCATCTTTTCTGAGTGATGTAATTGGTCAGCACCTGATAGTCAATGAAAGCACACCTTTTGGAGGAGACTGATCTTTTTCTGACATACTAAGGCAGAATCATAAGTGATGTATACTTGACTAAAACAAATTAGTCTCTAACCCACTGCTGATAAGTGATATTCTCATGAGCAGTTCATCTATCCGTAAGGGGTTGGGAGTTAGCTCTGTCATTCAGAGCACTGTATTTGTAATTCCAAGGTAGTGGGACTTTGTGGGTTCGAGTTCCACTGCAGGCAATTTTCTCTTCATCCCCTACAGTGGTACTGCTATATCAAAGGCCAACCCTTCTCATACCGTGTCATAGTGTTGTAGGAAATAAATGAGCCCTCACCTTGGTAAATGTGTATGGGTGAGATTTCTACTTAAATTCATCACATAGATTCGACCACCACCCTTGGGGTTTAAAAGAACCTTTAGAAAGTCTGGAAAGGACCTGTAATGATTAACTGGGCATTAGATCAAACCAACAAACAAAACAAAGCTGTTCGTAAAGAGATAGATAGGTAGAATTTTTTTTTCAAGACCTGAACGATCTTTCTCAATCGTTTTTCTACATTACCGTTCTACAATTCATTTTCTTATTTCTATAAAAACAACATTCAGCAGTCGAGTAATGCTGGGTATCGGTTCAAAGGTAACTGCGTTGTGCACTCCGATGAAAACGAAGTCTTTTTTAAGACGAACCTGAGCCTCAAGAGGGACAATCATTGTGTCATCATATTGGCACTCAGCCAGTGGTACGAATAAGGCATCACACCTCCACATTGAAAAGTAGCTTATACCCCTATCACCGAAGTGTAACGAGTTGTAACGAAGCGGTGTAGGCATATTTATAAAGTTAGGTTGGTGATTGATTATCCAATTTGACTAGGATCTTATGTGATCTAAACACGGTATTCTCTGCACCGTCACCCATGCGCGTACCTTTTACATCAGACTCGACAGGCACATTGCATCAGAACCCCACCTGTAGCATCCTACAGATCACTCTCAGGTGTGTGGTGGTGCTGTTATAAGCTATGAGGACACAGCGTATATACCGAATTACAGCAATCCAAATAGGTTACATGTCAGAATGACAAGGCACCGATGTGAATTTTAATGTTTCCCAAAGCAATATCGTTCATGTTTGGATGTGTTCAAGGAATACTACGGAGCTTAGACTGACTAAGCATTGTGCATACAGGTTTATAATGTTTAGCTTCGTGACATCATGCTGTTTTCCCGAAGGCGCACACGGATGGGCGAGGTTCAGCATTTTCAATAACGTAGATGGAAACTCTTCAGTTGTATGTCCTAAGAATCACCTAATAAACATTTGTCTCATAAAAAGAGAAAAAAACTAAAGGATATTAAACCTTTTTCAACCTAACCGACTTTGGTACACATTGAATAGCACTTGCTCAATAGTCGCGTTAAGCTGCATTAGATAGGCGAATGGCTAATGGAATATTCTCTCAAGCGCGATCTGTAGATAAAGGGTTATGAGATTTCGTGTTATTTCGTACAAGGTGGCAGCATTGGCGTGGAAAGCGACCAATTGTGTATGCACGGTTATCTAAGTACGTGTGACATATCAAAGCACCTGGGTATAATAAAAGGTTGTATGTGCACAAATGTCCGCACTTTTTCAAGGCTTTTACTTCCAATATGGTGATGGGTTTGGGATCTGAGCAATTTAACCCTTAATGCCATGAGGTTACACAAAATGTGGATTATAACCCACCTGAAACGATCCGATGCCGGAGAGCCTAGGTAGTCAAACAGAATACTGCTTCGACATTATAATGCTTTTTCCCCACATGAATCCGTGAGCACTCTAAATGGGAATCTGAAAGCCCCACTTTATTGCCTTCTGAAAGAGCTTTCGTTGTTGTTAGCGACAGCATTGTGCCGTGATAGCTCTCTATTTTGCAATATATACTATGGGATATATCCTGAAAATTCCCTAAAAATTCCAACTAACAGGCTTCCAGTGATATGCCACTACGTCTCCTCATGGCAGGTCCTCGTGTGTTATCCACGTCGCAAAGAGATAACACTAAGGCAAGACAATGGCAAAACTAATATTTACATTAAAATAATGCGTATCTATCTATAGCAAAATTAATCTTTACGTTAGAATCAATCATATTTATCTATGGCAAAACTAATCTTTACATTAAAATATAGCATATTTATCTATTGAAGCCCGTTCGCGGTAAAATAGACGAAACCTTAAAACGGTAAGTCAATATTGACTTGCAAAATGAATTATTGATCTAAGGCGGTGTTAATGAAACCTCAAGTCAATACAATTTTTACGTAGTAATGTCGTGACAATTTGCTCCACAAAGGTAGAGCTGAAGAACCCGAGTATACATCTATTTTGGCAGTGATTATATTATGTTTGATAACCAGTCAGTTTATAGAACTCTTGTGTGGGTACACCTTTTGGCACACAACACCACCTATATATATATATATATATATATATATATATATATATATATATATATACACACAACATGGTGCCACCTCGTTATAAACTCATTGAGGACATATTTAACCGGTGAAGCAGTGAGTATGCCTGCCCTTAATTTATCACATTGATGACGGGAGCCCTCTTTGACATAGTTTGTAAATAATGAAAGCATTCCCTACGAGAAGTGTCGTGAGCTCCCTACCGTTGCTGCCATTTGCCATTTGCGTTCAGTAATGACTCCACAAACAACATAGACTGGCCACCAGTGTCACCACATGGAAGGCGTTAAGGTGTGAGGTTTGAATGGCCACCAGCGTCATCAGCTGGAAGGTGTTAAGTGCTGATTCCACCAATACACAAGGTATAGCGAGAATTGTCTTGATTTAGTTGCCTTGCTAAATCTTGCTAGGTTTTGAATAATCGCATGCATATTTGCCCTAAACCAACAGTTTGGTTAGGCACATTTGCCATGCGATATGCGATAGGTTGTGGTGGTGGAGTACCAAAATTTACAAACGGTATTGCGAAAAAGATAGACATATCATTGTACGTGACATGTCGTGGAAAAGGATGTAAGACATATCGCGGCAATTTAAGATGTACCAAGATAACATGGCAAATGCATTGGAACTAGCACTTTATTGTGTGAGGAACCGGGAGATCGAAAAAGGTCATCATTTCAAGTTTTCGGAAGAGGATAGATCATTGTGGGTGTTTCTATCCTGCTCGCATACAGGCTCATCACAAGGGGAAATCAAATCTGTGAATGGAAGAAGAAAACCAACGGGAATCTAACCCTAGATCCCATTATTGGCATGGCAATGCTTTGCACGAAATCTCTTTTTAGAATCGCGGGAGAAGAATTCTATGAAACAGCTTTACATCTGTTTCTGTAAAGGCTCAATCATTACCAAACTGCTTTCTTTCTGTGAGCTGAAAGACCAAAGGCTGTTTTCAACTCATTATCCACGTATTGTCAGCACGCATTAGAGAAACCATTCCGGGAGAAGAAAGCCGCCCCAGGCATTTCTTCGACTGTTGGTCTCTCAAGGCATGTTCAGGCTAAATGTGGGGGTGAATGAAGCGTATGTATGTTCATGAGTTGAGTCCGCGTAGTAGTGCCCGGGTCCAGACACCCTACAACACGGGGATTAGAGGCGGTGGACCTGATTACAGATCTCTTCCAATACACTCTGTGTATATATATAAACGTCGGTGCTGCCAAAGTTAACCATTCTCATGATCAGAACAAATGTTCAGTCTCCCTCCAGGATTATTTCATGCAGATATGCCTATTTACTGGTTATTAATGGTATCATTCTTTTTTAATACAGGAAACAGTGGAGAGGCGCATAAATCTAAAATATCCCAGCTTTTTCCCCCTAGAACTCAGTTATATCATTGTTCCTGAATTACTCATGACCTTTCTTTATAGTGCCGCATTCATTATAGTGGTCTGTAGGTACTAATTTCTTTCGTTAGTATATTGAGATGTAAAAATATCAATATTCCCTGCTGAAATTCACGGTCAAATCTGAATATTTCATATACATTTGAGTGAATTCTCATGTAAACAAATACTGCAGAAAACATCTAGAGTGCCTCCCCCTATATAACACGCCCACCACAATCATACACAGCAGGTTTATCGTTCTGTCAGGCTCCATTATCGTGTGTGTGTCCTGATAGAGTACATACGGGCAGGTTAGTCACTTCAGTATATAGATAGTCATTACTCAAAATGAACCCCTATAAAGTTAGATAACGCACTACGAATCTAAATTGTACATTACATAAAACGCGCCTCATAAGTTAATGGTATATTATCATACAAGTTCGGTTTATGATTCCGCCCTGTATGTATGAGGTCAGTGTGATGCAGAAAGAAACTATATAGGCAATAAAGTGATTATATTAGATATGTAAAGTGGAAATAAAATAGAATTTTCTAAGCACTCAGATGATACAGGTGATAAAGCAGATGGAAAAGAAATAATAGGGATTTGCAGAATATACTGTCATAAGATTTTCCAGTCAAGCATAACTTTCTGACATGTATTGAGCATTCTTTAATCCTGCTGTAGTATAGTATAGACGTGACTAGTGGAAACTCCAGAAATAGACATTATCTAGCGACCTTTGAGAGTGGACTCCCCAATAACATACCCACAAAATATTGCTTCGCTTTATGCTTGATGGTGGGAATAGTCAGTAAAGGTAAATGAGGAAAAACATAGGCGAGGTTATATAAATATAGAAACGCTTATAGATACGAACTGTTCCATCTTTTTTAATAATTACTCTTGACATTTACAACACTGGAGAATCTTATCAAAGAATGGCTTATATTCTCATGGGGTAAATTGTTGATGTCAGGGTAGTGAGACATAGTGAGAGGTCGCTTAGTTGAACAGATTTCCCGATAGATTGACCAATACAATGTGTCTGGCAGTGCATTAAGAACTACTCACCTCGTGTCCAATGTAGGCCGTAACCGGTTGTAGCATGACACATAATTGGTTGTAACAAGACACGTGACCAGGACATTGATCTCTCACGTGATTGGTGAGAGTAAACATCATTCATTACACCTGAGCAGCATATTGTCGTGAGGCTTTATCCATCCACACAATTCACCACGCTCATTGCCTCTCCACGTTATATATAGGCACCAAGGGATTCGTGCAAATGCACAGAATTAGCGTGCTAAAGTGAAGCACATGGATCTACAATGATCACTGAAGCGTCATATGACGATGATTGGCTACTGAAATCACTTGGACAATTGCTTATAATGTCTCCCTGCTCTGGAATTGATTCATCAAATGGCCTGTCAGTGGCACTAATCAATGCAGTTTGGAGATACTTAAAGGGTGTATTCTCTCTCAACACATATCTTCTAAAGATTTGACTGAATATAAATCATTAGAAAATGCAGAATACCAATGCAGATTTATTAAAAGTAACAGACACAAACACGACTTTTCGGATATTAGCACTGTGATTGAAAGACGAAGAAGAAAAAAAAATCCATGTGCATGAGTAAACTGACGTTTCACAAAGCCTCATTCCTAATGGCATTTCCACCGAGAAGTTCAATATTTAACTGCAGCATTTAGTGTTTGAACGAAGCTTTGCCGGTGTTTTTTCTTCCGGGACAACTCTTTGTATAGCACAGAATACCTACAGAACATTTTGTTCTCGGCGAATCCAGATTATTTGCTCTCATTTGTACGGAACATGTTCACGGGGCATCGTTATGGAAAATGGATTTATTGTGCCATTCTGAGCGTTTAAACATCGATTTATTTCATTCTTATTAGTTTTAATTGACGTTTTCTTTTTATGTTAGTGAAACAAACATGCCCCTAGCTACTGATAAATACCACTAAACCATGCACAGCCCACCCATAGAGGCCAGAAATAGTTTGTAATTAAAGATGGTAATAGGGAAACAGTGGTGAGATTACATCGTAATGAAAGTATGGAATAAAACGAGTACATGTACATATGGAAAGAGAAATAACGTTATGTTTTTAATAAGGTAGTCACTGATGTATGACTGTAACAGCACGTGATGTGATGTATCACCAGTTTTTTTTTGCAGGATCATAATGACATAATTACTGACCATTCAAGCACACTCACGAGATGGCCAGTCCCTACTGTTAATGTTCACAACGTTTTATTTCATTTTTATTGCATGGATGAACAACCCATTTAATATTCAGTGATTAATATTGGCATGGTAGTTAACTTTTAAATTGTCGAGGGAATGTAAAAGTACCACTCAATACTAATTTACGATCAACTGGTTAGCCTACTCTGATATCAAACACGATGAGACAAAGCACATTGCGTGAGACTAAAATGCGTGACATTTTCAGGGCTCGTGATGGGAACTGATGTCATGCCCCATCGATTTAAAGACTTTTCTTAAATACAGTCCTCGTGTCATTAGTTTTGATCAATGCAAGAGCAATCTAGTATAGATTAGTAGTGGAAACCTCACTGTCAGATATAATAAGTTTGGGAACTTCCCAATACGCCAGTCTATTCAGCGGCATATATATATAGACAATACATAATGGTTTTTGGACAATCGGCTCTAAACCACGTGAGGTTGACAAGTAGAAATACACTAGCGTTAGCGAATGTGTTTACAACATCAACCTCGATTGGCTTACAAACCATCGTTTGTTGTATCTATTATCCATCTTCCCCAATAAATTAAAAACCACGAATGACCATATTATAGAGTGTATCCGAACACTTTTTTTGCTCATCATGCACAAAGGGACTACACATCTATTTGGGATCGTATTTTCCCGTAATCAAAGACTTTGAAGCCTGTAATCAATGGATTCTAAATTAGTAATCAATGTTTATGGGTTCTGACAGCTTAGAAACAATGGGTAATGATTTATTCTAGCCCCAGTGGGAACCTCGTAATAGATGGATGATAAGCATACGATACTCAATATATGTGATCCATATTTCTTTGTTGCAATTCATTGTTATAGTACCTATGAAGAGAAATGATAGTGCACTAGTTCTGGGCTATTGATCCAGAGAGATAGAAAGCAAGAAAACATGGTGGGACAAGGTGACCATGACAACATGCAGACACGAGAGATAAACTTATATCCTTGACACCCTCCTTGGTAGACTTTGTCGAAAACAACGCATGCTAGCTACACCAACAAAGGGGTTGTGTATCTTTCAGGGGGAATTGAAGTCAGCCTTGATGTTTTGGATATCATTCTTATATAGAGGTAATCCAATCAGACAAGAAAGTCTATATCGGCGAGGAAAGAACCGTATGGTCTAGGCACAAGCAAGATCATTTTCTTAAAGCAGTCAACATTGACATCTTCAAGGTCATTTAACTACAGCAGTTGTCGTTGACAAACTTTAAGTTATCTGACAGCATATAAAAACCCCAAACAGCTTCAAAACCTGAGTGCTTGTCCTTGACCTAGTGAGGACAAGGCAATTGATCCACTCATAGAGCAGCTACTTCAACCAGACGCTCCGAACAGGGCTGGAGAGGGCAGCTTCATCACAGTAGTGATCGTCACGTAATGTACTCGGACCATAACCGTGACACCTCGTCCTGTTGCCGATCTGGATTCACCACACTGCTCCAGTCCGTTATAGACTCCAGCCGATCCAGGTCAAGCCCATTCCCATGCATCGTAACCTTGTTCTAGCACGATCCGTCCCAAGGCGGTTTCACTCCGCTCCCGCATACCCGACTCCCTCTCCATACACGCCGTAACCCTAGATTGGCCGCGGCCACTGTCTCCACTCTTTTCCAACTAAGAGGTTGGTATGGTTCAGTACAGGCTTTGTCCATGAATTCTCACTCTTGGGCCAAGTGATTTTGTTCTATGTAGGTTCTGGGCGCATGAACACATAATTAATAATGAAGTCTTTCTTTATGGAAATTCTATTCAAAATACACACAAAAGGAAATAAATGGAATATAGCTTCAAGAGTAGAAGATGACACACTCTCTAACCAGAGGGCTAGGTCAGACGAAAGACCTGCAAGAAGAGTGTCAAACACTCATAGCTAATGGATCAAGGTGCCGCGGATTTAATCCATCCAGAGCTAACGTAGTATATAGCTCTGGTGGCCAGTGTAGCCCTAACCCCTGCTCGTTGCGATATTGATATATTGGCACGAAACGATGACCTATACCCAACCCGAGGGCATCATTCGCTCAGATACCCTGTGCGAGACTGAGGGCCTTGAGACAGAGGACTACACAGCCCACCAGGCATACAAGGCTCTTTAACTCCATCACGTGACTGGGCAGATTTATCGTTAGTTGTTTACTCTGGAGCTCCGGATTCTCCGCGTAGTGGAATGGAGGAGGGGCAAGAACTTAGAGGACGAGGTCAAATAGTTCTAGGTATAAATCCAAACCCAGGTCATTGGATATTAACAGCGAAAATGAGGCGGCAATTAGAGTTTTGGCAACATATTGAGTTGTTGATAGAGTTTTAATGAATCAATAATTAGAACTATAGAAATTCCCTAATGTTCGTAGAGTTGTAACATTCAGAATTGGATGGGATTTTTTTTGCGACATAACTGCATAATTACTGCAGAAGACAGATGATTCAAAATCCATTGACTGTTAAACAAATAATAGTCTTGATATGTAATCCAGAAGATTTGATTTATGATAATTACCCAGTGGTTTCAAAGTTCGCCTGATACATCATACAGCTTAGATTTATCATATTTTTTCCCTCCGTGGGCTTTCAAACTTGGATTTTAGAAATAATTATAATTCTGCCACTTTATTCTATATCTGTGACATGGGAAGGAGAGTGTCATCTGCATTCACCTTTCAAGCGGGATTTCTTGTCTCATCCAAGTGTGTTTGCAGCACTGGGTCTCGGAAAACATGATGTGATGATGTATGCACAACGAGCAACAGAACACCTCTGGGCAAAGATCTCTGCTACGTGTTCTTTGCCCCGTCAGCCGACTAATATTGATCTCGATTCCAGATGTAAAAACAACACCGATTGTAGCAGAGAACATTTCATAGAAAAGCTGATGTGTACTCGAGTATGAACCGGATAGGAATACGAAGTTGTAAAAGTTATCGCGCACATTCTATTGCATCGTACTCTATGAAAATATTTTCAATGAAAGAAAAATAATGGAAAATGTTACATCTATTGACAAAAGGAGTGAATCTTAAAATCGAGTATTATTTTAGTGATCTACCAACTCACTTATCAAAATAAAGTAAATCACGATGGAAGCCTTCCAGATTTAAGGATTTTGATCAATAATTGCACCTCCTTCCCCAAGGTTATTATTTATAACCTGAATTAAATCAAAACTCACAGCACGGTTTTACAAGGGGCTCACATAAGGAAAATTCATATGCAGGGTATGCAGCGGTGTATCTTTGAGCATCAAAATGGTGGATGCAGCCTCACCATGATCACATAGTCATGGGATTTGGTCTTAGGCCTTACCAGAGGTCAGAGAGGTCAATTCTGGAGGGGCGGGGGGGGGGGGGTATTTAGTGGTGGCGAGCACGCGACCATGCCCATCCATGTACCCCCACCCAACCCTCCAACCAGGGCCATGGTCTACGACCTACGACCCATACTTTGGATTCGACTTTATATGAAATTCAACATCCGCTTGACCAAAGTCTATAGCCAACGCTGGAATTGAAATCTAGGACCGCTTGAATAAGATTCAAGAAGAATTGTTGTTACCATAAACCCGTATTTTGTGTACTACCGTCCTAGACTTTGCTGTCTTTTGTCAGCACAGAAAATACATAAGATATATACTATGGAGAAACCAAACAAGAGTTAGTCGTGTTGTTGTTTATTGCACGACGGCAAGATCGCATATTACTGCGCGAGGCGATTTTGCTGGAGTGCATTGAATAATAACACGACTAACTCAAGTTTGGTTTAGAATTTATCCTACCCCGCCCATCTAAATTACTTCTACATTAACAAATGACATCATTTGTCAAGTGTGTCTAGACTAGAGCGATATTTTTCATTTTTCTGAACTCCAGACCGAATACAGTGACCCAATGTTAAGCCTATGGAGTTTTTTTATTAGGGGTAGGATAAAGGCCTGATCGCACCAGCTACTCGCCCAACACATCAGCAGCCGTTTGTATAATTAGCTAATCCGCAGGTAGCTAGATAAACATAGCAATTTACGTTGCGGTAAACCTGCCAGACTAAAATCCTCCATGCAACTCTCGGAGAATGCTGTTCTTCGAGCTCTCCTTTCGTTCTGAAAGCTAGCTGTCATTGCGGCAAGAACAACAAAGTTATTAATACTAGAAAGAGATATTATGTTCCTGCTGTTATAAAATAGTTCATTAATTCCAGGACACATGCGTTTCAATTTTGTTCAGATTTAGATCAAAACACATGAGCAGAATGGTTGCTTTTAGTGAAGGATGCGCACACGGCAGCTTCTGCTGATGCGCTGCTTTGAATACACATTGTTGATCTTTCTAAGCAGGAGGCTTCGCAAATGAGCAGACTTTCACCGACTTTTAAAAGCTTCAGTGAACTCTCTTTACTGTACTTCAGCAGGCAAACATTAAAATCCGCTTCAGTACATCCAGCTCTCTCGGGCCGTATGTATTTATAATCGTGGTGCTCAGCCACATAGGGCGGAGTTTCTAAATTAAGGAAATACAATCCCAGAACTATGTTCATTATGTTTCTTTGGTCCTTTTCTAATCATTCAGATATTTTTAGATATCATATAACGTGCATTATTATCAGAACAAAAGTGAAATCCCAGGATCTAAATTTATACGGCCCTTAAAAGGGCTAAGGATCTGAGAGTCGTAGATGCTCCGCTTAACCGAATGGTAAGGAGGTAAATAGAGGCAGGGAAAGGGATCCTGGCAATATTTTCTCTTGGAAATGAAAGTTAAGGCATTTTTTTCTTACTCATATCATCTGTAAATACTATTTCTAATGTAACTGACTATTAATGCCCAAAGATAGCTCAATGCGCAGCCCGAGATTTGATAAACGAAATATTTGAACTAGAATCTAGAGCTTTGGAATGACGCTAGAATGTAATGGAATTAAATGATCTGACAACTGAGGCGTTTAGACAGTCAGAATAATTGGTTTGAGGCAGCCAATTCCGTTTCACGTGGTCTCACCTGTAATACTGGGAAATCAAGAAAGCTAAACGGTCAGTGAAGAATATCTTTCTGTGACGTAACAACATGGCGTATTCCCGGTACTAGTCGGCACAGTCGAACATATTCTATTTCTTTGCAGTATAGCTGCCAGTCAAGAAAATATATTGTGAGCATCTACACAACCTCTTGTACCTGTTCCGTGGCCGTTACAGCCTTGGACATATAATAGTTATATACTCTGTAATAGTTACCTGGGTATAGATGATTTACATTATGAATAGTCTAGAGAATAGTTAGATTTATTTGTTTTATCTATGATTGAACAACATCATCTTATATCGTTATTTTCTTCATTTACCCACACGGTCATTTAGCATGAAGGAGGAAATCGATTACTGAAGGTCATTAAAAATTCTGACAGGATAAAGGTGATACTAAAATTATTTACAGTTTAATTTTCAGTTAAAGCAAAATGTTCTCTGATCTGTCGTCGAATATTTACGGAACTCTACCGAGGTTTGTGTTAGGTTTAGCCTTACTTTAAATCACAATTATAGGCCTATCGGCGTTACCTCTCCCCAACATAAGCACTACCTCTCAACCCTCTCCACCTCCATATTCCGGCTCTCCTGCAACTCTCAAACCACATCCTGCTACTCCATCCCCAATCACATTCCATACGCTGTGAAACCTAGCCACTCCCCACCACAACGGGAATCAGTCCCTCGCCCCGCCGCTGTCCTCAGCAGCCGACCGCCGCCCTCTGTGAATTCAGCCGCAGTCGTCTGCGCCATCAATAAGTCACGTGCGCGCCAGACACGCCCTGCCGGTCAGCTGCGCGCGCACCCGGACGCTGCCTTCCACAATGTTCTATTCGCATCGCTGGCTTCCCGTCACAGAGGTTCATGTGGCTGGTCACCTTTTAACAGTTCGCCTACAGCAGGAGACACACTGATGGTCTCGTTTACAGTTTAAAAAATATAGGCCTCCTCTCATTTGTTTCTTTCAAATACATTGTGATGCAGAAAAGGGGCCATCCATAAAGTATGTACACACAAATTCCGAAAATCTTGAGCCCCCCACTCCTACTCTCAATGGTGTACGGAATAGAACAAAAATGGAGCATGTAAGAAAAATACCCGAAAGATGATGACCCCTTCCCCATCCCCTTCATGTGTACGTACTTTATGGATGACTCCAAACCGATACTCTTGGTAAAGCCTACTGGAATTATGAAAGTAGCCTTCTCATATTGCCCCACCATAGAAGGACACTTATAGTAGACTGTCAAAGGAGAATCCACCATGCTTTCAATGGCATAAGGTCAGTGTGTGGTCTTTGATAACCATAACCCAAATCAGGATACTCTTTTGTTTCCACCAGAGAAGAATGATCCTGGGAACGGTGTAGGTTTGACCGGGCGGGGCGGTTCTTGGGTGGAATCCCCCGGCCGCCCTTCTCGGACACTGATCCAACATGTCCTCCTCACTCACGTCCAGCAAAGCCGCCACGGGACACGCCTGTGAACACGCGCCTCTCCGTTCCCTGATGGATGGAGAGTACCATATTAGTTCTGAGAATTGCCTTCAATTCAAAGCGCAACTCTCACCGAGGGTTTTCCCTGATGAATAATAGTGATAACAAAAATTAAAACAAATCATTGAATTCTGCTAGACTATATCCTCAGCCATTTCAGTTCTGGGCAGTTGAGCTGTAAATTTCGAAAGAGGTCAGATCAGTTCCTCACGATCTTATTAAGAATGCTTGGAGGAACTGACTGCAGTCACTGTATGCAGTAGATGATCGAAAGAAAGGCGGTAGATGATTAGGTTACTTTGTGGTTTGGTTTAGAAGGCATGATTACTGTCTCAGTTGAGGGGCGTCAAGGTGTGAGGCAACTCGATCCGTGGCTTTACATTTACCCTTGGGCCAGAGGTTTTACTTCCCACAGAAATATAACTTCAAACAGAGTGGAACCAGCTATAACTGCAAACAGAGCTTTGATCAGCATAGCTAAAACTAGAAACGGTCACACTCCAATATCTGTACTACATAGTTAGTAACAAAACAGAACTGTAGCCACCTACAGCTATAACTTCATGTAAACAGACCTATAAGCACTTATAGTTTTAACGGTACACATACTTATAACTACCTACAGTTTTACTGTTCACGGTGCTAAACAAAGCAGACAGAGCAATAACTAGACACAGAATTAAAACTGCATTCAGAGCTAAGATTCCACACAGCTATAAATATGCAGAACTATAACGCCACAGACCTGTAATTCTACACAGAAATGTGACTGCACACAAAGCTACAAACACAGTACAAGAGGAGGCTGACCATGAATTATTGCTTGGGCGCCAACTGATCACGTGTCCATATGGGAGTCACGAGGGGAGGGACGTAATGCTCCCTCATCCCCTGTAGATACCGCCTGATATGATAACATGCAGATGTCTATAAGAGCCATACCCCATTCATTATCCAAGAGATTGTTGCATGTACATAATACAGCAATATCCTGCCATAATGCCCACCGAGCATGTCGTGTTGTTAAATGGATGTTTGGATAAATGGGCGCTAAGCCCATAGGCAGACAAAGTGAATCCGCTGAAATCGCAGATACCCGTTCACAAAACACCATTTCCTGAGATAGATCCTGAGTACTTTGATTCTATAGGTTCCAACTTATTGGTATCATTCTCCAATCTTTTAAATGCTTATTTTTGATACACTTGACAACTGTCACCGTAGCTTCGAGACAGACTTATTCAGAGATGATAGAAGTAAACTACACTCCAATAGTACCAAAAGAGACCAAAAACGAAATTCTAGCCTCGAACCCCTATAGCTTTAGCACTAATCCTCGTTCTTACTCGCCTCCGGAAATGCTGTTTTGAGCACGAGTATCTACCGTTTTAGCGGGACACTGAGGACGAGACAAGACAGATCCTTACGATCCTTCTTTTCTATAACGTTTGAGAATCATACATTTTCTGTCTTGTCTATACTAAACCTCAGTTGTTTTCAAAACCTCAAACATGTTTGAAATATGGATCGCGCACATTGTCTTGTCTCAAGATGTCCTGTATCATTATTCATACCAGTCCTTGGTTGTTCTATCTAGTCATAAGTGACTGACCAATCATGATCATGTTTCCACATGTTACCACTTTGTGGCCAGTGGGAGCTCATATGATTCCCTTCAGGATCTTTACGTAGAGAATGATATTGTTTCAACTTAAGTATCTGTATAGCACATCCCTTAGGCATTTGCTGAGATATGCTCTGGACGCCCATTGGGTAATCGGGCACTCGCTTCCGTCAGGTTACGGCTGCTGTGTAATAATAAACAGCCATGAGAAGTATTGACAAGGAAAGACTATAGTCATGGGGAAATTCTGTTGTTAGAATCAGTGGTACGGACAAAGGAAGATCAGAAAGGACCTGATATACAAGAGAGTTAGCATTGTAGTTCAGTGGTTTTTAGATATCTTGGCTGCCCAGAACAAAGGTAAATGATTTTAAAAGAAGATTTACAATCGCCTAAATAGGCATTATTCTTTGTAAAAATGTCAGCTTCAGCCAGCACAATGATGGCAAAACATAAAACAAGTGCAAAAATTCCGATGGTGGACAATAGGATTTCAACTTTAACATATTTATTTAGATCTCTTATTGTTCAAGAAGAGTCTAATCCGATGTTGAGAAGCAAAAAGGAGAATTCTGAAAAAGGTTTCTTTCCATGGGCCAGGTCCTGAACTCACTAGATGTGGTGTTTCCTATTGACTGTTCGTGATTTTAGACACCAGCCTAGATCCATGTAGAAATGGGAGGTGACACATGCTATTTAGTCGTCTCTGATCTCTGATGCCGGTCTCTTCTAACTGGCCCGGGCTAGAGCCGTGCAGATAGGAGGCAATGCCTGCCAGTTACCTTCCCTGACCTCAGACGCCAGTCTCTCCTAACCACCACATTTTAGATCGGCTTACAGACAGTGACACATGCTATTTAGCTCTCTCTGATCTGAGATTCCACTCTGTTCTAACTGGCCTAGTCTCGACCAGCGTAGAGACGGGAGGTGACGGCTTGCCAGCTGGTCGAACGGTGGGCGCTGCTCGGGGGCTAGGGCTGGGACCGGGGCCGGGCCGGGGATGATTAGGGTGTCAACGCCGGCGCGATGTGCCCAGCTGCCGTGCAGTTTTGTGGCCGACGCTTATATTGATTTTACTCTTTGAGAACCGGAGAGAGGGAGACCGGAGTCGGCGGTGACGGCAGTGCAGGGATTTATATTGAAGCATAAAAGGCTTGTTGGTGCGGCACTTGTTTTCAGTGTACAATAAGCAATCGATTTGTCTCACCTGTGAGTAGAAGGTTTTCAATGTGTACCATGAATATCAGTTGATGGTTATTGGAGGTTGGACGGAGGGAGATTGATGGAGGAGATTGGGGAGATCAGGGATATGGTTGCGTGATTGAAGCGGGGTCACAGAAGCATGGCGCACGTGAAGTAGATAAGGGAAAGGACTTGGTCTGTTTGAGGAGGTATCTCAGCTCCCAGCGTTATAGGCATATCGGGTTGGGTCTTTAGCAGGTGGTCTTTTTGTGAGGTGGTAACAGGTGATGAGTTTCTGAGTGAGTATTCATTCACAGATTTGATATCTGGCCTATTTTCCCTTTATTATACTCCTTGAAATATTTTAAATTTATAACAATCACCTTTTATCGCCGTCCGAAGATTAAATGTGGGCATTCAGAGCTGGTCCATTCATGCTTATATGGTCCCGCTACGTTCTTCCTTTAATTTTGTATTTTCTTCTTCCCGTTAAAAAAAAAATTGATACCCTAAGTATATTAATAAAGATATTATATCATTTCTTGTATGATATTTGCTTTTTTTTTTTTATCAAACTACGCAGTGGCAAAGCGGACCGTACATGTCACAATGGGCCGTACATCATATTTCTTAAGCACTACAAAATATGAATTCTTTACTATATACTGAGCATTTGTCAGTAAGCATAGGACTGACGTACACAAATGTATGATAAAGGGACATTCTGTATAGGCGATGTGTGTATCGGGACAGGCTGTATAAGTGTAACGTGTGTAGAGATACACGCTCTATTGGTAACGGGGGTTTGTAGGTGACTGATGTATGAATGTAGGCCCTATTTCCGATATTAGCCAGCAGGTGTTTGTTGTATGTCTAGAGGGCAGCCTGCGCACGGTTATCGCTATGCGTCCTATAGAGCCCAGTGAGTTTTGGGTGGTGGTAAGAGGTTCGGGAAGTGGTCATGTGAGCAGTGAAGTACTCAGATGAGATGTTTATATATAGTGGTGGGTCTGTTGCCGTAGTAACAATTACATCTTCTTCATTCTCCTTGGTCCCAAGCCTGTTATATGCCTGTAGGGATATCGCATTTAATCGAATTACAGCTTATTCAGGTAGAGATAAAATTGAGTCCATAAAACATGGGAACATATATTACTACGTGGGGAGTTCTCGTAGAGGTGTCTAGAGGTGAGTTAGTTATATTCGTTGTTCCTGGTATAACATATAAGTGTGTCAGGTAGACGGGACGAACTTCAGATTTGATGAAGATATCGGAAAAGGTTTTCAAAAATATTCTTATAATTATGTCGTCTTCAATTTGATGTACAGTAAATGTAGACTGAATCGCAAATTATGCATAAACTATTTTGAATTGCATAGATTTCGCATTGACATGCCCATCTCCTGGTTCAATTTGTGTGTATTGGTGCTGGTCTTTAGCATCACACCGACTATTGGTGAAAGTTGTTGGAAGATGGTCCGTTAAAAGTTAGAATAGGTGAAGTAGGTGACAGGGGGAGGTGCCAGAGACTATCAAATTACCCTAGGCGTGGTGAGTGATTTAAAGGGGAATTAAAGATAATAATAGTGACGCTATATCGACGACGTACTATTAATGGAGACCATGCCATGCTGGAGCTGTAGAGTCCAAATTGCTGTTTACATATCTGTTTCAGTGCCTGCATACTTTCATATACTACTTATATTATCAATATATACTACTCACACCATAAGATGTAGCATGATCACCTACTACTTCAACTTAGCCGTAATTTAACCTGTAATAGAATGAGTACATATCGACTCATGCATTTATAATTCATTGAAACCTCTGATCCTGCCATGGATAATCATGGTACGAAGTTGCGAATTCAGCAATCTTAAATTCCTTTTAGGAACCGATGTCGAGCCTGCTGGCAATAGGTCCCTCGAAGTTGTAATTGCAGAAAAAAAGATACTCGACTAAAGAATATTATGCTTTAATGAATTTAATTACTAGTCAATACTCATGTGTATATTCATTTGCTAATTTTTATGTAAGAGCAGTGTTCATTATAGGGAATACATGATCTTTTATTTGAAACGAACGTGATTACATTAGTATCAAATTCTTAAGGTATAACAGATAGTTCTTAGTGGTCATGGGAACTTGTTCCTGAATACTGTTTGACGTTTTATTTAAGAAGAGAATAGTCTTTTATTTTCTGTATGAGAAGATCCTAATTGACTCGATTTGTAAATTTATAAGTGTGGGGATGGCTGGTTTAACATACATTAGTTGTTGTTTCCGTGTTTAATTCATGCAAGGTTCTGGCAGGGCATGTCCGTGTACGACTTATTTATCACTCTAGGCCATTAGTGATGTCACCAAGGTTGACGATTGGCCATGCAAGCAGACGGACTCCATATTGTTCACCGAACATATCAAGGCCTAACGGTTTTGTTCAGTGTCATTTGAAAAAATCCACAATTATTAAATGATCACTCCCTATTAAATGAGTATCATATCGGCAAGACAATACCAATTAAAAGAGGAATTAGTTCGCATATATCTTTAGGTACATCTGCATCTTATCCCTGTGTTCACACATGGTCTAGTTAGTACCGTTTCTCACGAGAGGTGATTAATTATGTAATAAGCGGTGATCTGATTACTGGCGGTTGATAGCCAGGCCGATAGGTACCTGTCGTGTGTCTGGAGCGGCGAGATAAGTGACGGACAAATCAAACATGATGCTTGTTTTAGGGCTATTTACGGAAACTTCACGGATTGTCCCCAATTCATCACGATAAATAAGGTTATTAAGATAAATATACTGCCTATGTTCTGTACATCTCGGTTCAATATGATATTAGGCAGTAGCACTTTAGGATGCCTTCTACATATGATATGCCCAGTAATGTATTAAGGGTTATAACGAGGGAAATCTGATACGCTATACATAAAGGCAGATCCACAAGGACATAAGTTAGGATGAGGGGACCTGATTTCATAAGAGGCCCAACCTGCCTGGGTTATGTTGTATGGGGTTTTTACCATGAAACTAAAAAATGACACCAGACGTGCATAGCTATTGGAAACATGAGAGTATATGCCTCATATGGCTGTAAGATGTGAGAATAGATCTATACGGCCTAAATATCTCCTGTATATCCTACTTGTTCTGACTGTGTGGATGTAGAAGGGGACATCCATAAAGTACGAACGCAGTCTGGGAGGAAGGATTTTGGTAATTCTACATAATTCCTTCTTTGATATGTTGCGTATAAGAGCGTGAAGAGGTGGGCTCAAATCATTCAAAAATCTTGTCTGCGAGGAGGAACGTGAGACTTTCAGAGAGAAAACACCCCAGAAATTTCTTACCAAAGAACTAACCAGAAAACCTCCATTTTGGTAATTACTGTTAAGTGTAAAGTAGACCATCTGGAAAGTGTGATGATTACGTGTTGTCACGCCAAAATAAGACGATTTATCTGTTGGAGTGCATCCAAATTACTGAGTTGTTCCTTTACCATCTGTCACCGACTCCATCCCATAAAAACAATCACATACAGCTGGTCCCTGGACGCTGTACCGAATATGGTTTAAATCATGCCACACAACTTCATACCCATGTTCTGAATAGAATCATATATGCGCTTTCCACACATTTTGTCCAAGTGAAAGTTGGCTGAAAATTATACGATCACATGGAAAATTATGAAGAATTTTCATATTTGGAAAATTATGGACATGTTACGAACTTTGGGATTTATCAAAACAATTTCCTTATAAAATTAAGGTGGGGATAGGCTGCACCACCTACGCAAGTGTCAACGCTTGACAGATTTTCATGATCTTTACGTGTCCGCAATAGTCCAACGTCTGATATTTTATAGGTATCACTAGTACCAAAAATGCCTACGATAAAAACTATAAAGAATTGAAACTAATGAATCAATGCTGCCGGTAAATACCAATTAATATCAGAATAACTCAAACACTATGATTGAGAGATACAATAGATTCAACTAAAAACTTATAGGATAATATTTGCCCCTGCAGTGTGTGCCACTAGCACAGGGCATTATAATGGCATTACAACAGCCTGGCTTAGAATAAGTTAAGTCCCATCATAGGGCATTACAACGGACTGTCATAGTCAGAATTATGTAGCCCCACCATTGGGCATTACAATGGCTTGCCATAGACAGAATTATTTAATGTGGATTGCAGTTTGTTTCGTGCTGACATCAGGGATTTCTGTACTGTGCTGAGATGACCCAAGGGTTAGATACTGAACGTATTTACACGGGTCAATCTCATTTGCCCAGACTATCAATGGCAGCCTCCATCAAGCGGCGCCATATTGTAGTCCTGCGGCACACGTTGTGTACAGCTTTTGATTAGCTTGTGCGTGTGCTTTGAGGTGATAAGGACCGCCGTGACTTGTAGTGACTGGATTTATTGTTTGTATATTCACTCTTGTCTGGAACACTTTATATAGTAGTAATAGCTTTGCTCATGACGTCCTTTACATCATACAGGGTGAACACAATTGTACCGAGTTAAACAAATCATTGTCCTTTAAGCATAAATCAAGAAAATGGGGATTTCGCATGTTTGTTAATAACTCATGATGACTGTCGTAATACGCCGTGGCTCCTTCCCACGCCCTTGTCGGGAACTGAACGTGGAGAAATATAGAAACCTATAAATCAGGACTCCAACAACTCTACTTTTTGTGCTGATGTTGCTTCTAAATGCATTATGACTACAGAGTACGTCAATACCTACTATTTTGTTGCACACACGGCACATGTGATACTTACTAGTCCTGACTCTGTCGTTGTCCTGACATTGGCATTATTTCAGGTAAATGATATCTATTGAAAAAAAGATTTGTATAAGATGATCATAGCTATAAACAGACCATATTTTCGTCTGGTAAAATGGACTTTGGTAGTAAAGTACTAAGTATCGCAGTATTATGTGTAGTAACTAGTGTAACATTGTAAACACATATGACGGAATTCGAGGCGTTTGGGGAGGCGTAAAGTGACTCGCCTCACTATTTCCTACTACTCACAAGTCTAGGACTGTCAATAGTTTCTCAATGAAGACATATGTGTCTTAATTCTATGTACGGAACAGTCTTGTTTCCTCTGCCCGAAGAGAGTTGGCGTATTAAAGAATTTCCATTTAGAGGAAATAACAGACCCAAATAACAGTACACAAATAAAGCCAGTCAAAGGAGAGGTGCATTGTGGCTCGATGGTGTTTGACATCGTCTGGACTCAAATCCACAACCATCTATGTGTCAGTGTGTCAGTATTTATCATGTGGTTACAGGTATATATGGTAAAATCCCTCCGCACACACACACCACCACAATGTCAGACTAGGACACCAGAGGGCGTGCTCACATAGATCACGTGGGGTCAGGTCGCTAGTTTCCGGCGAGTGACATGCCCTCAGAGTTTGGCCTTGTGATCAGGGCCTATGCTGGTCACCAGCCTGCGTGACCCTCACTACCTGACACATACACGCTTAGCCAAGGGCAGGCCGGTACAAGCATACCATTTCCGTTTTGCAGCGTACCCCGGGGGCGTAACTGTGTTACATATAGGCCGTCTCCTAAATTGAAATATCAGGTAGGATGGGATGTTATAAATGGTAATTTAAGAACCTGTGAAGTGTAATCACCTTTAGTGAACTTTGTGATTTGAATTTGGGTGGCCTGCTTGTTCTGTTCATGGAAAATGTATAAATGTATATATCTTAAATTCAAATCATCGTCTATCAAATTTCCCTTGATTGAGAACTATCATTGCAGCCAAAGAACAATGAGCATATACAAATACTTGATCCCCTAACCTCACCATTCAAAAAGGGTTTGATGGTAGACTGAGTATTTTGTACAAGCGAATCATTTCTCAATGAAAGAAAAGATGCGTACTGGAAATTTAATACAACTATGAACAATACAATGATGAACGCAACTGTACCCAACTTGTACAGCTATTCTGTATATACCTTGTGTTTTTATTGAGAGAATCAACATTTCCAGCATTGAAATGGACCTCTTAAGTAAACGTAAAATATTGCCATCGCTAGAATTCTTTTTGGGGAATATAGGGAAAATACAATTGAATAGATGTTTTGAAAAGAGGTAAATTTATCTTTTGCATTCCAATACAGTAGTAGGACACTGCTACCCTCGTAGGTGTATGTAGAATTATTACCCTGTGAAAAGAGAAAAAACATAGAGAGGTAAAAAAACATGTCTACACAGAAATGCATACACCCCACTCTCACTAAAAACACCCTCTGTTTGCTTGTGGAGCAGATACTGGCTATCCAGCAGCCTAGGCGAGCAGACAGTGTCATGTCGTTTATTCCTCTGTTGGTGCAGTACATCGTGTCTGCGTTTTATGAGAAAACGTCAGCGTCCTCTATTTAGCGCCTATGTGTTGAAAATGAGAAAGTGATTTCAAAGGAAACTGAATTGGCACTATAAAAGACAGCCCTCATCTACCACGATGGTCTACTACATACTTCCCGATGGCTACGATTTGAAATGCCCAAATCATAGCCTATCAGGAGGTCCACGATAGTTCAAAATCGTAGACATGGTTTGAAATCGTAGAGCTTAGAAACGCCTTTGGAGGACCAAAAACATAAACCATGGTCGCGATTGGCTCAGAATTCAATCGGTGTATCGATTTAGATCTCAGGTAGAGTTTCAATATTGAAATATACTATAATTTTTAGAAATATTTCATGAATCTGAATCATTTTTCAGACACTAAGACAATCAAATTGAAAAATATAACTGTGGTAGAATCATAATTCTGTTATGAAACTATTATTTTCAGACCCTTAGACCTAACCAATTAATACCATATTTACAGCAATCATATATCTCTATGGGTTCTACTTAATTCCAGAATTTGATAATTTTCCGCCAAGTATTCCACCCGCAAAAGATATTTTCCCGATAAATCACATACAATACCCTACGACAGGCTACGAAAATTCCAACACGTTAGGTTTCATTTGGTGTTTTCTATCGCAGCCTATCGTGAGGTATCGTAGACGAAATCACAGAAACCTGTTCCACCTACCACGATTTTTGCTGACCTCACGATAGAATCGGTATGGTGTGGGGAAGGCAGTCGTAAGGCCTATCGGGACCAGAATCGTGGTAGGGGGGGCTTAAAAGTAAATAGAAAACGCTGATATTATATCGTAAGAATGCCGTGGATGATTTTTTAGTATGCGTCCTGTGACAATAATTCACATTTGTATCCCTAACATTGTTAGAATATATCTGTCACTATATTACAACCCTAAAAACGTTAGTCTTAGTAAATACTTGTTAGACAGCAGCGTGTCTGACTTAGCTGGGTGGTACGGCATGTATGCGTACGCGTATTTCAGGGTGCGGCAGAGTATATGGATTTGTATTATTTTATGAGGATGACTAACGGTACTGAAGACAGGTTAAGGCGGCTTAGAAAGACCAGACCTCTAACACACCACTTTTTTGCGAGATAAATCTACACTCATCTAAATCCCATTTACACCAATCTTGAGGATGCATGCTTAGACACTACATGTTTGTGATTTCGGAAAAGGCTCGGTACATAGCAGACGTGAAAGATATTATTTCGAGAAAGGAAATATATAGATACATATCTATAAATACATTACTAAGGATATTAATAGAATGATGTAAGGAAGTCGGCGGAAGTTCCTAGATATAGATGATATTGTATGTGTTTGTTTAGAAGAAAGGGAAGAGATTTGTCCTTCAATGTCTTTCATATTTCAGTATATTTGCTCGCCTTGCGGGCATATGAGAATATCTAAGAGAACCCTAGAATATACGATATGATGATTTTCCCTATACAATTGAATCCCTCGAACATGAATTTTTGAGGAGAATACAGATTTGATCGATTATATCAAATCCACACTGGATGACGAGGTATTTCTGCTAACACTTGTTTATAGGCAGAAGAGACTCAGTGAACTTGAAGGCGATTTTCTTGTTGTATGAACATAAAACTGTGTTCCTTGGTCTCTCCTAGTAACTTGATGACGTGGTAGATTTAAATAAAAAAATAGCTCACATGAGGATAGGAATGATGGGCTGGAGATTATTGTGCAATGGAAGACTTGCCGCTTTGTTTTAACGACTGGCCCGAGGTCCAAATGCAGCATGACAAAAATGCATAGAACTTAATAAGCGAATATAAAAACCGAGAAGAATATGCTTCTCTGCAATCAAGGAAATATTACACAGATGTGAATGTGGGCCTCGTTTTCTAAGATAATAACCTGAATAAGAGCATTACCATGTGAGTCTGACTCACTCAAAGCATTATGTCTTCAGATAATAGAACGAAGAATCCCCATTTCTCTGCAACAAAAGCCGGATCGACCATAACAAAATAAGAAAAAGAGCAGAAGGAAACTCTTGTAAGTCCTATTGTAATGTCGTAATGTCATGCAGACGCGGTTGTTGTGAGGATAATTTGGGGGAACAGAAGCGGTCGTAGACTTCAGGAGACTGTTTCATCATCTCCCATCAGGAGGAGGGCAGTAACTGAATTCGGCCTTCATTAGATACTTGGTGTCTCAGAGAGACTGTTAAAAGGTGCCGTGCCCTCTGAAGATTGCCAGATACGAGACAATGCTATAGACAGTAAGGGAGCTTCAAGATATTATAGGTGGCCCTGGTTGAAGACACTGGTACTGACAGACATTAAAGCCATTTCTGAGAGCTTTAAGACATAGTTCGGTCTGGTCTGAAACACTATTCTAGGTAGTAAGAGAGCCCTTTCCTGAGAGCTTTACTATATTATAAGTTATCATTGTCCCTACTGCATTCTACCACATTCCATAACAACTGTAAGCATGTCAAGACTCTCAGGGGTCTCCATTCTGTTGTGTCTCAAAAGTAGATAGTTCAAACTGTGTGTACTGAGTGTCTATTATTTTCCCATGTCGCCTGATTCTTAAATTATTCCAAAGTGCAATGGTTACATATGGATACCCTTCTTCCATTTTCTCCTAGCTTCATCTTATTCTTGCTAAAGAGATGTAGGGTATATTCTGATACAAATCATTCCGGTTGAGCCTATCGAAGGCGTCTAGAGACCATCCAAGGTCATGCTAATCTTCTGAGGTCATCCGGAGACCGGTTCATTGATCCGTCCCAGGCATATGATAGAGCTTATGACCATTCCAAAGACCGCATGCAGAGTGACGTGAATTTTTTTGTATGCATACTTGGTACAATTTGTGAGGTATATCAAGATATCCTTTTAAATGTTTATTTTGGTACTAGAAAATCGCAAAAAGTGATACTTTAACGCTGAGGCAAGGTGCCTCGAATTAGATGATGGACAAGAAAAAGACATGTTGATACAATGTAATAGACGAGGCTGAAGTTGGGACGGGGTGTTCATTTGATAGCATATTTGACTCTATAACATAGATGGGAACAGTGAAAAACATTACCCTGAATAGAGTTACTGCCACAAGAGATGTCACAATGAACAAGTCCCTGTTATATCATTAGAGTAGCAATTGTATTGCATCTTAGGTCGGGTATGACTGGGGAAAGTGTAAAGCATGAAAACCGTCTGAGGCTCTCTATCACTATAGCCTGTGGAATTCTATGTCTACCCAAGGCTCTTTTCAATTGCTTTTTTTCTCGAGGCCAGGATGTCACTCTTAAAAGAATAAAACATGATGATGATATATCAGATTTGTACTCCAGTGGAAGAGCTGCCCTGAGGCAGAACTGGCTGTTTCTCTGAAATAAAAAAAATAAAAAAATAAAAACAGGGTAGCTGTTAAAAAGGAATTCACGCACGACTGCTTGTTCTAGATGGCTGAACGCCTGCCAGTCACGCTTCTTCCAATCACAACATTCTTAACAAAACACCTTTGACTCACCGTTAAAATGCAGTGCCGCATTTTGTGTTTTTTTCATTTAAACTAATCTATTAAAACAATCATGGATGTGAACTATTGTTTCCTTTTTTTTCATGAGCGTTGTCATTCTAATCTTTACACACCATGTAACTCGACTAGACTTAACAATCACATCACAGTCTGCCACAGATATTATTTTCTCTTAATATCCAAGCAACTCTCATTATAACTTTTTTAAAATTACAACGGAGTGCTCTAAAGACAGGAGATGGTAATGTAATAACATGATCTGGCCTTTTAAATATCTGTCAGTCTTTTATTATTCAATAAAAACTGAAGACAGTACATGCTGATTAACAGCTAATAGATTAACAGGTCACAGAGCATTCCATTATCTAGCGATTAACATGATTACGGTCACATTACGTTGGTGTGAACTTGGTCAGAGGGTCGCGTCGTTAATCCCTAGGTTTTATGAGAGAGATGATAGATGTTCAGATCTGTGTGCATGGTTTAGTACTGGGGGAGAGTAGCTCAGAGTTGCAAAGAGACACGGCCAGGAGCCTGTAACCTGCTCATCTCATTTACAGTCCACGCCTCCCGGGACACTCGCTAATTTACCTCAGTCATTAGATTTTACTTTCATAAAACCATGAGTACGTATCCTGTCACCAGTGATGTGCTTAATGCATTTTATATTCGGGAAGTAAATTTTTATTTTCCTCTCTAGTAATATACAACATACATACATCTTTTACATCTACAATAAAATCTAATCCTATATGCATATATTGTTTATTCTTGCACCAACAATAAGTTAGATTATTGAATCTAGCAATGAATCATAATTACTTGCCACTAACCACTACCTATGATATGAGAATGTATATAGAATTCATCTGAATTGTTATCTTCTAATAATCCTCAATATTTGTCCACTATAGTAATATGGCCATTGTTCCAGGAGGGCACATAGTCCAAAGTTTACGATAAAGAGGGATTCTATTACACAAATCTAACACAATAACATTATTACCTTCTTAGATCATATAATTTTGGTTACATTATTTTTTTCTAGTATACTGTTCCAAGAAAAATAAGAATCTTTCCTGGAGAAGCAAAAAAGAACATCTCAGAAATTAAGGAGGAGGTAAACAAAGAGGGACAGATATTGAAGAGCCCCTCATTGAGCCGCTGATTCACATCCGGGATGGTCTTTGTAGCGACGTACAAGTCGATAGCTTCGACTTTATCACCAGAGACCAGTCATCAAATGCCCCGTCTACAGATCTCATGGTCCACCACAAATCACATTCTCCCACATAAATCGTTCCCCATATCCTCCATACGCAAACCTCGTTACTGAGGAGGCACAGAACGAAGCGAAACCCCTGTGTGGAGAGTGCGTTTCCCAGCCACATCAGTGTAGCAGACTGCAAGGGCTCTGCTTGGAGAATGAGACTATAACTCGTTGGCGTCCCAGTGGATGGCGCTGCTGGTGGGCATGCGTAGTAGTGGCTGAGATGGCAGAGAAGAGATGGGGTACAGAGAGGTGGGTAGGGATAGATGATCAGCGGAAGGCTTGTAAGAGGATGCTGTAACTGAATTAGACATGTTCCTCTGTTTGAGAGTCCTAAGCCATGCGCCAGACACTGAAATAGTTTTACACTCGAGTCTTACCACAAGACGTGACAGAGAAATGAGGAATGTTAATCTGCTCAAGTTAACGGTACTGCAAATGAAGCAGAAATAAGCCGGATATACTCCATCCGGATTGGAAGTGCTAAAAACACACACAAATTCAACGATAAAGGCAGACTTGTATTTATACTGACTTAAGACAAGCTCATACCATCCTACTCGCTCTAGAGGATTTTTAATCTATTTCTTAGTAACAGCAACTCCAAATATTGTATCAATCATACTAACTTAATATAATTGATGTCGTATCAGTTATAAATTATATATGTTAAATAGAAAATATTGGTGATGGAGATTTTTCTGTAGTCAGAATGTAAGGTTTGAGAAGTTTGAACATCCTAACAATGACTGGATCAGCATTTATCATCCCTACAAACATGATGTAAATCTGTGCAAATAACTTGCCTAGCAACAAGCAGTCTTCCATGATATCATATTGAGGAAAATGTAAAATTTTGCTTATCAATTATTCAGTATTGGTTTTTCTAGCCGCACGTGCAAAGATCAGAACCACAGAGACCCAAGTTCGAGCAAGAACTGTAATTTCCAATCCACCATAATGGTGAAAAAGCCAGAATGTTGACGCTACTCCTTGGATCCTTTTCTTGGAACTTGTACACAGATCTCGTTCTCGGATCGCGTTCGCGGACCCCGTTCTCGGACCCCTTCCTCAGATCCCCTTTTCATATCTCCATCCTGTATTCCCTTCTGGGATTCCCGTGTGGGTATATCAGTCTGCGCTATCAGATAAACACACCCTGGTCACCTGCGCCGTCCTATGGAGATTCTCATGGTATAGCAATAGAGCAGTGCATCGTTGGAGGCGCAGGCGACCAAGTGAAATAAGGTCGGTGCCTTTGGGAGGCTGTGTACATATGCCTTCACTGTGTACGACGGCTGTACGTGCTGCCGCCTGGCGGAGACGAGGGCATGTGAGGCCCTCCGGCGTCGGGCGGCTGATCACTGCACTTGTAGGGTGGGTTTGAACAAGGTCCGCCGTGGGCGCTAAGTAAATGTAGCTGGACACGACAGCGTTAAGGCGGTGAAAGGGAAAGGGGCAGGCTGGAGGTGGGGGAGACCTCTCCCACCTACAGACGCCCAGACACAGAGTCCCCGCTGGTCTCGGTGGAAATTAACTGATGGAGGCTTGCCTCCAGGGGTCAGGACGCCGGCTACACCACGTGGACATGCTTGGATCCCTCTATTATCGCCCAAATACACCTTACCCTTTTTATCGCCCGCCCCATGCAAGGCTACACAGGGGCCTCTGAAATAGCTTATTACAGGCCAGTGTTGGGGGAAAAAGAAGACCGATTATGCCTGTATGTGAGCGTTTTGATGCATGGGTAACAATCAGATGGAATGGATTCCAATGGCCTGTCGGGTAAAATATCCATAAAATGTTGGGAGTCAGATATTATCAGCTGAAAGGCAGATCCAGAAGATATCACGTGACCAAAGCACTGATTTATTAGGGTGCCTGTAATACGACTGGGGAAACAGAAAAACACACTCACCAAGTGGTCCCTTATTAATTGCCAGGGCCTCGGGCGGCCATTTGATGAACCCTTTAATAAATACGAAATAACCAGGGAGATCCATCAAGAAAACTGTCAACTGCTCAAACATGCAGCAGACATATTTTTCACTCTGAGCTCCATCTTTGGTAGCATTCACTTGACAAGAGGATCTTTTTTCGCATCGTCTGTTCTCAATTTGAGATGGGGCGAACAATCAGATTATTGATGGAGTAGTGGTGGTAGGAACCTTACAAAGATATGAGGAGACAGGGAGCTGACGTGCTATCGTCATAGAGTGAGCCCTAGTCCCAAACAGCAACACTTTGTAGCAACCACGGCTTACAGACTCACAATTTCGCATCTCTGAACTTATTATGTTAACATGAATACAAATTTATTCATGTATCAAGTTTTAGAGGGGACACAATGTAATATTCGTCTACCATCTACAATCTTTGCCCCTAATATCTAAATTGGTTCCAGATAACACCAATTGCTATTATGCGCAGGTATATAAATTTGTTGAATAATTCCCAGGTTTGTCTCATGTAGGAATGTAAATGAGAGTTCGCTGCATATGTTGTCCGCAGCCGTCCCCGTCATTATGTATTTTTTTTTCTGGCGTTTCAGTTGTTGCCGATACACGTGTGTTACATTGATTATTCTCTATTGTGTTCAGTCCCACTGATGACACATAGGCACTTAATGCAGTAATTAAAATGGTGGAACCGCTAAAAAAACCCTTTGTAATCAAGTGCTTTTGCGACACATTATTTAAAAACAGTTTGCTGTTAATTTCCTTTGTCAGTAGGTGCTCTGATTTAGTTCTGTGAATTTGTTTGTTAACTAATGAAAGCATTTTACGCAGGTGTGATTTTCAATGTCACGACCAGTGTTCGATAGTGCATACTTAAATGCCGAGATGAATAATGAATTGCCTCGTTAGACTTCATCGCAAGTTGTGACGAAAGATTTATAATGCTCCATTGCAGGTCAATGGGCTATTTTACAAATTCACTATATGTTTCTTTACCTAGACAGACATAGATTCTGATCTCTATATATAGATCTTGATATATACAATCATTTAGTTATTTTTTTCTTTCTCCAAAAACACACTTTAAGTAGTATTCGACTTTTACATTGTTATGATATCCACAAATTGATCCTTATCCCAGCGAGAATAAGATTTCTTTTATTTTCACAATGTTGAATATATAAAACAAACAAACAATTTAATGATAAAAACACACCTTCCTCAAGCGGAAATACATACAGTCAATCCATATCATTCTACGTAATCCAAAAGAATAATTCAACAGAAGTGAAGTGAAAATACATACAACCAGTCCATATTATTCACGTTGAGCAAGAGAAAAATTCAACTGAATTGTCCGACCAAGTCCTAAAACTGGCACTTCCCCTTCACACCCAACGCACATACATTATACATAATGCCAGCACTGGTCACCTTGCCTCGTGTAGTTTCAGCCCGACCCTACATCATTCTTCACTATACTACTTACGACCCGGCTCCTTTATCACCCACGACATCACCCGGTTGACTCCCCGCCCCACCACTCGTGTCCGCCGGCCCCGCTTCTGACGCCGGGGATTTCCGCCACTGACAGCTGCCCTTGCCTGCCACTGGTCAGCCGGGAATACCCATGTGGGTGTGTGGGTGTGTGGGTGTGTGGGTGTGTGGGTGTGTGGGTGCGTGTGAGGAGGAGGGGTGGGGGTGTCACCACCCTCAGCGCGCAACTGGTCATGTTGTGTGTTTGTGTGTGTGTGCGTCGGGGGGGGGGGGGGGGGGGGGGTCAGCATTCACATCTCAATACTGCTCAGTTGGGAACACCATCTTGGTTGTGTAGTGGGGTTTGTTGCTACTCACAGCCCTTCGCTAGTCAGCTTGGAACACAATCGTGGTTGTGTAGTGGGAGTTGTTGCCACTCACACACAGCCCACTGCTTATCAGCTGGGAACACCTACGTTGGGTTGAGGGTGTGGGGTTTGTTGCTACTCACAGCCCTTCGCTAGTCAGCTTGGAACACAATCGTGGTTGTGTAGTGGGAGTTGTTGCCACTCACACACAGCCCACTGCTTATCAGCTGGGAACACCTACGTTGGGTTGAGGGTGTGGGGTTTGTTGCTACTCACAGCCCTTCGCTAGTCAGCTTGGAACACAATCGTGGTTGTGTAGTGGGAGTTGTTGCCACTCACAGCCCACTGCTCGTAAGCTGGAAATACCCACGTGGGACTGAGTGTGTGGGATTGTTGTTGCCACTCACAGCCTGCCACCATTTTTCAATTTAAACAAAGGAAAAGAGATATCCCGGGAGGAACTACTTAGGGAACAAGTCCCTGTTTTCGGTAGGCTCCAGAGATGGTATGATGGGGGTGCGTCGGTCACCACTCACAGCCCAGTGTCAGGTAGCCGGGAATGCCCACAAGGGGATGTGAGGTAGTGTCACCACTCATAGCCCACCACGTGGAGGCTTGCCATCATTCACAGCTCCCCGTCGGATAGCGGGGGATTAGGAGCGAGGCGGGCGTTTCCTCAGGACGGATATCCCGGCGGCAGGTGCTGTCGTACCTCCCGGCCGGCGCGGGGTCTCAAGCCGGAGAACCAGTCGGTGTGCTTCGACATTGATAAAGCGTCATTCTGAAGCGTGTGTTAGATTATAGCGAGCTGCTCGTCTATCAATAACTATCCAGTGAGTAACTCGTCCCCAGCAACGGGCTCGCATTCACCAATCAGGGCGCGTGTAGTGTGTGTGGACTCCGGTGGGGAATACCTATGTACCTGAGTGGCTCACCTAACGAGGTCACGGCAGGACGTCTATAGTGATTACCACCGAGCTGCTCTATGTGTATGAACAGCTCGCCGGAAAGCGGGATACTCCGTACTACAGCAGGCAATGCAAACACAGGACATATATATACATGTACACGGATGTTATGATAGGACATGGTGCCAATTTCACTAACAGTTAACTCCACAGACTGCCGACGTCATCCGATGTGTATATGTCACAACGAGTTATAGATAAGACAACCTTGACATATCGTCATGAATTCGGGTGTGATATCACAGGAGTGTATACACCGCTGAAAACATTATTTATTCGACCAGTATCACACTATAAAAACCAAGTGATTATGACGGTTGAGACTGAAGATGAGATTAGTGTGATGTCACATTCAACTGGAAACAACCATCAACATACTGCTTTCACTCTTATATGTCAATGGACAAACATAATAAACACAGACATATTGTTATGTGTTTAAAGCCGTATACTATTGGCGGTCGCCAAGTGCTATACCTAAGGATTTGTCATATCGCAGTAGCCACATATATATGTGGTGATATTCTGCTTTGAAACTTGGTAACATTTAGGGGATGGTATCAGGAGTTGCACCATTACTTGATATCACTGATAGACGATTGGTTAGCTGACTAATCTCCGGAATTCCTGTAGACTACAAACTCCAGGTACCTCCAGCGTCCGCTGGTAACTGCCGACACAGGCCTTGCTCGCTTCTCCCGTTACCTAATCAGGGCAGCATCGATCGGTACCAGCGAAAACATAGATCAATCGGGGCGATCGAGTCTCCAGGTACACTGGCGACCTGTGCCTGTGCTGAGTGGACCCCCTCGTTGACAGGAGCAGCACACGGAGAACATAGGTGGCTAGTGGGTGGAGGTTGAAGCCACTGCTGAGCGGGGAGAGGGAAGTGAGGAGGAGGGAGGGTGTTATATCGTGTTTGGTACACACACAGCAAGCAGGGCGGGGCTCGGCGTACAACCAGTCGTCATTCATTCTTCATGATCTCCAAAAGGGCGTGCCGTGCTGCTCTCTGTGTCCATCAGCCACAGTAATCCAGCTGCCAGTGGTGTGAGCGATTCGTACACCTTCCTAATTCCTGGACATGCCAGTCTCACTTTTCCACAATGCAGAATAAAAGTATGACTCTATACGCAGCGCTTTGACCACATCTGAATGTGTGGTGAACGAGTGAAGCAGTTACTCTATAACAAGAGCAACCATTGGGTGCTGCATACATGTACGCACCTGTTGGTTAGCATCGATCAGTAAGATATACGATTGTGATAAATACGCACCTTGGACAAATAGAAAGCACGGATACATTGGATATGGTGTGGAATTGACATACACATACACCTCTCGGGATAACTGATATCCCACGCCCTATCTGCCGTACGAGATTATATGATATTCCAGAAAGGCTGAAGGGTACCTGACTGGAGTGTGTAAATGACACATACACACACATCAGTATTACTGAAGTACCATGCCCTACCCACTGCACGAAATTATACGCCATTCTAACAAGGCTGAAGGGTACCTGGCAGGGAGGATGATCCTCAGCCTCAAGGAGTTAGCGAACCGCATGACCCGGAGTCGGGTTGACTCTAAGGCCAATGGCAGGTGAGAAGACATACAGATGTTCATATATACTGTCAGTGTGGAGTCCTATGTTTGTACTATTTGGAAGGTTATACTGTGTTATTTTCTTTCAAACATTATTAATTGAATAATGGATTCAGAGTATTAAGAATACAAAACAAATAGGAACCTTTTTACAAATTACAAACAGCTGTTACTTATTTTACAAAATAATATAAATTTACATTAAAAATCATCTTTAAAAAAACTAGTAAAATAGTAAATGTTACGCAACTTGACTTTTACTGTGCATTTTCAGCGTATAATTGCGGCTAGATATCTGTTATAGCCGTGAATCTATCGTTCAGATTTTGTATATCAAGTTGAAAGGTGTTCCACAAAACATTTTGAAATTGAATGGTATTATTGAGTGTTGTTGCACATCGAAATAGGGGGGGGGGGGGGGGGCAAATAGATAGTCTTGGATGCAATGTTTCGTCCCAATTGATAGGACTTCTTCAGGTAGTACATAGATAGCTATCTATCCATCTGTATATGCGTTGCAATCATGGAATATCTTCTTTTGTAATATGTATATGTTTTACTGTTCAGAAAAGTATTGTGCTTGAGGAAGAATAGTTGCCTATAAAAGATATATTCTGATAATTCTTTTTGAAAAATCAATACGCATGTAATAGCCACGTGATCGGGTCAAGTCATATAGCACCATAGCACCATAGCAGCACGGACGTAGCCTACAAACAATAGCATCCTGGTGTGTAAACCTTTTGCCGCATAATGTCAAATAGTACAGACCTTCACATAGTAATATAACTCTACCAGGAACGTTCGCCTGTTCGTGCTACTGAGACTGTCACGTCAACATCACTGTTACTACTACTGCGACGTAGCAGACAATCTCTACATGAATTAGACAACATTTCAATGGGGATACATTTCAGAAGAATGCACTTATTTTGTTTGAATCGAAGGGAGAGTGAAGCACAGATATTTGGTTATCTGATGTACTCATTCAAGTCTTCTGCATGGGGCATAGATCTAATATTTAGCACAAAATCTTTTTCCCTTCAATATATCTCATCTACATGTATTTCCACCATAAAATCTATAATATAGTTGACATGGAAAAGTATATCAGGATATTTTTTCATTGGACAAAAAATGCCACATTGTAGAAAACAAATTAAACCAACTGGTGTTTGTATCTTTGTTTAAAAAAAAGCTCTGCCGTATTTACTTAAATGGATGGAGTTCTGCATTTAGTCCGTCATAGGATAAGCTTGCATTTCCGTATTTTGATGCGTCGTTGTCTTTGAAGAAGTAGGAAGTTATCTTTGGTCTCTAGGTTACTGGCACTCACTACATACACTGACCCACATTCACAAAGTTAGATCATCGCATCTAGCATTCGGATCAGTCTGAATCTCTGACATCGCCTGTTGTTGATATCCACCAAATTTGATGATTTCTGAAAAACTTCAGTCATCCCGGATTGGTCCGAAAATTAGAGAATTAAAAAGGACGGAACTACTAAAAGGAAAGTCATTTATTGGTTCTACCATCAAAACTTTTTCTTGCTCGGAAGTGAATAGGAGTTTTTTTCAGGGGAGGGACTGGATTGAATGGGATGGGTATAGTGAAAATATACATCTTATTTCCAAATCCTGCTCACTCAGTGAAGCCGCCCTCCTCCTCATTGGACATAGATATAAATGTCGGTCGAGCTATCTTTAGCAAATGGCTCTAAAGTTGACCATTCGTTCATTGGAAACTGCATCCAGTTTTTTTAGTTCTCTTTGTAAAAACCTCTTTTTCCTTTAATGTTTCTTTATTGGGTAATTATGAAATTACAAGATACAATTACAATAATAAGAGCCCAACAAAGGGGCATATACCTAAATTACGCAGCAATTGGTTTTCAACATTTGATGAGAAATTACTCAACCGTCACTCGATATTGCCATATCGATGTGTCAGATGCATGAGATTTAACCTGGCAGTGCCTTACTAATGTGTCACATGTGTTTGATCTTCAACTCACGGCGTTTCTTTCTCCGTTGATCACAGGCTGGATACCGAAGGGCATGTCGGCCACAGTGAACACACTCAAGATGTAGTCATCAAGCGCAGACCTGAGCCTGGCCGTCCCACCGCCCTCGTCGACTCCGTCAGCCCTGCCGCCATGGCCACGTCCTCTGTCACGTCCAACGGCACGCCCAACGGCACGCCCAACGGCCCGTTACACGCGGCCGTCACGTCCAACGGCGCGCCGGCCGTGACGGTGGTGGCCCCGGGCGGGGAGGCGGTGGGCCGCGCCATGCCCGACCCCTCCACGCTCGCCTCGCCCGTCGCCAACCCGGCCGACCTGGCGCTGCTCGCCAAGCTCGATGCCGCCAACAGGTACACACTGTTTATTTACTCTTTTATTTGCATATAGCTGCGTTTATTTTCTGTTATATCCATCGAGGTTTTCTTTGGGTATTTTGCAGTTCCTTTTGTGTTACTTCAAGATTTTCTTTGGATCGTATGGATTTTCCAGTTTTTCTTTAATTACGTTAGTGACATTTAATGAAGAGTTATATATATATATATATATATATATATATATATATAGTACATTCTAGTTTGAAAGTTGCATCAAACAATGTGGTTGCTTTCTGTTTTGGTTGATTGGTTGAGTTCTTATGAATAGGAGTAGGATAAAGACACATCACCGATGATTAGCTACAGCTTAGGATCCCTCATTTTGAAACTAAATGATCTCAATTCTTTCCCGCAACGCTCGGCAAAACCGAACGGGGAAAAGATTGTTAAAATAAATAATCTCAATGCGCTAGATTCTCTCATTTAGTAATTAAGAAAAAGCAACGAAAACGAAACAAACGTCATTCAAAATGGAAGGTGCGATGTTATTCATTATGTACAGAATATGAGTAATATATCTAAGTATTTTCCAAATTCATGGTTCCACCTTTCAGTGGAACAGAACCAAGCTAGGTCGCTACTGGTCATCTTCTGATTACCCGGCCCCTTTAGTGTATAACAACTTCTTTATGGAAATATCAAGTTCAAGCAATTGACAAACGTCCATAAAACTATTTGCATAATTACATTATGGGACATGGGTGGGGTGTACTAGCCTGCATAAGTCTATTTCGACGGGCCTCAATCTTACAAATGTACTTCTCCTACTTGACATATTGTTCTATGAATATTGATGGAATGGTCATAATCAGAAACTTGGACAAGTTTAGGATTGAGATGCATCTACTAACCAGTCTAGCATCCTTCATTTAAGAGGTTTAGTCTTAATTACTGAATATTTTCCTTTAGTGAAATCAGGGACAATGTGACTCGTCTTTGAATTTAGCCTCGTGTAGATGGGGTTTCTTGGTCTCTGTTCTCTGCCGTTAGATATTATTTGTTTGGGTTCTGCACTAGTACCATGGTAACTGTGTTTGCAGGACTATAATGTACTTGTTATCACAGTTATGGAGTATCTGTGACTGCTATCCACTTGGTCCTCCACCCTATCTGAACCTGGTGGTATTGGTCGATACTCTGAATGATTAACCAAGTTTTACTGGAGATTGCTGTCTAGACCCACCTGGACGTGTCACCATTAAGTAGTGATTCCACCAACACACACGATATAACAAGATTAGTGCCGATTTGGTTGTCATGCTAAATCAGGCTAGGTTTGAATAATCGCGTGCCTATTTGTCGCGATGTGCCTTGATGTGTCGCGGTGGTGGAGCACCAAAACAGACATCCGACACCGCACTGCTACGTTTTGCGACATAGGGGATACGACATATCGCGACACTGTAAGATATTACAAGATATACCAAGATATATCACGACGAGTCCATCGTTTTGGTGGAATCAGCCCTTTAGGGCGAATGTTTAGCCGATAATCGTGGGGTGGCGCCACGGCTGCTTATGGACAGAGATTCACAGGGTGCTAATCTCTATTTGCCATATGCAGTGATGGCAGTTTTCCACTTTTCCATGGAAATGCTTCGTTTTCCCCCTTTTTTAGAATTATTGTGTTTGTGTTAAACAACGATGATAAAAATCGAGCCTCATTCACGCCAATAAAACAGTGATTGAAAACTCCCCATAGAGCCCCAACCTTATGACGTGGTTGACGACGATGTATTTTTCCTTCTTTTTTCAGTCGCTCTGGGGCAGTGATTTCCACATGAGAAATATTTTCCATTTTTGTCCCTGACCCCAGCAGAACTTATCAACATATTAAATCGAGGTCATGTATGCAGTAGTTAGATTAACAATTTCTTTTATCGGTACGACGTGATGATATCCATTGAAACTAAATTATCGAAATCTGTCATTTGAATCTGTTGTTAACTGGTATGTGTTTTAAACCAGTTAGTTTATACTTAAGGTAATTAGTTTAAAAAAAATTATGGACAGAGCTTGAAGGTCAAACGTTTTTCGTTGTTCCTAATTAAGGGAGACTAAGATGTGGCCAATCATCGGTGATGTATCTTTACCACTAATGTCAAGGCAATAGGCTTAACATTGAGTGACTGTATTCCATGTGGCATGACATAAAATGTTTTTAAGCAGCTATTCATTCGATCTATAAAACATGGATATGGGGTAGGATAAATTTGAAACCACACTCAGCGAGAATCAATTTGGGCTTAAGCAACATGGTTTGTGTTCACTTCGCGAAGATCACGAAGATAAAAAATTAACCCACCCAGGTCTGTTTCTAGTCATCACCCATTTGCCTTCAGTAATGCCACCAATTTTACATCTCACCTGAGTATGGACGCTAATAGTTAATTATGAATTACAAAAATGTATATTTGTTTCAGGTTATTGGAATGTGATGAGAAGTCACTCCGCAGTCTGTCCAACACACCCTCCAAACAGTCCTCCCAGTCGGGTCACTCCCGGAAGGGTTCTGAATCCAGCGTCCTGTCCAGTAACTCCGTCTGCAGTAACATCTCCAACCTCCAGTATGAGGAGGAATCAAGTGAGTTCACTCTATTTACTCAGCAATCACACCAGCCGAGATCTTAATTCCCAGTTCACACTGTACGACAGGAGGTACCAAGGTACGCCCAGTCTCAGATTGGAGGTTCCTTTGAGCGCCTAGGGCCGCAAAACGCACAGTGTGAACTGCACGCTTCCCGCTAGTCTGCGACTGGGCGTACCAGGTATCTCTGGTCGCCGACTGGAGGTACCTCAGGGGCGCCCATTTGCAAGCATTTTAGATATCGAACGTGTTTGATATTTAGTACCAATAGTTGCCCTCTGGTACTCCCCGTCGCAGGTTTCTAGTTGTAGGGGCATTGATTCACACATATATTTGCGACTGGCCGTACCTTCAGTCCCAAGAGCGATACCTCCAGTCGGCGACTAGAAGTACCCGCTTGCAATCACCCCAGTCGCACAGTGTGAACGGGACTTAACTTCTTAGAAATTCATAGTATTCCAATCCGTGGTCACAAAAGTACTAACGTGATGCCGCAAGGCAGGAGCTATACGGCTTGCTTGTCTGTCATACTCATCTCATAAATCTCTGTGATTTTAGCCTGGTACATGTAGTTACTACGGCACGAACGCCATCAACCAACCAAATTAACGTCTCAAAGCATGGTCTCTAAGTACCTATATATTGTCTATGTATATTTAGGAGATTCACGAAGACACTTCACTTTCATTCACATGTGTTATGTACTCGTGGGGCGAAAATTCCTTTGGACATTCAAGATAAATCCAAGGATGTTTCAATGAATACAGAAAAAAAACAGAGTTTGTATAGCGTATGAAGGATATGTGTGGAAATCAATACATTATTTTAGTAAAATTCATTTGTGGCATTAATGAGATTCCATAGGGATATTTTAGGGAATCCCTTACGGCATTCTCACCCTCCAGAGACATACTGCCCTGGGACATTCTCGTCCCTATAACTACTGCTACCCACCAACCCTGACATGTTTCTACTTGAGGTAGACAATACTTTATTAAGTATCATGTTGTTACCAATCAGTGTACACTGGATAAAGACAAAATCAGCAATACGTAGACATATGTAAGTTGGATATTTATTCACGTCTGGATCACTGCGACACTCCTCAATGTCATCCCATCTACAAATACATCTGATGTCATACAGACTTTGGAGTGTTGACACTGACAATGCCAGCAACCACTGAGATATTTACTTCGAATCAAGATAAAGAAAGGAGGCCAGCCAAAGTGTGCCCTATTAATACTTAAAATAAACGGACATCATGGTCCTTCGCGCGTAGAACTTGGATGACTGATGTATATACTCAGAGATGGCAGTTTTCCTATTTCATTTTCAGTTTATAAAAAATAACGTTCTTGTATAATACCAAGAGTGAATAAATTGAGCCTCATATATACACCAGTATATATGATTAGTACATACATGTACTTATCACGGTACCCTTCGGAAAGGGCCCATACATATGCATATTCATATGCACGTACAATATATAGATGTATGCATGTATATGCACCATATACTATAGATATTCACACACTAAATGTACATTGTATGAAGTTTAACTAACACAAAATTTGAAGAAATCTATAATATGTTTATATTGTAAAGAAAACGAAACATCGCCTGAAGAAGCTGATTAAATACCAGCGAAACGTTGTGATAGCCCTTGATACTCACCATCTACCACCCATGTACCACTTACTTCAATAACAATCACATACAAAAATGTTGACGGTGTCTGTTTTTTTGGTGATCTTCACAACTTTGAAAACATAAGAATACTTGACTGACACATTCCTGTGTGGAATCTACTCACAGATAACCCTGATGATGCATGGGTCATCTGGGGGAAAATCGTCAATGACTGGGACAGTGTCGTAAAAAAACGGGCCGTTTACATAAAGGTGAGTGCAAACACCATAGAGACTCACTTTAATAGCGCTGATAAGATTGAAGTAGATAACATGATGGTGCCTCTTTGGAGTCCCTGCTTTCCTACACACAAAAAAGGTTTATACCCAGTAGTCTTGCCTTCACACCTCTTTCACCTATGGTATCGATAAGGAGATCTCACGACTATTGTAAATCGCGTAACCTAATAGGGGAAAACTGGCTTAAGGCTTAACTCTATACTCGTTGGCTTAAATGAGACGAAGTGATTGTTGGTGTGCAGAATGAAGATGACCCCTTACACAAGACGTTTTACTTCAAATAGAATCCATCACTTGACCTTGTATTGATTTTGGTTGATTAAACTTATATCATCATGTACCTGGTTGAGTTTGATATGAGGCCCTTAGACCAAGTCTCATTGATAAGCGGACCCTTAGAGAATGTAGGAGTGAGTTGTCTATAGTCTGTTCTCTAGGTGATCAATTTATATTTACATGTTTACTTCTCTCCGCAGCAACGGTAGCCTGTGTTATTGAGTCCAAATTCTGACGCATTATTGTGTAATTTCCACTCATATACATGAATCAGACAAGGCTGAGACAAAATATATTTGAAACCCATTTGCAAATATCCTATCTAGTTAAAAAACTATACTTGACAAGATTTTCTACATTGATTAACCTATAGCCGAGAAAAAAAGGATAGATGCCTGAACTAACGTTTGAGAATTATTCTGAGGTCACTTGGTGTTAAATCTACAAATCAGTTGCCAGGAGTAGCTTAGGCACGTGGAATAAAGTCCATATGTATTTTTTTCTCATCTTACTGGAGACAAACCTGTCTGCCTCGTATTCTAAACATAAAGTCTACATGTATACAGCAGACGACAATTAAACTTAACAACCGTAATAGATGTTGATTCTGGACGTATTTCACTCTGAGTAACTGAAAGCAGTAAGAACTGAACTTACCATTCTCCATGCTGCAGGAACTGGTCCGGAAGGGGATTCCTCATCACTTCCGGGGGATCGTCTGGCAACTCTTGTGCAACGCTCACATTTCAGACGCGAAGGAAACCTACGCCGAATATCTCAAAATGACTTCTCCTTACGAGAAGGTCATCCGACGCGATATTACAAGGACATATCCCGAACATGACTTCTTTAAGGAGAAGAACGGCCTAGGACAAGAGAGCCTATTTAATGTGATGAAGGTGAGGAATGATTAAATCTCTGTCTTAAATCAGTTAATATTAAGAAAAAAACAGGGTTAAGTAAATCAATCATTTTTATGGAATTAACACCAGACGAACTGCAACGGAAGTTAAATGGACTGTCATCAAGAATTTATTGATTGATTTATAGGTGGTGTTTACTCAAAAATATAGCCGTACTTTATGATGTTGCTATTGCTAATGACTACTAAATCACCCTGACAATGCAAGCTAGGACATAACACATGACGTATCCCCACATAAATATTCCGAATTTTATGGCATTGGAAGAAATGACGAGAGCGTTATTTCTCATGTGTATGCACACGGAAGCCACTAGCCACTTAATCCCTTTTCTTGATTAAAAAAGAAAATTAAATGAATAATCATGTAAACATGTTTTTCCGAGGAAAGGCTCGTTTGCTCTGATACTGTATGAATAAGCCTTTCGCACGACATTAGACGCTATCCAGTAATAAATTTAGTTTTTTAAGAACGGAGTACAATTATAAATGCCGTAAATTCTTTTCAAAGTCAATTACATAGTTACGACAGTAAGATACTTTAGGCCATACATTGCTTATGTGATAATGAAAAAAAAAGTAATATTAATATGTATTTTTCAACATATATATTAGTAATTGACAAAATATTTATATTCTTCGATAATTTTGTTTTGGCCATTTGGTCAGTCCATCATGTCCATATTGCTTTTTGTGACGGTAGGATAGGACTAAAAATAGACGTAACAAATATCAGACAAACCCAAGTGCTGTATGTTTTATATAGTGTAACTAATGAGGCAACTAGGACCATGTCCTCCAATTTACTCTAAAGTAAATCAAAGCGTACTTGGCTTCATTAAAGATTGACAGAGGCTCGGGCTTACATTCTGGTGGATTGAACATCGGGCGTGGAAACCACATCAATTTCTAAGAGCTCCCCAAGTCTCGACAAGGCACTGCCGAGCTCCAGGCTCGCTCAGATTGTTAGAGTCTGTTGTGAAGTTTTTGTGGATCAAGTCTTTGCTGTCTGCATCATGTGCAAACCTTTCAATGTGTGATTTATATGTATATTATACTACTGCATGTATCGTGTAACCCTTTATTTGTTCGATATGTGTGTATGGTACATCGCTGTCTGAATGGTGTAATGTTTGAATTTGCGACATGAATGTATGTTACATTGCTGTCTATTTTGTGTAAACATTTATATGTAGGATATATATCTAAACTGCATCGTTATCTGTAATTACAGGCCTACTCATTACACGACCGCGAGGTTGGATACTGCCAAGGGAGCGGGTTTATTGTGGGTTTACTTTTAATGCAGGTACGTGAATACTCAAAGTTTAGATGTTATAGAAACAGCCAGAGATGTAAATTCCTGCCTCTAATAATACATCTACCCTCGTTTACCTGATATGATTGTTCATATATAGATATGTTCCTATTAACTCTACGTAATCGTTTGAGAAGACTGATGGTACTAAGAAAGAAATTGATGAGTGTTTGGTTAGTGTCCTCGTTTGCCATCTACATAACAAATGTAGTTTGGAGTGCGCAGTAATATCAACAAGGTGATAGCCGAGTGAATAATCTGAAGCACTCCAAACAATACCCTCCAAACGAGATGGCGAACATGGTCTTGGACCAAGCACGAATATGTTTCTGATTGTTTCTTAGCCTGAAAATATTTAATTGTTTATCACCCGTTGAGTACGAGTTACCGTACTTGCAAGCCCGTTGTGAACGAGTTCCTGCTGTTAAGCCTATGGACGTTTAAATACCAGGCTAAGACAAAGTGTTGTACTAATTTTCACCTCAGAAAATCTGAGTAGAACAGGTAAAAATCTTCTTTGGATGACAACGGACTGAGAACTTGTTTAATGTCATCAAAACACGCGCACTATAAATGCCAACTTGGTGATGCATCAATCAATAAGAATAGCTCCTTTACAGGTAGACGGCGCTGTGATGTAACATCACTTAGAGTCAATCCTAACAGGTGTATTCGTTTGACCAGCGATTCTATTTTAGCACGTTAGGGGCGACAGCAATTAACTTCTATTAACCCAGCACCATAAAGCTTCACTAAGGAGAGCGTTGTACGTGTATTGCAGGGGTATCTACGCTGAATTAATTAAAACTCACTAGGTAGCGCTCCTCAGTCAGTGATGTTGCAAACAGTTGTGTTATTTAATATACTGGCGGTTTGAGGCCAAATAACTATGAAAATAGTTTTCTGGTAATAAACCAGACGGCCTCTCAGAATGAGACCCCGTTCTTTCATCAAGTGAGATAGATAGAATATCATTATTCGCGGCTAACAATGAAATGACTGCCCGCCTCAAACAAGAAACATGTGGTTGCCGCATAGTTTTAGCGCCTTTTACGTATAGTGAATGGGTCTTCATGGTTAGTGCACTTCGTACTTAAATGGTATGGTACACCTATACGATTCTAACCGATTCATTCCATTCATATGATCGGAAAGACTCGGGGATAAATGTTAATGTCTCATAGGCTTTAAAGGCATATCGGACCATATGCCTTGAAAATTAAAACCCATGTCATTTTCCTGAAAATTTAATATGATGATTTCTAAATGTTATGGAACACATATCTAACTTAAAAATTGGGGGTCACCGTGCCAGTTTTCGATTTAGAGATTGATATTATGATAATATTAGAAAAGAATATATGAAAATTATAAAAAGTTTTTTACATAGTAAAACCCATGTCATTTTTTCCAAACTTTTATAGAATATAGTAAATGTATAGTACTACATGTCTAGATTTTAAAGATTATAGGTTACCCTTCTTGTTTCGGAGAGAATTAAAGAAAACTATATTTTCTTTACATTTCCTATGTAAACCAGTCAAATGTAAATTGGCCTAATTTACCTATTGTGTTATGTCAAACTCGATAGTATGTTATAAATCACTCATTTGGTATTAGAATGAGTAAAAGAAAATGGTTTGAGCTGATGATTGTCAGTATTTGACAATCACCAGGTGGCGCCGCTGTGAATCGTAGGATATGCCTTTAAAGGTGTACTTGGCGTCTGTATATTTCTACAGATGCCGGAAGAGGAGGCGTTCGCCGTGCTGGTGAAGCTGATGCAGGAGTACCGGCTGCGGGAGCTGTTCAAGCCGTCCATGGCCGAGCTGGGGCTCTGTATGTTCCAGCTGGAGTGTATGATTCAGGTAAATAAGATATAGACCAAGTTTCCTCAGTTTAACACCAGTGGGCTCCACCATAGTGTATTGGCCCTAATCTATTTCTGGTAAAATACGCAGAACCAAAGTTCATTGCGGCTGCTAAAATACTATTCAGCTGAAAAATTTGATCATATTTCATATCATACATTATTTGACAATTAGCATCTACGTAGCTTTTTTTCTTTTCTGAACTGTAGATGCATTTAAAAATCCAATTGTGTATGCAGACATGACTTAAAATCAAGGAATGAAAAAAAACCACACAAATGAATATCAGTTTCCGAAAGTTTCCACTACTATACGCCTTTCTGTTTCCACATTTTCAATAATTAAAATTGGCCATAGAATCTTTAGATGTGATACCTGTACGACGATAGATTAAGGACTGACTGTTCAAGCTTCTCTCCTCTTTATCATTGAGTATATTGCCGTCTTGTAGGAGCAGCTCCCGGATCTCTACATGCATTTCCAGTCACAGAACTTCTGCGTGTCCATGTTCGCCTCCTCCTGGTTTCTCACCCTCTTCACCACGTCACTTCCGCTGGCCGTCGCCTGTAGGATATTTGACGTCTTTTTGTCAGAGGTGAGTGAGGGTGAAGCTAACAGCATGTACCTACTTTGTATCTACAAACCTTATCAATATTTGTGGTCTATTTGTTAAAGGTGAGGGTGGAGTTAACAACAGGAACCTATTTTGAAACTTCAAACCCTAGGGACCATTCATTATTTATGTTTTTTGTTGTATCCCCAAAGGGGGGGGGGGGATTTTTCAGTATTTTGTAAGGGGGGGCTTTTATTTTTATATGTCTATGTGGTAGCCAATATTTTTATATTTCCCGGGAGGGGGCAACTTATTTTTTACCATTTCATGCTGCGAAAAGTGTGCCCCACAGCCATAAATAATGAATGCTCCCTTATTAATATTTGCCGTCTATTTGTCAGGGGTGAGTGAGGATTGTGAAAACAGCATGTACCAACTTGTCTTTCATACCTCCAAATCCTACTGATATTTGCCTTTGTATTGTCAGAGGTGAGATTCATTGTCATGCACCTCTTTGGTATCTCCAAACCTCTGATGGTCCACGTGTTTTAACACAAATCCTGTTTGTGAGTGCCATAATTGAATGATGTCAAAGTGCAGACATGATCCCATATTGCCTTGCAGTGCAGACCGTAGCCGATATCAATAATCACCCTGAGGAGGGTTGTGGTATCGTTTGCTCTCCACCTCCAGCCGAGCTGTTGTTTATCAGCGTGTGTAATTACACTAATTTAGGTTGAACATGAATCCACCCACCCGAGAAGGCAGTCACTTAAACAGAGTAACACCCCGCTATAATTGCCTATTAGTGTCTCGTGTCTGCCGGTTACCATGGAAATATAGCATCATTTATCGAAGAGCCGCTAAATCGTTGCGAGATGCCTCACACCAACGCTCGAATTTCTGCAATATCATACAGTTAGATTGCTGGATCCTACGTAACCAAATACGTTTACATAAGCAGCGTTTAGTACACATGTATGTGTTTGACACCTTTAGATTTACTGTGCATCTTGGCGCCATACCAGCTGCAATTCAGTATCCTGGGTCAAGAGTGATCTGTGGTCAAACGTTCCCCTTAAATTGGCAATCATGTAAGACCGTTACATCGACCTCCCTTCCAGATCATGGGATTCGTCATTGTGGCCGCAGGTTGGCGTGCATTGAAAGGAAATTTGTTAAATGAGAGATTGTTGTAATGAACTTAATCCACCAAAAGGACGGTAGAAAGAAATGTCGTTTGCTCATACATTTAGGTATGGTTCACCTAAACGTCCCTCTAAATAAACGATAGCTACCACCGAAAAATGGAAGATACATTTGTCACTCGGAACATTTAAACGACGAATGAAACACTTAGTGCCCATCAAACCTTGGACTTTTAAAACGACTGACCGCCCAAGGCATCAATTTCATTATTGACAAAACCAAATCGATTCTGTGCAAACAAATCCACAAAAATAATGTAGAGATGTTTCGTATTTGGATAAGAACAAAACCGACATTTTTTTGACAGACGACACCCATCTACTGTATTATTGATTGTCAAACCAGGAATGTAATGCCCATAAATTCCTCAGGGCTTTTGCTTGAAACACCACCTAAAGCATAAAGAATATATTTAGATATTTCAACCAAATGGATTGAAATATGCACCTTCATGAGTGATACACTAAACACAATACCTTTAAATGGTACAATGGCCTTGCAACAAAATCTTGTCAGATGGGAAAACCATTTCTTTTGCGAAAAGGTGACATAACATTTTCTCCACTGAGATATGAGTTCATTATAAATTCCATTTAGGTCCTTGAGCGGTATGTATATACATGAACATTACTGAGGTCCTTCTCTAAAGATACGCACACTTGACTGGAATTTACTTTGGTTGGTGTCCAGTTGGCCTGGTGCCCTTCGGTCGTAATCATGTGTGATTTGCAGTTGGCAAAACATGTCGATGATATTCACTTAGTTAACGTCTGTGATTTGTGATTGGCAGGGCATGAATACGATGTTCATTCAGTAATCGGTAATGTTTTCAGTATAGGAGAGCATGGGCTGGATATAACAGCTGTTTTCATTGATAATCCTAAGGATATTAAGGAAGCAGTTAACCGAAAGAGGAAGATGATGCTTTATTGACTGTCTACCCATCATCAAATAAATCCTAAATTTAGGATTGTACGTGATTTGTAATTGGCAGTAATGGAGAGATATTAGTTTTCCACTTATCTGTGGAAATACATGTTTTAATTTACAGGATGAAACAAAAGCAATATCAATTGAGACTCATTCACGCCAATAAAACTGTGGTTTTGACCACCCCTGAGACACTGCCTTTTCCCTCATGTCTTCTTGGTCTCTCTAGGACTTCAAATTCTACATGAAAGATATTTTCCGAGTCAAAATGCCCCAAGTTGCGTGGTGTCTTTGTGAATGTGGTGTCCTGCAACTAGGGTTGTATGGGGCAGCTAGGGTTCTATAGGGTAACCTACATGAACCTTGTTTGACTCCATTCTGACTTCATTCATGACCGTGCTAATATCAGGCCCATGGATCGACTTATGTAACTTATCCCAAAGAAGATCGTCACATTTAGACGAATATTTATTGTTGTTAAATCATGTTTACTGAATTAAAAAAATATAAACAAACGATTAACTCATCTTGCTGCTATGTATCACTAATGCTTAAAATACTGAAAATTGTTCAAGCTTATGTAAATAGGTTGCCCTCTGTCCCAACTGATTATGAACGAAATATGAATGTATGAGGAAATGACATTAGGAGTACGGTGAAGCCAATGCGCAGACTGAGTACTACCCAGGATAAATAAATGTTTAAGAAAATAAATGTATATGGGTTATGATTGGAAATGGCATGTTAATAATGGTAGTCTACTGATGTTGTTTCATAAACGTGATTTGTGATTATTACGAGCTGGCGACGACATTCAATCTGTAATGTGTCTGTTTTGGGTTGGCAGGGAATGGAGACGATATTCCGCGTGGGGTACTCCATCCTTCAGATGAACCACGAACAACTGCTCAGTCAGGATATGGAGGGCATGCTGCGGGTAAGTCACAGTTCCTCACCTCTCAACTATTCATCAAACAGATCAATCTTTATCATTATCATACTGAATTTAGTTATAGATATTTACTAGATTATATAAAATGTCTAACAACAGTGCCCATCAAAACGATATGCATAGATCTATCAAACATGTCTGCTCAATAATCTCCTCCTCCTTTTGGTTGCTCTTCTAACGTCAAAGAACTTTTTGGGTTTTGATCAAAAATAACCAATGTGTCCCTTGATCTGTCGTTGGCATACGTTAAGGATGATGTCCCATTAGCCTAGATGTTCACCCGTGAGATAGATCAATGAAGCCGCACTCATTGAGACGGGGGAGGGGTATGGAATCGGCCAGACATGTAATTCACGTTTACCAGGGTGCGTCCGTGTTTCCGTCAGTATCCGCAAGGTGGCAGCCTTGTGCAGTAGAAACTAGTCGACAGACTCAATGTATTAGCAAGGATAATAATCGTCGCAGAATAGAGTAAAGAGAACTTTTGCGTTAGAAAGCACAATGTGAAATTTAAAACAAATTATTATTAATTGCAATTGCCTATTTTGTAATCTAAATTTATTTTACAAATAAGGCAAACTCAATGTCTCTTCTCACCCGTGGATTGGTTTCTACAAACTTTGACACTTTCAGGATTTCAGACTCATAGTAATAAAACTTGATTAGTACAAATCATGGAGAAATAAAATCATGTGCCATGAGATAATATTTCGTGCAGGAAATATCTGGATTTAATTTTGTATGTGATTTCAAGATTCTAAAATCTAAAAATGAACTCATTTTTTTTTTATATGGGATCCACATTGAAGAAATCATGTTGATATTTTAACCATTCCTACCATTGATACTTCAAGAAAAGATAGACATGCATACGCTTTCCATGCTGATATATTCATCGCTTGAAAATTTAAGTTGATGTAAGATATATGCTAGCCACAAAGTAGATAGCGTGGGTATAGCGATACACGTCGCTAGTTGCACTTGTGACTGTTCTTAAAATAGACTGATGGTGTTATGATTAGATACCCTGGCGTCTAACTGTATTCTATTTATTGACACAGTTCCTGCAGAAGGAGATGCCACTCAGACATGACCAGGATCCGGAAGCGTTACTCAATGCCGCCTTCTCCGTCAAATACAACAACAAGAAAATGAAAAAGTAAGTCCAACAACTATTTGATTCCACTCATATTTCTTCAGGATTTTCTTTCGCCTCATGGGATAATTACTATACGACCATAGCTCCCGGGGTCAAAGGATTGAAGATGAAATCGATGGCTTTTTATTACAGCAAAGCTTCAATAATTGTTTATTAATGTCCGTAAGCTCATTCGTACCCTTGTGACAAGACATAATATTGCAGTAGTGGTTTGTCTTTACAGGATGGGACAGGGGCATATTGCGAGAAAAACATGGGTATCACATTTCTCTATTACCCCGTATATAGGAGTGGGGAGTTAGCCGAGTGGATAAAGTAATGCACTAGTGATCACAATTTTTTTTTTCAATTCAAGAAAAGGACAAGATACAGTATTCCACCAGGGACGTACTTACACAGTAATAACACAGACAATTCAAGACACCACTAACCATTAATAGTCACAGGATCATCCCTGTGGTGTAAAACCAGTGAAAACAGCTGCACCTTGAGGTAGTCTCTAAACACGCTCAGGGTCCCCTAGGACAAATAAACAAACCCCATATCCTCGAGCTGGCTACTCGTAAACCATTATCAAAACGGTCTGGGCTTTGTTCTCTTTTATCTGATTAGTCTGTAATTGTTTTAGGTTAGTCTTCCCCCTGGTGCAACCAGTATCCTAACAAGAAATAAGACAATGCCCTGAGTTATGTTAACATAACGTCCCTGGAGCTGCCACCGATGGCGCCACCATAGGTTGTAGTATGGTACCACCAGATGGCATCCGAAGAATTGTCTTCCTTCAATGTTATTACATCTGTCATATGCCTCCTGACAGTATGACTAACTTGAATAACCCTAGACGGTTCCCACTGGAACCATTTGATGATATGAAAATATATGAAACAATATGATGGAAAAGACAATGGGAACACATCTTTATCAGGTGAAAAAAGACAAGGATGGCAATTTTGCGTAGATAGGATATTTCATAATACGCAGTTCATAGGTAGAATAGTTATTAACAAAAAACACTGGTGTTAAACCGGATTTGTGGCATGATAGAATCCCATGCTCCGGTAATTTTCATATACGTTATCATTATAACAGAAAAGCTAGAAAAGGGAACAGTTATCATGTTACTTTATGCGGATACCCTGGTTGTTTACTACCACAAAGTACAGAAACCGTTATATAGTTTTATCAGGAATCGCTTCATGGTAAATTTACCTGTATCGCTTCGCATGAAGTTTCGTTCGATAACTGCTTCATATTGGTACAGTCTCTCCCAACAGCTGCCGGTATATACATGTATATATATTTTAGATTCCAGACTGACCAAACAACTTTCCAGATGTTAAAAAGAAATTGCATATATGTATGTATAACCAGGAGAGATATTTCAAAATACCTTTTATCATAGAAAAATGAAGGATGATATGAGATTCACTTCGAGGTTAGCGACATATTGAATAAAACATGATCTTTATCTCGGATGATGAATAGAGTATAGATATCTCCATTAAGATGATCTCACACAACTCTGCGCACATTTTGCACATTTTAGAAGAACTCTTGGCACTGGAATAATCGCAGGGCGCCACCTATGGCTGGCATCATGCCTCCTGGAGGCGCACCAACTGTGTGACTCACCCTCCAGGTGTGCGGGGGGCGCCGCGGTGCCGGGGGTGCCTACACAGGTGTGTCACTCAGGTATGAAGACAGGGTCGGCATGCCGCGGCCCTGACTCAGGTACACACCCTGCCTGTACAGACCGGGGAACGCCGGGCCTCCCCGCGAAATACCGTGCCTGCTGCCAACGTCGCCCCCCCCCCCCCCCCCGTGACTAGTTCTATGGAGACCCGGGGTTTGGACGGGAAGATAGTAATTGCTATTGTTCATCGTTATTCTTATCTAGTTCCAATGAGATCTAGAGCTGAGGGAGGCGGTAGGGGAGATTATAAGGTTGGCTACCGTTAACACAGATTAAGACCTTCAGCTTTGGTACAATAAATGTCCATTACATTTATATAAAGCATTATTTCGCATCAGCTGTATTAAGAAGTATATTCTCGCCTCGTCACTTTAGTCATTTGTATAATCAAGACACCACGTCCTTGTAGTCTGCCGGTTTTACGGAGTCTTAACTACTTTCCTAGTCTAGTCGTCTGTTCAGTGACTATACGAAATAGTAGCTGTTCTTCACTAATGGAGGTGCAAAAGAAGTGAGTGATAATTGGGAAATGTCACTTTTCTTGCCTTGCTCACATGTAAATAAAGTGTTCCATGTGAAAAAAACATCATGTCCTGGGTATAGCATTATATCTTCCTGCTCTGGGATCGGTGTAGAGAGTCAAGGAACCTTGGTAAAACATTGAAAGGCAGCTGAATTTCGTAAGAACAAAGAGCCATAATACAGGTTTTGTCCACCAACCACCTAGTGACTGCTTTATGAACTAACAATGGCTCTGTCCCCTATAGTTTCACGGATACTGGGGGTTTTGTGATCGCTCACCCGTCACACCACAACCAAACAGTTTGCTCCCAGGACAGAATTCCCAGAGATAGGTAGATCCAGTCATGAAAGAAAATGACAGGACCTGCCATTGACCTGCACACAGTCCGCTGCCAGCTGGAACAGTTCGGTATCATCGTGGTTTTCCAGTGGTACATGCGATGCGACCTTTTAATACCTGGACTAGGTGCTGAGCGTAGTTCCACAGTTCTTCACTAGGCGGCGACACGGCGCTAGTCTCAACCGGCGCCTGTCTGACATGGAACCCTGTGGGATTATGGGGGACTAGGTCTGTCTACAGGTCGGGTAGTGTATGGATTGGAAGATTTGAGTGGATCACCGCCTGGTTTGATATTGATATGACGGGATCCCTTATCAGCTTATATCCCTCGGAATTCTAGTTGTAAATATCTGGCAACTTTTTTTTTTTTAGAAACTTAAGAAATTAGTGTTTTTTTATTTTATACTGAAAGATATGTCACCAACCACTAATTGATAGACGTTGGTAAGCACATCCATAGAACGGATTGTATCTAATTATGGTTTTATAGGCTTACTTCCTTAAACGACGTTTGTATTTACTGCACCTGGAAATGAAGGAATGTTGGCTGATGAGGGTGATCAACACGGTTAGGGTATGGGGATATATCCCTGCGTAATAGACATATTTAGAAGCCTATCTCCTGCCTTTGTCTTACAAAATTGGCAATTTGTTCATGTTAAACCTAACAAGCGGCCGTAATGGACTCTGTGTAGAAACACACTGTCAAGTTAGCCTACACAAAGATTCTAGTGTGGTTCAGGGCGTCTTTTTTCTTGAATACATACTTTGTTTTTCTCTTGTTTTGCTAAAGCCTTTCTCCAAGATGAGTTTCCTTCATCGTACCATTAAGTACGTCTCAGGGGAGAGTGGTTGAGCTCGGCGGGGCCTGGTTATGGCTGGTCTCATGTGTAGCCTCAGGTGGTCTGTCACCACAGGGGGTGTGCCAGCGGCTTGGTCTCAAGCGGTGTCTGGCCATCAGCGAAATGTCAGCAACACCCAATTCATGTTGTCTACTACGCAACCACAATGTTGCAGTAGTCAAAGTGCAAGTTTGTACTGATGTAAGCTAATGCTGAAATGTGTCGTGTTTTGCTGTTCGACACTGCTGTAACTTGGGATGTACGTCTATTTATCTGTGAATATATATGAGTAATGTTGAATTGTGTGTGGTCGATATAGAAACACACACTTCAGTACCATATACTCGCTCCTTGACCCTCTACCCTCTACGCTCTACCCAATAGCTGTTACCGGTATACTATACCACGGTGCCCCAAGCAATTATTCCCTACGGCAGCCGGTGCAGCAAACATATAGGGGAAAGTGGTGTAATAAAAACATGCTCGTTTTACATTATTGATGGTCTTATTCTATTAAAGAACTAACATACTGGATAAACCAAAATCATAGTTTTTGCCTATGAATCACCAGTTTAATATTTTTTAATGTAGGGACGTATTACATCATGATTTTTCTTTTCCACTTCAGTGCGAACTTGAGATCGGTTTGTCTGAGTGCATTTTATGTAATATAGTGCTTTCCATTGCTCCTAAGATTTCTTTTTATACAAAGTAGGTATTTTGAAATCTAGTACCAAATACAATACAGTATAAAAGAGTACGAAACAGTGGTAGTATGTGTCTCTTTTCTATATTTGTCCCCCATTTAGTCTCTACATAAGGATTGATGTTCATCAAGAATTTGCATAATCACCTTGAACTAATTTTTTTTATCTATTTCATTACACTTAGTATTGGTTATATCATTAGTGGTATAATTTATTCGTTACGATTCCTGAAAGTGTCACAGGAAATGTTTGAATCATGACGAAACATTTTCATTCACATAAATCCGGATTTAAGGTGGAAACCATTGCTTAAAGTATCATATAACATAAGATATTTTCTTGGGGAGGCATTGAGGAGATACTGTGAGAATGCCTGCAGTCACTAGACCGTAAAGAAATAGTTAACAGCTATTTTATCCACGCTTGAATGCATACAGCTATTCATCTTCTCCACACAATGGGATCAAATCGGTACACGGACGCTGGATCTGCACTGTGGCGATTAGCCAAGTTCGTTTTCTGTAATGTATAGACCACACAGAAGGGTATCCCGACATTAATGATGCCAGACCTGGTGACAAAGTTAAGCCGCTATTTATATTCGCACAATCTACCAACAGGCGGGCAGAGGTTTAGCTCGGCGTATACGCGATAACGAACGAGACGGGCGATGTGCAGAAGGTGACATTCCAATCAGTTGTCAGGGAGACTGGTTGCTTTGTCGTGGCTTCAGGTATTTTCTCAAGCTTATCACTATACAGAACCAAGGCAGCCATGCCTTTGTACTACGCGGAATTTAGTTACCAGTCTTAAGGAAATCTAAAAGTATCCTGTAAGGATCTACCCCTTTTTGTACAATAGTGGCCTAGTCTTAGACTAAAATACTTATAGTACAGGCCGATGTCCCCTTCTCTGTGTTCTGCCATGGACCACCGTGAACGAATCATCTGAATATATCATTACAATTGTCAATTTTTTTTCTGAAATCAGGAATACGAGGCACAATGATGAATGCATTTTAAGTATTCTATGGAGACAGGGATAGGTTAAACACACCAAAACAACAAGGAATAGGTTTCATTTAGGCGCTCTCATTCTGTATATACATGGAAATAATTAAAAACGCGATTTAGTTATTCACAATTTTGACTAATTTTATTTGTGGGACGAATTGTTTTTATTCGTCACTGGCTAACGAATGAAATCCGCACAATTAACCGGTAAGTGCCAGACATTCGTGCGCCTGCACAGGTATATGATAATAGTCTAAATAAAAAAGCCTAATCTGCCATCAGTATTTAATATTAAGGTACACGCAAAACGTTTTGCTGATCAATACTTCCATTACTAAAATACTCGTTTCGAGTAATGTGGATATAACCAGGAAAGTAGATTTGTCAGAGAAATTGTTTGCCCTATTTAGAATTAAATGCAGGTGGATGGGATTTCCTTTCCATTATCCTTGGCATCGGCAAGTGATGTTGAGTACGAAATGACATCTTTAAAAGTGGAATGAAAAAAATTAGTGTTGGATGATATGTAGATCTGAATAGTACCAGTAGTTATAATCTTTGTATTGTCTCCCAGGCAACAACTAAGAGATTGAGACAGGGTATTTAATAAAATGACATTCCTACTTTTCGAAGTGGGCTATCACGCGCACTTCTACAAAGAGATGTAGACATGACAGTATCTAGTAACAGTCATTTATAAATGCTTTTATCAATAATACGATTCTACTAAGGGGCATTTAGAATAGAACCCATCTTCTGTGGAATCAGGTATCTATATATACAGGAAGGGTCTGGGGAGTAAAGGCATGTAACATTCTTAATGCCTGCTTGGCATACTTGATTGCTGTGTGCTCTAGGTGTGGATACAGGTAACTTGTGTGTGCTTGCTCCCAGCTGGTAACCTGTGAAAATGTTGGTGGAAGGCGTAGTACCAACCTTGCCGGACATTTTGTTTGAAAAAAAATGTTGTACAACATAAAGATAATCATTTTTAGTTAGTTGTGTATGCATCTCATGTACCCGCCATAGTTTATTGATACCAGACCGGAAAACAAACATATATCTTTCATGTCCTGGTGTGCTGAAGAGACCTAGTGAATGAACAAATAATAAGAAAAAAACTGCGCAGTTGATGGAAAGCCCATTCCCTACCCATACTTGCTCATGTCTTTGATTACTACCATTGCAAAAGAGTGATGTTTCTTGTACTATCTCTCACACTCTATCTTCTCACTTCGGTAGAAAGAACGAGCAGGGAACGGGTTAGAGGGTAGGGTAGGACGCAGAGACCAATGTACTTCGTACCAGGAATGTTAACCGTGGCATTAAAGGGTGGAAACGTATCCTCACATTTTAATCCTTATCAGCAGAGACGGCAGTCTTCCACCTTTTTTTAAAAAATGTAAATCCACTTTTTCATTTTCAGTACATGGAATTTTTTTTCTTCGTGTGGAACAAAGCCAATATTTACTGAGCATCAATCATGCCGATAAAACAATGGTTTGAACCTCCCCACAGACTCTCAGGCCCATGTAATTAAGTATCGAAATCTGAACAAGACCCTTTTCAACCATCTCCCCCAAATAATGGCTCTGATATTTCAACTAGGCATTGCGCAATGTTTCTCAGACACTGGCTTCATGTAAAAGTAAATGCTATATGTACATTCCCTATGGTGTGATGTCGGCTGCATAACTCCTGCACACTATGATTGTGGTGGTCATGTTTCCAGCTGCAAGAGTATTGTGTTCATAAGTTTCTACCCAAAATGAAAGGTGAAATGTTATCAGGTTTGGTATGAGAGGAATGCCTGGAAGGCATGTGGCAGGAAGCAATCGCGATAAGCAGTTACAAAAGTACAAACCTCAGCTTTACATTGGACATACCCTTCACTTTGGTAATAGGAGCTGCGGTAGGTCCACCTAAATAACCCACCACAAACGGGTTATCCATAATGCTGGTGGATTTAAGTCCACGCCTCAGGTGTGTACGTCTCTCAGCACGTTGTCGTGACCCTTGAAACCCTGCTACCCAGGGTTGGTCTTACCTTGCCGCCATGACCACCACCTTGTAAATCTCCGGTTGCCGCTTGGCACAAAGAAAGTCTCACGCACATCTTTAGTACAAAGCAAGCCTCACATGCATCACGAGCTCAATGCCAGTCTCATGTGCATCACCAGCACCAAGCAAGCCTTGCACATTGCAAGCTCAAACCATATCTTATGCGCATGTACAGCATGAGCACAAAACAAATTTCACACACATCACTGGGACTAAGAAAGAAACTGATGAGTGTTTTGTCTGTGTCCTCGTTCGCCATCGAGTTTGGAGTGCGCAGTAATATGAACGGGGGGATAGCCGAGTGAATATTCTGAAGCACTCCCAATGAGATGGCGAATGGGGACTCGCAAGCCTATTGAGAACAAGTTCCTGATTTTAAGCCTATGGACGTTTATTCCAGGCTAAGATAAAGAAGCAAACCCAACACATCACAAGCACATCACAAGTCTTTTGCACATCAGGCAAATGCAATGCTCACGCACATCATGAGCACAGAGCTAGCATCATGTACCACATGAGCATAAAACTATACATGTATGGAATATGGGATGAGTTAGGATAGTGCCTCTGGCTGAGATAGTGTCATTGTTACAAGGGGGGGGGGGGGTACTAGGCTGAGTTGTTATCTTCATACTTAAAGAGTCGTAAATCTTAACCCTTTAAGGACGACAGCCTATGGCAGACCTACGGACTTGCGGACGGCCATTTGTGTCTGTTTACACTTCTAGAATTGAAGCGTCATCATGTGATATGATACGTCATCCTTAGTATTTCTATTTCTATTATCTAGAAATCAAATGTATTATGTTAGCCCTACATTCTCTGCAATTTTCAAGTTTATTGATGGACTATTTCCTTTTTAGAGAAAATTCCTAAATATCCAACTAATTTGCACAAATGATACCTTATGACATCATCCGCCCCCTGCCGGATGATGCCCTTAAAGGGCTAAATAGCAAAGAGGGTGTGCTCAGTATAAGATGACAATTACTCTAAGGAATCCCATTTACCTAACGATGCAGTCTTTACTCTAAAGCTAAGGTAGAGATTTGAATTAAGATAATGCATTTCACTTACGAAACTGACTTTAAAGTACAGACTGTAGTTTCATTATTCTTGTCCTGTTGCCGTACCTTGGGTTTACTATTATGTAGTCTTAAACCTAGCGGGGCCATCTCTTTAGCACCATTTAGGCCACCTGTGATGGAGAGATCCGCTTTGGCCTCTTTATTGTCAGGCGGAGGAAGAAAGGGAGAGATAAGCTCTTTTCTGGTGTCTGAGTAATGCCCTCAGGGGCCGAAGAGCTCCATTTGGCTTGAAGTCATAGTAATGTCGGTGTTATTTAATTAAAAAGTAGGAAAATGGATGGACTCGTACAGTCAATGGCATGTTGACATGTTGACATTAATGTTTGTATACCTTAACTGTGTGGTCATTGATATAATTGATTTGATATAAAATAAAATAGCTTGGCATTTGTTAGCTTTCAGGCCAGTTTTACTGACAGATGTACACGGCATTGCTATGTTTATATTTTTGTCACATTTAGTCTTGGTTGATAGAATGTTGTGCACCCACTGGCAATTCAACAACGGTCATGTATCATGTGAATACTGCTATTTAATGAATGATTGTCATGAATTCTTACCACTGTTGTCCATTTTGAATAATAAAAACACGAAACTCCTGAGGGCAATGTATAGCGGACCACATTGCGTGAAAAGCATTTTCCCGCTAAGGCGAGCATACCCATAGAGTGTGTCTATACTTAATGCAGACAGCCGGAACACACAGAACCTCGTGCCTACATATATAGGCAGAAGTGCGCGGGGGTGGAGGGATGGAGTTTGCTGCCAGCTGAAAGTCCTGTGTGCGTAGACCGGCCACGGCAAATACCACGCACTGTCACTTACCGTCGCCTACTTCACATAGCTGCGAACCTACCTAAATCAGTGCCTCACGTTATAGTGCTCAGTGATAACCCATATTTACGAACCTGTCTATCTGGGCTATACTTGCCCGGCAATGCTCAGTGTCAGTTTTAGGGGTGGCCGCCTTTAATCTCCGAACCCTTCTGATGCACACCTGGCATTTTGCAAGATATTCAACTGAAATTAAGTGTTTGTTTATCGGTTATGACCACCAGCGATGCTTGATAGTCATAAAACTTCCAATTCATGCATTCCATGTGAGTGCTTCGGAAATTCGGGATGGATAGTATTGGATTTACGTCAGTGATTTTGGAAATTTATTTATTTCCACTTCGAAATATATAGATACACTATTTACATTGGAATCGCATTTATCTAAATATATACCCTAAAACAATAGCCTTATTAACAGTTCTGATCCCGGAAACGGCCTTGTTTATGCAATAATAGCGCAGGGTTGGGCGCTGGGCCAGATACAGACTTTACTTTAGCGATACGAGAACCTGCATTGTTTTTGTGCCTACTCAAATAAAGCTTACACCCGGCTTGGTTTCTCATGGCCTCTACATACCGCCCATTGATGTTAAACTGCATGAGAGCGGCAATAATTAACAGTGAGAGGTGAGAATGGTACACTTGACATCATACATTTTCTCCACGTGACCCGCCGTTAAGGGGTGGCAGGTGTTATCCTTTCAGGTGGTGGTTGATCGCCTCCCGTCAGAGCCCTGGGTCCGCGCAGAAACCATATGAATCATGATGAATAATGATTCGACCATGTTACATTTACACAGGTAACCTGAGAGGCTTTGTCAGTCATAGCCCACTCTAACCCCACCTTACCATCGTCTCAGTCACTTTGTGGAATGAAGGGTAGTCTTTCTGAAGTGGGGGAAACTAAATGAACTACACGTCTTATGAATTATGACTTGATTCAGTTAAAACTAAACATAAATTGCTCCATCAACTAGACTGCTAGACTGCCAGTTCGTGTTCACCTGGATAAATATACCTGTAAGTTAACGGTATGCTGTCTCTAATACGCCTACAGGTGATCTCACCTGAGATGTGCAGCTGAGACACACCTGTTGGGAATGAAGGGCCGAGGGAGCATGGTTCCTTCAACGTACTGCCCATGGAGTATGGTCTCTTTAACATAAGGTCTGTGGAGTATTCTCCTTGAAACATACTGCATGAGGAGTATATATATATACCTTTAAACATATGTCCTGGGGTGTGCGGTCACTTAAACATATCACCTGGAAAGTCTGCATGGTCCCTTAAACATATGGCATGGGGGTTTGGTCCCTTAAACATATTGCCTTGAGAGTATGTTCCCTTAAAACGAACTGCCCGGGAATATCGTCTGTTAAGGTAAACGATACTGCCCCCTTCCTCCTACCCCTCCTCCTTCCTCTCCCCCTGTCACCGTTCTACAATCTCCACTGACCCAAATGATCAGCGGGGTTTGCAGCAGCTGGCACTGCTGTTTATCGTGCTTATAGAGCAGGCTGTGGGAGCGGAAGCCTTGTCTCCAGGTGACAGGTGTATAGATCTGTGGAGGAGTCTCACCGAGTCCTCCTGTATCAGCAGTCCGTCTGCGGAGTGCATCTGTGTACCTGAGGGCGCCTCTCTGACCCGGTCACAGGTAGGCAGGGAGGCGTGTAGACTAGACTGGTTAATACCTGCACGCTTTCTCTCCGTGTATATCCCCCTACACATACATCGCCACATCCACGGCCCGCGGGTGACAGATGCGCCGGTCCCGCTGGCCCACTTCACCGCCGCCCGGAGGTGCCCGTCCGCCGACCACGTCGTCCCCGACGGCCGAGCTCGTCGTCCCGTGGACGGGAGGCTCCCACACCGTCTGCGGAGTAAAGGCTGTACTTCGACTGACCACAGGCAGTGTTCTGTATGGGAATGGTGCTGTGTGTTAAATCTGGGTGATCTTTACGTTAACTGTACATAAATTGTACTTGAACTGTACCTGTTGTATACTCGAACTACGTGTCCAATACATGGTCCATAGCTTAACTGCACATGCATATATTTGTTTATTGTACATGTTATATGCGAGAACCAAACAAAGTATGTTGTGAAGCCCCGTACATACTGTGTTGTGGAATCTTATATGTTCCGTATCAGTGAAACATATGCACGTATGCAAACTGTGAATGAACTGTACATGTTCTGTACATGGGCGGTACATATATTCTGTATGTCGGGCGGTACATGATAGTTAGACGTATCATACACCAAAGTAGAACGTGCGTGTTATATGCGTGAACAATGCATACTATGTTCAGGGACTCATCGTGCATTATGAATATGAACTGCACCTACGACGTGCATTATTAAGCCACCCCTCCCTGGTTACCTGGGCTGAAAGTCACGTGGGAGAGAGCTGAACTGCCACAAATAAATGCCATCCGAGGACGTTATTGCCAACCGGCTAGAGGAGAAACAGGTTGGGCCAAGTACATTGCTATCAACATTGCCATCAGCAAATTACCCCATGGGCACCTGCATAAAAACAGAGAATTCAGGAAGCAGTGATTGGGTAGGAACTCAAGTCAGCCAACTACAATTAGCCACATGTGTGCAAGTAGACTCTATAATCAGGGTTTATAGTGAGGACAGTTTTGAATCACAACCGTGGATTAAACGTGCAGATGTTAGTGTATAGAAGCCCCTCCTCGCTGCATCAGAAACCTATAGTACCAGAGGCCGTATGCTGAGTGATGGAGCTGTGAAGACGAATAATCAAAACACACTTATCGTTTTGGAGAACACTTTTCACTGGTTTTTACCTACAGTTCGTGAAGTTTCATTGTGGGAGAGTGAGGGCTATAAAGTGACACTATTCCTGTTTCGTATTCCTCTCTATGGCATACCTGTAGCACAATGCGTCAGCGCTAGAGGCTTTATATAGCGAGGACTGTGACGATACGGGCCACCACTGACGGGATGTGCCAGATCTCGTGTATGCTGACCTAACGCGGTCCACAGCTTCAGATGTTGGATACCTTCATGTGTGGAGATACGCAATAGTGGGTTGACTACCCCTGTAAACACGGCGGCGTGAGTGTGTGAAGGGCACTGCAGCACGGCGGGTCCGTGTGGTTGTGTGTTAGCTGTTACCAGTGTCAAGCCCACCTCAGTCCGGAGTTCACACAGGAACCCCTCACCCGGACCTACCTGCCTGCCTGCCACCCGCCACGGAAGCAATCAATGGGATCTAATTAAGCACCGGACGCGCAGGAGGAGGGGGAGGCGGGGCGGCCGTGTGTATTATACAGCACCACCCACGGCCTCTAACGTCTACTTAATCTAGGCCGTGGTGGCTATTGTTAATGCCCGCAGCAGTGGGCCCAGTCTGGTCACTTTGCGTTGTGAGACCTCATGCATCATTGATGGGAGGTGTGCATGTCGGCTCCTCCTGATGGGAGGCAGGTGTGACAGAACTGGACGCGAATAGCTCACCTGGGGAAGGACTGTGAGAGGAGCCCTCCAGCTCCTACACGTGGGGGCCAGGTGTGGCAGTGTGGACGCACGGGAGTCCCGCCAGCATCGACCCGACAGCGGATCGAAGTGTTGCTGATTGGTATGTGTTGAGGTGTGGGTGGGGTGCGTGTGTGTGTATGAAGGCTGCTGCTCTTACCAGGCCCTCCGGTCAGAATCTGGTCAGAGTCGAACTGACCACAACACCCACGGGATATTTTAGGCCTTCATGGGCAGGAGCTTAAAACCCACGGCTCTGTATACCAGACTCTGAATCATACCATTTAACTGGAGGAGACAACACCGATATAAATACACAGAACATTACTACCACCAAAACCACATACTGGGTGCATGTAAACCGCCCTCTACAGACTCAGAGCCAGATCGTCTTCATCCCCGTCCAGACCGCCCTCATTCGTATGGAACTTGCGTTGTGTGAATGTGGCTTATTTAAAGCATATTCTCGTGTGGTATGATTCCAAAAGCTTGCTGTGTGGTTTGCTCGTACACCGCTGACCTGTGCGGTACTGGACCGGACACTGTGGTACCTGATGTGTGTGATGTCTAGGTGGCCGGGCGGTGAGGCCAGGGCTGTCTAGTTAAAGGACGCTTTGATCTTAACCTGGAGGAGGGGCTGAAGTGTGCAAAGTGTATCGACATCAAAAGAGCCGCCTCTAGCAAGGTACATATGAGTACCAACGGGCACCAAAGGAGAAACACACGGGTCATCTCTGGTACAGGATCACATACATATAGCACCTAGGCCCTTTATGTTACATTCATATCATACATATATATATACATCCTCTATGTGACAAACAAGTCATACATAGACCCTCTATTTTACAGGCATATTATATCATATATAGAACATCTATGTTAATTACATAAATGATAGATACATAGATCTTCTTTATTACTTAATTTCATAGGTAGGCCCTCCGTTACGTGTATAGACCCTAGAAGTTGTATACATGTTATACACAGGTGTAACCTTTATGTATGCAGAGGGTCTAATAGAGGCTATTGGACGTTTAACAACAACACCCACTAATACCCCTCACATACATGGCATACAGACGAAATAGATTATACAAAGTGTATACAGCCCATGTTACCGACTCAATTGGACATCAGAGTCATGGTTAGATAAAAAAGGCAATACAATAGGAACATGCCTGTTCCTGTCAATAGACTACAAACAGCAGAGGCAAATACTTTCACAGCTTCATCCAATAAAAGCCCGGCCATTTAGCACGGCATATATGAACTGTATGGTTCGTATAACATACATGTATCCCCGATAAAGATATATCCATCTCTATGTACTGGATGTAACATATACCGCTATGAATCATTTTGAAATTCCTTAGGATCTTGATGGTTCTATGGACGTTGCTGCCCCTCATTTGGATGAACAAATATACGTATATATTTACAGGTCAATACTTAGTGCATCTGTAATTCACCACATGCCCTAACGCGCATGTATAATCGCATTTTAGTAATATGCAATCTATTGTTGCTGAGGACATGGTCTATATTAATGTCTAATAACTTTAATTGTTGACTCCCTAATAATTATTTATCTAGTCACGCATGACCAAACAGGTTCGTTCACTCAGCTGGATCCGGGTGAAAGCCCATTCTTGCTGACCCTGTTTTACCTGTGTTAACCCACACCTCAACACCCGAAAAACAATGCCGTACTGTGACACAGTGATGTGCCCTGAAGGTTGGTAGTGAGAACATTATTTCACATGTCACTACAGACACATAGCACCTCTCTTGTTAAAGGCATAGCGATTATCTGTGGGCGAAACTTTGTGAGCACCTGGAGCAAGGACATTTTTCTGTCAGATTGACAAATTGGGGTTCCTGTGGCTAAACAAGGGTACAGTGGTTGGCTACACCATAATGCAAGGCTATATCACAGTACTAAGCCCTTACATTGTACTAAATCATACCAAAGTGCTGAGGTAAACCGCAGTGCCCCCTGGATACAGAGTGGATATACCTTGATAACGTGTGGATGGATACGCTTCGGTGACCTTAATAGCATACTTCGTACCTAAGTGACCTTGAACCTAGGATCAAGAGGTCAAAGGTCAGATCACCATGGAGGAACGCGAAATTGGGTTCGAATTTGGGTAAGTAGTGACCTATATCAGTTGCAGCATACATATTGTCTGTTCTTGAGCGCAGATAATTGTGTAGGCCAAGTCATATCTTCTTCACTGTTACCCTGATTAAATTCTAATTAATTCTTCATTAATTGCTGCCTCCTTATTACATTACTGATTAATTGAGCATTTGATTGGGGTCCATAATTAAATGCGGAGTACATGCTGTTATAGAAGAAACGTCCGTTTTGGTTTCAGTTTCGTATTGTGGTGGGATTGATGCACAGGCAAAATATATATTGGAACATTTGATGGTAAAGGCTCAGGGTGGTTTCAACTTACAGAGAATTTCTTCATGCAGAATCAGATAATACGTGTTTCCCATGTTCAGATGATAACATGAGATTTGGAATGATAACGGCTCTACGTGAAACAGTTTACCCGTTACTGTTGATGGTAGATGTTGACGCTGACTGTTGATGCTGACTACTGACACTGACAAGTCTCCTTGACTATTGGCCCTGACTGTTCACCTTGACAGTTGAAGCTGCCTGTTGATGCTGACAGTTGAAACTGACTTTTGACACTGATTGTTGGCACTGATTGTTCACCTTGATAGTTGATGCTGACTGTTGTCACTGACTGTTGACGCTGACTGTTAACGCTGACTATTGATGCTGACTGTTAACGCTGACTATTGATGCTGACTGTTAACGCTGACTGTTCATGCTGACTGTTCATGCTGACTGTGTGTGGTCGTGGGATGCGCACACTCAGCTGTGACTGATGAGGGATGGGGCAGGGTCGCGCGACCTCCGACAAGGCTGAGGTTCGCCATGGGGTTGTTGTACCCATGTTTAATGATGTACTCGGCGCTTCATGCATGGCCTATGCCCGCGTCCATGTATTAACCCAGAACACGCCCCTTCCAGGATCCAGGCTTGTCTGACCTCATTGACCCCTTAAAGCAGCGCAGTAAGGGATTTTTGTATGCAGGGCACCACCAGCTGGTGTTAACCATGGGTTGTCAGCTGGTCAATCTGCCCGAACAGTATATCAGGCATCACTATAAACAATCAGGCGGAAGTCCTACAAATGCGGTATTTTAGACGACTGGTCCGGATACTTCAGCCTTTAGTAGCTTCCAAGCGTTCTCGGATGTAGGTCTAATTGGGGATTGCCTCTTTTAATAGCGAAAGGATGCATTCGCTCTATTTAGTAGGCTTTTAACAGTTGTTCCCTTGAACATAGACACTGGTTCATTTCCCCACCTACTCCGACCATTTCGCGACACAAATAGAGAACAACATAAAAGAGAGAGTCGATTCCTGATTAGGAAACGCTATCCATAGCGTGCAAGAGTACACCAGACTAATTTGTTAGGGAGACACTGAATAGATGGTTCTAGTCAGACTTTACCGATCTACTATAGATAAACATCCGAAGGAGGAGGTAGTTGTTTCGCCCTTGGCTCACCAGAGTATCTCCAGATACAAAACACATTTCCTACCTTTTACCAAGTTAAAATTGCCTATCGTTATCTCATTGTTTAACAAATTGGAATACGTCTATCGGGATTACATTGAAATATAAATTGATACAAAAATGTTTATTGGAGGGATTTGTAGACTCATGCATTTATGATATCCTGGAATCTTATTTAGTTTTTCAAACATTCATGGTCGAGGATTCTCAGAGACTGTCGTTTATGTGGTGCCCATAATACTGAATGTGTGAATACATCGTATCTGAATTAATTTAAGTGACTCAGCAGACATATCAGTGTAGAATTATACTTGTCTCCAGTAAGTGTTAGATTATGCAGTCATCTAGCTTGTAGTTATATTTACATAAATGTCTGCTCCAAGCAGAGTCGTGGAGAAGTTCATGTTGCGCGCGGTCGATCAAGGAGAGCGTCTCCCAAAGGGCACATCTCGGACATGTATGGAGATTGATGACACCACGCGAGAATTGATGACAGTAGGCGAGACGAGAGCCGAGGATAACGCGAACCGTGAATAATTGAAATAACTCTTGTTGAAAAAAACACTCGCAGCTCCGCTTAGATGAGAAATAAAATAGAAAAAGCAAGACCCATGTTGTTCACGGAACTAAAAAGGCAAATACCCTGGCGGCTGTCGATTCTTTTAATCTTAGTTGTCATTTGTAGAAGTTGTGCATTTAGTATTACTTCATTCGTTATATATAAGTATGTAAATGTATGTGCTATGTACACATGACAAATGTAGTTGCATAAAGATCAAGACATGTTATAAAAACGGATAAGAAAGTTAAAACACACCAATATTTATCTACTGTCTCTACAATTGAGACCTACAATTTGGTATTCCGTTATGGTGGCCCCACTTTAGTCGAGGGCCAACCTCTATTATGATTTTTAAGTATCAGTTTAGACTCGAGGCTCGAGGTTGGCATATACTTGTCTGTTAGCTTGAATTATTTTATATCTATTTTGAATCCATATATAAACACACCCGCCACCTGGTGTTTGTTTGGCATCGGGGGTCAAATGGCCGCCCTCATAACTGGATATCAATGTGCTGTATAGCGCATGTGTTTGTGTAGGGTACTTAGAATTACACCAATCGGTTCGGTACCGTGTTTTCACCGTGGATATGGATAAGTTAATTGACGACAGTCATGGGTCTGAAGGTAGACTGGCCTCAGTCCCTGTATCCTACCCCTCCCCCCCTTCTGAGTGACACATGGGCCAGTCAGAGAAGGACACATGCTATAATGAATTGTATTCCGATTTTCTTTAATCATTTAATGAATGTTCATAATCAAAGACTTGAGCAAGTCTAGTCTGAAGGGTACATACCCACAATATGTGTGGTCAGAGCTCTGTGTAACCTTTGGAATATATACCCTCGTGGTATGTAGTAGGAAGGAGGTCAGAGGTCTGATGGATACATACACGGCATTGTGTCTAGCCAATGCTCCTTGCATCTTTTAAAACACCTATAATAGCGGTTTGCATTGAACGGACAGTTATAGCTCTGATGTATGACAAACAAACCAAAAGCAAAGTAAAGCATTCATGAACCCATCGCCTACAATACCTAGATCCATGTCTAACCAACACCCTGTGCTCATTTTAAAATGTCTACACTACTGGTATGTAGTTGACTGGGAGTGTGTAGGGTTATAACTCCGGTCATACCTACTTTCTCCCCAGAGCAGGAACTACCCCCTGGTTCCTCACCTCCATCTCACCTCGCCAACCTTCGCTGACCTCTATATAGAACCAAGGTCATCCCCAGCAGGGCCGTTTTAAATTGGCAGTAGACAGGTTCTGATTGACCGCTAAATCATCACGCGTTCACACGCGAAATTCTCGCCGATGTTGAACATCGAATGCATGTGTGGTACACTGTAAAGGCTAATGGATTGGTAGTACGCTGCACAGAGAAATGTATGTGTGGTACTCTAGACGTTGAAATTCTGAAAAATCAAGTGGAGGGAAGGTAGAATGCGTTTGAATAGACGTCAAACTGTCAGTATTACATACGAGAAGGATCAAGGTGCAACAGACAAGAGGTGGGCGTTACGATAGAAATGGAATAAAGCATTATACCTGCTTATAATGGGCAGTATCCATAATTGGAAAGTTAATATGTTAAACTTTAATTTATTTATAGAACCATTTGCCTGTACTGAACTTTGATGTGAAATTAGATGTGTGCAGGTCGAAATGTATCACTGGATAATATAATAATACGGGGTATGAGAGCAATAGATAAATGACAAGCACCACACAGTGTGATAGCACACAAGCCCTTTGTATACATTGTAGTAACCATTATTTACACAAACTGTATTTCATATCGGGTATAAATGCCGCCGAAAGAAAAGTCGAGCCCAACATATATCTGCTTAGAATTTCATAGAACATTGGATAGACAAGATTTATTGCGGTGAGAGTTTTGTGGATTTGCTGTTTCCAACATGATGAGGTCGTGAAGGCGCCAGCCATGGCGGTTCACGGTTCTATATGAAATAGGAATCAGTGTACAGATATGGACGGGACCACAGTATGCACAACCGTAGACAAAAAGGACATTTATGCAGAACACGTAGATCCCAGCCAAGTAAATGCCAGAATCACTGGAACACCACGCTGCCAAGAACACATGTTTATATGATACAGTTTGCCGAAGATTGCCTCTGTGTCAAGACTATACGTGGAGAGCGACAGCAGTTAACTCAAGGTGGCGCACTGGCATAGGTGGTCACTAGCAGGAGAGTCGTATGTCCGTTATATATGGAAGCGTAACCAGGGATGTAGACTGCGAAACCATTAAATACTCCCGGGCTTTTTTCATACTGAGTTCATGATGAATTTGCGAAAAGTTTCTGAATGGTCATATTGAAAGCCTAATGCAGTTCGCATGGTGTGCCTATAGAGTAAATAATTAAGCTAATGGAGACCGCCGACCAGATGTGTGGTTATCTGCTGGGGAGGAGGGGAAACAAGCGCACCTGACCGCACCTGCTGCCACCGTCTAGACACAGGTATTGATCACCTGAGAGCCGATCAACTGGTATCAGACAGTATAGCCGGTGTTATGGATACAGACCAGGGGACCGTTGAATAATCTAGGATCCTACATAAAGACCCTTTTCTGTACGCCAAGGAGACCCAGGGACGATGTGGGTATACTTAATTCAACACATATGGACGACCTTATGGACGGCTAAGACTGTCTTAGCGAACGAATCTAAAGATTATTAAACGATACCCCCTGTACGATGTACAGAAAAGGGTCTTCATGTACAAATCCTAGATTATTAGTACCAGGTGCTTGGTTATAATGGGGAACGGGATAGATGTGTCAGAAGACGTAGCTATCTAACTGTTTATGATAGGTTGCGTGCGTTGATGGTCTTTTTTAATACCATATCTACCACCAGGGCCATATCACGGCGAGATTGAATCTTTGAGATGAGGATGAAGGACATGCTGGAAGTACAACTGTACAGCCGAGACTTGAGCCCCCAGACTCCGCAGGCAGGTGCACGGCCGACTGAGCTTTCTCACCTGCTGGATCACCAGACTGTCCTGAATGATTCATTTAACATGCACACAGTTACCTCAGGTGCCCGTGTAACTGCTCCCCGCTGGGATTGTGAGCATGATTTGTAATAAATTAAGTCGGTGTGGAAAGGGCGGTATCATTCTGGCCAAGGGTAGCGACGCGTAGGCAATGGACATAGACAGAAGGACATTGCAATGTGAACATTTAGGCTAGGATGCAGCGAGTCCACTGGTCCAGCTGTAGAGTGTAGATACACAACTATTCATTCACAATGTAACATTATCTGAATATAAATGTTAAAAAAAACTAAAATGCAAGCAAGCTTATTTTCTTTCTGGTGTGAATCCGGGCGCAGTATCGACATAGTGAGACTGTTCAATGCAGTTGCAGCAAGTCACTGATGCTAGTCTAATTTTTTTTCCATCTGAACATTTTATACTATAGTCATGCAGGAATGCTTTTATCGAATCGTTAAAATTGTTACATTTAAAATACGAAGAAATCGGAAACTACGAACCACATACCCTCTAGGAATACCTCGATAAGCATCAGTTATAACAATAAGCCCATCGATCAACACATTTGGGAACTCTAGATGTGTTTATCGACGCCTGTTTTTTTTAAAGCACTTCGATATTGATGACGTCATTGTGTGCTATGAATGGCGAGTGATAAAATGCAGTTGAGTGAATAAGAGCAACTCATGCGAGACCTGAAGTACGATAAAATCTCACGGGCGAGCTGCTCAGTTGGCTTCATTACCATACCGTGCAGCAGGACGATTGGCGTCAGAGACGTCATTCTATTTCTGTACACTTTCTGCACATTTGGGAGGATACTATATTACAAACAACGATATATTTAGGAGCGACATTTTAGCTGAAAGTTTAATGAACATGTATATCCTGTGACTTAACTAATGAACTTTGACGCTAAAGATAATAGGCCTATCCCCCACGAAGTTCTCGTACATCCCATTAACCATCAACCATGTAGTTAACCGCATTGTCTCCCTGGGAATCCAACAGAATTACAACAGAATGGAATAAAACAAAAATTAAAAAAATCCCTGTCATGACTCTGCGTAGTAGGAAGTGCTGGCGAGTTGCCATGGCGACGATACCATGTTTGCAGTTGATTGCTGCATCGATTTTTCCACGTGGGGCGGGCCCGCAGCCGTGTGCAGCCATCCACGGCGGTAAAACACAGCACCTATCCCTTAGTAGCCAGGTGTAGAGCCACTCACCGGCAGCGGCAGGTGCGGCGCAGTCAACCACCTGAAGTTTATCTCAGATTTAGCGGCGCACGTGGAGTATAGGCGGATTAACGGAGGTGTTCTGAGTAACTCGTTTACCTGTGCGGCCGTCTAGAGAGGACCCCACGATGATTGACTTCCAGACCAGGTGAGTTGTACTGGAGTCACCACACTACACGCCACGTCTCATGTTGTAGTACGCAGGCCAGAGTGAGCTAGCCAAGCGCTGCTATAGCCAAGGTCAGAAAGGATGTCAAACTCATGACAGGGAGTTAAGCATACAAGTGGGTGTTTAAACTATATAGTGTCAACCCCAAAGCCAGCAGATATTTAGTGTGGTCTGCCAGACAGTGATTATTGAGGCTAATCAGGGAGTGTCGTGTCATAAGTTATACATGTGTTTGTCTCACTCTCAACACGAATGATTTTTACCTGCATTCGCTGTTCCCTTGTCTTTATATCAACAAATAATACACCCTTTGGGCTTAGCAGTACGTAAATATGAAGATTTTCCGAATTTACTACCTTAGATTTTCCGAATTTACTACCTCAGAACTTGAATATGAAACTGGGTCCCCTGGATAAGTTGATAGAGAATAGTATTAGTGAGCCATTAAATAGTGATAGTCAATTAGCAATGGGGGATATATAGCGTTCCTGTTGAATGTTGCATTTTATTGCATATCTTTTATTTACCATATACCCATATTATGGGTACTAGTTCATATTTTATTTAGAATTCAGTAACAAAGACATAGTTCTCCTACGGTGGGCGTTTTCCAATGTAGTCCCGTAATAAGATATGCTATTTATATCAATCCAAGGGACAACACTTGACAAGGATAGGCATATAGCATTAACATGTAACGTACATGGGGGACCTAAGGAAAAGGAAAGGAAAAGGGACAAGCAATTTTTGTTGTTATAACATGTTATTCAAGCAGAAATTCCCTAACATGTATTTTTAAAGTATATGGTACTTTTTATTAACTGGACTTCTGCTGGCGGCGACTCCTCGATTCGATTACCATAATGCCAGTGAGATTGCCTAAATCTTTCCATACATGAAAAGTCGATATCGAGTTGAACTTTCTGTTGTTGTCTCCTTCTCCCAACATTACATCCTAAATGTAATGGGTCATGAAACCTCAGGCGGATTTGCATTAACAGTGATAATGGAATATAGATTGTTTATGAATCGCCCTGGCTGGCCCTGGTATGGTCATGATAGGGTACTCAGTCTTGCTAGACCATTCCCCAAATTGAATCTGCACTAATGGATGCTGTCTGTTCGTAGAAAACTAATATCTGAAGTCATTAGAGGAAGGTAACGCACACTGTATGCACTCAGAGGAAAATTTGCAAGACATAAAAATGTCAAAGTGAAATACTCGTGCAGACCAAATCAGTGCCGGCTATTTACGAGTGTTTTCTCGTGTTCTCTCCTCATGATAGACTCAGAGTGGACGTCTCATCGCTTTTACAACTCATATTATTGAGTTTCCTTCATGAAATTGATAAGCATAGTAAAGATATACTACCAAAGAACTGTTAATAGTTTTTTGATACTACTAAACCGTTGCACGACTTATTATAGTCCAAATATATGGACAATGTAAAAATGTATAAAATCATCACGATGGAATTAGTCAAGGCTACCTCATCATCCAGTATACAATTGATTGATTGTTGGGGGAGGGGGGGGGGGGGCAACAAAGTAAAATCTTCTAGACGACATGGAAAAGGGAAATTTACCATATTCTCAGATTATAATGTCGATTCCAGAAAATATCTGGATGTGGAGTATTTTGTCCTAAAGAATTGATAGCATTGTCTTTTGCACAGAGAAAAAAATCCTTACTTTGTCCAGAAAATAGAGGGTAAATGATACGGAACTGTTAGTTATACGGTAAGGAAAAAGAACCTGGACGTAATGATTTGGTACAGATGAGGTGATAAAATGCCCTGGAAATGCGAGTAAAGACCGTATGTTTAAATAGTCTTGAGATGATCTTTTGGTAAAAACAAGGTGGTACCATCGAGGTGAAAGTCCTGGAAATAAAGATTTGGTTGTAGTGGACGAATAACGGGTTAGAGGTAGGAAATACACCCGTCATCGCAGATGTTGCACATCAGCACACCTTTATCTGGTGTCGATATTCATGTCCTGGACAAGTGGTGAGGGTATGGCACAAAGCAGATGAACGGTAGTTTTACCTGCGCCTTCCGTGACAAGGAAAGATTGAGGGTCGTGCACGCTTGTATCGAACCAGGGACCCGTTCCTAAAATCTCTGTGGATAATCTTCGCCATACGGCTTCAGGAAACAGTTTAAACTTTGGACAGTCCGCATGTCTTGTGGGTCATTACATTTTGATTATTTCAGAACATTAGTAGTAACACTTTGTGAAATGCTGACATCGCTGCTGCTATCCTGGAGAATTTCCAGAACTGATTTAGGTGCAGGTAGTTACAGTTGGTGCTCAATTTTAGTTTTCATCCTCTGTTTTCATCCCCGGTAGATAGTATTCAACAGAGCATTACCACCAACAGGCTAGTCATGCAAGACTTCAGAATGGTATCAGTTTGACCGATTCCACCTGCTGGGTCTTAACAACAGTAGGAACAGGAACAACAATAACAACAACTCAGTTTGAAGCGGATTGTGGGTTCTTATGTAGCAGCTGTGAAGACGAGCATTGTGATTTCACACAAGAGAGCGCATCGGGTGAACACACTCCGAGTTATCCAGCAGGAACTGCCACCAGAGGGCCTCAGACATCTGGTCGCCCTCTGGTGCCTCGTTTTGAGGAGAACACAGAATGACACTGTTTACAGTCCACCAGCCAGAAGCTGAAGTGGGCCATTTAGTGCAATTACAGAAATATGCTTATCACCTCCACCTTACTTCAACAGTATAAAAAAGTGATAGCAAGTAAAAAAAAATCCACGCACAGTCGGTCTAGCCGTGTTCTGTAACAAGAAAATAAATGCAGTTCAAAACACCAAAAAGATGGGAGAACCCCTCGAGTCAGAAGGAGACGGTGATAGTGACGAAGCAGAAAGAAAAACTGTAAGTTATTTTTACCTAGCAAAGGGAATTTAGTCAATAAGTTCCCTTTCGAATTCAGTACGAACAATGTCGTAGAATCCACCATCTCCGTGAAAACGACTTGATCCCTTCTCACAACATGCGGCCCTCTCCCAGTCTACAGGTGTTGTTGGTCTGTAAATACTAATAACTCGAGGCAGTCAGTTTGAAAGGGTTCAGCACAAAGAAAGCTGACTGTGAAGGACTGAGGAGTATTGTAAGGCAGCGACCTCTGAGTTAACCCTACAGTCGTGGCTCATCTATCTCACACCTACCCCGCTTGTCAATGCACAGGTGTACCCTCAATGTATCCAAATATAAGGCTGGTGGAGATTTACCTACAGAGACCTCTAAAAGTGAGCTGTATATATTCCCTTTATGTCTTTTTTCTCAAGTTTATATTTGCAACTTCAAGGTATGCGTGGTTAATATACCACTCGGGAAAATCATTAGAATGTATCTTATATGATAAACGCCATCTTGCATGATACATATGATACTCCGAACACCATCTAGTCTGTGAAATTTGCAGCTTTACATTAATTCAGAGGCAGCCGGTTGGGGGTGCTTTTTTTATTATCATTTTTTTATACTTCAATGGAAGTTCATGTTATCATTTTAGTAAATGAAACTCTTTTTCCTTCTGCGTGTGTGTGACAAAGTTGATAAAAATTTAGCAGGATTCACACCAATGAAACAGTGGTTAAAACTCTGCACAGACCCTCAGCCCCATGCTTTGCTGACGATGACATATTGTCCCTGCTTTCTACGTGAAAAAATATTTCCACTTTGTTCGTCTGATCCCACTGCCTTGTCGTGAGAGGTAAAAGTGTAAAGCGATGACTTTTCATAGTGCCTTATCACCAACCATTCCCTCCTTATTTCATACACCCGTCACTGTTAAAAAAACTGTCCCCGCTCATTTACCCATTTACAGTTGTACTATTCCTTAATGCCGTTGTTGTCAGCTAAATAACTCGTCAATTCTATTTAGAATAGTTGCTGGCGATCGTCCCATACTCTCATCTTTAAGGTTAGGCGTTTTAAAGCACACGTATCGATATCATAGCAAGTCAACATAAGCGACATATATACGTCATTGTCAAGAATGAGACAAAGCCGGCAATCCTCGCACACCCATCCCGCAATCTCTACCGATGTGTCCCCGTGGCTGAAACAGTGCGGATGAATACCTCGAGATGGCGCATCGAGCTCCTGGTCTCATGGTTATTGATCTTTGATGTGTCAACACCAGGAGGCGCCCTCCCTCGTCACGTAAACACTGGAGTAAAGTATTGTACCCATAAAATACAATGTGTAGTGTCCTGCAGGGTGACATTTATCGTTCTCCAAAGATACTTAAATGTTAATGCAAATCAAGGGTATACAATAATAGTAAGTGAATTTTGAACAGTGTTTACCGGTAGTTTTATAAACTGGCAAAGTATTGCCAGCTTCAGAAGGTTCAGCACAGCAGACGCTGACATATAATTTGATTAGCTTTCTTCGGTTAAAGTCACATTTATGTGTTAGTGTTCTATTCAGTCATTGTTTATGCAAATGTTGTTCCGTTGAATTTAATCGTGAGACTATTATGTACATTGATATGAGTCAAGGCAGATGTTTCCATTTATATTTGTCGAACTTGTCGAATAGCTTCTCATTTCTGCTAGTCGAGAATTTTGTGACAATAAAATGCCATTATTTTCCTACAAATATGGAATGAATAGGAAGATAGTCCATCATTAAATGATTTATAATAGTTTCTCATTTATGGCTAGCTTTTAGGCCTAAGATAAATGAGATATGAAGCAGTAACTCAGATTGATTTGGGATAGATTAGTGTGATTATGATAACCAGATTGGTAATTTCTTTTCTGAATATAGACGATGTCTGAAAAAGTAAGTTAGACTTATTTAGCGGTGCTGGCCTTAATTGGCTTGTCCTGTACCGCCTACCATTGAATACAAGTCGTGCGTTTCACCAATTGGTGGCTTCTCATCGCCTTGCTGACCTTTCTAACTAGCCGAGAATGGGGCACATAGCTTCCGGAAAGGCTTCTTAGTGGAACCTTCCCCTTCCCCCCCCCCCGACGGACCTATAGAAAGAAAATTACTTAGACGTAGGATATTTTCACATTTTAGGGAAAGAGAACACAATGATAGTGTCTATACACAAAACATGAAAGAGAAAGGCCTCAGGTTTCTTTGTTTTGATATCATTTCACGCACCGGTAGGCTGGAATTAGATCGGCCGTCCACCGACGTCTTCCCATATCGCCAAGATGGTGTGTAGCTCGTCTCTGAAATAGATTACCAACAAAACATATTGCCACTTTTTCCTTAGGATTCCACAAGCTGGCAATGTTGAAGAATGCTTATAATTACAAGGGTCCTTTAGACTTGAATTAGATATGCAAGGTTTAACGTCACACAAAGGAAATACATCTTTAAATATTCCATATTACATTAATACCCCAGACGCTGCTACAAATTTCATAACCATATGAATACAACCGACTACGTAATCCTATTGAGGAAATCTGAAAACTTAGTACAATGTAAGAGCGCTCATAGCTGCCCTTCTTCATATTCACCCACGTGCTGCGGCTTAATTTGAAGCTTTTGCCTGCTGAATATTTGAGGGCTTTTCGGAGACAGACAGTAATCTCCTACATCCCTCTTTGTGAGGAGCTTCTCCCAGCGGATTCTCTGCCACAATCTGGTAACAGAGGGACGAGGCTAGACCACCGCTCTTCCAGTGGGTGCACACACTCCCCGGGCCCGTCGCCCCGTGCCGCTACTCCTGCAGGGGGTGCGTCAGTTTGTTAGAGTTTCCCCGTCCATGAACACATCAGATGAGGACGGCGTCTAAAGATGACAGAGAGGCCAGTCGCGAGGACACAATCAATGACAGACGTACCCCCACCCTACTTCCTCCCCTTCCACCCACCCACCGTCTACCTCCTACTAGCCCCACTCTGTCTCTTGAGTGTCCTTCCGCAGACGGCCACCCAAGCTTACACCAAGTTCCCATCTCTGGGATCTATTAGTAAAACATCTAGTCTCGAGGTGATTTTCTTCATAATCTATAGTTGCCATAATTGAATTAGCCCTTGGCTTTAAATCTGCCGAACTTCAAAGAGAGTGCAATTGAGGGAACAGACCTTTACAGGCTTTTGTTATTGGCCATACTGCTTGTATTGAAAAGTAAAGTTAAGGAAACTGTTGGTTTAGCTCATTTGCTCCATCTCTAATCAGTTCAGATCTGCAGGCTGTAAGAATTCTTTTGTGAATAGGTAATTGTAGGTGCATTGTCAATCTGTGGGCCAATATGTTCTAAAGGCGGCTTTTAGACTAGCCGTATTGGTGGCTTGGCGTAGACCTAACTAACATCGTCAATGGCTCTAGCGGCGCTAATGTCTGCCACCACTTTCATGTCACCTACTGTTACAGGTTCCCCTTTCAAATAACCCACCGATAATCACCTTTTCTTGACGCGTCCGCGGCCGCGGCCACGCTTTTCTATCTTCCTCCCTGATTGGTCGAGAATTATAGGGTGGCGCCTCCTGACGGAACAGCTTAGAACTATTAATGACTTGAACAGAAGCCATCACCCTGTCAACGGCTATTGGGATGGCTTCAAGTGTGGCTTCAATTGTGGCTTCCCGGTGGCTTCCCCGGAGCACGGCTGTCAGTTATGAACCAAGTCCTTGCGCCACCCCACTTCACACCCCTCCGCCACCCCTCTCACTAATCCAGCACCAGCTTTGTAGGGCACATACGACAAGGGACAATTTCTTGTCGGCGCGGGAAAACCGCCACCAGGAGGCGCGGGTGTTTTCTCGGTAGTTATTTCCGGCCGAGCCACTCAGGGACGCTTGGAGCTGGAGCGAGCGGCTGTAGATCATCATTAGGGGGGAGGGCCGGCGACGGGCGGCAAGTCAGCCACCTGTTATACAGGGGGCCATTACCCCCTCCCCTCCCCCACCCCCCACACGACGTCACACGGAGAGGGACGGTCGTCTGACGAGTAGGAAGTTGGGCGCCCCATGAAGAGGAGGGTGGTAGAGTGATCTAAAGAAAAGAATACACGAACGGAAAGGTTAAAAAACACTCGATTCATTGAGAGGACTGGCAGAACTAACAATGTTATAGGCATGCTATAAACATCTTATTTTTGCAATCGTGAATAAGTTTTTTGTCATGTCAGGTTTAAAAAGATAGCTGAGACGGTTTTAAATTCATAGTAACGAATGTCTAGAAGTTGTTAGAGAACTGGTAACGTCCCTGAATGACGCCATGTTGACTAAACCCCACCATGAAAGTAAAATCACATTTCACAAATCACAAAAGTTCCATTCACTCTTCTTGTTGACAAAAACCTGCCATGAATGAAGGCTGTAGATCGTCAGTTATTACATATCTAGATTTTCTGCAGCTGAGGCCTGTTGAGGATTGCTCTCTAGGATGCACAGACTGTCCATCCGTGCACCCCCTCCCACGCTGTTTGGCGACGCTGCAATCAGAAGCCAGTGAATAATTGAATAAGAACCGCTGGAGTGCGGAGATTTGATTTGTCACGGATTACCGTGTTATTCACCGGCTCTGACAACAATGAAGGCTAGGCAGCGCCACGAGTATGAAACAATGAATGCTCCAGTAGCCTGCCTCGACGATTGGCGTGCGGATGGCCAGTTGTTGGATTGGGTGACATAGAAGAGCGGAGAGACCATGTCATTGTGATGAGAAGGGCGTGATATTTTACAGAAAGAAGCCAGACACCAGTCGTGGTTGTATTTACACCACTTCAAGCTAAAACGAATTCTACAAACTCAGGCAAGTTTTTACTGCTATATCAAAGGCCGATCCCTCTCATGTCTATGTGGTGTGGGAAGTAAAAGAAGTCTTACCTCAGTAAATGTGTAGGGGTGGGATTTCTTCCTACATTCATCTCATATTTTCGGTCAAATCCAAAGGAAGTCTAATTGAACAAATTGGACGTTAAACTACCCAAACAAACAAACAAATCAGGCAAGTTTAAAGGGGAGTGAAGGTAACTGGTTTGTATTCGACGTGTGAGTGGTACAAGAAGAAAGTTTCAGTATTCTACTTATGGGTGGAAGTTCACTGACTACTACTACACAAAGGAAAACATTTCACTATATTTAGTTCTTTTGTCTCAGATCCGAAATTTAAATTATTTCTTAGATTGATATCGGACCTCCAGTATTTCTGTTTATTTTAGAAAACCCAGGAAATGCGAACACAATAGGGCAGTTACTAATCAAATAGAACATGGAGACTGAATTTTACTACTCCGCGGTAAGAAATTCCTTCAAGATAGACCCTTAGTGGTAAAAATATTACAATGATGTATGTACCACGGGAGGGATTAGATAAAATTATGTACACTTGCAAATATAGTAAATAACTGAATAGACTTTCGATGAGATGAGAATAAAAAAAAACAAAACAGACATAGTCAATAGGCAGGTCGTGTTATCTTACGAAGTGGTATTATTGATAGTTGTTTCAAAGATGTCACGATGTTTCGTTATTGTTCAAGTAGCTTCACCAGGTGATGCTAAATAACCTTTCGAAGAACATGATATTTCCGCGTAAATGTAATAATATCCTTCATTTTAAGATAAGATCGTGCCAAAATAGGATGACTCATGGGAATGCGTACCGCTTGGCCTTCACCCATTGGTACCAACCGAGAATGTCTTTTGTTGAACCTCGCTTGTAAGGGTGGGTCGCTGGAACATAAATAATCTTTTTTTCTGAGATCACGGCATAGGGTCATACCCAACACTCTCACAGCTGATCGTCCCTGCTGTACATATCTGAAACATAAACAAGAAATGCCAGAAATTCTAGATTTTTTCAGATAATCACTTAACCCACATAAATAACTCGATCAAACCGCACACCCCTTCCGAAATTTCTTTAAGCTGTTGTTTTTAATGTTTTGACCTAGTTGTTGACCCTAATTGGAGTTTTTCTCCTGGTGCATTCACACGTTCTTGCACTTCGGCGGCTGATGTTTTGCTGTCTGGTTTTTGGCCTTGGTTTTCACAAAGACAGTCGTAATACCCCGATCACCAAGTCGTATTAACTAAATCATGGCCACAGACCTAGATCGAGGTCGCGTTACTATCATTTACCCTCTCACGAACAGCTGTGATGATAATCACCATTGAGCTCTCCCAGTCCCTATCTTTGCATATTCAGAAGATTCATATGTGAAAAGTGAAATTGATATATACTATAACAGATGAAGACTTGTATTTGGTGTAGTTCCAGTGGGAGATATATATGTATCGGGTTATTAATGGTTGTAGTCTATTCATACAACTATTGAGGTTACACATGAAGTGGTCATTCACTCACTATGTTATGATTCGTTATCTTTGTAATTTAAGATCATATGTAGGATAATTACAGACAAGGTAGTCTCTAGTTAGTATCCTAACAAATATAACTAAAATAGATTGTTGTGATTAGATTATGAACGACCTTGTCAGAATGTGAGAGAAAATGGAACAGCCCAACGAGGTTATCCACTCATTGTAAATACCATAAACCTATTAATATTGTCATTCATTTGTACTAATGCTGTTGCTGGAAGAGCGATCCAGTCGTGATCGAACGCAATAAAGCCTTTTAAAAAAAAGGGTCACTTCCACTGAGCAGTTCTCATTGTGTACATCCAGTTCACTTTAGACTTGACAGGTGCTCCGGAATCATACCTACACTTCGTGGGACGTTTTTTCTCTCACCTCGCCGACCTAAAATATGCCTCGGAGGAGAGTGTAGGGTGGGCGCACGTGAAGCTCTCGGGTATTTGAATCTCTGCTTAATGCATGCTCCATCACCAATGAAAGGAGGAACCCGCAGGCACAGAGATATTCACAGTTTGGCCATTTCGGTCCCATGGAAATATATTCAAGCCTTGGGGTATTTATTCTGGCAGTAATGGTTGCCACAGATGTAAAATTAGGTTTTAGTTTCATTGCTTTTCACAAGGTTAAAGGCCACTTGTAAATGGAATGTGACGGACTATATATTTGAAAAGAATACAAGTTATTTCTTCCATTTATTCCGTATTAGTTGTTAATATGTTGGTATCAGAAGCCAAAGTTAATCGCGGAATTGGTGCAATGGAGTCGTTATGACGACTTTATCATCGCTGGTTGATTCTAGATTCATTAATCCGAGACGGCCTTAACTTGGACAATCTTAGCTGATGACAAATTCACTAAGACTGACTTCAGCTTTGGTCTAGCCTTAAAGTATTAAAAATGGCCTTTCAAAGACTAACCAAAACCAAAGCCATCTAATCAGTGTTGAAAGCTACCATGCACGGTTTATATATATACCGCACTCGTTTGGCTATATCTGCAGGTCTCTGTAGGTTATTACAGTTTTACTACAAAGATAAACATTTATTATTAATTATTGTTAAACTGGAACTATTCTGCAGGAGTCTGGGATTGTTTATGAATCAATCTGGAGAATAACAATACATGAAATACTAGTAAACATCTGCGGTCTCGTCTTGAAGTGTTGTCTCGTCACGTCTACGCGAGACTTGCATACCAAACACCTCACATTAAAAGCCGCCACTTGACTGGCCACAGATGCAGACCTGGTGTAGACAGACCGAGAAGGAAACTAGTCGGTGGACATAATATGGACCTCGCCCAGACTGATCTCGCCCTTCCCGCGCTCGCAAACCAACAATCAATATAACGTCTGTCCGTCGGTCGAGATGGAAATAAAAACCAAAAGGGAACAAAATGTCATATAACAGGGGAGCTTCCACTCTGTCCGCCATCTTTGATATGAGAGTAATTGTAAACACATTACTCAGGGAAGAGGCCCAGTCCTGGTTTCTGGCGTGTAAAATATGAAAGCCGCCAAAGATGACAAGTCAGCGTTCCTCCGCTGGGTGCTCATGCATTTTATTCGATTCCCGATGTTTTATCTATTCGTCTGTCTGTCATATATAACGATGGCGGTCATGCCATTGAAAGCGGCCCGCCATTGCAGATGGTTTATTGTATGCATGGAACGATTTGGTATACGTACATATAGAACATTTATACGTAGGCCGAGGAGAAATAGCGTCTAGAGACGACGTAAATATTCATAGAGATGTGCCATTAACATGAATTATACACCATGGAAGGCGACGATACATAGAAGCCACTCTGCAGATTAATAAAAGTGAGGCCATACTGGTTTTGGGCATTAGACACATTCATTTAACATACCGGTGCTTTATAGCCAATGAACAATCAGACCCGAACATGAAGAATATCGTCAGAGTGCAAAATAATTCTCTGTATGGATAGAATTGAGAAAGTATTCCTTCCCCATTGAGGGGGTCTCCTAGCCCTGGTGTAGGCCTGGTCGACCCTTCTTTTCCATGGAGAATCTTTTTCTTTATGGATACAGACCAGAGGCTCTCATAACCCTCTGAGCTCAATCTGATGCCCCTAGGGATCAACACAGATTTCCCTCTTTTTACATTTCCGTTCCTTTTCACTTAATGTCGAGAAGCAGTTTGTACAAACTACTGTTAAGATGTGCACAAACACGTTCTCTGTTTCCCATGGGGATTTCCATTTCTTTTTCTCCGACCCCTGCCAGGCACGCGATAAGAAACTGTCACTAATTGAAATGCTTGGTGAGGGATGCAGGATTGTGCTTGTGAGTTTGGTATTGTCACTAACGATGACGATCAAAGTGGTCCAGTATATCAATATATTTGGGACACTCATCTAGATATCGATAATGTTTTTATCTATCTTAACTGAAATAATAATGGTGAATTTGACAATGACAATTGTCGTAGTACAGGGTACTGGTGCCCGAGGTTTTGAATTTAATCGTAATAGCATCGTTTACTTATGATTTGTGTTGGTGTGTCTTTGATGGGGACAATGGTAATTGTGACACCGTTGATATGGTTGTCTTTAGTAGCTGTGATGATGACGTCATCGGGACGCGTTAGTTGTTACGTCAGAACCTGATGTGACGTCATGCGTGATTGAGACGCTCACACGCCCTTACACACTGATAGGGAATCCAGCCGAGCCTCATTTACCCTCTGTCTCCCTCCTAACCAACCTACTCGTACACATCTTTTGTGCGAACCCTCGTCCCAGGTTCTTTGATGTTCCAGTGTGCCGTGGCTTCGTTTTCGTCTTGATTACCACCGGATCCCATCATAGACTTGCATCATATCGCCGGCCCGAAACTGGTTTCATATTGGCACTTGACCGCGTTTAGGCCAATCTACCAAACTTTCTTTGGAGACTCGAAATTTGGTTTGTAGTTTTGCTCATCGTCAGCAAAATATAGTCAGGGTTACACTGACCCTCTGCTGCACTCTGATTAGAAATAAATCTCAACTTCTCTCATAACGTGTTCCCCAACAACTTAGTTCCTAGGGTCCGGCCTTACAGCACCCTGAAGACTCTAACTCATCGTTATGGATGAAAAAGGGGACAGGGAACGACCAGGTTGCTGGGTGTGGGGCATCGAGCAGGAAACAATGGAGGCTGTTTGTCGGGGCAGGCCCGACCATAACACGGGTGGGGAGGGGTGCGGGAAGGGGTGGTATCCATAGAGCGGTGAGCTGCTCGTGAGGCCGCAGCAGATCGCCGCCGGTTGCTCGTTGCCGGCCGCCAGGGCCGTCTCCTGCGGTATAAGACAATAAAGGGGCCTTATATCATGTGGTTGTGACCATAAAGCTGTCGAGCCATTCCTGAGCATGTGCGAGCAACTCAAAGGTTTGTGTGTCAGAAAGAGCTCACCCTACATAGAAGGGAAATACCGTGTTAGCATATTGACGGCACATTCCTACCAAAAGCCAGCGCCGCTTATCTGTATACTCACAGCTGACGTAAGACGGAGATTCATCACGCCGTAAAACAATGTATTCTCCTCTCTCTCCTCCAAACCCGCCGCACCCCCTCCTCCTACACAATCAGGCGAACACCCCGCCCCCTCATAAGGCTGTTGAAATACATAGCATAATTCAGCAAAGTCATGAAACGCATCAACGCACCGTAAAAACAGCTATGAACATGAGCTGGGCTGTGGCTCCCTGAAACCACATCTTTATGCACTTTGGCAAAGACCAATTTAATTAACGCAGGAAAAGCTTGCGGCGGGACATGGAAGCTAATTAGAATTCAGTCCCATTATGGATACAGCACCACTGTCATCGCCCTGCTCTATCTTCTTTTAATTCTCAACGCTTTCTTCTTCTCTGCGGCTCCAGTTGCGATCATATGACAAAGTAATACGTAGCACTAACTCACTGGCCGTGTAACCAGAAGAAAATAACGTTCTTCTGCGGGGTATCAACGGAGAGGATCGTGGTTTTATCGGCCGACCTCCGAGCCTGATCTATGAGGCCTGATGGTGAATTGTCTGCCACAGTTCTTAGACAGGAACCCATAGTAGTAGAGGGATTAGGCCTAGATTCCAGGACATGAAATGACAGGCTGGGCATACAGGTAATTGGGTAAGGCTGATGTTGTGTATATACGGCCAAAGAATTATATGATTATACAGATGTAAATTGGTCAGTTGTTGGCTCCTAGCATGATACCGATAGACATACAGTATCTGAGCTGATTTATCCGCAGCTAGCACAAATGGCAATTGGATATGAAAATAGTTCGCTGTACTAGCACGCCATACTGGCTACGGCAGAATGTTCAGAAATGATGAATTCCTTGATTATATTAGAAGCGGTGTGTGATGCTCGGGGTTATCCAATTTACAGCTGATGGGACCTTTTCCTAATTAGGCAAAATTCCTTTGGGAGGACACTAAGGGGCCACAGGTCGAGTGATGATCATACACCCTTTACCTCTCTATGACGGAAACCAAGGAGGAACTAAAGCCAACTGGGTCCATTCGCATAGCTGGTAATCTCTCCTTGTTAACGATAGGCGGGTTCAAGTTGTGAATCGTTGGATGCAGACAGGTTCCTATACTTTAGTTCATTAAAGCCTGAGAGTTCTGTTACGCTCAATCTGCATATCCAGTGCCCTCCTTAAAGAACGGACCCGTCTGTCTGCTGTCCCCGGTGCTTATATATTGGGAACCATTTGCCATCTTCTTATTCCGGAAATGTAGAAACTATTCATGATTCAAACATAGATCTTGGTGATCTAGAAGATGTATCTTGATGAAGAGATGCAAAAGAAATCCAGATCAGAACGTCAGATAGTCCTTAGTAAGTTCCAGCAGTGCTAGGCATATTGCTGTATGAAAGTCCGGTCCTGTTAATACCACGTATATGTGGTATGGGAAGTAGATTAACCCTCACGTAAGTAAATGTATGGGGGTGAAATTTCTATCTTAATTCCTCTCATAGATTCGATCATCACCACTGTGGTTGTAAAGCCAGTGAGAAAAGCTGAACCTTGAGACACTGCCTATACACCCATAGGGTCCGCTGGGACGTTAAAAAACAGACAAATAAACAAGTATGCAAACAATCTCAGATTCAATAATCTTATCTTAAGAGGTCTAAGGATCAATTCCAATTCGTTCCGCGGCAACATAATGCTCTGTTGTCTTTCCCATCTCATAGATTCGATCTCTTCAAGGGGCAGCTATTGCTACTGCAGAAAACACCAAAAACCATCATCATGACACATCTCTGCATTCACTCCAATTCTTCTGCATGCTTATCCTATTTCTAAATAATTGAGATATCGGCAGAGACGTAGCCACAGACTACTGGCTATGACCACAGTAATAGCATTTGTATTGCGAGGTAAATGGTTATGACATAGGAAATTGACAAAGGAAATTATGAGGAAAATGGTTATGACATAGGAAATAAATATTTGTCGACGGAAACGACAAGAACGAACACGTCTTCTGTTAGACTTAGAGCTATGATGATAGAGCACTAAGTAAGGCTTCATGTCGACGCATACGTCAAGCACTCATGGTCGTCTAATGATGGTTCCAAGTGGCCAATATAAGCATCCTTTCCCCACAGTATGCGCAACAACTATACCACACCTACAGTGCATGTCTACATACATCGACAGGAAAGACTGAATCGAAATTTTCATAAAAGATCCCCAGATAGGTGCATGATAGCACGTTCACAACCACCACTAAACTGTTATCCATATGCTTTTTGGCTCAGCTAGCCTATATTGAAAATTTGACGATCTATATTTTCCTATAATTCTTTATAATAGCCATGTACCAACTAATCTGTATGCCGTATTACTGTAAAGATGATTGTTCCTGAACAGCTCCTCACAGAACTGGTCATAGTAAACTTCATAAATAACGAATTTGCTTTATGGATTACTCCTACAATTGCTATTAGAAGTATCCTTTAGTAAAGGCCATAACTATACGCATTCAGTTCTACATATATCAATTACATTCTCTTTAGATATTTCAGCTCTTCTATGAATAGACCAACCTAGAAATACATAAATAAAGGAAGTTATGATCCCCATGTACTCCTGATCGACCGACGAGAAGATCCTCACAGCCTTGTTCAGTATTGTTCTCATATGGTATTGAATTGCTCATAGACCAGCTCCAAGGCATGATTATAGCGCCGTTGATGTGTCGAGCTTCTCTTCTGTTGCTGAGAGACCTGCTCAGTCTTCCAGTGGAGGCAACAGCCACAGCTGCCAGGGTTCTACAGATTTCCAGTGTTAGCCACCTGTGAGTAATTAATCTTAATCGTCGGCTAATGAATGTAATCGGGATTGAATGCCTAACTCATCACGGCAGCCCTTGTGCACAGAAATAATACCAGCTGCGGGAGAAATTAGAAGAGCGTTGAAGTGTAGTGTAATGTATCGCATGCCGACCGTACGTCGTTTGAAATGGCATCATTACGCCGGCTATAGCACGATTTTTAATAGTGTATTGCTCTTTATGTGACTTGAATTGAAACCAGAAGCGCAGGTAATGACTTTGTGGGAAATAAACAGAGATTAGACGCATGACTTAGTAGGCCTTAAATTTTTAATCTAGAAAGTGATACGCTGACGGTGGACATATCTACCATGTAAAAATCAATATGCACAAATAATTAGATGGATCAAGATACACATATAAAATGCCTATCCTTCTCAACTACCAATGAATGTTAAAAGACCCATGATATCGGCAGTATTTCGTGGCTTTAGAGTATTTCATATGTGAAAAATAAGTATACGTTCGTAATAAAAAGACAACAACTTTAGTAATCTTGTCAAGCTATCAATATAATTTCCTGCATCAATATTTTATTGGTGGAACCTACAGTAAATTATATCACATAGTCCACGGGTGTATATTGTATCAGACATTGGTTTAACACTAAGTGGTAGTAGTAAAACCCTTAGATAACACATGACACACAGATCTTCCGCAGTCCGATGCACCTTTCCATTCACATTTTTGTTGTTATCATATTACTAAAAACGAAGACTTGGTTATTTGCTGTGGCCGACATTTCGGGTTGTGGCGAGGGCGGTCACCGACAGGGGGCACATTGGAGGTCTTTACAGCCCATCAATCACGCCCTCTAGTGGGCGATTTGGTGAGAGCGTCACGGACCGCCACTCCCGGAGGCAGACCGCACGCGAATAAATTAGGGCTAATTCCAGGCGCAGTTCAGGCCAGTTACCATTTCTACTACCACAGTGTTTAATGATGTCTGATTTAAGGCCCGCGACTTTTATTGTCAGGAAAGAAAATGACAGAGGGAGCAAAAAATTGACGGCACGATTTGGAGTTATTTTGAAGTAAGTCTTGGGACAAATACTACTAGGAATTTTGTTTCCACATCTCCATTTCATCAAAAGTGAATGCCTGAGATCATGAAAAAAAACCGCTATTTCTTTTACTTTAATACATGTTAGCGGTTATTCACTAGGACCCTAGGACGCGAACATTATTCGACCACAGGTAAATAATAATATGGAATTTCTGAAGCATTTAAGTGGGATTGGAATGACATCTGTAAATCAAACACTAAAGTAGCAGCAAGCAGACAGGGAACTGCTCCATCGAGTGAGTCTACCAGACTGCAGTCTGAAGGCTCTGCACAGTCTAGCTTAGCTCTTTCAAAGACGGGGCGAGCGATTTGATCTGGGCGTAACAACGTTAGGTTAATATTAGCTTACTGCCACACAACCGAGAGTTAATCTGACGCCCGCGGGCCTTCTTGTTAGTTGCAGGGAAAGCTGTTAATCTCCAGCGGTAGACGCCTGGAAGGAGGGGGGAGGGAGTCCCTTGAGTCCTGCCCCAACCGCCCCATAACTCACCCCACCCTTCTTCCGTACATCACACGTATAGCATTGTGTACAACTGTGTACCGATCCAGGCCGATATTACATCCATACGGCACAGATGCGCCACTCTTATATTCCACCCAGGCGGTGCTTGGTCTAACCGAAAGGCTTTACCGATTGAACAATATTTTTTAGTGTTCCTTGAGGATTTATGGTTCAGCTAAAACGTATCAGGGAAAAACGGCAGCCCCGTCTTAAGTGTTGTGAGCAAGATGGATTAGCCAAGAAAGCATCACCCTTAACCTCTCCTGGAAAGGCCTTTGACATTTTCTCACCTCGTTCCTGACAGTAGCACGTTTTTTTCCTGTTCTCTGCGGGCCATCGGTATTCCCGCCCCTGGGCCATCAGATTCTGCTCCGGCCCCACCTAGCGGACACACCAGAAAACTTCACTGGCTCAGCCAATCAGCATGCAGCGTCCCACAAGCTCGCGAGATCTCGGGGGTAATAGTTTATGGAAATGGATGCCGGAGAGCACGGTGTCTGCAGTATGGCGAGCAGCTCGATTTGGGAATAGCGACCCTTGGTGTCCGTTGAGGGTCGTCAGCATGAGAGGGGTGTTACGTCATATATTGAGACGTCACCACAATGGACGCTGACTGCTGTTGACGTATTACTGATGACGTGTCATAGGAATGGTCTGCACCTCTAGTGTCCTCAGGGCTTCGATCTTCCCCATTGCGTTCCTCGCTTTAGAAAACTTGAACCCTAATCGGCCGCCCTGCTCACACAGATGAACCAAGAAATGAAATTGCACAACAGAAATATGACCAGCTTTATACTGCTACAGATTAATTCCAGAGCAAAGACTCGCATGCAAATTAGAGTAGGTTCTACTTGTTCCTGCTGTCGCCTTATCAATTATTAGCGAACTGAAACGCGGCTGTTAATACTCAATCATTTCTCATGGTTATCCGGTATGTGTGCGACTCAAATAGCACCGGTGTGCTACTGTACAGCGCCCTACAAACCAACATGGCGGTGGGGACAATAAAAACCATACCTAAGCATCTCACTTGAATGCTACGTTTGGAAGAAGCACCTTTGGAGTCGCCGGCGGCGACTGCTGAAATATACATGGGGCTGTCATTTGCGCTTTGAGTTAGTACGGTCACGTGGCTATTGCAGGGCGGTGAGTTTCTCATGCGTGGGAATAAAAGGGCGTAGGACAACTCGAACGACGCTACCAGATCTGATAAACCAGCGGCTCTCTGCTACCCCGGCCCCGCATCACTTCCGACCAGAATTACCCACCAGGGGCCAGCACACCCTATGCCCAGCACAAGCCTCGTTCTGGTTTTATCCGGCGCCGGGTTCACGTGGGTCATGTGAGGTTCACGTCTGCGCCATAGCTCACCGGAAACTGGCGCCTATATGGGTCCTGCGCGCGCAGCCACGACAAGAGGTTACCTACCCGCTCGGTGTTTCTTATTAACAGCTATTGAAATCGCGAATATTTATAATTACTCTTTTCAAATAGGCTTTCTGATGATTTCAAGTCGGATATGGGAACTGAAATCAATTCACTTATAGATCTCGAATATTTATAATTACTCTTTTCAAAGAGGTTTTCTGATGATTTCAAATCGGATTTGGGAACTGTATTGTGGAAGTTCTATATATTTCCCTCAACATGGCCAGGCTACTTCATGGTGGACGTACGGCTGCTCGAGGCGAAAAATCATTCATCACAGAGGAAGCAGGAATACCCAAAAAGAAACTGGAAAGCGATGAGAGAATAACACCGAATTATAAAAAGTGTAAGATTTCCTCTATTCACGAGGAAGGAGTTTCCTCTATTCATGAGGAAGGATTGATGGCACTACCGACCGAAACTAAGAGTCATTCACCACTTAGTCAATAGCAAAATATAAGGTGGCAGCCTAAAAATCAGAACACGAAATAAGGGAAATGATTAATCTATGTAGTGTGAATGATGTAGTGTGCCCATTTCCCATCCTCCCAAATCACATTCCTCCCACTTTTCACAGCCTCCTACAACTGTGTTGTTGCCAGTTCTACACCTACTCATACTAACACAAACATTCTACCCTATAGAAGTGGACGGGTGATTAGTACTGACAGAATTCCTAGCTGCCCAAAACACTGTCAGTTCAGAGAGAGTATTTGTTGCGGATCTTTCTTACAGAAAGTAGGAGTTACCAAATAGGGCCGTCGGAAACCCTTTTTCCTTTGTGACGTCGAAGCGTTGTTCCCGAACAAAATACGTCGGTCCTCCTGTGCAAGGTAAATGTCATTTACCTAACATATCTCTTTCCAACAGGGATATCACTGTCATTGAGAGCTTCGCCGAAGAAGCCACACATTAAAAACAATGCCTTTTGACGAATAGAAAAAAGACAATCCGTCGACAAATGCAAATGGCACTGCCAGCAACCAGTGATTAATCAGTTTTGGACCTGTAATCAATATCCTTTTTAGTGGTGACTCGGGATTAAAACAAGGCACAAATATGTAATAAAAGCAATAGTGGACTCTGATGGGATGTCAGGCAGAAAATTCACCCCGTCAAATATTCATAAGGGCTCAGGAGATCCGTTCCCCTTTGCTACTGGCCACACATTACTGGTGCGACTGGGCGTCCGATATAGGGCCATATTCCGCATGGCTTGTCTCTGTGTATTATTGAGGACCACTTCATATACAGAATCGTAGCACTTCTACGATTGATTCACCAATGCGCCACAATTGGCTCCTGACACGCCACCATTAAAACGCCAATCGTAGGCCTTCCGATAAGATCCAACATGTTGGATTTTCGTAGCCCATCAATCTGAAGGTCTGAAAATAACAGTTTCATATCGGAATTATGATTCTGCCACAGTTATATTTTCACATTAATTGTTTCATTGTCCGAAAAATAATATCTGTTGTATATATACCTGTAGAAAATTATTCAAAGTCATTCTATATTTCCAAAACTATAGTATTCTTTTATATATAAAAGTTATGCTTGAGATCTACATTGATAGCTCCGATAACGCTGTGGTCCTTGAACGTAATAAGCCTGTGCAGGACTAAATCCAAAGATGAATGATGATGTCAATGTATGAATGTACAATGATGAACTCCCTCTCCTCTTTACCTGGTTGCACAGACATATACCTCTCGACACAACACTGTATCAACATAATAGCATCTCTCGGCGTTTCAATCCTAGAAAAATCCATTTCTTTTTCATTCTTCATTTTTTCTTATTAACATCAGTGAAATATCCAGTTACTTCCGTTTTGCAAAAGGACCATGACACTGGGATTGTAACATGGATCAAATATCCTGATTGTAGCTAATTCAACATTGAAAACACCTGGGTAGATTTCATTGTGGGAAAATTACAAGTACAAATGTCCCCTCTCAGAAATGTTCATGCCTTGAGACATTCCAGTCGATTGCGCCAGTGTAAGTGTATGGAGATTATACCAGCATTATGAAGCATCTGGGGAGGCACTACCCAGATCTTAGGGTACATGGACTATGCGATGAGCCACAACGAAGTCCTAATCGCGTTATTCACTGTTCGTGGAGGTCCGGTTGAGACCTAACAGTCTGCAACATAAACAGGAAAGGTGTGGCCGAGACCTATCATCCTTGTGCACTCTCTGGAGAGGCGTTGCTGGGGCCTAAGAAACTTGAAAACTATCTCGGAAGGCATTCTCATAAAAAATATTGGCAGCTTTCTACTTTTCCAGAGAGATCCTCTTTTCAATTTCACAAAGAAATCGCGATATGGAGTAGGACCTTTTCTTATAATGTATTTATTGCAAAAATCTTGAGCATGAATCATATGCTGAATGGAACATATATGTGATATGCTATTTTGATAGTAGATGAGTTAGGGATACCGCATGATCATATTGATAAGCTACGAGAACATCGATATATCATTCCTTTTTAGTTTCTATATATTTCTCGCGACGACCAGCAAAGTCAGCATGACAGCTCCTTACCCAAATCCCAGCTCAGCATAAGGATTAATACCTAAATATCAATATATAGTGGGGAAACCGACTCGAAATTAGATTTAGGTCACAGTTATCAGACTCACCAGCGCCGACTTCCCCCAATAAGGTGCCGCCGGGACCCAGCAGGTCAGTGTCGCTGGCCGCCGGCATGACGGGAATATCCCACTTAAAGTAGGCTGGAGAACCAGCAGTGCTTGGTCCCAGCAAACGAGTTGGCGCCGCGAACATGAGACTTGGCCTAACGAGCAATTCCGTGTAGCAGGGACGAATCACTCTGGCCTTCTAGGAGAGGCTGGGAGCATTCGCTAAGAGCAACTCACTGCCGCAGGAATCCTGACGAGCAACTCCCCGAGCTGCTCACATACTCATTACGGGTTATGTGGTTAGCCTCACATTCTGATTATTGATTGGGCAGGGGGATATGTACACAGTCCTGCGCCTGTCAAACAGGTCTACATCTCAGTTTGACCCTGATTGGTGCCTGCTGCTGGTACTTATATTTGCCTTCTTTCCTTTTCACAACGGTTTTACCAGCGATCAGTTGGTAGAAAGCTTGTCCTTCTCTCTCACTGACGTGTATCTATGTGGCCAGGCGACTGCAACCTCCCTCCCTCCTCCCCTTGCAGCCCATCCTCCTCAGCCCGGCCCCTTTCCTCCGTCTGCCCCTTCCCCTCTTAATCTCATCCTTTGCACCCTCTCCGTCCAACCAAGCCTTCTCCCTCCTCACCCATACTCCCATGCCTCCACTCTCTACCCTCACCCATACTTCCATCCCTCCACTCTCTATCCTCACCCATACTTCCATCCCCCCACTCACTACCCACGCCCATACTTCCATCCCTCCACTCTCTACCCTCACCCAGACTCCCATCCCTCCGCTCTACCCTCACCCATACTTCCATCCCTCCACTCTCTACCCTCACCCATACTTCCATCCCTCCACTCTCTACCCTCACCCATACTTCCATCCCCCCACTCTCTACCCACGCCCATACTTCCATCCCTCCACTCTCTACCCTCACCCATACTTCCATCCCCCCACTCTCTACCCTCACCCATACTTCCATCCCCCCACTCTCTACCCACGCCCATACTTCCATCCCTCCACTCTCTACCCTCACCCATACTTCCATCCCTCCACTCTCTACCCTCACCCATACTTCCATCCCTCCACTCTCTACCCTCACCCATACTTCCGTCCCTCCACTCTCTACCCTCACCCATACTTCCATCCCTCCACTCTACCCTCACCCATACTTCCGTCCCTCCACTCTCTACCCTCACCCATACTTCCATCTCTCCACTCTCTACCCTCATCCATACCTTCATCCCTCCACTCTCTACCCTCACCCATACTTCCATCTCTCCACTCTCTACCCTCATCCATACCTTCATCCCTACCCTCCACTCTTTACCGTCACCGATATCTCCATCTCTCCACCCTCTTCTCACCCATACTCCCATGCCTCCACTCTATACCTTCACCCATGCCCCTCTCCTCTCCACCCCTGTGAGCGGCGGATGTTTAGCGTCGCGCTCAGGTACTCGAGGCCGCGGTCAATGAGGCGGCCGCATGCATGGGCTGGGACAGTCGCTCCGCTGGACGGCCGTGACGCGGTCATCTCCCTGTGTTAACGTCGATGTCCAGTCATTCTATACCACAGCTGAGATAACAGACAGGTCCACGTATAGATAACCGCCACAGCTCTTTTGGCCACACTGCCGTTTAATGATCGTGTTTTATGTCGTCCGCTGGGAGACGTCCTCTCGGTCCTGGTGTGTGCTCGGTGTACTGCCCTTGATGACCTGCTGCGGGTTTGGCAGTCGGCCGCCACCTATCGAGGAAACGTGGGACAGTTCTTGAAAAAGAGAATAGCAATAAATCCATGATTATACTTAGCATTGGGCTATATTTCCTTTTATCGTAAAATTGATTACGGACAAATTTCCCAAAATAAACCATTTGGTGTTAACGTTCAGTTTCGATATTTTCATGATCATAGTTCACTCATTTACATATAACTCAAGATGTATAAGTATCAATCGTAACTGTTTAAGAAATAAACATTTCTAAGGCATAGAATATAAATCATACACATCTTCAAATATTGAATTCTACAGTGCGGTACATCATAGCTTAAGCGAAGACTCTAAGGTCAAAGGGGATTCCCGTCTTCCACTGAGTGGGAAAGGTTCAGCAGGATTTAGTTACCAACGGCATGCTGCCATTGCTCTAAGAAAACTACATTAACACTTGCTATCGAGTTCGACGTGGCGTGGTGGTACAGAAGTGGCATGCAAACCTGCGTCACCTTGCCTCATGCATCAAATATCGCAGTGATCTGCCTATAGCTATTGGAGGACTTTGACAACCTAATGTCGGTGATATTAAACGACGGCCATAATGTAAAAAGAAAAGCCACCGCTGAAAACTTGCCCCACCCAGATACTACTATGTGGCGTTGTTGTCCCCTTTTCTGTCAAGGTCGTTCCAGACTGCTACTTGTTATTTTGCGATGCAGTTCTTTATGGTATCATGGTATAAAGGACGGATGTGATTTTGTCCTCGAGATTCTTGCGAGTTCCTATAGAAACTCTATTCTGTATGTGACTTGTTGGTAGAGCTATACCAAACAGCATGCTCCGCCCACTCAGGCCTGCCCCACCAATAGCCTGACAAAGTCCTAGCCCAGAAAGATTCAATAAATACCCCTGGAGGGTGTGATAAGGAGTTGCCGTGGTAACCAAGCCAGACCCCTGATATTTGCCCAAGGTTTGATAGTCTAATTTCATTGGGGGAGAGAGTAGGTTGGAAACCTGACAACTGGATACAGTGGGCGGAGCTTCCGGTGGTCGGTGCGACTTGCCGCTGAGACGGAGACTGAGAGAGGTCGGCCGCAGCGGGACCGGGTCCTAGGGTGGAGCTGTAAGGGATCAGTGGGCCCGGATGGGTTGTGAGGAGTCACTGTTGTGAGGGAAGGGAAGCTGACCAGTATGGATCGGGCGCCTGGAGTTAGAATGTGGAAACACATGCGACGCGACAAGACCGACATGGCGTCTGTAGTCTTCGTCTGTTACTGTCGTTAACCATCGCGGACGGTCTTACATGCGGCAGGACGGAATGTATGATCCCCACATATTAAATTGGTCAGGATTCCCATAACAGATATGTATTTTTTTTACTCTTTTATTGTCTGCATCTCTCTAGAAGTCAGGTCTGATACATTCTATTTGCAGACATTTCTGAGAAGCCGGGTGAGGCGTATTCGACCCGGATACTTGATTTCATCGCTAGGCCGCGGTCTCACGGAGAAAGCGGCCAGGAGGTAATAACAGTGGTGGGATTGGGGAACGAGACTGGCCAATGTCACAGGCGGCCGGAGACAAGGGCCAGCCGGCGGGCCATGATTGTATCGATACCGCTGTTGTGGCTAGCGCCCGCCCGCTTATATAATACCTCAGCTCTGGTGAATGTCAAGCCACTTGCGCTGTGGCATGGCTTCCACTGTGGGCACCATTGTGAGCGGCGTATTGCCACGCAGCACAGACAACGACACAAGGTGTCTTTTGTCGTCCAGTCTGAACGAGGCCGAACGAGACAGCCAAGTCACATCGCTAACGGTGACTTGCTGCAAGGAGATTTGTAAACATTCTGCAGTGCGCTGAGATTGGTGGCATTCTCGCTATAATTCATATTTTGGCGAAGGACATCTCCAGTGACATGTTTTTTGTGTGTTGCAGGGAATCCACACTGCTCGTTCTTTGTAACCAAACTGACGAAGAGGTGCCAGAATACAGTATTCTTCTGTAAGGATGTTTATTTTGGGTTGGGTGAACTGGCTGCTTACGACAGTGAACAAATTCCTTTCAGGAAGGTTCCCACTGGTAAAAATAGATAAATCCACATTGAAGACAAACCAATGCAGCACGGGAGTGTGTCATATTCAAGTTGCCAAAAACTAAAATTGGGGTAAAAAGACTCTTATCTAATCCTGCACTGGTTATCAGTACTATTACATCGTCGACTTCCTTACATTCTTACGTGTGACTACACTTGCATACAAGTCTTCTTCCTAATATTGTGTGCAATTTATTGTCATCCCAGATATTCATCCAGCATATCAAATGAGCCCACACGTATTTGTGCTACGCAGTTATTAAACTCGCCAATGCACATTTGAATGTGAAAATTCATGATATTCCATGTCTATGTAAACAAATAGTATCGGATGTTAATAACATTGATACATATATATAGGGATAACAGGAGGTGATATGTATGTACCTTTCTCCCATAATTCCACACACCACATGTATACATTGTTCTGCACAAGAAAGAGTGGCATTCGTCATACACACAAAAACATCTGCGACATCTGCAGACGTTGGTCAACGTTCTGGGAAACCTTAAATCAACTTTCAAAGAATTACCTCCTACTTTAAACACGTGCGACATGTGACGTCAGGATACTGATTGCCACGTAGTAAGTTGAGTGGTCCACTTGGCGCTTGATCAATGTAATTCTATAACGCTAGAGAAATGAAGACCGGACTGTGAAGTGAAAGTATGGGATGTCGAGAGCGCCGCTCTGGCTGCTGTACCCTTTCCTATTACCCTCGGTTCGCCGATAGTCCATCAGCCCCGCCATGGAAATCGCTGATTGGCGTCGCCCGCGGTTGCCGAAAACTTTGCAGAAAGTAGTTGATTTTGCATGTCGGCTGGGCCGAAAAAGAAAAATTGACGCTCGCAGCCAAATCCATTTGAAGTCCATCAGAGTGTGGGTTGTAACTGCGTCGTGGGAGCTGGCAGTGAAGGCGACCTGCTCCCTTGTGTTTATGTCTGGGTGGCTCTGAGTTGCTCCCTGATCATCGCTCAGTGCAGACCGCAGACGTTGCTAGTGTACGTGGCTTCGTTATGGCTTCGTCTTGGCTTCGTTATGACTTCATCTTGGCTTCCTACCAGCCTTTTTATGGCCTCGTATCGACCTCCTACACAGGTGCTCTGAGTTCCTTCCTCCCCTCCACCACCACCAAGCTCAGGAATTTGATGTACGATAGATCCCTAAGAAAATTATATCTTAGCAGATATTGCAAAATACTAGTTTGTCTCCCACTGTATGAGCACATCCCTCGCTTAAAGCTATTTCATAAATCAGTAACAGTTTATCGTCTGTGTGTGTAGATTGTATCACGGTATTACTCAAGACTAACTTGGCTGTGATGTGAGTTCCTAGGAAGAAGGTAACTCCTGGCACAGAGTCTAGTGGAAGATACGACTATTTAGGAAAGGTCAGAGGTCATTCCCCCCCCCCACAGATAGAATAAAAAGAGTGGACGGTCTCCAACCAGAAGCTTAGTTATGACAAATATTGACAATATCTGGCGCGACCACTGACTTATCCGCTTGGAGCGTGACAGTGACTGTGAAGGGAATCCAAAGCGTCACACGGAGTACTTTATGGAGATTTAAGGTTTGAGATGAATTCGGGGCATGTCTCTGTGATAAAATGTTCTATTGACAGGCAGAGCCTTTGTGCATGACGAAGCATCCACGTATCTTCTCTGAGACTCCACCTGGATCACCATTTTAGGTGAAACAGGTGCTTACCTCCACTCTCAGAGCGCAGGTTCAGCTTTGAGTGAATTGCAACCTCACCTCTTGACTGCCCCTCACCCCACCCCCACCCCCACGCCCACACACACAAACCTACGCCCTATTCACAAAACCCCTTGTTCTATCAGTCAACTTCACGGGTTCTGTTCTGCGTCCACCCTAAATCCCCTCGCGTGCGCTGGTAAGCCCCTGCCTCCTTCTGTCCGGCCACACATCCACCTGCGGACTGCCCCTTTTGAATAACCCCATCCACGGCACTGTATATCTATTACAGAGATGGCAGTTTTTCACTTTCCCAAGGAAATCCACTTTTCAATATATGAATTATTTGTCCTTTGTAAAACAGTAGTTTGATCCTCATTCATGCTCATAAACCTCTCCAAGCACCCTCAGTCCCATTGCATGGCTGAAAACGAACCTTTTTTTTTATCTAGGTATACCGGAGGCAACAAATTCCACATGTTTCAAATATTTCCATATTTTTCATTTTTCACATGATAACCAAACATGTCCTCGTAGTGAGCCTTCTTCCGTAGGCAAACATGCGCACCCATTTGCGGCACGCAACTTGTTTATCCGGTCGATCAAAAACGATGAGTGAAGGGCTTTTTGTCGGTCGTATTACAATATAAAAGCAAGATATCTTGTGATCCATATGCATATCATGAAAGGGTTTTAAAATATGCTTCTGTATCGAAATTTCTTTTATGTAGACGTACTGGAATGTCCAGCTTATACTGCAGATTACGCATAACACAGATAGACTTCACAATCCCCCTTACCCAAATTGTATATATATATATATATATATATATATATATATATATATATATATATATATATATATATATATATATATATATATACACGCTTCGTCCTGATGCACTAGTGCCACTAGTATCAACACCACCAGTCCATAACGGGAAACCGAGTGCTCACCTACCGCTCACTGTTACTCACCGGAACTAGATCTCTTCGCTGGAGTTCACTAAAGGGCGCCAGAGGGCGTGTGCGGCATGGGTATGTGCGTGTCGGTGGCAGGTGACGGGGATCAGGGTGGGACTCGGCACCACTCCGGGGTACAGAAGGTGGGGACTGGGTTGTAGAACCATGTTCTCGGTGTGTGGGTGGCCTTCTCATGGCCGCTCCCGAGGTCAACTCTCACTCACAAGGTCGCCGGTGCAACGCATCTCACGGGACCTAAGATGGCTCTTTTTTGTCGCTCCTAGGCTAGACTAGATCTCCAGGGGGCGCTGCTGGTTCACTAATCACCATCGGCTTTAGTGCTTGCTTTACTCTGAGTACTCTACGAAACACAACTGGTGGTGATGTGTTTGTGTGTACAGGGGTCGGCAGGTCAATAAGCGACGGTAGTTTTCTCATTTCCCACTGCCTATTAGTCCCTAAAGTTTCCCTAACAATCAAGTACATGCAATAGAAATACAGAAGAACTTACCTATACCATATGAGAATTGGGCATGGGGACCACACACAGAACTAAATCAGATTGCAATTCGTGCATTCGTATATGATATATGTCTCCTGTCGTTTACATAAGTTCTATATTACATTCGCCACCTGCAACCGCTCTGTAAGCTGTTATATATCATGTTGGAACCTCACATGGAAGGGGATTGCCAACATGGAATTTGATCGAAGCCAGTCCGCTGCCCATGAATAAAGCGAGAGCAAAATAACATCGTCATGAAATGGAGGATTATCTATTGATATTGTACTGGATGTGTGTAGGGGTAGTAGATGGAGGCCATCTGGAAATTAAATCGTCTCTCATAATTTCCGAACCATTCTTATCGACAAATACCCAGTATAAGAGGGCTGATTCTAAATAAATTCCTAAAATCTGAAACGCAGAGAGAAGCCATTCATTTCTTAAGCTGACCATTTCTAGTGACATTTCAGTTCGTCGCCTTGTTTGTATTAAGCAATGCCTCACATTAGCAAGATTCTTGGAGAGAGTTTTGAATTTAGGAGTGCTAGAAAATTGCTAAATCATCAGCTGATCATACTGAAACAGCCCAACCTTATAACCATTCAAATAGGAATAATTCTTAAACATTTATAATTCAATGTGAGATTATTCAGGAAAATTCTCCATTCATTAGGTAGGCCTTCTAAGTATGGGTGGGCCTACGGTTGTAGAATCTACTCGGTAATAGGCACGACTTCACGTCGCTCATTGAAGGGACCCTAATGCCTCTTCTAGAACTTGTCATGTTTTTAAATGTAGAATTATAGCCTGGTTTCCTGCGATCAAAAACGTTTCCAAAGGTCCTGTGTGGCACTCGAGTTGATATCGGGGGTAATTAGCAATTATTTCTGTATTGATTGAAAGACAATTGATGCCCACTATTTGCCCATGTGTTATCCATCTTCAGGGTGATTAAGCCAGTAATTAGGTCTTAATTTAAGGACGGTTTGGCTCAATTGCCAATGTACAGTCACCTTTCTAAGATGAAAGTGATCCATGTTGCCCAAGGCCCATCTGTATTCAGATTAGATTTTAGACTTGTTGATGAAATATTCCACAAGTTTGCTTCAATGTAGCTATGCGGCTTCAAGTGATAATATTTGCATCGACGTGTTTAATGAGGTTTTATATTTCTTTTATTTTCTTTTAATTACAGAGACCGTTGGACGGTCGGTCCTCAATGACCCATCGTTTTAGCCGTGGCAGCTGACTCAGAAATAACGTATTCAGAAATGACTCCTTTTTGCTTGCGCTGATCACCATTTATTCTCCATTTCAAAAAAGGTGAAGCTCTATGTGTAAAGAAAACAGTCTCATTAAATTGGCCTTTTAGCTGAGACGGCGGTCTCCACCCTAGAATTAGAAGAGGATGAAAAACTAGTCGTCAGTTGAATTAATGGCTGGAGCTATTCGCTGTGAATGGTACACCCACACAAAGCTCTAATTGTGTGACGCCCCATTGTGTAACTATAGGATCTAATAGTCATTAAAGCAATTGTATGAAGGGGGTGAGGAGATGCGAGAATTAGCGGTTCAGACACAATTCCCAGTCAGTGATACAGGTGTCACCACTAATTAACACACACATATACGGGAGACTAGTCTAGATCCGCTCATACATCATTAGGACTCCAACCCTAGCCGACAATATCTTGTGCATTTTGCCGAAGTTTATCTCTGCTTTGATTTACTCGTTATGGTTTCATTTCCCCGTTGTAACCTGCGGAGCTATTGATAATCTCTGTATATAGGATGACGCACTCTCTCCATGTCTGAGGTAGAATGCATCAATTCCTTGATGTTTATCATTACTATTCCTTATAGGTTTTATGTGTAAGCGCATGTAAATACATCAGTAGCCGCAGTTGTCTCACTCAGACACCTTGCCCTGGTTCATATTGCGTCCTGACACCATACCTCTGATTCTCGGTACCTTTAACCTCCTTACTGTGACCGATTATCTATTTCGCACCTATTTGCTGACATATCCCCTAATTGCGCTGCCTTTTCTCTGTCGTTTGTCTCTTTATATTTATATGCTGTCATTGGTTGTTACCGTCTTACCAGCATTACTGTATGTACTTATGTGACACAACCTTGTTAATCTCTAATCTTGGACCATGCATGCCAGCGAGTCCAATTTCTATCTATTTTGCAGTCGTATGTAAGTTATATCTCTTTTCATAGTGTCTTAATCAGTGGCCCCCATTACCCAGTTGTCCATATCAGTATCTCAGTTTCACTCCATCAAATAGTGTCGGAGATTACAGACGACAGCTACGGGCCAAAACTGTCCCAAAATAGAAACAAACTATAACCATGATTCCCAGATCGCTGTTAGCGAATGCTATGGTCTGCGCACATGGTAATGCTACAGAACAAATCACAGTGTTATATGTGAAGGAAGCTTACGGACACTTGTGTTATAGATGTGGTCGAAGAATGCTATCGTGTTTTATCTTGGGACGGCGACTTTTAGCCCAAGAAGTGCGGCATGGATCCTGGGGGTGAGATGGGGTGGAGGTAGTGATGGGGGTGGTTGGGAGAAGGGGGCGATAAGTGCAGTGATGGACGAGCGAGTAAGCGTGACAGAAGTTAGTCCGGGGGTGGTTGAAGGGACACCCCCGTAGACCCCCCTCATGCATGTAAATGACGCACTGGTGTTTGTGATGGAATGGTGGAGCCGGAACATTCTCCTACCCCCGCTACTCGGACAGCGGCTAATTTAGCAACACCTTGTGTTTTACTTTGCTTCTTCATCTAGATTCAGCAATAGCTCACACCACCTCCTGTTATCAAACGGCAAGCCGCGACGATATCTTGCCTGTGCATTCATTGTCTGAGCTGCAGCTCCCCCCGATTTCTTCTCCAGACGAAATGGAAATGTAATTAGGCTGATTTACAGTGACGCCAAGCGGGCAAAGGGGTTGCCGCATCGAGGCAGACTTTTCTGGGTGGAAGCATAGAGCTCCATAACAAGTGGCCCATTGTAGGTGACGGAAACGAATGATCACCGAGCAACAAAAGGGCTGAGAGCTCTCCATCTGGCTTGAATGCAGTGGTGAAATGAGATCGGCGCGCGAATAAATCAAAACTACACGACAGCAGACTGAGCGAGCTATGGGCATGTTCTGTAAAGTTGGCTGAAAAATATACTCATTCTGGTTACCACGGGTATTACTGGCAATTTCGCAATTCATGGAAAGAGCTCTGGGATTACGTTTGATTAAAGGTGTTTGAAAAACTTAAAAGCCTTTATGTAAAACCAGACATGGTATTGGTACTTTATAATAGATGTAATGGACGGAATAGTACCCGGCACCATTGTTACCGCAACTTGGTAGACTACCGCCATTAAGAGGCATTGTCTAATCCCACCTCTATTCCTCTGGGTCGCTTCACCTCATTCTCTTGTTAAAGAGGACAAATGATGTAGAAGAATGAACCACTATTCCTTCATAGGTTTTAGGGAGTCTTACATTAATCGCCCAAATTTGGAAAGAGTTTTACTGTGCTTTAGAAACTTTCTATTAGGAACTAATGTCTAATACTGCTTGTCTCCCACCGTCTTTCCTCAGCTATTAAAAACATGTGCCATCTATAATATATTCTACTTCCTCGGACAGCATTCACGATTTCCTGACATATCAGGATTATAAGACTGATAAACGACACTGTCATGAGTCGTACTACGTACACCCCCACGGATACCAGAACGTTAGCATGCAACATGTATCTGTGAGTATAAATAACGTTGGCAGACTGATGTTGGCTAGGAATCTATGATAATATCGATCCTGTCTGACTGCAATCTGGACCCACTCCCAGTGACCCATTACTGATAGCCCTGACTCTACCCGATCCTGTCATCTGCCAGTCCGTTATGGAGATTAATGCTGGCACATTGTGCTAAGGTATTAATCACCTACTGTCAGACAGCTGTCAGTGACCACCGTGATACTCTCAGACTGTCAGGATGTGGGGGTCGTGGGGCTGTGGTGGTGCCCCCTGGCGGCGTCTGTACAGAGCGGTGATTGACGACTGGGGCCCGTCCCTGGGGTGTGATCTCTGTATGAGCGATGGGGCGCTCACTGGCAGGTGTTGTTCACTCTGAGCAGTTCAGCGCACCGCGAGCTGCTCCAGAGAACGTCCTATTCACTCCTATCCCCAAACTCTTCCGCCACACCGCCCCGAGTCATCCCGAATTATAGGTGGTCTGAGTTACTATACTTTGAGATGATTCTTTACTGAATTATCAATACTTGGATATGAATCTTCCGCGAGGAGGTTAACATAACTTTGCTCTGAGGTACCTTTTTTTTAATAATACTCTTCACTGTGTTACCCTATCTTTGAAATACTTCAACCCACAGGACCTGGTCTTCCGCAACACATGTGCCAATATCACTTGTAATATGCTGAGAGCACAGAGACATTCTAGCCTACGCCACCCTACCGTCAACTGGCACTCTACAACACTGGAATAACTGTCTCAATCTATATCGTACCAAGTCGTCTCTTCCTCCTTTTACCATAAGTTATAGCATACCAGGCATAACATGTCGACCGACGACTGGATTTACCTACTATCACTTTGGTATGAACTGTATTTAAATACCACGTTACTGCTATTCCATATTTCTCTACCCTCAGGCTTCCCATTACTATATGAGCGACTCGGTAATTGTGGTACCTCATGGGTTTAGGGGAGTACTTTTAACACTTTGTGTAAATAGCACCGTAAAATATGTCAGGATAGAAAAGATACTATAATTTGTCATTTCATTGACTTTCTAGTATGGTGGTTTTGGACCAGATGATTCTAGATATTGCTATCATATGCTATTATAAAGATTCCTATACTTCTATAAGCACCTACTTAGCGGGAAAACCTTCCTTAATTCTTTTATATTTGACTTGAATGTTTTACTGACGAATTCTCCCTGAAGATTTAGTGGCGCGTCTCTGAAGGCGGCTGTGAGTCGGGAGTGATGTGAGGACAAGGTGTCAGCCTTCACGGGGGTACTGTGCTCTGTGACTCTTGTGACGCGGGCCGACCAGTGGGACCTGTTTCAGTAGTTTCGTGACATGTCTGTTCGTATGGCGTCTGTGACACCATACGGACAGATCACAAGATTGCAATCGATGACACAAGGAGTTTCACTCACTTCTCGTAGGAATTAAGCAATGAAACTTTAACATGAGTAGGGGATACATATAACCTATAATCGTTCCAAATACGAAGAAGATTGGCCACTCCGATTTTCTGATATTTTCTATTCTTTTTCCGCTGTTGCTTGCACTGTTGGTGCCGCTGTCGATGTCTGTCTAGGCCTAATGTAACAGGTCTACTGAAACAGGTCCCAGGTCCTGTGGGTCCGGTATCTCCCAGCTCTGACAAGCATGCTCAATATATAAGGGACATACTCTTGGGCTCAACAGAATAAACTAAACCGATTTTTTCTCATGATGAATATGCCGTTGTTCAGCATTTACCTATTACGTCACGTCATATTATATCATGTGATGTACGTTCAGCCCTGCCATGACCTTAGATTGATGGCGAGAATAGTTACTTAGCAGGTAGCTCTAATCTTGCGCATGTACTTGTGATTTATTAGAACAAAAGCGTCACCCGCCCATCCGTAACCATCTACCGACTCCACTAATATATGTGTACATATTATGATGACTTGTATCTGGCTCATTTTTTTCGGTTTTTAAAACTTCTACTCAGGTAAACGTGTTCATTCATCTTAGCTCGGCTAAATTGCCGTCCTCTCGCCCTTTCACCTCTGGAACCATATATCATCGGATGTTAAAAATAGCAAGGAGAGTTATAATCATAACAGTATTTCTTACAGACATAGGGCGTATACCGTGCTATTGATGATGGAATTGGATGGGTTGATAAATATAACATGTAACTGCTAAGTCATATACAGACTACCACTAGTGTCTGTGTAGGCTATTTAAAATCACAAAGAGAGTATGAACTAAGAAAGTGTATGATAAGGTAAAATGCTATTTTAGAAACCTCTAGAGGGATCTATAAGTCTACAAACTAAAGACAAATGTGCGTTGTGAATACATTCAAACCTAAGTACAATATCAACATATTCTGCAACAAAATCTGACCCAGTAGCATGTACATGATGAGCCACTTCAACAGTGAGTACTCATTTGTTGTAAAGGCAAGCAGACCTTTTTTAAAGAACCCATCCGCAACTCATGATTAATAAAAGGGGCTTTGCTAATTTTGACAGAAATACCCCAAAGAACAACCACCGAACAATTAAAAAACAGATGGCTAGAATTGGTTACTTAGGGAAAAGATCATGTGAAAACTAAAAATCGAGGAAAACCTCGAGGGCGAGCAAAAAGTAACAGATAGGTAGTGGAAAATGAAATTCCTTCAAATACATGTATCACATCGTCTCATGTATGTCTCCTGAATTCTGTACACTAATCAAACCTATCTTGTTCTATACTTTCAGGTAAGTTTGATGTATTACTCACTGGCACGGAATGCTGTCCAACCTGTTTACGGTAAGCCTACGTAAATCTGACCTGATTCTTCTGGAGCAGCTAAGACATGCTTTCCCCGTCCGGGCTACTCCCTGGAGAGTGCGCTGCTGCAGGTGCCACGCCCTGGTGGCACGGGCCCTAACTAGGACCCATCAGATGCAGATCCCCGGACTGGGACGCGGCCTTTATCATAGGAACCCAGGACCCGAGATTTGATCGTGGTTTATTAAGCTCAGCAGGTCAACCCATGAAGCCCAGGGTTTATCTCATGTTGGCGTGTTTCCCTCTGACGTTGTTTTTCGGGTTTATCGATTTTGCCAGTAGTATAGAGAAATTGAATTTGGGTCCGGGTATCAATTCCTGTCGGACCGACCCATTGTGTAAATAGGTACCAAATGAAAGTAGTATATGGAATTGGTGTTTTGTCACTGGGATATGTACTAAGCTGTCCTATATTTCGCACCTTTTTCATTGCTTGTATCGGAATCAGGTCAGCCAATAATACTGAACCAAACCTTTTATTAGCAGGGAGGTGCATACAATATGGGTTCTATTGAAAACCGGAAATAACATATATCCGTAGGTTGTGCGTAGCAAGCGTTGAAGGCTAAGATTCATCTATAAAAGTGAAATACCAAAAAATCACAGCCACCACATCCTCATCCAACCAGACACATGCACTGGAATCCCACCATTGCCAGTCCTTTAATGACCACTATATTGTTGGTAGACTCGCGCTAAATACTCCGGGCCCCGGCTACACCCCTCATAAATACAACCAGTTTGTAGTGCCCGGCACACACGTCCTTTTCACGTGATTACTTAGGAGTCAAGTGGCATGCCGGATTTACCCCATTCATGTCGGGCCCGCCCCTGGTTTACCTCAGTCATAGAGGGTCCGGATTGATTATGGTTCCCGTCGCGGGCCCAACGTGATCTTGCAGGGCGAGACCTGAATGTGAATGGCGCCACCCAACGACGCGAGGACAATTCATAAACAAACTGTATAAATCGGAGCCTGCTCGCGGTGGCCGACGGGGCGGTTTGTAGCGCCAGTCCGTTGTATTATCTCCGCACGCTGTTTGATAGATAGGATTTATCGTCTGACCATTTCACCGCGGTCACTCCCTCCCCCACCTCCAGCCTCATGCATATTGATCATTGAGCACTGGTACCGCATGCGTCACTGTGACCGGATGTAGGCGGTGCTGTGACGGGAAGTGCGGGAAAACAGGTGTGAATGTCGTCTGCCGGAGCGTGTTTTGGACAGGGCTGATGTATCTGGGTCGGCGGCGCTATCTGTGTTTATGGTAATTGGCGGATTATGTCCTACCAGAGTGTTGGTCGCAGGACTGTCGCCAGACGGCATGCCGGGTGATCTGGGTCACGTCGCACCAGCGACAGCCACAGCGACACTTGCGTACGTAGCTACTACCACGTCTACCGGGGGAGATTCATTACCCTCTGGACAGCATTTCTGCGGAAATGTCCGGATTTGTTAAAGTCAGATGGATGGAACATTGTGAACCGCAGTAGTGTTCACTGGGCGTTGTCTGGTTTAGTTTAATAGGAGTGTTTATATATCGACGCTTATCACGTAGATGATAGAATAAGAAACAGCTACATGACAATATTTGGGGTCCGTTATTAATGGACAGCTGGATTTTCCAACAACATATTCCATATTCTATAAAGAGTTAATTTTACTTTAATAAAACCTATTGGCCGACCTGAAATTAAGGTGTTGATACGTTTCCCACTCACGTTCCATCATTTTAGCACTCAAACCTCTACTCATGTAAATAGACTAGCGCGAGGACGTGTGAACGCGCCGTCCACAGAGAACATCCCTTCACAGATGTGGATCCACTGCATCGTTTACCGATCCCCCTCAGTGTTCAGTGCGACAAAGGCTCTATGCATCAGTGGTAGCCGCGACCGTCTATTGGCAGCCCGCCTGCTTATGTGGTAATCTCTACTGGGTGCATATAAAACAGCAGCTGGCGCTCCAGATGCACCGCGTTCCCCTGCGCCTACTAACAGCCAGGACCGGCCATCAAAGCCGAGCTAAGGGTGACAAATGGCGGACACCGTGCACATCTGAAATGCGCGTCGCCATTAGATGTTGCTATCTCGCTGATTCTCGTCCGCTGTGAGAGGACCCTGCGTCTATAGGGGCTTCCGGTAGTTGTGCTGTCCTCTTTCGGAGCAGGTCCGGTAGCGGCATGGTCCACGTGGGGCAAAGGACATTAGGGCCAGGTTCCGGTTAGGTCAAGGTTTGATGAAGGTCAGCTGTGAAGGATAGTGAAGATGTATTAAATGCTGTGGGGGATTAGGGGGAGGTTCAATGGCTGATATATGGGGATACTCTGTCGAAGAGCTACATACCATCTGCAAGTGGAGTGACCTAAGCTAAAGAAGGCGTGAGTTGCTTGTCATTTATGAGTGGAATGAGGCAGCTGACATGCAGACCTGTACAATGTGCTGTCCCTAGCAGCATGGATAAAAGGTCGACTAGATCAAGTGAAAAGCTGTTGTTTAATATCCCTAGAACTTTTGAGAAAGGATATCTTTTTACAGCCCAGTCATGGTGGAATTCTTTACTTGGGGACTTAACAAGGATGTATACCAAAAAAGGATAGATTCAGATATGAATTAAAATCTAGCCAACATTTGACTAAATTCATAATTGATGTTCGATATGATAATCTTCAAATCATCTTAATTACCTTCTAATATAGGTGTACGGAGTATGGAACAGATCAGTTCACATCTGATAACATAGGTGTACTGGCGCTTAAAATAAGCGGCCACAACCTTCAAGGCGCAGGTATTGAACAGACAGGCTCTCTGACCCCATCGTGATTATTTACCCTGAACAACTTTGTTTAGAATCAGCACAAGAACTATGGGCTTTATAGCAGCTGTTCAGAGCCATCGAATCATTTTCCAATCAAAAAAGAAAAAAAGTTGTTGTTTCATTACTATAATATGTGGTACATGGCATAGCTTACATATCTTCTTGTATTCCAGTGCCACTTTCAGATTTTGAACTATGACAGTTATTAAAATAGATAACATCTATTTGAAATCTTAAAACAAAGTTTTGAGAATGGACGACTTCAATGAAAAACTTCCCAAAGCCTTATCACAATGGTTGAGCGATGGGAATGGCCATCTTGATTTGATAACCCTTGTGGAACATCTCGTTTATCTTAACTTAGTTTTCCTCATTTCTAGCCATGGATGTTTGCAGGATCGGCTCAATGATAACAGTTAGTTGATTCGTACTCTGGTGTTACAACAACATGAATGTTATAGGAGCATGAACACCTGCACTCAGTTCCCTGACCCTGTCTGATCCTCATCTGACGCAATAAAGCCCCTCAAGTTCTGTCTTGTTATCTGCCGTCTCCCTGCGAGTCTGGTTTCAACTGATGGAATAAGATAGCAGCCATCTTCGGTACTCCCAGTGGGGACTCTCATATCAGGTGAAGGTCATAATGATTGGAAAGCCATATTTGCTGGCCCTACTTTGTGAGAAATCTCCCATGATTTGTTGCCTGTCCAGTACCGAATTGCCGTCAACCAATTTGAAGAGTATATGTTGTTGTGTCGTCGTTCGAATTTTACTCACATGGATACGAAAACAGTGAGTAATGTAAGCAGGCGATCAAATTGAGATGAACCAAAATCGGTTGACGTATATATATATAAATCGCTGCAATTAATATATTCCGAATGGGAAGCTGGTAATAACAGAGTGAACAGATGTCAGTGCAGACGGCGCGTGCATGTTGTATCCCCGACCCATTCATAAACACTCCCATACTCATCGACAACTGGCATGTATTTGTCAATCCGGATCGTCTTTTTCTGTCCCCATCCTAACTTTTTTTATTTGTCCTGTTCGTAATAAACTACCGCTCAGCTAATATCAACCCATAAAAACAAACAGAGCCGCAAGAAACTTGGCTTCTTTTCTTTCCGTTCAAAAAGTGTCTGTGTAGAAATCGATGTGTAGCTATAATTGAAGTAGCCGGGAATCATTATTCTCTACTCAATTGGAAGTCTAATGAAGGATATGGGAGCAGAATCCGAGCCTTAAATATCGGATAAACAACTGTGTGTTTATTGCACTTTTGCAATTAACAATTTTGGTTGAAGAAGGTGTTTCTGTCGAATTCTTTCCTCGAAACACTGACATCCCACCAGCTGAATAAGTCGGTTTATCCAGCTTAAAGCGCTCGTCACCGGCGTCAGGGGTGTGGAGCGTTTTTTATTTCTCATCAAGAAAAGTACAGTAAACATACTATCAAGAGACGTCACGAGTTTGAGTCTGAGTTTATTTATGCCACACATTTTGTGGGCTCCATAATTTCACGAATCGAAGACGAGTGACATTACGGAGCCAACAAAATGAGTGGCATAAATAAGCTCAAACTCAAACGAGTGGCGTCTAGATTTTATCCTACCCCGTTTCCATATTTTTTCAGTATCAGAAAGTAGTGGCATAAACAACACTTTATGTCACTACCCGTGACATAAACAAATCCCATGTTAAGCCTATGTCGTTTTTTTTATTAGGGGTAGGATAAAATGAATTATAGAAGCTGTTCCAGAATGTACTGCTACAAAGGTAGAGGTAACGGCTGGCATATCTAAGCAGACAAACCAAGCTGCTCAGAACTACTCGAAACTGCTCAGGACCCTCGTGATGTTGGGGAGATGCGCTGACCATACGGAACCTCTGACAGTTGTCTCATTCAGACACCACACCGTCCATCACAGTATACAGCCTCACACGGCATTGTGCCATTCAGTTTGATACCACTACAGAACTATGCCTTTGAGCTACCACACCGCATCTCACAGTATACAACCACGACCTACACCATGCAACTCAGTTCCGCAGCGAATGATTATATTAGGCACCATACATTTAATCTTTATGTTTATTCCACTTGCGTTCAGTGACCCGCCTACTAAACCCAACGCTATCCAATATAGTACCCCTACTCTGTCACCGTACCTTAATAACAACTCACCCTACACTAATAACCCTAGTGGTCGTTCCTGGGTGAGCAGTTTCCAAACACCGTACCCCCATCTCTCCCCCCCCCCCCACACACACACAACTCAGCAGGCATTGATACAATCACTGTTAGAAACATGACTGTAGGAATTGTGCCTTTCAACACATTCACTTCCAGTCAAACAAGTGTGGGAAGGATGCATTAATATTTAGATGCGCATACTATCAGAGAAATCATCAATGAAGTGATGCATATTGATGCATCCACTATCAGACAAAATGCTTTAGGAGTGAGACATATTGAGGCAATCACTATCAGACAAATGGCTATAAAAGTGCTGTACATAGATGTGTTCACTATCAGACAAACGGCTGCATGAGTGCTGCCTATAGATAGGTTCACTATCAGACAAATTGCTGTAAGGATGTTGCATATTGAAGCATTCACATTCAGACAAACAGCTGTAGGAGTGGCACATATTGAGGCATTTGCTCTGGTACAAACAGCCGTGAGGAGCGGTGCATATTGAATACCGGATAAACGTCCTGGCGCCAGAGCCTTGCCCGGTGACGGCGACGCTATCTACCTCCACGTCGATTCGGCGGGATACTGGGCAGAGACCACGGGGCGCGAGCCAGTGGGGGCAGGCTAAGGGGCCACACCCAGTAGGAGGAGGGTTAACACAGCGTCTAGACCTGAAGATCCAATCTGCTTGTATTGTCAGCCAATCAGGGAAAACAATGTGGTCGCCTTCTGTGGATGCCATGCCGGGCCCCGCAATACAGCGGCCCGGCATTCGGCCCGACGCTCGGTCCGGTGCTCGGCCCGGCGCACGGCCATGTATGTCAGGGTCGGGGTATTCCGTGAATATTGGTTTGTCTTGTGGGCACTGGCTACATTCTGTGACCACATATTTTTATACTATATGATAAAGCCTTTATATTATGTGCGCTCTGCCTTTATTCCGTGATCTAGTAATTCAATAGCGCTGGGTATCATAGCAGCAAAGCATGCTTGAACGTTTATGATATTTGAAATTCCTACTTTTTTTCACCAGGAAATATGTTGCAATGTATTACAAGTCTTGATGCTGTCGACAGATATTAAAAGTGATCAAGACAATCCATCGCAATTCGTGATATACAGTATTCAGGTCCGTTGATGAGAACCAACGGGAACCACCAGGAATATATATAAGAGCACTGTTACCAATATCCTATTGACTGTGTTAATTGGGCGTAAGAGAAATAGAAAGCCTGATCTGGTACGACATGTCTCAGGTCCTCCGTAAGGCACTCTCCTCCTACCCCCTGAACGGATAGACCACAGTTTGGCCACGTTCTTTGTAGTGGACCAACTGGCTAGAAACTACGTTTTCAGGCCGGCGGCTGACGGCAATGGCAATCTATTGACGGTGTTTTACTTCAAAGCGCCCCTCCCAGGCCGGATCGGCGAGATATTGATGTGTATGTGGGGTCATTTCACGACGCTTCGTTTGGCTGACAGAGACTTGTTTTGCTGGTCAGAGAAAACCTCACAGACTCATCTTTGTGTGTGTGCCGGTAATTTGTTAGGATGACTGATTCTATAAGACAAAGAAAGGGAACACAAGCACAACTTGTGCTCATCTGGAGATAAAACAATCATGTATTCTGAATGCAAACATGGTCTTGTTATTGATAACACTCATATAGTGTTTCTATAACACAGAGGGAATTTTAGTCGTGCAGCTTAGTTTTTACTTGCAATTATACCATAAGTGTCCTCCGTCCTTGTTGAGCTAATTCCCATGTGAGGTATGAGTGCCTTAACATGCATTATGCCTTGCCTTCTGGTAAAGCTACCACTGTTTTAAAGATCTCAATAACATGTGTAGGACGTTTGAAGCTTACATGACCATGCATTATCGGCAGCTCTGTATGCAGTCCTCAGAAAAAGAAAACCTCAAAGAATCGTCCTAAAAATAGCTGTGAGGGCCTCCTTGAGTAGCTCGGAGCAGCTCGTCTCGTGTGTGTCTTGTCCTACTGGTCGCAGCTGTCCAAACGGACCTTCGGGGCTTTTAGCTTAATTAGCGCCACCAACCCCTTTATCTGCCGTCAAGATAAAGTCATGGACGCCCGTCAGGAATTTCCCTAATTGGCTCAGCGCCGAGCTCAGAGAAGATCCCGGGCAAATCGGGGCAGATTGGTCTCAGGCCGGCTCCTGCCGTTCTGCTTGGCTTGTCCCTCGGTTGCCCGCTAGTAAATGACTCGTCTCGCAAGGAGCGGGTCTCGGTGGTTGGTTAACGCTGGCTGTGTGCGAATCTCATTCAGCTGTTGGGACTCGTGTGAGGGAAATGCTGTATTAACCTATAGGGAATATATTGATGTAGACCAGTACACGTGTCTCAACAATGAGGTTTTGAATTTAGGCCCATAGGGCCTCAATATCACGCTGCCACTAATATGGATTTGTTCTAATTGGCTTGAAATAATCATCATTATACAGAATTATGCAGACTTTAATTACTTTTGATTGTCTCCAAATCTTCGTTTGTTATAGCCTTAAAAACGTAAGAATCCGTATGCCGATGCATAAGGGTATGAGAAAGCGACGTTATGGTTTCCGATTATCATAGTCGATCTGGTCGGTGAGAATCGGTGGTGGATGACGCTGTCTTATGGGCTTCCACACAAGCCCCCCCCCCCCCCCACCCCTCCCGGCTCTATATGTTGTACTTGCATAGATATATGAAGCTTCAAGATTTCTACAATAGCTACAAATGGGCCGCACTCCCTGGCATTTCCGGCCAAACTCTGCCGAAAGGTGCTGTCAGACCATCGAAATGTGCCTACTTGGGAAAGGGTCTTCTTAACTAATTCATATACATGTAATTTCATCATCTATATTTTATTTCCGATTTTTTGTTCTAATGATGGATTGTTTTCCTGGCCTGTTGATGTTGTGATCTCACACGAGGATTTTTATTACCTGAATTCCTACTAGGGATAGCACCCTTAAGCTATAGTTCTTATGGCCTTACACTGGGATGTTCCTCATGAATTTTCAGCAGGGATAACACCCTTAGGCTATAGTTCGTATGACCCCACACGGGAATGCACCTCAGTGAATTTCCAGCTCACTAAAAGAGTTCCCGGCGTAGTGATACGGCACCGGGTGATGCATGCACAGCACCAGGTTGATAATCCAATACGAAGGCTGTCCACAGGGATTGATCCTTGGAGTATGTGGCGGGCTGTGGTCCTAGACCCTGAATCCGTACCCTTTCAAAGAAATTCCACCACTGAGAGCACATTCAGCGACCGCTGGCTCGGGTCACATAGGCCACACAGTGACCGGTGAAAAATCAACTCGGGAGTGATGTGGTTTGCTGTCTCTTGTGAGTCCTGGCACGAAGAGTCCATCCTCGGCCTCTCTAGAATAAAAAGAAAAGCCCAGTCTGCTGTCGAATGCAGGGGGGGGGGGGGGGGCGTGAGGCAGGAGTTAAGGGTGGAGCAGCAGGTTTGATACCTGAAGGTGGAGGGAAAAGAGCAGAGGATTGCAGTTATCAGGGTAGGGATACTTTGGTTTATTCTCAAAATAGAGTCTGATAATACGATACAATCTTGTTTAATTGCAGAAGTGAAATAGTGTATTGACGATAGGACGCTATAACGTAACGTAATGCCTATCCCACGCAGCCTATCCTGAGGGTCTCTCTAACTTGGCCCCACACATACTATGCAGCCCCATCTTCACCAATATCAATAAAGTATAATCAAAAGTACCATCAACCCATACAATGTTCGTTCCATGAGTATTTACAACCATAGCTCAATAGGTTGAAAGCTGAGTAACAGGCCCCATAAACTTTGAGTATGGACACATAAATGTCACTTAGTACGCGGAGAAGGTGCTATATATAGGAGGATAAAGGAGAGCACATGGTGGGTTTGTGTTTACTGTAAGATGCACTGTCCGCATGCCTCACTTCCCATCCTTCCCGCTACAAATGGCGGGGCGAGAGCAGAAAATCACAATGCACCGAAACGAGGAATTATCCACGGGCACAGAGTGGTTTGCGCTGCTGAAGCGACTTCTAAATGCGCCGTGAAAGAGGCCTGTTTGTCCGCCTGCCGCGCACCGGGGGATTCTTCCCCCAATAGTCTCCACATCCGGGGACGTCACCACCAGGGGGCACTGCTGTTTGTCGTTAGAGCGCCCCTGGTGCCCATGAACAAGACTGAGCTGAAATTATACTATGAAGGAATGTGAGGAGCTTTATATTGCCGTACACTACGAGTGTACCTATTCAGACCACACATGGTAACACTACTTATGCTAGATAGTTGATTGGAAATGGCTAAATGTTGTCACCGATTGTAATTGGTTGCTTCGTCCTGCATCATCACATGGCGTTTCAGACTAAAACCTACACTGATTCGATTTTGCTTTACTTTCCTGCTGCTGTGGCGCTGTGAATGCAGTTTAACACGAGTCGGTCTATTTTCGGTCGCTTCTGCCGTAATCTGCCATACCGCCATCAGTTTCAGTCTGTTCTATGTTGCGATGCCATTACTGTTTTCCTCATCAAATTTACTCGGCCTCTCCATGCAGCTCCCTCAATACATTTACGTTACAGTCGGCCATGAACAGCTCTGTCAGTATAGGTTTGTACAGCCGAACATATACTTCTCCACTAATATCAGTGTGTAAAGACAAGTGTGTTACACCTAGCCATGTACTGGTCTGTCAACTTCAGTCAGCCCCCCCAATCACCAAACCGGACTGTCTTAACAATTCTACAATGTTCTAACCCTTCCGTATGATCGTTTATTTACCACAGTGTGGATGTGCCCCACGGGCTAGAGATGTTGTATACGCAAGAAACCCAGACATGAAGAGAAAAGAGATGCAGAGAACCAGACAACGATCGATGAGGGCTATATTGCCCCTTTTGCGCACCGACGCCTTTTCATGAGAACACATGATCCCAATCCATTATAGTTTTCCTTTAACCATGCTCCCTTCCCTAACCTGCTTCTTCATGGGGCACCTTATTGAGTTATCCCATGCAGTGTTAACCTTAGCCGACGCTTCAGTCGATGCACGCATTTGGGCGGGAGTAATCAGGCAGGAGCGGGCATCGTGGTTGGGACACTCTGGAAATCGATGAGAAAATGGCATATACATGTATATCATTCTTGATGGAATAACAAGTAAATACAAGCTTTGTAATAAGTTATCCCACATAAGGATACAACACTATCCCCATTATTCCATCACTTCCCTTCCCTGGACCCCATAATTATTCCCACGCATATCCTATCCACTGCAGGACACTAAACCTCTCTGGGTTTCCACCAAGACCATCTCTCAGCAGCTCATCCCCTTCTCCAGCTCCTCAGTCCTCTTTGTGGCCTTCTTCTTAACCCATCATAGCCCCCACCCCACACCACCCCCACCGTTAGTGACCACCCCTACTCATCTCCTCCAGTTAGTGGACCCAGCCCTGTAGCCACTACGGTACCTTATCAACTACTCCTTTGGCCCTCTGGTCTCAGCACGGCGGCTGGCCCGGTCTCTCCCGGTCTCCCACCCTCGCCCGGTCTCCTCCTTGTCACCCCTCAGGCTCGCTTCTCCAGTTGCCACCCTCTTCACCGCCACAAGCGGTTGCCTCCAGTAGGGAAGTGAACCTCCAGACCCCCGGAGCACCGCCCCAGGACCCTTTGAGAGGCACTCCGGTCCAGCGCCGAGCTTTTTAAAAGTTTTCTATATTTGGTTTTTGGATGTGTGTCTGAAAGCGTTTTCTCATAGCTAACTTTGTGTGCCCCCAGCCGTACCTGAACGTGGTGTTTTTCTACTGAGGAACGTCTTGTGATTAAATACTCGTTTAGGAACGGCTGACTCCTAATGGTCCAGCGAGGAGACGGCATTCGACTCGATCCTGTTTGAGATTTCCGGGAACTCTTCAGCCTAGCATAAGCTTATACTGCCCGACGTAGACATTTTTTCAACAATGTTTATTCCGCATTCTGTCAATTACAACAAATTACAACCCAGTTCTACTTCCCCAGCTCGTTTCGATATGACCTAATGACTTGTTGCCACCCAGTACCATTCCTTTACGATTCCCTGCAACCCTCGACGTATACCTATATGTTCCTCTAATTCCTACTACCCATTACCCATCTCTACACAACCTACTAATCTCTGTGATACTGTACCTATTCATATCTATATAGTCCTACCAATCCCTGCTATCCATTACTCGTCGCCATATAACATAGCACCTTTTTTTTTTTTTTTTCAAAAATTTCTTTATTGATGCCTAGTTATACATTTGGTTCCATTACATACAGATTATGTTTTCTTCGGCAACAACAAAGTGGCCGATAGTGTCAGCTATTACATTAGCTGGTTTTCATCACTTTAGCCATCCATGTATCGAGATCATATAACTCTCATATACAGGTGATTATTGGTATTGTCATACAGCAAGTAACACACAACATGCCAAGGCATAATCCCTTATAAAGTTGGGAGCAAATCACAACAAATTTGTTATTGCCCAACAACAATTGTCTCAAAAAGGTCGCTAAGACCAGGGGCACAAGCTCAACCCAAAGTTGGGATAGTATTCATCATATATTGTTTAGAGAAATACTTAAACTCAGCATAATTAGGTATATTTCTTGTGATCGGAGCCAGGTTATTCCAGACTGTTGCGCCGGAATAGTGGACCGAGTTTATGTAAGCTTGGCAATTTGGTTTGTACATGTGCAACAATGGTGCTTCATTGGCTCTGGTATGGGCATCTTTATTCACCTTCTGCTATCCTTTACTTGTCCTATTAACTTTTGCTGCCTTCGTCTTGTCATTACATTGCTCTACTGGTAATATCATGTTGTCTTAGGCCCTATACTTGTGGTTTTTTTTACCTGAGATCGATCCTGCACATGTTCCTGCCTTACTAGGGTCTGCTCAACCCTGTTTGCCTCTATCTGAGCTAACGCTCATGGTCCTATATCTCGGCCCTACATAGGCCTGAACAGGTGAGTCACTCCAGTCCACAGACACTGAGTCAGAGCACCTCAGAGCTGTTTTCAACATGTTGAGTGCATTTTCTATTCGTCTTACTGGTGGCCCAGTCCCCTCCCTCACTGCACATTCAGTGCTTTACAAACCGGATGTGCGGGCAGCGGGAGCCTCATGATCCGTGGCGTCGCGGGACTGTAGCTGCAGCTCTTATAAATGGCTCAGTTTCCAATAGAGTTAACCTTGGAATGGGAGATTCATGTTGGTCGCCCGGTGTGGTCAGCGTGATTGCTGGTAGCATAAAAGCCGGTAGATAGTCAATCAAGGACCTCGGTTGCTGGGCACCCCCGTTACGGGAGGCACCCCGCAACTTGAGTCATTCTAGTCTAGAACGGAATCCCTCTGTTCATGTTTATTTTCCCTCTTAGGCGGGGCACGCCGCAACGCGAGGTACGTTGCGCCTAGAAGAGAAATAACTGAAATATTCTATACCAAAATTTTGTTTATAATTTCCTGACTTAAACGAAAGAGATTTTATTTCCATAATGTGTAGGTACTAGTCTGGTTTCAGATAAAGATCCGATCCCAGTGTATCGTGATTTATAATTTTTTTGTCAGTTGTGTTTTTTGGTCAGTTGTGCAGTTATTCCCGGACTTATCATCGCACGATATTAAACCGTAGAGATTGTTGCATCTTTCAATAATCTATCAGGATATTACCCATCAGGGGAATACAAAAAGCACATACTTGTATGAGGTTGATCTCGAAACCTCTTCATATTAAACTTAGAAACAATCTGCCGGGAGAAAGCATGTCAATGACTGACGAAATGGTCCGGAGAAAATGCAGTGAGGATAAGAGAGTGTTAACACCTCACACTGTCATAGCTTTTTACCGTAGCCCCCACACTGCAATAGCTTTTGCTATATATATACACTGTTCGATCGCGGGGTGATCTATGAGGTAGGTCTTAACAGTCTGACCGATGCCGTATCTCCTACTATGCCTTGATTTGGCATGCTGGGATGATGGATGTGGTAATGATACAAACGCCATTGCACTGTGGCCATTCGATGGAGGTGGGCAGCAAGAGATTTTCAGCCCTGGGATCTATCCCCTCCCACTCTCTCCCTCCCCACCTCTCCTGTAATGGCCTACATTTAAACTGGAATAACAGAGGACGAGGATGAAAGCTGTCCCAGATTGACTAGATCCGCCAGTGAGCACTCGGGGAGATACGATGAGGGAGCTGATGAGGGAGCGGGCCAGATGTATCGTGTTTTGATGGTGGTTGTTGGTGGCCTGTCTCAGTTGGGTCTATTTATATACAGTAAAACATTGCTACCATGACGATGGTTACAAATGAGCAGTCAGCTTGAACGAGGGTAGCTTCTCCAGTTCAGATGACCTCTCATAAATTCTGGCCATCGCTTCTTTTTCACAAAGTTTCCAAAACGGATTTTAAAAATATTCAACAGAATAGATCTCACTAGGCAACCCGTCGCAGACGTTAGTAGTAGAGATGATTATAATGGGTGGAGAAATGAAGTGAGAAAGAAAAATTATCTCAAATGGAAGAAGGAGGCACAATGTACTTCAGTGATGATCTTCTCTACGACACTGCAAGAAATCGAGATCATGTTTTGTTTAGGTTTACCTCAGACAAATAAAGCACTTGATTAATATATCCATAGTTTACTAAAGCTGAAACTCTCACTTCATTTGAAGCCACATTAAGTTATCACGAGATAATTTAGTCTCAAGAAGGCCTCACAACTAGATGACTTTACGGTAGTTGTACTCGTACCGAGTCACACCTCAGTGGGCAGTTCACAGTCTGCTCTTCACATCATTGCACCAGAAGGTAACCGGCCTAGTTCCAGCATTCGAGGGGAAAATATTACGTCAAGATCTGAAAATAGGCCTCAGTATCTCTCTACTCAAGATGATCGATAGTAGCCTGCCTACCCTGCAGTGAACCCTGCCGAGAGGGAAACAGGGAAGTGGCTGCACTGAGGAAGGGGCCTCGTTGCTATGGAAGCCAGAGTCATGGGTATTGTAGCCTGCTTGCACTGGGGAAGAGATAATTGCTCTATGGAATGGACCTCTCTGACATGGAGCCATGGATTGTAGTAGCCTGCCTGACCTCGATAGGAGATGGTTGCAGTTGCCAATGGGCCTCGCTGTCCTGGAGGCCAGGGTCATGAATATAGTATCCTCCGTGTACCGGTGAGGAGATGGCTTCACTCTGGGACAGGCCTGTCTGACATGGAGATGGAGCTATGCGTTGTAAGAAATGGCGGAACTCTGGAACTGACCTCACTGGCGAGGAGGCCGGAACCACGAGTTATGCCTACTTACACTCCAGTGTCTTCGTTTCTTGATTTCCCAATCGCCTTTTCGGAGTTTTCCATTCCACACCGTTGGAAGCAAGAATTACGGCATATGTATACTACAGGACGGTTCATAATTTCAAAAACTGGTTTATGCATAACTTATCCCCTCTAAATAAAGTTGCTTTTTGACATGCTGCTTTTAAGAGAGTAGTTTATAAAACCAGTGGTCGAATGAGTCTGGGTTTCAAAGAAACACAACAAATACTTCTGTGTATTTACTAAAGGTATTATTATAGAGCTACTGCCACTCTATATTTTAAGATACACTAGATATGTTAGTAGTTGGAAGCATTGGAATATTGATCACAATATAGAATGGATTCTATATATCAATAATGGAAATAAGGCCGAATAAGCCTGAATTTCAAAGAAACCCACACGAAAAGAAAACATGGGAGCATCTCCATGTTGGGATTTCCAATTTGAAAAAAAACTTGCACTTTAAAGTTGGCAGACCACCGGGTTAAGGTACGGTCACTACTTGGCAAGGCGCCCGCCTGACCAGCGAGGTCCTCCTGAGGTCTGGAGAAGACTGGGGCAGGCAGCAAGGGGTGGGGGCGGTGATGGAAAGGCTTCCTCCCGGGAAATCTGCAGGCCGCCGGATTTAGTTACACATAGGGGTCCGCTTGGGAGTGGCACTGTCTCTTTCTCAAGGTCATCTGATGGTCAGGAAATATCTGAAATGTCACGTAGGTGGTTGGATATGACAGTACAGGATACACGCTCACAACACACGGGATGTGAACCAGCATGTTTAGTAACGTAGGATTAAGGAGAAGCAAGATAGTCCAAATTAGGAAAGTGATAGTGACATGTTCATTCATGTAGCTGCAAATTCGGTCTATGAATTTTTCCGAGCTGTGGTCTAGACACAATGGTTTTATTGGTGGACTTTTATAAGGAAACCTAACTACCAATCCTCCCCGGGTCATCTAAAAACCTAACATATTCAATCCAAGAATAACAATATACCCAATTACGATAATTATTTTTAGGATTTTTTAACCTTTTCAATTTCACATATTTACGTCTTAACACTGCAGCCACCTTCATCCACAGCAGCGGTAGACTTACTGCTATATCAAAGGCCAGCTCTTTTCATACCTTGTCTATGTGGTGTGATAAAACAACGCCAACCTCGGTATATGTGTAGGGATGAGACTTCTACCTAAGTGCATCTGATAGATTCGATCACTACGCCTGTGATATAAAACCAGTGAGGAAAGCGGAATTGGAGGAAGTCTGGAAAGGACTTATAATGTTTGATATGACGTAGAATTAAACAAACACCAAATGTACTTTACCAATGAAAATATATTTCGGGCATTTTCAGCATATAGTGAACTGCAGCAGAGGTGCTCGTTGGAGAAATTCTAATGAGCATTTGCTGCAGTTTCTGGTAGAGGTTGGCTCGACAAAATGGATGTTGACCTGCTCAGTAATTAAGAGCCCCTCCCTTAGTAGCCAATCAGGCCGGCGCTGAGAGGCGCAGTGACATCAGTCTAGGTAAAACACAAGTAATTGTGGGCGATGGCTTGCCGAGGGGTATAAGGGAGGAGGGTAGGGAGGAGTGGGCCTGAAGCATAGGCCTCTATTACGCCCAAATGGCACTGGAGGATTAGACCACAAAGGCCGACTATCGCCGCATCCCATTGTTTCCATATATCACTTTTATATATTGGCACCAGTCTGAATCGAGTTTTGTTTCCTTGTGTCGAGCAGGAGTTCTCAAAAACATTAAATGATGAAAGATGATTCATAGCCAATGTGAATTAATGATGCGAAAGTCGTTAGGTTTTCATAATCGTATGCGGGTGCATAATTATGATTAATCACCGAAACGCTAATTCCTGCTTATGCTCTGCACTGACATAACCTGCATAAAGCTTGTTCTGCAGACAGTATAATGTCTACATCGCTGACAAGGTTACTTTATGATAAAATCTTTAACCCTGTTAAGCCATTACCATACACAGTGCATCAGTGAGAAACGTTGAATTATTCAACACTGCTGGGCAGAACTGCAGATGAAATTATAGACAAATTAAATATCCCTCTCAGACTGCAGACATAATCTAGGCATCTTATATTAACATATGAATACCCATGTCCTTTAACCTTAAATAGTGTGATAGGGGACTGATATCTGCAAAGACTGTCTGTAAGAGTGCTTCCCGCTGGAATCCAAGCACCTTTAGACTGCATGAACCTCCGCATGTTCTCTTTTACATGACTATGTAAAAGTAAATCCATACGAGAGCTTAGCTTACTGATATAGTGAATCTTATTCAATCATTGAAATACGAATCTGATAGATTTAGCATATCTGTATACGGTATGGTAAGAACTCTCAGATCCCGCATTCACTTGTTGGCTAAAAAGCGTACCTCTATGCGCTTCTCACCTTTAGACTGTGTCACCATAATACCCTTCTCACGTAATATAAACTAGATAAATGATCAGGCATGTATGAATACCAACATCTCATGAGCATGATTAAAAGAAACACCACTTCAAATTCGATGTGCCATCGCTCTGTTAAATGCATGGTAGGCGTATTTTCTTTTCTCTCACTACTAATGTCTTCTAACCGTCGTGCCGTTTTGTTAGGCACAAGTCTCAGGCACTAATGGGAGGTAGTTTTTGTTTGCAAGCCATTACCGATGTTCGTGACACGAACTCATAATTTACATTAGGTCGTGTATCAAAGCAATCATAATGACATCGCTGCTATTGCGAATCCTATTTCTGTTTGGCGTAGTTTATCGGGAGAGTAATCGATGAATTGCACGGAGAGTGGATCACTTGCACATTGATGTCATAATTTTACTGTAGCCTCGGGTAGAATTAAACTTTAAGTTCATTTTGATACAGAATAGCTCATGGGAGTCATAGATTATGTAGAGGTCCAATGAGCACCGCCATCGAACTGAGGAACAAACACTTCAGACTGATGTTCATGCTAACTAAATCATGAGACCTCTAACGTAAGTCACTAAGTACTATATGGTTTTGTAATAAGTGAACCGTTGTCCCGATGAACAGTGAATTCTATTTTACGGTAGTATACGAATGTATGAGTTTCTGGCGCCGTCGGTAACATCATGTTCTTGGGCATGAAAAGCTTTTTTTTATACCGACCAGGGGGATTTTTGAGATTCGGTGCCATTTTGATCCCTCTCTTCTATATATTCTTTGGATTAATGATCCCAATTTGCGCTGCGCATGATGAAGGTTCATTTTGTTAAGCCCCATACACGTGTGTACTGCTAGAAAGAACTTGATGACTTTCATTGAGGGGATACTGAGGTCTTGAGCACGAGACTTTGTTGATTTGGGTCCCACTGCAGCCACTTTTCTCCTTTAACCCCAGGAGTGGTAGATTTACTGCTATATCAAAGGCCAATCCTTCTCATACCATGTCTATGTGGTGTGGGAAATAAAAGAACTTTCACCTCGGTAAATGTGTAGGGGTGGGATTTCTACCTAAATTCATTACATAGATTCGATCACCACCCTTGTGGTGTAAATGAACCTTGAGAAAGTCTGGTGAGAACCTGCAAGGGTTAACTGGACGTTAAATCAAACCAACAAACCAACAAAATTGATTGCTTATATCTAGTTGCTGACCTAACTTCATTAATGAGATCCAATTGAAAAACTGACACTTATTCAGACATCTAGACGTCAGTTACGAGGGTAATTGTGTAAGCTTGCTTTACGCCTTTGACATGACCATGTTGAACGTAGGCCATTGGTTTCTTTGCAAAACCGATTAACCCCGTTAACGATGAAATGTAGTTACGATTGCCTCGTTGATGCGGTAACACCAACTATCGTAGTTAATTGGGCATACTTATGCTTCAAATTCTTTAAAACGACACCTCAGTCTAATTTGAAACTTCTATGTAGAGAGTAAAGATAGATTCTGAGTTGTATTTCGGGGATATACTTCGGAGTGACATGCCATGGTTATTAGTTGATCCCATCAGTGACATATAATCTCACTGATATGGTATGTGATTTGGTGTGGCACTAATGCAAAGTAACACATTTGATCTTGAATTTACAATTAGGTCTTTTTGTTCCGTTGTGTGAGAGTTACATTGCTCACCTAAGTATGTTTGTCTACAGCGTTATGACAGGTTATGACAAACCTGTACAAATAATGGTTAAATCACTAACCCAAAGTACAAAATATCGTCTGTTATCCACTGTGTCCTGGCGTCTCCTGTGATCAACCAGCACACGAGCCAGGCACCATCAGGTGAAATTGAATTTTGTGGCACACAGAGGAAGCGAGATGAAAGCAGCCTGGACTTGCTGGGGCTTAAAGATCAGTGCCCGCTCCAGGCCGAGGCTAAAGGCGCCGCTCTCCAATTGGAGAGCACACTGAAACCCTCTGCTTCCAGGGTTCAGGTATTTAAGGCCGGGGAGATGGGAAAGTTGGACAGTGGGACATCTGCTGGTCTTGACTGGAGGAGGGGTAGAGGAGGGACGGCTCACCTACTGCTCAGGGTAAGGACCGACTCGGAGCAGCTCACAGGCGGGGATTGTCAGTCTGCCTTGTAAGGGTCATGGCTGGACCTCTTTTCAAATTTGCCGGCTATCGTGAAAAAATTGACGTAGATGTTAGAGACGTGATGAACCTGTGAGGCTACTTTACCTAGTAGTGTGTTTGCTTATGGAATGTTTGCTGTGATTTTCAACAATCTTCATCAAAGAAATATCTTTAACAGACACATTTCAACTATATCAATTTCAATATTGATGTTGTAGACTGCAACTAAAAGATCCAAGAAAGGGGAAGGAGATGCAACGTAATGTATGAGTTAGGGATTGTGATTAATAACTTGCATCTATTTTACGGAACAATAATGGTAAACATATGTCCTCCTTTACATGTTCGATCCTCTGGCTGAGTTGGAGATAAAGAGTGGCACAGGAAATAAAATAATACTTAGCGGGAAACTATGAAATGAAACCTAGGAACAAAAATACAGCCTAACGATATAAGAGCACTGACATGCGACCAGCTACATTTGCGTCTAGGGCGCTCTGGTTCCTCCTATTCCTAACGATAGACACGCGAATAGGTCCGTTCGCACCAATGGACATATCATAACACTGTCCAAATAGTGACGTGATGTAATGTTATTAAGATGGAGTACTGCACTTAGCAGCTGAAAGTAGATCTAGTGCTACTTCTGGAACCATATCTGCTACTCTGGGTGTACTGCGATTCCTGCTCTTTAAGTAAGGGTTAGCCCAGTACCTGAAGTGCTCGACCTTGTTCATGCTGGAATTAAGAATAAAACCCAACCATTTAAAGGTCTGCAATGTGTCTCTGATCTTGTATCAATTTCTAACGTAAGCAGATCCACGAAAGAAATATGGTTTGCAGATTATTTCAGTGCCGCTAATCTCTTTAGCATCCGATTACATGAGTACAAAACAGTCTTGTGTGACGATTTAATTAGGAAGCTAAACTAAACAGATATTTATTAAGAATTGAACAGTGTCAAAATGTTTTGGTACGAGATTAACCAAGTAATCAATACTTAGGTCAAAGACCATGGCTGTAATTGAGGTAGATGAGAATTCCCCGGGGTTTGGGAACATTCTCCCTGCTTGAGGAGCAGGAACACAACCTGAGCATTCTTTTCCCGCCAACGAATTATAGTCAATTAAACCGGCAAAGAACTGGGATAATTGCGCAACTTCATACAATGAATGGTTGAAGGAGAACTAAAGCCGCGGCGGTGTTACGGCCAGAAAATGGTCGTATCCTTTTGCGGGGCCCACATTAATGCCCCATCCCATTACGTCCAATTGCGTGTTGTGAAGTTGTTTTTTGGCTCACTCAGAGACCGCAGAATTCCTGCTCTTTGGGCTGTTTGTGAGCTGCTCCAGCGGCCTCAGTTCGTCCTGTTCTGCTCCTGGCCGCATTCTGCCCACTGATCGCGGATGTCATTTATATGTTAATGGAACCATCTCCTCAGTCAGCAAGAGTAGATGCCGGAACGAATGGGCTGAGGAAGCTAGAGGGTGTTTTTGAGAGATATCTTATTTTCTGTTTAAACTTCTTATGCTATATACCCCCGGAAAGCATATTGATTAGAGTTCTAAAAATAGTTGCGTTAGGGGGACCTCACTACAGGGTGGGGTGTAATCTCGGCCATGTGGCTAGAGTATTATGTATATAACCGCCAAGTGCTTGTTGTGCTAGGGATGAATACTCCGATTACTAGCTGCCCTGGATTAATCCAATTTCAAGGATGAGTTGTTCTATGGCTCAATATATTGCACTGGTGAATATGATAGTAGAGGAGAAGTTGAGACGAGGGAAGTGAGTGTATAAAACTTTACAAAACGGCCTGTGTTGTCTACCCATACACATCGAAGTTATAGGATGAATGCGGTGCACACAGCTTTTGGCTTTTATTATTGACTAAACCTATGTGGATGCCCGCAGTTAATTCAGCCATCCATGAAACCCAGTACTATTCAAAGACCGGCTCACAATGGGAGAAACAGAAGGTCCACGGAGCTGCTAATGGAATTATCTGTTAACATTGATTTACGTGGAGGAACTCTCATTGACAGTAGAAAGACCTTACGTCCATGTCGGACCTTTGGACATCCAAAGGCATTGTCATGACATTACTTGATAGGGTATGGTGAAACCTTTCGAGGACATGGCCTAATGTGAAGCATAAGGAAGAGCCTCCAGAGCACATTATATAAAGCGATTGTATGTGATAGAAACTTGCCAAAACATGGTATAAGGCGATGGGGTATAATAGACATTCTAATTACATGACAGTGTAGGGGTATGATGAACGATCCTATGAGTACATTGTATGATATTAATGTGTGATAGAAATCTTCAAGGACATGGCATATTTTGATGGGGTATGATGGATATCCTTCTAAAGACCTTATGTAATGTATAGGAGTATGATGAATAGACATTGCAATCAATATCTTAAAGCATAGTACTAATGTACGCCCTCGAATAGGCATCAAGGCCTCACACAAAACCTAATATACCGAGCAGCTTCTGATCTGCTCATCCACTGAGGAACTGTTCACTAACCAATTAACACACAAAGAAACCCGCACCCAGCGTGCAATTCAATTTTGCTCTCCAAGGGGACATATTTGTGGATCCACACCATTCCCTCGCGGGAGCCCCATTTCAGAGACTTGCTCATTGATGTGCTCACACAGAATAACCTCCTGTAAAAATTCCAATCACCGTGTGACTTGGCTACAGGCCCTCAGTCGTCCCCCGCTCGTTTCATGAGACACCCGGGAGCGCATCCCCGCACGGCGCGTACTGGTCAGCAACCGACGCCCTCTAAAGGGGATCTAGGCGGACCTGGAGGCTTTACTGAGCTGCTCACAGAGCTGCTCGAGACGTGCATACCGTGTCGCCATCACCGCCCCAGGCCATTTCAGTCGCCGCAGACAAATGCAAAGTCAACAGCGTACCGACCGTATGGACCTGACTAAAAAAGATGAATCTCTCCCATAAAGAAAATTCCCCCTCCGGGCATTGGTGTACAGATGGGAAAAGGGGTGAGGGTGAGGCAGGGGGATGTCGCTTGTATTCAGTCGTTTATAAACTGCACACGGCGGAGGGCCGTAGTGATATGTATAGATCTAACGACACAGGACAAATCCCCGAGGTGATCCTCCGTGTATTCACGGCACTGCCGGCTGCCCTTCCCGGCCATGGAGCCGCTCTGAGCTGTTCCGAGCAGCTCGCTTTGGAGTTAGAGTATCAATAACTCCCGTCTAAATGGGCCACAGATGCGGTGTGCTTGTCAACGAGATTAGAGTTTCAAATGTAACTACATGGGTAAGAGAGGCGTTTGAATAGCCTTTGTAAAAGTCACGATACCTTCTAGCCCTCTCGTCAGAATCACTGTGGGAAGAACCAGGCACTTTTGTCCAGACTCAGTTTCTAGAACATAGATTCAAGTCCGTATATCTGGAATAAAAATCAGGTGAGCAGATTCTAAAGGTTTCCCTTGAGGTTTTAAAAAGAGCTGAGGGAATATATTAAAAATAAGGACCGAGTTAGCAACAAACTTGACATAGACTTGAGAAATGGGTCATCATAACTTTACTAAATCGGTAGAAGTTGGCTTTCATATAGTTATAAGTATATTATGAGCAATGCGCAATGCAGATGCTGGCAGCAACAAATACAAACTGTAGTGTCGAGCTAAGGGCCCCGCTTCCACACGTCCGCCAACTTCACATAGGAGCTAATGAGCTACTCGATCGAGCTGGCCCCGAGCTGCTCTTAGCGGGTCTGAATCAACAGCTGCTCGCCGAGGGTGTTGATAAATTGGTAAGGCAGGACCCGATGCGTCGGCCGTTGGCGCACCTGCAACATTTAAAGGTGGGTGGTGGATTTCTAGCGGGCGGGCGAGTGTTATGGCTGTTATACAACCGATTTCCAAACACACCGATCCTTGTTTATTTAAGAAAATTTACTGTCTGATGCAGAAGTGTGGTGCTGAATTACACGAAGAAGAACCCATCATGTGAATATACATGTATATATACATATGCATATAATTATATTCTTAGTCCGGTTTTTACATTCACAGACGCGTGGAAGCCCATGACTGGTTCGATGTTATTTCCTTTTTGCATGCACTGTTCTGCTTAGGGACATACAGACAGTTATGCAATGCAAGAAAAAACACCTCAATGGTTTTCAACATTGATACTAGAAGAATAATAGGCAAAATGGATCTCAAGTAACCAAAACCTAGTATAAGAAAAAATGGACCATGTTTTCCAAGTACTGAGCTGCCTAATTGCCACTCAAATCTCCACACATACAATCCTACCAGGCAATTTGTCGCCAATGGAAACATTTTCTATGGAGCGGGCATTGTGTTAATGAGCATGTTGAATAGTCTTCGCCCTCAGTGGCTACTGTTTACCCTATCCATTCACACAGACATTAGACCCCCACAGCCTGTTTTACCGAGTTGTCCTCACACCAAGGAGCTCTGAGCTGCTCGGCTAAGTGACAAAGTCAGGCAAGCTGAGGGTATTCTCCCCTCCATTCAAGTTACTGACAAAGCCATACTGCATGCCATGTGGACAAAACTGTACTTTCTACTCTGCTTTATTAGCAAATGTAAGTGTTTGAAGTATGTTGTACTGTAATGCTGGTATATCTAATCATTTATCTACAATTGTTTCTTTTTCTCTTCTATTACAGGTAAGTGACATGGTTCCACAAAGTAACTGCTTTACGGTAAGGTATATTTATCAACTAAGTGTTACTAAACTCTCTTTGGTTACATCCTGTGTTTATTACCTACTCAAGGCAACAGTTAATTTTGTCTTTAGCTCAATGCTGGTACCAGTCACGCAGCAGTCCGGGCCAATATGGCCCATGGTTACAAGGGTGTGAATAGGGTCGCCTGCTGTCTGTTGTATGTTTGTCCGCCCGCTTCACTTTGAAATATTACTCTGGTATAAAACGAATTAAAAAAAAACAAGCTGCTATTAATGTAGTGGCGTCTATGCCTGACTGATGAGGGTTCCCGGTGATGGGTGAGGTCAATGGGTAACGAGCGAATAATGATCTGCTCGTTCGCGCGAGCATCATTTAGTCATTCCCTCACTCGCTCTTGAAGATATTGCAGTCAGGTATACGGATCTCCAGGATCCTGACAGTAAAAATATATTAAAGTTTATTATTGACCAAAAGGGGATCCAATTCAAAGTAAATATTGTGTTGCCATTTCGTATTTAGTGTTCTTGGATCTCCAGTCCTCTATTCCCAGGCAGACGCTTCAGTATAAAGATCAATATTTTTACCAGGCACAACACTTTGGGTATATTGATTATTTTGCCACACTTGTATTTCATATGAAACCAATGCAACCCTCTAGGTGCTTATTTCAAAGCCGCCTTGAGATCTGGGCGTGTTCACTCATGCGTGGCGCCCATGGCAGATGCCACTTCGGCCACACACTTTAAAGGCCCGTAGGTGGAGTCAACCATCCGTCACCTTCCTCTTCTCCTATCATCTGACCAGTGATTGGTGAGTAGCTTTGGTGATCTCTACGCCCTACACGGTGTCACTGATTTATCGACTGATTTACCGCCCGCTCATTAACGTACTTCCACCTGGCAGTAGTCAGCATCTCAACACAACTCCATGGCAGAGCGATATCCCGGCCTTGAGATAACGGAGCGCAAAGGGTGCTGCGTTAGAGAGTGGTAGCTGGAGGAGGAGTGGCTGGATGGGGTTGGTCTCTGCGTTGGAGGATCCAGCCTGGAGGAGGCACCGGGGCGGCGTGCACTGGGAGCCGGGCGCTTGGAGGTGGCGGGGGTTCGCACAGGGCGGTGTGCTGTCAGGACCAGGAGGAGTGTGAGTTCGGGACCACTGGTAGCAGTGGGGGAGAGCTGTAGGAACAAAACATTCACATCTCAACAGCTCTATGGAGCAGCCTGCTCATCCAGGTATCTCCACATGGAGTCACTCCATAGCAGTAACAGCCTGTGATGGCACCGGAGGAAAAAAACATTACGACCATTGAGCAGCTTCAAGTTACCTGGAGTTGCGACTGCATAGTCTTCCTGTAACAGCCTTTCAGTGGTTTCTACCCACATCCTGAGCAGTCATCAAAGGAGTGGCTCCCGAACTCGTTGTTGCTCTGGGGTGTTACTTCCTGGAGCCGCCCTGCAGCTCGCTTCACTCACTGCTCACCCCAGGAGCTGCTCCCACGCCTGCCCGGAGCGGCGCCGCACCTCCTGTCTGCCACCACTACCGCCACCACCGCCACCGCTACCGTTACAGTTCCCGGGACCAGCGCAGTAACCGCGCTGGCACCGGTCGGCCAAGCGGGTCTATCCGCCGTCACTGAGCAGCTCACCACCACACGAGGAATCCACAGATCAGCCAGGTCTACCACCTCACCCGCACCTACCTAGCGAGCCCTCCCTCAGCCCCCTTTCCTCAACCAGTCTGCCTTATACCACGCGGATTCCATCCTGCAGGAGTAGTCGGCCTCTGTTGCTATGGTAACACAGTCATTACCTTGGATACCAGCAGGGGTGAAGTGGACGCATGTATGTTTATGATAAAAAAAAAGACCCCATGTGCAGGGTAGTAGGTCCGGGGTGACTAGGCGACTGACTGACTGACAGACTGGGAGGCTCGCGTTGTACAAACAACAACTTCTGCCCGCATCCCCTGACATCAGCTGGCACAGTTTTACTCAGGACCAGACTCCCCTTCTCTCCGCCCGCTCTCATAAGGTCGAGCAGTTGGTACTACAGCTCGTAGCTGCTAGCCCGGTCACAACGGATACCGGGGCGGTCGGTGAGTCAGTGCAGATGTGGGCGGCGGTAGAGAGGGACACCAAAATACGCCCCGCCATCTCCTCCAGCACACAAGGATCTGACACCAGTTCGTGGGGCAAGCCGCGCTCATTGACTCAGAGCTGCTCGGAACCGCTCTGTACACACAGGAGATTCTGGTGACTTAGTGTATTAATGCTGGACCCTCTGTATGTGGAGAAACTATTAACGACTGGAGTCGCTTCCTGCAGCGTGGAGGGGTGTGTTCATCCTCCTCACTTCTACCAGACACAGGAGCATGTCATATTACACAGGAGTACTGCTACACCTTACACCTAACCCAGCTTACTACTGAAGGATTTCCTGGATCTACTTTCCCCTGGAGGATTTTCGAAACGGCCTCAAGACAGGCCTAGTATTCGTTGAGGTATATAATCCCGCGGCTTATCTATAGGTCTATGTAATGTAGAAAGCCAACAAGGCTCAATCTGGAGTATAGTATACGGATTAGGATCTACATAAGCCATAGTATTGCCACGATCTGTACCCGTCTAGCTGTATATATCCAGGCAGTAGATTTAGAAATATACAACCGGTGATGTATAGAGTATCGTTGAATGTAAATTGCCCTCGCCCGCCGCCCTGCACTACGTCCTGGCCGGCCTATATCAGATGGGGGTCGGGGAGGGTTGATGGGCCCCCGGCCTCTGGCAGGTCCCTCTGTGTATGCCCGATGCTTACGTCCGGGATATACAGCCCCGTCTGCCGGGAATCCCCAGACCCCGCCTCGAGTTTCTCCCGTTGTCAATAGCGCCCCATCCCGGGGTCCCAGGAGGTGGTGCCAGGGAGGTGGCAGGTGTACATTACACATCCAGTACCACGTCGTCCTCCGAACCCTCTTCCTATTGTTGTAGGGTGTTGATGGGGGTAAATAGGGGTAAATAACTGAGTCATGTGAGTATTAGGAGAATTTGGGTGGGAGGGTTGGTTGGGGGGGGGGGGGGGGGGAGGGGCACCATCTGGGATCGCATCAGGGTACCATCTGGGTCCTGGTCATTGCACAGTATGGTGTTGTTTTTGTTACTATGCTTCTTTCATACGTGTATGATGCTGGATTTGACCTGGCTAAAAGAGATCTAAATTTCCTGGTTTTTATGCGTTACTCTATCGGGTCTGATTGTTCAAAGTGTTTTATTAGATTAGGCATATCGTACTGTCTGTATTACATCGTATCACGTGACAAATCCTACTCGTAGATTACTCCTCACTACATTATCCTCACATTACTGGTATTACATTGCCATGATACTACCCATATTACATGATTATGTTCCTCATAATATCATGAAACATCACGAAATTTCATATGATTGTTTATATGGCATGAGTTGTCTTCGCGGCATGATATCACGAAGCGGAGCTGAGTGATATTTGTAGCGGAAGACAACGAATGCATATAAACAATTATATGAAATTGAGTGATTTTTAGATTTTATCCTACCCTGTTACATATTTTTAACATCATATGTCACCAGTGGCATATAAATATTTTATGCCATAACCGTAGGATAATACATCGTATGGCCCTCATATTACTCACATTGTTTGACACACTTCTCAATTTACATGGCCCTCACACTACTCTTATTACATGGTCCTCACACTGCTAGTATTACAAGGCCTTCATACTGCTCGTATAACATGGCCCTCACACTGCTTATTTTACATGGCCTTCATACTACTTGTATCATTTGGTATTCACATTGTCCGTATAGCATGCCCCTCACAATACTTATATTACATGGCCCTCACAATACGCGTATTACATGGCCCTCACAATACTCATATTGCATGGCCCTCACAATGCTCGTATTACATGGCCCTCACACTGCTCGTATTACATGGCCCTCACACTGCTTCCCATTACTTTGTCCTCACTCTACTCGTCGTACATTGCTCTCACACTGCTTATATCACATGGCCCTGAAACTACTACTGTTACATGGCCCTCACATTGCTAGTATCATGTGGCCCTGACAGTGCTCGTATCCCATGGCGCTGTCGCTATTTATATTCCATGGCCCATGTAATCTGTTAGCTGTATGTAGAAGTAATCCAACTGCTATATGGGATTACCTCCTTATAAGAGTTGGATGGAGCTTTCTAGGGTTGAGATGGTAGTACTGCCTAGATCCTGTTCATTGAGCTAAAGGGGCGTTGATCCACTTCGTTCACAGACCTTGCTCTGGACTGTCCTCAGGTGTAGTGTTAGTGCAATACAAGTATGTCTAAAACATCAGAAAACACTGGTGATGTGTCGGTGAGTAGAGCTCCATCCCCCAGGGTAAAACCTTGCTTGTTTTGGACAGAGTTGATTCAGACACTGGGGTCGCCTGTACCATTAGGCGATGTTCCCCGGCGTGTAGCGGCCTTTAATAAGCCAGCACAACGCCCTCTCGCTGGGCACCGGCCGTGCGGCCTTGTTGTCCCAGGCGTGCGCTGGTCACCGGCTGGTCGCACCTCATTTTGTAGTGTGTTTGCGCTGGTCATCGTGGTGTTTGCAGGCCCGCAAACGGCGGCTGCCAGTTGCCACACACAAACCCCGACACTGCGCCGCTCCCTGAGCCACCTGCCGCCAGCTCAGAACTTGTTGGAGCAGCTCTGAGCAAATGTATGGGTCACTGGCTACAAGGAGCAGACTGAATTCTTCCCATCCTTAGCTCCAGTGCCGAATTCTATAGCTTTCTCTATTACTAGTTCCAACTTCAAGTAGTATATTTCCATACTGGATATAATTGACTATTGGAAGAATAGTGTATAAGTATAGACTAAAAGTCTTGATTGTATCTAGTAGCACCAACATAGACACTTTGAAATAGGCTGGTAAAAATGAAGTTGCCATTTTCTATTTTAAGTTGTTATATACATGTTTTCCATAGTTGGCATTTCGGATGATCCGGTGTTGGCATTTACTCCAACCCACTTTCCTCGAATATCATAGAAACCATGAAATAATCATAAAACTTCCTGCAGTCTACCATATATTAGTGGTCGATATATACTTTCCTCTTATTAGTAACTCCTGCGTATACCCAACGGGTATTCTCCGTACTCGTCGGGATACCTCAATATTTTCTAGAATAAAAAAGCTACCATTAGATATAGATATAAACATAACCTATCTGTATGAATATCTGATTTTGGCTGGTAATCCAGAAAACGAAGTATGACGCAGAATCTTATACGAGAATATTTCATATCATATCAACACGACTCCTCAAAATGTTAGCTCATGTATGCACATATATAATCTTTAAATGATTTATCATCCTCTTTCTGGATATAGTTAGTTATACGGTCGACAGCATTACAGCTGTGAGCCGATGCCAGAACGTTGCACCACAGCGTGTGCAAATTGGATCATAGATCCGTTCTAACTTCATTTGCTCGGTAATTAGGTCATACACTATTTGCCTTCAATTTACTCCAGAAGCGACGCTCTTGTATCTGAGCTGATAGGGAATGTGAGCTGGCAACTACACACAAGAGCATTGTTTGTCGTTCGTTTCTTCGTATCTTGAAGCAATACCGTTGGGTTGAAAATTCTTATTGGGAATGTCATTAGTTTTGGAAGCTCATATTTCCCCATAGGTTCCCTGAAGATTAGGTTTTTGCAGTTCTCAGTTTTGTGTTTCTATGGTGAAGATAAGTGTCTTTGTAGCTCATTAGGTAGCAGGGACTGCTGTCCTACATTTTTAAATCGAGGACAAAACAAGAAATGTGTGAGTTTTTTTAGAACGCTTCTGAACCATCCCCATCTCTAGTTCGGGATATTCTCCTGCCTTTAGGGATACTTCTAAAGATTGTCATTATTTCGCCCTCATTAAGGCAGATATATTGGCGTAAATAAACCCTTATTTGCAACGATATCTTGGCGACCTGACGACTTTATTTAGCCCTTTTCCATGGAAGGAGCATTTGGCGAATTATGATCTGAAATCAAGATTGAATTACTAGATTACTATCTAGTAATTTACAAAGATATTTTTAGATTTATAGTAGCTGGAATACAATACTTATATTCAAATAATAAGAACGTGGCTTAAATCATCTACCATCAATTCCTATATAATACGACAATGAATGAAGTCAGTTCGGGAATGGTGAAACGGATCGGTGGCCTATTGATAATGAGATGTCTTCCCTATGTGGGCATCAGATAACGACATCACGACAGAATGATGCGGGCCTCGGCGACAATATTTTCAAAGTATGATCCCTATGTCGTGATGACCTAGTGACCGAATATGTGGCGCCTGTAGCGTGATACGCTAACATGGCGAGTGTCTTCGTGACCATCTCCCAGCACAGTCGGTGCGCGGCGACCTGAACTGACACAGAGACCTGGGAGTAGCTCGGGAGTGGCTCTTTAATCGGCAAGGCTCTGCGTGAGCAGCTCACCAACGCGCCGGCAGCTCTCCATCCATCAGCGCCACATGTCGGCGCCCACATACCGGCACTCATGCAGACGCATGCGCACGCGACCTAGGAAATGTGGGGCATGCGCAGAAAGGTCCGTCCACAGTTTCCTTAATGAGGAAAATGCAGTAAGAGCTTATTTTCGCGATTTTTGTCAGGAAATCTTTAAATTCAACGAACACGTAAATGCTCTGTGATAGATCCATCCCGGCATTTTAAGCCAGTTGACGGGGTCAACAATATTGTTGTTAATGGATCCCGAGTAGAAATTCCCATCAGACTGCTGCACCGCAAAAATATTACATAATAGGTTGGCTGCAGTTCAGAGCTAATATTCCTTAGTAGTCTCGTTCTTCACGCTTGGTGTGAACTCTTGTAGCACTTGTTTCACACCTGATAGATTGATTGTGAATACCGAGAGGCCTGACATGTGTAACAAGAGTGGTTTGGTCAGAGGGGTCACCATAGCCCTCATTCAGCAACACGGCGTATTATAATTTCATCTGCCGACTCGATAAGAGGCGAGAGGTGACGATTTCTAGACAAGGTCAATTTGAAGAAGATATTTATCTAGGGGCGACGTTCCGCCATGACTATCTAGATGAGTATGTCAGTATTTAACGTATCACATCCTGTTATCACCAGCATCATTTGAGATTAACTAAAGATGCACTGTACAATGCGTGACCGTACTGTAAACCCTGTCAATGTCATTGAAAGTTTATTTTTGCAGATGTTATTGTTCTACTTAGTGAAAGAAGTTCCCTAGCCTGTGGGGGGGTACTTGAATCGATGATGTTGATTATGATAACCGATAATCACCAGATAAACAGATTTGGAAGCAATAGCGTCTTTCATAGTCGCGCTCCATACGTATCTCTCAAGTAAATTATATAACACTTTTAAAGGTAGCACTAACATGCAGCTCTCGAGCTCGATCCCGATCTCTCTCTAACCAAAGCACCAATCTACCGCTGATCGGTTGTTGCCTTCCAGTTCTACGTTGTGTGTGGAAGATAAACAGACAGTCGTAGCAAAATGTTACAGGTAGCCATTTAGTATGTCGTCATCCCGAGTTTTAAATTGCACAGCCTTTAACTCCTACAAACTGAAAATTTTCCTCAAATCTAGTTGATAGAGTTTGCATTTTTGGTTAACCTATTAATTGATTGGTTTTTTCCCGATTCTGTGGAATGGCAGGTTTCACTATAGGTAGCTCAAGAAGAAACGCAACACATTTTGTTCAAAGTTGTCGTTCTTCACGAGTTGGACGTGGAGCAATATGAACAAATTCTTCTAAGGGCATGGAGAACGAGTTACCAATGTTAAGGATATGGGACAAAATTACCAGGGGTGAGATAGTACCCAGGTCGCCACAGTACCCAACACACTATCAAGGGGGGGGGGGGGGGGGGCTTAGACCCATAGTTTTAACCATAATACAGGGTTCTTATGACCAGCCCACCACCCAGGTTTAAGGTCACTTATACAAACATGATGAAAAGCCTTTCCAAACCCCTTTTTACTCAGGCTAGTATGATGTACGACCTTTTCAAACCCCTAGCGACTACTTCATAACCCCAGCGGCGGGTATATGCCATTGTGGCAGTGCCAACAATACATGGAACGGTGTCTGGAGGGACGTGAACTCAGACCCAAACCCATATTTTCAGATCTATTATTCAACTATAGAACGGGAAAACCACCTTTCAACTGGCATTGTTTTCAGGTGTGAATTGCACATCATTTCTGAAAGTCTGAACGCATAAGATTAAAAAACATGAATATTTCTCTGCTAACCAATAAAGAGAGGAACTTAATTATATTCAGACCGATTATCGATATATGTGTTTTGATAACAAAAAGCCTGCTTAGCAATTTAACGTAGTAGTTTATCATCACAAAGTTACTAGGTTAAAATCCCATATTAAGACCTTCTAAGGGACAGCTCATGAAAGTACCTCACAAAAGGAGCTACCAGTCCCAAACTTCTTAGTAAAACATCCTGACGGGCAGCTTGTGGAACATACCTCAGAAAAACCACATCGCATTCGTTTATCACACTTTTCTCCATAGTAAGGCTTTCTCATGGGGACCTTGTAGAGCCTACTTCACAAAGACCATATATTAACAGTCGCCAGCTGCAGTCTCCAGTTAGGGTTCCCCCGAAGTCTCTTTATAACTAAGCCTATAATTTTCCCCCATGAACATGGTACAGACTGACCTCTCCACACTGTCAACATCTTCTTTTATTTTGGTCATATTCTCACTTAAACGCCGGGCACCCCTTGCCCAACACACGCAATATCTTCCTCATGCAGAAATTTCATTCACTTGGGCAATCGAATTGAGGCAGGAAGTAAATCCATGGAGGGGGAGAGACGGGAGGGATGGGTGGGGGTAGGGGACTGGGTGGGGCTCAGATGAGCGTCAGGGTGTCGCCAATATTGCCGGGTGGGCAGACATGGGGGGCTGGTTCGCCCTTTTTCCCACCAGGTACCCCCCATTGCGTCGGTTATGATTGATTGACTCAAATATCCGCCTCACAATGACACGGACACAGAGTGCAGGTGGCGACGGGATGCATCGGTCTGCTGCAACAGTCTGCCTGTCAGAGTGAAAGGGTGAGATGGAAAGGGGTAAAGGTAAAAGGGTAACTTTCATTTTACTGAAAAGCACTAAGTGTATTGCGTTTTGTATTATGACCTGGAAGTTAAATCTTCAAGTTGTCGCGGAAAATATTTTAGAGGAATCATTTTTGAGAGGATTCCCGTGGAATTCAGGAATTCACTGTCCTATTTTTTTCCAATGTGGTTTTCCTTGAGGGACCAGTCAACAAAGTCAAAGGAAAAGAGCAGCATGAATGTCGGTGTCGCTTGTTCATAGCAATGTCAGATTGGATAGTCATCAGTAGATCACTTCTGTTCACTCTCACCCATGGTGCGGTGGCTATGGGCTAGAGAGAATATATCGTATTTCTACACGGTTTACGCATGAAAATGTGGAGCTGCCACAGCGGTGCGTGGAGCATCACCGGACTGTTGGTAAATATCATATATATACGTTGTGAAAGGTCCTCCATCATATACCACATACAATTAGACATGGGAACGTGCCAGTTGTGCGTGGAATATAATCAGAATATCGGTAAATGAGGTACTAGTGGTGTTGACACTCTTCCTCTCACCACAGGGGACCAAAGCGGCCTCTGCGTGGTGCAGTCCCTGTAGGGGATCCACTCTATGGCTGCCGCGGCCACATCGCTCCAACTAAACTGTCTGTCGATGACTGGCAAATCCGTGAGCGGCAAATAACTCAAAATTAGGGTCGGCAAGGGTCTATGCGACGCAGACAGTGATGGTATTTTTTATTTCTGGCGTGGAATCAGTTTGACTGTGGTTCACTCAAGCGTTAGGGACTGTGAGAAATCAATGGAGATGGCGTCCTCGGTTGGGTGTGGAGGGTGATGAGGATAGCATTGAGGAGAGAAGGGGGAGGAGTGGTGAGGGCGGGGCCGGGAGGAGAGTGAGGCGTAGAGTGGTGAGCCGGGAGGACAGGAGTAGGGTGGTGAGGACAGAGACAGAAAGAGAAAGAGGAGTAGGGTGGTGAGGACAGAGACAGGAGGAGAGAGAGGGGACGGTTAGTGAGGACAGAGACAGGGGTGAAGTGAGGAGTAGGGTGGTGAGGACAGAGACAGGGGGGAAGAGAGGAGTAGGGTGGTGAGGACAGAGACAGGGGTGAAGAGAGGGATAGGGTGGTGAGGACAGAGACAGGGGTGAAGGGAGGAGTAGGGTGGTGAGGACAGAGACAGGAGTGAAGAGAGGAGTAGGGTGGTGAAGACAGAGACAGGGGTGAAGAGAGGAGTAGGGTGGTGAAGACAGAGACAGGGGTGAAGAGAGGAGTAGGGTGGTGAGGACAGAGACAGGGGTGAAGAGAGGAGTAGGGTGGTGAAGACAGAGACAGGGGTGAAGAGAGGAGTAGGGTGGTGAGGACAGAGACAGGGGTGAAGAGAGGAGTAGGGTGGTGAAGACAGAGACAGGGGTGAAGAGAGGAGTAGGGTGGTGAAGACAGAGACAGGGGTGAAGAGAGGAGTAGGGTGGTGAGGACAGAGACAGGGGTGAAGAGAGGAGTAGGGTGGTGAAGACAGAGACAGGGGTGAAGAGAGGAGTAGGGTGGTGAAGACAGAGACAGGGGTGAAGAGAGGAGTAGGGTGGTGAGGACAGAGACAGGGGTGAAGAGAGGAGTAGGGTGGTGAGGACAGAGACAGGGGTGAAGAGAGGAGTAGGGTGGTGAAGACAGAGACAGGGGTGAAGAGAGGAGTAGGGTGGTGAGGACAGAGACAGGGGTGAAGAGAGGAGTGGAGTGTTGAGGACAGAGACAGGGGTGAAGAGAGGAGTAGGGTGGTGAGGACAGAGACAGGGGTGAAGAGAGGGGTAGGGTGGTGAGGACAGAAACAGGGGTGAGGAGAGGAGTAGGGTGGTGAGGACAGAGACAGGAGTGAAGAGAGGAGTAGGGTGGTGAGGACAGAGACAGGGGTGAGGAGAGGAGTAGGGTGGTGAGGACAGAGCCAGGGGTGAAGAGAGGAGTAGGGTGGCGAGGACAGAGACAGGGGTGAAGAGAGGAGTAGGGTGGTGAAGACAGAGACAGGGGTGAGGAGAGGAATAGGGTGGTGAAGACAGAGACAGGAGGAGAGAAAAGGGAATGTTGGTGAGGACAGAGAAGGGAGGAGAGAGAGGGGAAGGTTGGTGAGGCAGGGGCAGTGGTGAGGACAGAGCTGGAAGGAGAGAACTATTTGTCCCCTCTCGTCACAATAGAGGCAAGGTCAAACTAGACTGGAATTACTTCCGGTGGCACTTCCGCTCTCTAAACTCGTCTCTGTCTGTGACCACTTCTGTATTTGACCACTTCCATTATTGTGCCTCACTGTGGTGTTTAGGATAAATAATGATGAAATAAATGTGCACAATCCGCTGTTAAGGTGAATTTTTATTTATCTTTTTATGTTTTTTTATCAAATCTTAGTGGCCGGTTTTATGTTGATAAATGTACATCTATATCCACTACCTTTTTGGAGCGCGAATACTCTTGCATAGTTAGTAGAAACCAAACAAGAGTTAGACTTGTCAGTGTTTATGCCCTAACGGGAAGGTCGTGTATTACTACGCGAAGTATTAGCTGAGGAACAGACCTGACCATAGTGGCATAGACACTGACAAGTCTAACTCGAGTTCGGTTTCGTATTTATCCTACCCCGTTTCCATGACTTTATGATATTAGGAAAGTCAGACTCGATTCCATCCATGTTTGACAGAATTTCTGCTCTGCAGCCCGAATTATTTACACAGGTAAATAATCATCGTAAGTAATGATCGCTGATTGGTCAATTTTTTAAATTTCTCTAGGTAAATACATTTTACATTATGTACATGGCACGCCACATAAAATTTGTTAAATCAATGACGATTTTTATTTTATTAAAGGTAGGATAATGAGTAGGTCGGGTAGCTGCAAATTGTGTACCCAGGTTGGTTGGAAGCTTATTGTGCACCATCTTCTCAGCGCATATCAAACACCTTCCTAATAGGTCATCGTCAATGAAAAATCTTTCTGTCAGTCATCTTCACCACGACACCTTCCTGTCATTTGTTTCCTCATGGGGACGTGAACCTGGCTTTCATGACATTCCGGATCCCAAAACAGGATGATTTCTTTTATCACGCATAAAATATCATCTTTCCTTATTGAAATTAATTCGCCGTTTCGGGTGCTTATGGGACAATAAAAATAAATGGCAAGTAATCACCGCTTATTTGTATCACCTAGTTACACTAAGCAATGTGATGCAGCTGGCATATAAAAAGATTTAGGCTAATAATCAGGTTAATAGTAATCCACCTTGAAAATCTGGCTGAAAGTACCAAACGTCTTAGATAGGAATATAGAATTTGCATTTGAGGATGGAATTCCAAACGTAGATATAAACACTATCTGGGGTGCTGATGGACAGCGTCAATGTGCTGAGTAGTAAAGCTCCGTATGCTGATCATGTTGCTATGTGATAAGTAGGTATTAGTATGGGGACCAGGGTCATCCAGTATTGACCTGGTTTGGCGGGCTGGAAGAGTATGCACCCCCTGCGGTATACAATATTGACCTCCATGGTCGCTGTGTGCATAGTAACCCTGCAAGTCAATACATTCCCCAAATTCACTATATATTATGATATATGTCTTTCTCGATCTCCTTAAAAGTGCACTAAACTCCAAAATCATGTGCATTAACCAAGAAGATGATTACGGGAACAATATCTCTTTATATTCGTTGATGCAAAAAAAGATTGTCATACCGTTGTCTTATCCCATTGGAGAGTTCAGTTTTCTGGACTCTTTCTCTAAAAATGGCAAAAGCGGGTTTGAGAGTCCAGTGGTAGAGATGAGCAGCCTGCGGACATGAGGCGGTCAGTGACACCCCTGTAGGTGGCTTTCAGTGCTCAGCCTCTCGTGTCCGTCTGTCCCACTTTCTTAGAGTTGTCCTCAGAGTACCCAACGATAGGAGCAGCTCGGAGAGAAACTTCCAACCTCCTCATCTCCTCCTCCCCTTCATCGTCATCGTCATCCTTCTCCTCCGCCTTCTTCCCAGTTTTTCTTCCCTGCCAAGACACGTGACACTAAAAGGTGGGACACTTTGCTGATGAACTGAAGGCAGCATTCAGCCTTCATCAAGTCAATTGCCTGTCTGTGTAGACAGGACCCTCGTAGCGAGCAGCTCCGAGCCGCTCTCTCCCCGGTGTCGACCGGGACGGCAACGGGTCGCTGGGCGAAGCCGACTAATGACATTGTCTCAAGAACAAAGCAAATGAGAAAGCATCATGAGAAATCTGCGCTAACGATATTGCTCGTTGGAGTAGAGGGTGTTGGGGGTTGGCTGGAGGAGGCAGGGTGTGTGCTCGGGCTCTGGTTTATGTGCATAAGACCTGCCTCGTCTGCCTCACCCTGTCTCCCCTTTGCTCGTGCATGAGACACCCGTATAAATCACCCTCAGTGAAACAAGTGTTTCCTTTTATGGGTGTAAGCAACAGAAAGCTGGGGCTACGGGAACGGGAAGGTGGAGAGGAAGTTCGGGCTGATTGCTCGCCGTTAGGCACCTCGAGCGTGGGTAGTTAACGTGGCAGACCCCCTCAGGCAAGCGGATCGGGTGAACATCTTCCCACTCCCCACCTCCTCCAACATAGTAGTGAGCAAATTATGGGCTGCTCATTAGGTATTCAATAACAATGCCGTCACTTGTCACCAACGTAACTCATTGAAATATGAATACAAGATGTCATTTTCAAATCAAACAGGATTTTCAGATCACGATCTGAGTTCGGTAATCTGAGGAACCGTTGCCACTCTTTTAATAATGTACCGCGCTTTTGAAATATTACAGGCCACAGAGATTTTGTAGCTGGGCGTGTATTTACTCGAGCAGGACCCAGTGTTGACCGTCCCTCTCAGCGCCTGTGTGTAGAAGGTGAGCGGCTCAGTGGATGCCAGGAACTGTTCTCATGAATTTATGACTCGTGTCGCCCTCTCCTGTTTCCATGACTGCTCAAACAGCCGAAGTGGTACATAGACGCACCTTCCGCGCACCTTCATAATGAGTAATAACGGACAGAAGGAACGCCGCGTTTCATCAAGCGCTCAGCCAATAAGAGGCACTGTTTCATATGGGCGCTGGACGTGTGCACTCCAAGTCCTCCCACGAGCTGTGTTCGAGCAGTAGCTGTATCTAAGATGATGGGGCATGGGCTCTAGAAACACATAGAGGAAAGTTTGATAAATGAATAGTTCCTCGTTTCCAAATGCCGTTGAAAGCCGTGAGAGCTTGGGCAGGTGGCTTCCTGGTCCGACAGAATAAGTTAACTGCAGGCGTGGCAGTTTATCCGACCTGTTTTTGTGTTTTCGTTCTCCTTTGTACTTTATGTTTTGGTGGCTCATCTGCTTTGTCCCCTCATGAAACGGGGCGAAAGTGATCTGTATTTGTGGCACACTTCACCAAGCCCGCTCCAATACCTCCAAGCCCTGGATTACAATCAATATTTGAACATCCGTGTACGACAAAGATGATGCTTTTTCTAGCGTGAAATTCCGCGGAATCACACAAGCCGCCGGTACCGATTAGGCTTATATTCCGAAGTCTTGTAGAGAGGATTGCAGTGTGAAATTGAAAATCACATTAATCACACCGACTACAGAGAAAAAGGAATTAGCACACACACGAACAGCAACAGCTACATCCGAGGGCCTTGGTTCCGGATTTAGCTGAGGCTCAAAGAGGCGTGAAATGCCGGAGCTCCGTGATGATCTAATGGCCGCCGGCGTTCTGAACCGTCCATCAAGGGAACCTCTCCTTCTTCCGTGTATTGGGTTTCCTTCTCTCCCCATGTCCCAAGGGTGGAGAGTATATCAGCGGCCGAGGAATACATCAGAATCAGCTCCTCGGGACGTGAGTGAAGGCCAAATTGCTCGTTTGTGACTCTTTGAGTCAGTCCGAGCAGTTATGAGTAGGTGTTTGCTCCTTTTGGTTCTTTGAGTAGATATGTGTGTGCCAGGGTATGAGCCAGCTTTACGGATATGATATGGGACGTGGATGGAGTTGGGTAGCGAGCGTGAGAGGTGGTGTAAATCAGGGGTATATAGATCAGGTGAGTTATAGGATACCTACAGACTCCCTCAGGAGGACTGACATATAGGATAACTACAGATGAATTGAAGTGAACACTCATGGGAAGGACGAGAGTAATGTTCTCTAGGTAGAAAATGCGAAAGGGAATAGTGTGAGTCTTGGAGCTTGGGTTAACTGTTGTAGCTACACGAATTATTATCTCCAGTTTATATATAAATTAATTCAAGCCTTTATAAATCTCAATTCTAATTCTCCGACATTCTGAAGAAACTACTAAAGGGCTGCTCATTAAGACAGCTTCCCTCCAGTAAAGGACAAAATGTTTTCTGCACTATCCGACCTAAACTTCACTTACATATGGATCTTCAGTGCCCGGTCTGCCACCAAATGAGTTGCTCTTTGACCTTAGCCGAGCTATGGCTGACCTGTTCTCAAAGACCCCACGCGCCCTATCTGGTCTCACTTGGCAACGGTTCCTAAATCATGGGTGAAATACTGGGTGGTCCGCGGATGCAATACATTTAGGTTCTAGATGAGCTGCTCCCAGTTTGCTAATTTTGGTATGTAGGGAGACTGATGGGGAAGATCCCGGAATGTCGGATGGTGAACGTTCATAGGTCACCTTTTCCCTGTTCTGTTCAGTGTGGTTCTTTTCAATGACTGCTTCAATCTTCTTTGCTATTCAAAAGAATTTCCCTTTCCCTGTAGGGCATGGATTGCCAATATGACAGTGTCTCACGCTCTTGAACATCATAATGATACAAATGAATTGAATCCCCCGGAAATGCTGAGCATTCTCTGGACCACACAATATTCACGTCACAAGATGGCCCGGTGCCCCTTCTTGAGAAACAGTATGCGCGATCAGCCTGGTCCTAATTACATGTGCACTGAAGCACCGCTGGTGTAAAGTAAAATAAGTTGTCATTAACAGGCGAGCAGCTCTAGTCATACAGCATCGCGGAGCGGGATAATAACTTCTCATCGGCCTGCATCTCAGGGGAACTGTGCCGTTTTGGTACCACGGATTCTTTAGGTTGTTACGTGCAAGGAATTGGGCTGAATCACCGGCATGGGCCATGAAACACGCACAGTAGTAGAGAAATAAATTCAATGTGAATGTTCGATCACACTCTGTTCACCTGCTGCGCGCTGGAGTACTTTAATTAGAATCTTAGTTTTTGCGAGGTTACATTGCAGAAAGTGAATCATTTTGTAATATTAGTTGACGAGCTGTATGACAATCGTATGGCAACCTGTGAACATCATTTTGTATCTTTATTATATACTCATGTATTTAATGTCATCATTTGAATTGTAATTCAATGACATACATCTAGTGTATTGCCTGCATAAAATGTCAGATATATTATAGCCAGAGGAATCAGTCGCAAATAATAGATTTATTTAAATAAAGTGGGGCTTTCAGCAAATCAGCTATGAAAGGAAACCACAACCCATTAATTTGAAATTGAATGTCAACCTATTCAATATCATTTGTCATTATAGATGTATGGCACCTAGAAATATGAAAGAAAGACATGGTAAATGTCTTATCCATTCTCTTGTCAGTGTGCGAATCCTAATATTCTATACAGATCTTTCTATCGAGCTTGTGTAAAATTTGTCACACTCCCTGGTGACCTGCATCATGAATATTAATGTGCCCAGGTCGTTCGCAGGCAGTATAAGTCAGCCACACCGGCAATAAATAACAAGGAGAGGGTGGCTGAAATACTTAAACTGATCGTTTAACAAAATATCCTACTCTGTTTGACTTAGGGACAACATTAGAAATGCCACTAACTGAGAAAGGCATAAGCATCAACGAACACTTCTAGGCGTTAAACTAATTCATTATAACCACCTAATGGTGAATGTCCGGATCTAAAAAGTTTGTCCATAACCTAGATGTAAAACGATTGGTGACTTCAAAGATTTATGCAATGATACTTAGTTATCTGCGGGTGAAGTCCAAAAGGGAAATGTATCACAGGCGTATCCGAAGTTGTCTTCTAGTTGCCGAAGCTAATACAAGAAGGAAAGTGTTCAAATATCATGATGTGGGCAGTTGGATTAAATGTTGTCCTGACGATTTCAAAATGTCATAATTAACCTATGACGCGTGGAGAGTTAAGACGTACTCCAAAGACCAAGTGTCCTGGTGCTGGTTGAGCTGCTCGCTAAGCTCCCTGGCATCGAAAGAGAGAGCAACTTACGCTATTGTTACATAGCAGCCCTTTTATAGAGGAGCAGCACCGAGCAAATATATACACATCAGAGTATACTGAAATAGCTCGCCAAGTAACTATCCTCACATAAATCCTCTAGAGCGAGACGACCCTCTGTCTCTTAAAAATCGGAAATAAGAGGAAAATCAACAACAACAAAGACACTGGGGGGAAAAAGAGAAGGATGGTTTGGTGTTTAGCGTCTTTGCGGTGCCCGTGTTGGGAATTTCCAGTGGTACTGGAATCGTTATTTCTCAGTAGAGGCGGGGGTCAGTAGGGAGAGCTGGAGGTGGCTGGCAAGGGGCGGCAGGTTCAGGGAGCACTTGGCGTGTCCGAGCTGCTCAGGACTGGAGTGGCTCACGCACCTCCAGAACTGCCCAGACGACCCGCAGCCTGACCAGACTGCACAGCGCTGGCCGAACCATTCTCCCAGTAGAGGAGGTCACCAGGGGATGGCCAGACCACAGACAAAAAAAAGCTACCATTCGTTTTAAGCAGCTAAACATCATCAGAAAATGTGAATCCGTCCTAAAATCATGAAACGAATTTTCACAGGCTCATTTATAGACATGTGTATATTCGTTTCATTATTTTGTTCAGATTGCAAATGAAAAACATTATCTAGTATTTTGTTGTCTATTGCAAAGGGGTGGTCAAATTTCCTAGTTTATGGCAAACATGTAAAGCATGTGAAAGGAGGGGGGCAGAACAGACACAGCTTGCCAGGTGCGGACCGAGTATATCAACTTACAATTGGCTATGGATGGGTGTGTTAAGCGATGCTCGAAGTTATGTGTGACAATATCACTCGGAGCAACTATTCGTGCCCTGATAAACGATGATTAAGAGATTCAGGTGTACATCATCCTATGTATGATGCTCCTGTATCTAGCACAGATTGGGACCTGTTTCATAGAAATAGAGACTTTTCTCAGAGGAAGTATTCGACAGGAGGAGGGGCAGGCGGCATAGTCGCAGTGCTACAGCCGATGTAAATCTAATATACGACTAACTCCGTTACTCCCAAATGAACCAATCGATACGGACAAGTATGCTAGCGACCATGTGTGTAATACAGTTCAGACGCTAGTCTCATGACTCCAGAGACCAATCAACATGGGGGTTATTAGATGTGACTACGGGGCCAATTGTTAGAGAGGAAAACGCACTTTGACGTGGTGTTGCGCGTTAAGAGGATAGAATGGCTTTCCCATAGAGTGCACTTGAATTTGTTAAAGCCCTGCGCATTGTGCCTACACCTGGTGCGGCTCTTACTGGGGCTTTTTTCAAAAGTTTTTTATTTTTTATTTTGGAGGTTCTGCAAGCTCAAGTAGTGGCCTTTCCCACAGAGCTCCAGGCAAGAAAGTTACATGCACTACTCTTACCCGTATCTTGTAAACAGAATACAGGACAGTTTATGTCTATCACAATATTGTGCGTAATAATTTGCGGTTGTATCACCGATCTACACGGAAACCTTTTCAGATATTCAAGAAAAGTATAGTAGTTATAGATACGCCTTACACCTGGTGCAGTTTTACGAGGACCTCGAGCAGATGTACACTGTGCCTACACTTCGTGCGGCTTGTGTCCAGGTCTTACTGGGTTTATAGCAGGGATGCACTATACCTACAGCTGATGGGCTTCTTACTAGAGCTAATAGCAGGGATGCACCGCGCATGTAGCTGGGGAACAGGGTGTGTGTAGAAGATGGACTCATTAGTATAACCCGCTCGGTACCCTGGTGAATGGGGGAAGCAGGGTAGGAGGTGTATAGCTGGGCCCATTAGTAGAGCCTGCCTGTTGTCCCGTGTGGGGTTTCGGACCAGGAGAGAGACCTACCCATGACGTGACAGCAACTGGAGACCGTCCTATCCTGGCCATGACAGCAGCCTGTCAAGTCCGTCTTTAGGCACTGCTGTCTCTATTACCTGGCAATAAGGGGCTCGCACAGCTTAGAGTCTGGATACCGTATATATAGTGGGTCACCAACCTTACACAGAAGGAGTATAACAGATAGCTTTACAGAATAATGATTGGCCCTGCATTATAGCTCCAGTTAAAACAGACATAAACGAAAACGAAAATTGGCTCTGTAGTTAGCAGAAGGTACTGAAAAAATAATATCTACCTTGTTAAGGCAAAACTAGTTCTTTATCTCAAAGGTCAGCTTCAGAACTATGAGGCTTCTACTTCGTTTAAGTTCTGAATTACTGTAAAAATGGAGATTTTGCCAATAAATATTCTGCCTTCTTGTCATTTTATACTCTACCTATGCCGATAATTTAGTTTCACAATTATATATGAAAGAGTGAACCTCGAAACTCGGTACAAAAGTAAACAACTCTACTTGGACATAAACAGTGTGAATGTGTGCCAGTCCTGCCTTAATATTAGTCATCATGGTAGATATTCTATTTCCAGGAAGTATTTGTACTGGTTTTATGTCACGGATCCAGGCCAGACTGCCGACGTTTGAAGCCCACCCCCCTTCTGTGTAGTATATAGAAATGGCACTATTTGTGTGCCGGGAGCCAGGTCCCACATTAAAGATATACCGTTTTATGGAAGTGTAGATTCGTGTTGTGCTCCAGTCCTTTTTTGCTCTAGGATTAGCTCGCTTTGGAGAATCAGAATATCTACACAACCAATACTCCTATGGGCCTCAGTAACAACTAGCAAAGGCGGAATTGGGAGAGTATACGAACCAAAGGTAGGCTGCGATGGGAATGGATGAGTGGGGGTGCCCACACTACTACCTCTCCAGACACCATAAGCTGTCTTCCCGACACCCCAAGCTGTCTGCCCGACACCCCTACAGCACCTCCCTCCCACTGCACGACATCCCCGCCGACCAAATACCCGTCGGAACGCTGATGAGGACATTCGTAGCACGCCCCATCGCAGCATAGGTCACCCAGCGTCGACATTGTCATGTGCCGTTGCTATGGTCACAGACTGCCTCTCCAGGTGTCCGGGCGTCCTTCGCCTTGACGCTGGTAACATGACGATACGTCACGCGACAACGTCCAGACGGCGCGGAGGAGTCCAGCTGGTAGCACGAACATGAACAGAAACAATGCCAACTTGAGCCTTCATTAGGAGAACTTGTTCTCACTACTACGTTGCTCCCGGGCTAGTTTGATCTCAGGGGATGGTATTGGGAACTTGTGTCACGTGCGTCTCAGCATGGGTGTCTGGTCGTAAATGGTCTGTGATTTCCTTCTACATTTGAGTCATCACACTTTCAAAATTCCCCAGCTCTTTTTATCTGGAACCACTGATAACAGCTAGCAGGGAATGCTTCCCCCAAAACACTGCTAGACGATAAGCAAGGCACAGATTGAATTCACCTCGATGTTATCAATATACAAAATATACCGCCCTTGATGTATGAGCTATAGGTCGAGAAGATAGACCCAGTAGGGTTCCATGATAAACTTTTCACATCAGATTGCATTTATCGAGGCCCTTCACCTTATATTCCGGAGCGACCCTGCTGTCCGGATTAATGGCCAGTCTGCCCTTCTCTGTTTATCGATGGACGAAATACGATTCGTTTTTGGCCCCCAAGGGGTTTGAGTTCCGCACGCAGGGTGTGTCCTTGAGTCCCTATTTGTGTAACCGGGAAGGACTGGGCAGCAAAAGCTGCTCTGTGTTTCTGGTCCCATTGTGAGATCAGAAAATACCAGGAGCCGACATATTATGTGGAAAAGAGAACGGAAAACAGCGGTTAAAGAGAGCTTTTTTCGCTTTCTTTGACGCCGCTACAAATGTCTGCGATAGGGCGTAGATCAGGCGAGAAAAGAAGTTTTTTTGTGAACACAGCAAATAAGCAAAGGCAGATAAGACGCGGATAGTTGCCATCACGTCTAAGCCTTAGCGACGTATTGCTGAAGATGAGGTGCAGACTGCAGGTGGACGCCAAGCGATCTGTGTCTAAGACAAATACAGCATGCTTCAGATTACACTATTCGGATTTATTTCTGGATTTCAGTGCCGTTTAGAGAGTTGTGTTACCCATGATGGTTGGTATTTGAGTGGTTCGATACTACATTAGATTGTAGTTTTCGATTCTAGGAAGATAGGGTTGATACTTTCAATTTTACGTCCGCTATTGTTTAAGGTAGTCCTTCCGGTGTATAGACACTTCCGGTGGGAAATGCACTACTTCCGGTATTGGTGTGGATGGAAGAGTGTGGGGACGCCATTAACCCTACACCTCCCTCCTTTATCTCGAACATTATGCCACGGTGCCGAAGCCATCTGCCACGCTCCCTCCTCCGCCGGGATGAAGCCATTTTGTCGGCAGCCGGTCCCCCATCACCTAAAAGGCACAGCGGGTGGCCCACCCTTCTGTGTACCACATCCTGCAACGCCCACAAAGTAGAGTGTCCTCTAGGTGGGGCAGTCCAGTCCACTCTTAACGGAGACCAGGTCGTCTTACGAAAACTAGATCATCTCTTAGCCGAGGTAATCTCGTCCGGGTTGGGGAAGGTGGTGGAATAGGTGACGAGATGTGGTGGTGTGGGGAATGGACGAGCAGGGGAATGACACTCTGGTAGGCGGCAAGAGACTGATGATGGATACTGTGAAATTCATGTTCCACCGACTTTCCGTCGAGCTTCCCCAGCCTCTTTAATATTTGAGGGCCCTTCGTGTGACTTGCGGAAGGAAGTCTTAATTTCTGCAATGAAATATTGATGCCTCGTAGTGGGACTAGTTGTGATTTCTTTTGGTTGAGAGTGGAAATTATGGCTCTGAAAATAACATGGAAAAAGAGCCCAAGCAATCTCCTGAGGTGTCATGTCTTTTATCTCTGAGACAGACTTGGATATTTCGTTGAGGCAGTTGACATGTTTCACAATGCGATATTTGAAAGGACCTGGGAAATTAATGGCCATAACAACCCCCAAAAAAGAGTTCATATTTTACCTACTTTGAAGTAGCGCATTTAATCTTTGTCAATTTAATCATCAACAACAACGTTTCTATTGCTACCAGGGAAGTACAGAAGAGGCTTAATTTGAAACGAAAACTCACTGAACAAAGCAAACAAAGCGATGTTGATAGATGGTTTGTAAATCGTTGTTTACGGGTATCATAGGTGTCAATATCATGACTGATGTTGTTAGAAATGTATCATCTACTTATATGCTGAACAAATTATAGTCGCAGTAGATCGCTTAGATGTAATTCTTCCTGCAGAAAATATCGATGGGGTGTGCACATTTGAAGCCGTATCAGCAGCCACATCCCTCCTGTGATATGAGGTAAGGCTGACAGGCCGGCGCCATGTACTGTGTGAGGTACTGGTATGCAGCCCCATGAGGTGGGATGACAGACTGTGCCACACGGGAGCCTCGTATACTGTTCCCTGAAACGAGACAGTCTGGAGGGCTGTGGTACAACGGCCTTGTCTGTTGTGAAATTGTATCGCAGCCAAATTTCTGGGTACACCTTTCGGCACCTTCCTGACACCAACCCTGCTTTTTATCGAGGATGAAGCACATTCACACAGCAAGCCTTCCCATCGTCAATAAACTATGAACAGCCTTACGTTAGAAAAATGCCATATTCTAGTGGGTCCCTTCTAAAGAGATTCCAGCAGCGGCTCGCAACGATCAACGTTAAAACATGCAGTGGGGAAAAGGGGTGCATTCCTTTAGCCGGTCCGGCAAAGGGGCCTATGTATATGTATAACCCATGGGGTGGTGGGCAAGCGCACGTGACTAATGCGCCTTCTTCCGGCATTGCTAATACATGTTTAGACAAAACGGCCATTTGGTGTCCGTCACTCCAACGGTACACATAGAGAAGTCCCTGAATAGGGTGGGAGTATATATATACACACATACTAAGTTGGGCGGGCAGCAGGTTGACACATCTTGGGGTTTAGAGAAAGGGGCAGAATAAGTAAGGCGGGTGTGTGTACATGTACACGTTGTGTAAGGGCAGCTAGCCAATGGGGCTCAGAGTAAGTCAGGTATAACTGCGATGTTGTGAGCGCCTCCTTCGTACCACGATGAGCTCCTCCCACCATCCCACCCAGACCCCCTCCCACCACGGTGTTCTTTACGAAGCTGTCACACACAATGCCTTGTATGCAAGACCTCCGGGCCTAACGACGTCTATAGGGAAATACAAACAGTATAAACGACGCGGGTTCCCCCTAGCGTCAGTAAGTAGTTATAGATATAAACCTCCCGGCACATGCCCCATGTTGTCATTCGTATTCCATGAATATCAGGTACAGATGCCCTCAGGAGGAAAAGGAAAGGAAAGTGTAGTTCCTGTAGCTTCATTTGTTGTTCTTTAAAAGGATATTTCTTTGTACAGCGAGGTTCTTAACATTCCGAATGGCGATATTCATGCTAATATCTTGGAAAAGGGTTGACCCGCCAGCTATTTATCCTGTTTGAAAGAGACATTCACAAATAGGGTTGTTAAATTACAAATATATTATAGGTGATTCCAAATTTCACATCGATGTGATAGAGTGTAGGGAAACGTTAGAAATTGGAAATATGATCCTGATTATAGCATAATGAAGTTTCTTTGGTTACTTCAAATAGCCATGATCCTCGTGCTAACACTCGAGCCTTGGCGGGGTCGTGTTGAATTTAATAGTTTATCATCGGGGCATTAATCTATTGATTATTTAAGAGGTCTCCTTCCCTATCTCTATCACTATACCCCGTGCCCGGGGACCCTACCACCCTTCGCGAGGCGACAGACCTTTGTGGCTGGCTGTGTGTGTACATCATCTGCGAGTTTCGGAGGGGCAACTCTCACAGATACACACGGGGCAGTTTCCATTTGAGCATCTCACCCCAGGCTTGTCTGGGCGAGTGGGAGCAGCTCAATGCTGAGCTGAGCTAATGTCTTATTCCAGGTGTGATCCACAGCCCCAAGAGGACCAGGGCCAGGAGGAGCCAGGAGGAGCCAGTCGTCGGACCGAGGAGGTCACTCCGGGTCCTTTGCCACTGCACCACCTGGAGCGAGGACAGGAACGTCGACAGGATTATCGGAGGGATTAACTAATGGATATGCGGCGATCTTCGTGAGACGTACATGACAGTGTAGATTTATCAGAGCCCTACTTTATGCTAATGGCTGAAGCTTCCCCGAGTGTTACCACACTATGAACCAGTCCCCCTTCCACCGGCTGGTTATCTGCACGTCTAGACACAACCACAGGATTAAAGACGTAGATCAGTGTAGGATTCTCCCGGGCTCTTTTTTATCCTATGGACTGAAGCTTCGCCCAGTATTGCTACATTGCGAACGCTCCTCCGCCCACTGATAATCTACACGTCTAGAAACAACCACAGGATTACAGACGGGGCCTGTCTTCCCGTGGACGTGTTTTCTTCCTCTTCCAATCACGCTAAGTGGGAGACTGCGTTGTGATCACATGGACACGTGCAGGTCCTCACGCTGTGCTTTTCGTACCGGCCGTAGCGCCACCTTGTGGAAGGATTAGCCTGGAGCAGCTCATAGTCGGTGCGAGAGGGTTGGGAAACTCCTCTTGGTGGATTAAGCTTCTCCAGGAAGACAGCTGAGAATCCGTCGTCTGTTCCATTCTTTACGTCATCGATACATCAGGATACGTCAGCGCCTGCGTCATAAATTATCCGCTCTGTTTGCCACTAGTTGGCACCTCTTCCTTTGCATTCTGGGAAGTAATATAGTCTCAGTCCCGAGCAGATTCCCACATGCAAATGAGGTAACTTGGATGGCATTTCCATGGGGTGCTCATATACCGATACATCGGTGTAATTAATTAGAAGTGACATCTATTTTACTACGACTGATGATTTATTGTGTTTGGAAATTGCTGTAAACTGACTGTAATAATGAGTCGCAGTAAGGAGAGCATGTACGTGGTGTGGTCTGAGGGTAAGCCGGTGTCCGTGCTCAAGGCCACACGTAGTTCCATGCTGGCCGCCCGAGGCGTCACCATCGCCAAGGCCAACCCAGCCAGCATCGGGCCCAAGCCCGCCACCTACAACTACGCCCCGCCCAAGGCCCGGACGACCTCACAGAGCGGCGCCACTAGCGCCAAACCGGGACCGCCCGCGGCCGCCGGCCCCGCGCCTCCTGCTGGGCCGGGCGCGAACCAAAACCTTCAAAATAATAACAGTGCCAAAGGGTTGGATTGCCATCAAGTGCCGCAAATACACAAACAGCAGCAGGATTTACTGCCCGAGGACCGACAAAGGTTTGTGAACTTGGCTTTACTGCATGTTCAAGCTGTATAAATATGTTTTCTAATACCGGAGAAAGTCTTAACAACATTATTCATAATATAAGACGTTATCGTTTATTACAAGGACTTAGTCAGTTTATTCGATGTGTTTTCTGTTTTCTGTTAATCATGTTTGTATCCCGTACTGCAAGATCAAATGAGTTGTATTTGCTGCATTTATCCCGGCATTGGGGGCATTTGTTCCCAGATTAATGAGGTTTGATTTTACACCCCTTTACCCATGGTTATCCTCATTGATCCTTGTGAGAAATCCTTAAGGAGAATCCTAAAGAAGCATGAGAGGGTCCCCGCGTTCCCATCATAAATCACAGAACATTATTTTTACCGATGTGGGGTATTGACTGTTTAGTGCAATCAGGCCGACCCGTAATGTCCTCTAATCCCGTCCGTGTGACCGGGCCGCACCCCGTCACTTCCCCGTCACTGCCCGTCAGTACCCTGTCAACGCCACACCTCACCCTGCTGGGTCGCCATGGGCCTCTTATGGGGCGCAGTCTGTCAAAGTAGGACAATTATATATTCAGTTTATTATAGGTAATTTACAATATAAGGATCCTTGTTTGAAAGGCAGTTGAAACTTAATTTTGCCTTGCGAAATAATTCAAGACATTAGTGAGATATCCACCACTACCGGGAACTATTGTCTTTCAGTGTAGTTTTATTCCAACGCTTATCTAAGTGAAATGCATCCTCAAATATTTAGATGCAGTATATTCACCTACAAGTTGTGACTTATGGTTTGGCAATTTTCAAGATATTTCAGTTCACAGAGGAAGTTGAGATACTTTAAGTAACAGTATATACTTGATCATCATAGAATGATAGTCTTATGTCTCAGGATAGATTCCTCATCCCTGAATTAAGACTATAGAAAAATATATAAGCAGTAAACTGTCCTAATATATTTGAATTGTATCAATGAAACATTTGATCTAATAAATAGACCTACATGTGTAAAAGAGGCCTCTATCACTGCGGTAAAGAAATGAGACAAGAGGTACGATGACAATATGTTTGGAGTACATGATCATCAAAGATATATTTTCCTTAAAATTATTGAGTTTCGGAGTCGCTCTCATGACCCATTTTGGCCGGCATAGCTGTGGCCTCGGAGACCCAGTGAATCGTGGTGAGGGCATTACACACCAGACTAGGCGGATTAGCCGGCGTTAAGCCAGCGTGCGATGGGCAGGACGGCCAGTGACAGGGCGTGGGTGAAAGAAACTGACTGTTCTCCAGCAGAAAAGCCTTACTCGTCCATCTCACCCACCTATATACATACCACCCTTCACTATAGTTATCATGTGTCCATCTCTATTTACCTATATGCTACTTCACTTTCGGTATTGTGTGACAATCCCATTCCACCTATATTCCGTCTTTCACTATAGCTATCGCCTATCTATGTCACCCCACCTATATAGCCTCTTTAACCACTGTTCTTGTGTGTAATTGACTAAGCTATGATCACTTCATCCTCACCGATGATATTGTGTATAACTCACCAGGGTTAAAGAGCTGCTCGTCATGTGCCACATCCGCGTTCCAAATGACACTGGAATTCGTTTTACTGAAGTTACAGAACCTGATAGAGAAATAAATTATATAACCCTTTTAAAGATTGTATTAATTCTCTTAGGTTTTATGAAATTATTTCTATTCGTTTATGCCCTCTTACCTCACAAATATATGATTAGCCTGTAGGAATTATCAAATTTCCTTTCTAGTGTAACAAATACTTTGCTATGCAACATGTGTTAGACGCTGTTGAAAGACATGTACGCATTATTCATGTAATATTCCTGACGTAGTTGGTCCTGATGATAGAGCCATGCAGAATACTATATACAGACATTTTTCAGCAAGTGCAAGCCGACACATTACTGCCTTCAGAGACTGAATTATTACGGTCATATCGGTGACGGTGGCGCCGAGAGAGATGGGTAGCCCCATCTTCCTGCCTGTATTTACTAGGGGAATAAGGTTATTAAATTCTCGGAGGGAATTCCCAGGAGGAAGTGAGAAGTTTCCCCCGTGTTGATCCACCATGGAGGACGACCTAATCCTCGTGCCCACACGGCGACGCGTCAGCTGTAAACACCTCGTCTCTCCATCTTCAGCAAATAGTTTTAATCGTTTCTTTTGCCAGGTACTTAAAATTCATGAAATAACCGTCTGATGAATTATATTGCGACCGGTGGGGGTGCGAAGGAAGGAGACGAAGGCCCCAAGAAAAATTTGATTGGAATTTATTTAAGAAATTTCATTCAAATTTGTCTGGCAACAAATTATATCAGGGTGTTAATCATGAGGCGGATGGGATTAAGCGAAAAGCGGGAATAATCACATCCTGTGCAAGGCACAATCACCCCGGGAGGTGTGGAATCATGGCAGGCGTCCCGAACGACGCATGCAGCTATGATAACGAAATGCCAAACAACTACAAATTACCCGTCACCTTAAATATTCACCAGCATTACGTATCTCGTTCAAAGAGAACTCGAGAAGTCATATCACAAAGAGTCTTTGTGAAATGACTTTTCGAGTTCCGCCTGCGGTAGAATTAGCCATGCTTGTGATAAGGCAAGGCGCCATTCTCTCCGTGTTGCAAGAAATGTTTACCTTAAACTTCTTAAACTATCTACAATTACTCCACAGGTCACCTCACCCTGGTCCTGCGTAATTACCAAACTTGTCCTGTACTACTTACACTGTGACCAATTACTCAACAGGACACTCCACCCTGTCCATGGAGACATAGTAAAGTTTTGTCCTATACTACTTACATTATGTCCAAATACTTTACCGGACACCTCACCCTGCTTATGGCATAATGGTCAAGTTTGTGGTGTGTCGTTTTTATATGCTGTTTATACTTTACGTACTGCGGTTCCCTGTATCATATATAGTCTATACGGCACCCTGCGCCGTAAACTGTAATGTGGACCACCTTAGGACATAGGTGGAGCATGGACATTGATTCTACATCGTTTTATGATTAGTTATCGAATTTGGGTAAATATGGAATATAGAACAACATTCAATAGCCATACAAGACTCGATCAGGTTGACTTTATGAAGTGAATCACAGCCTCATTCCGTAAATGCCGAGAATTTCTTCTTCTATTTTGTATAGCTATGATAAGGTACCTGGTACTATATTGGTCCTATTTTGTGGCCTACTTTGTGGCCTACATTTGTCCTTGAGATGGCTGAATTAACATGGGCAATTCTCCGTCCACGCTGGACTATGCTGGAAAAGTATATCCGGTGGCCATAGGTTGAGCCATGGAACGCCATACACCACCGTAGGACCAGGAGCCTGTTTAATAATCTGGGCGTGTACATGTAGACCCTTCTCTTTACGCCATAGAGACCCAGAGACGGTGTTGGTCAACTTTATTCAACACTTATGGACGGCCTTATGGACGGCCTTATGGACGGCTAAGACTGTCTTAGCGAACAAACTTAAATATTAGTAAACGATAACCTGTGTACAAGGTTCAGCAAAGTGTATTCATGTACAACCCTAGATTGTTAAACAGGCCCCAGGAACTGAGGCGCAGACTCAGATTGACAGAAGCCTCGGCCAGATTCCAAAATCGGACTGGAGATTTCCCTAAGAGTGATTCTAGGAACAAGTTCGGGTGATGAATCGGGCGCTTTGTTCCCAGAGAAGGGGCGACAAATACGGCCACTTGGAGAGCATGGGGGATCCACGTATTTACACCACTGAACGAGCTGCGCTGGCGGTCAACAAAACATGCCAGTGTAATGAAATAAAAGAAAAAAAAAAAAAATAGGCAGCAGACCGAACTTCTTGAAACTTAATCACACTCAGCATGATTAGGAAATAATTAGATTTTGAGAAGGAGGCGATTTAAAAGCAGATTTATCTATGTAACGGGACCGCAGGATGGCAAGCCGACCCACCCCGTCTTGAAAAGCCTTAATGAGAAAAGGCTTGGGTGGGTGGACACGATGGTGGTCGTTGTGTTTATAGCGCTGGTCGAGTCTGTGTAATTAGAGGTCTTTTGTCATGCCGGGCCCGGGGATGGACCTCATAACGGACTGACAACGGTGGGCGGCTCGATTATAGAACAATCTCTGTCGTTAAAACGGCGAGGTAGGGAAAGCCCCCGCTCCCACCCATACCCTAACATCCCACGATGAGGCCGGTCCATAGGGTGCCTGTCATAAGCCGCACGCGGCCTTCATATATAATACAATTAATCAGCAATATATGACGCTGTAAATGATGCAGGACGGTACGGAGTGGCTGGCTACGCCCAGGAATTATACTCCCTATTAAAAGATACAGGCGGCCCGTGAAGGAGTACGGGCAGGGGTCCTAATTAGATTTACATAGTACCTGCGGTCTGGGGACATGGCTCTAATGGCGCTCGTTTGGACTCCGATACACGAGAACGGGAGTTGCTCGTGTGCAGAGAACCCGCCCGGAGAGATATTTTAATTTGATCTGCTCGCAGTTTGAGCGAGATTGGGGCACTGGCAATGTGAGCTGCTCAGTGTATAAACCCTGTGTCTAATTACCCCTCGTGGTATCACGTGAATGTGGTTGCACACCATGTGAAATGCTTAGTGAAAAGTTGTTCGTTTTGAGATTCAACCATCGTGCAACTTATATGCGATGTAAACTCGTTAAAGTAAGAGCTGAGTGTGTGGGCTTCCTGGGGCGGCTTATTATAAGGCCTACCGTTGTAACTGCATCTGGCAAGTAGTTCTGGTGTAGACTACATAGTGTAAGGTACTCAGGGTTAGCCTTTGGGATATCTATGTAGGAAATGAGCATTATCTGTGACATCTGTTCAAGCTATATATAGCTCTGTCCTTGTGTCAATGGAAGAGCTGCTGCTATTGTTGGCCAACCATTATATGTATTAGGTGTGCAAGAGTCTGTATAATGTCTGATCTGCTAGTAGTAACATGCGAGAGCAGTATTTATAGGGGACATAGCCATTGTTAGTTCATAAAACAGTCACTAGGTGGCCAGCAGTATGACAGGCCCCTTTGGGGGGACAGATCTATATTCTAGCTCCATACGTAGCTCATTGTTCTTACGAAATTCAACTGCCTTTCAATGTTTTGCCATGGTTCCCTTGACTCTCTACACCTATCCTAGAACAGGATGACATAATGATTAAACCCAGAACATGAGGTTTTTCACATGGAACACTTTACATACATATGTCAGCAAGGCTAGAGTTGTGACATTTCCCCATTATCACTCACTTCTTTCACACCTCCTTTAGTGAAGAACACCTACTTTTTCACCTCCTTTAGTGAAGAACACCTACTCGGGGGGCGTCATGGCAGCCCCCATGGATCATAGGCTATATGCCGTATATTACTATATACCTATAGGCGAATGTCTCGCTTTTACTGACCAGTAGTACAAATTCCGTTCGTCATTGAGTGACGAAAGAATATCCATACGTTCCTCTGTACCACGTGACTACTCATTCTACTATTTAGTGAGTAGTAGAATGGCATTTTTATTGATTTCTAGGTATATAATGATAAAGAGACACAGTGAGTGTGACTGAATTCCATCTGTTTCTCGATTCTTTGGTCAGAAATACTCAGCTTGTTCTTCCAACTCGGTAAGTATTTCTGACCAAAATATCTCTGAACAGTTTCCATTCAGTCACACTGACTATGTCTCTATATAGTATGACCAGGTCTTATGCTAAGGGCTACTATGTTATTAACTGGCGATTGACCATGTACATGTGTGATCTTTTTGTTGTCCAGCTTGGTGGGAACTGATCATCATTCCAATGACTAATTTGTGGGCCTTAACCATATGCTCTCAGTAGCTGCTGTCTCCGTATGGAGGTGAATCTATTCATGGCATTCAGTGCCCATCATGTATGAGCTAAATCCTTGTGCTACATACTGTATATATCATGAACGACTTCGTGTATACAAACTACATGCTGTGTCACCGACACCTTTGGGTACGTCCTTCGAGTAGCTGCACCACTCTCCAGCACAAACCAGGCGATGATGCACTGGTCCAGCTGTCAGTTTCTGCAGAGATAGCTTTCATTGTCGCCGCCATGTTTTCTGCCCAGTTGCACACTAGGCTTTGTTGAACTGGTGATGTGCGGGTACAAATGGTCGTATAAATTCATGTATACAGCCCGTTGGGCGCTAGCGAATCTAGCGAAGCATTTTTTTCAGAGGAGGTTGTCAATACCACGATAATGCTTTTTGTGGATACTGGATAGGGCATAAAAACAGATAATGCCACGTAGTGTGAAAAAGAGGCCTTTTCGTATGTTAGCTAATAGAGCAATCAATTTAGTCACGTCCGACAGGCTAATTGTCTTTCTGTAGTTGATGATAGTCGATTACATTATCGGGGAGGGAAACCATTGCTACGGTAGAGCCATAATGGATTCTATAATAGCTGGGCGAGAGGTCATTGTCATTAGTAATTTCATATTAAACCGTATTTTCTGTAACATTGACGACAGTTGCGCACAGAGTACGTGTACGATAAAATTTGCATCAACAACGAGAAAAATAAAAGGCATTTGCCAGAACAACTGATCCAAATCTGTATGATCGGTTAAGTTCCGTTTGTAGGTTCATCCAAACTTCCTGAAGTCTTATATTGATATCAGTAGTCTGCAGTGGCACCCTTTGACTGTAATAGCCTTCAGATAGCCACATTATTCAATTTGGACACATTAATCATCGATGATTACTCATAATTACAATTGTCATTGACCTTAGCGGCTGTCGGGCATAGTGTCTTTTGGCATTGCCGCGTTGACAACAGTGACGTTTGCCATAGCTACTCTTGACCAAAATAGTTTTAAATCTATTAATCTACATTATTCTATTTTCATTTCATTACATATTATCTTATATTATTAACATGATAATCATCAAATCGACTGGCCAACCAGCGGCCAGGATTTGAGAAAATAGGCAAGACATCAACATGAAGATTGATACGTTCCTAACTGGAACTACGGAGTAATTTGAATTATTCTGATAATGCGATGCTATTCTAATGTCCATTCAAGGGGTCAGATAAATCTAAAACCGCACTCAAATACTATCATCGAGGCGCATCCAAACTTGTGAAGTTTTGTCTATTTATACTATTCTTGATGTGGTTCTATATAATTATTTGTTATATTTGCGATTGACCTTAGCAGCAGTTGCCACATCGTCTGTTGACTACATTTACTGTTAATATTGCCCATATTTGACATGGATACACAATGGTTGTTAACCGTTCTCGAGAGTAGCAGCCGTTCACTATGGCCCATCCCTAGTGAACAGGTAGTCCAGTGGGGGTGTATATGGGGGATCGAACACGCACGTGCCTGGTACAGGTCAGATATCAGCTTCTAGCGGACAAGGCTGCACGTGCACCACACGTCAGCAGGGGCCACTCCCCGACACCGATCAATGACATCCATCCGGTGCACAAAATACCCGTCTTTATCTGCCCGGTGCCATGTCCGTATCGGGCCACGAGGGGGCAGCACCCACCTGAACACATCACTCACGGGACTCTTACTGATAAAGGGAGAAATCCAGCCTGGAAGCCAGACCGAGGCGGTAATGTTACACCCATGGATGAGCACCTCAGGTAGTTTGTGTCAACGTCGTTATGGGGGAAATGTGGCTGCTGGAGCGAGTGAAGTTGCACTGTGAGCAGCGTACACGGTGAACTGAAGTGAGGAAGTCACTTCCTGAGAGCTGTGCTCATTTTCTTTTACTGTACTTTGATCTCTGTATCTTCAGGAATACGAGCTCGCAGTAGATGTCAGTTGCTGATAGGTTTCAGGTCTGACGAACCTTTGCGGTAGAGATCCTCTACTCGGGTTGGCCTACAATGTTACTCTCATTAACTACGACTATTGCACGGGTGTAGCATGCAAAGATACCCTATTCTTCCAATTCAGAGAGACCTATCTCGATATTTACTGCATTATCTGGACCATACCTGAAGATAGGTCAAGCAGTTTAGCCCTAGGTGGTATCTCCAGGATAAATCCTTTAAAGAAATATATAGGGCGACATTCAATATGATAAATAATTTACGCTATGAGCTGCTTTCTCTATTTATCTCACCCCTGTACACACTAAAATAATGTACAACACACAGGGTATAGCCCATGGAGAACGGACTGCAATACTCGTAAGGGCATAGAGAACGAGTTCCCAATGTTAAGCCTATGGACATTTATTCCAGGGGTGAGATAATAACATAAATTATAACATGCTGGTTTACAACCGCGGACAGAGAGAGGATGTTGTTGTGAGGTTTTACGCTGATCGTAGAAAATGGACTGCTCCATGTGAATAAGGTTGAGCCGCTCATGTGGTATGTCGTGAGTCAGTACTGAGTACCTCTCACTGAGCTCAACAGTAGCGCTACGGAATGTGTACAAAATACATCACTGTGAGCTAGAACGGTGCCTCCTCTTAGTCTGCTGTCGTCAGGATGCAGTTCAGGTATGGGGGCACAGTGATGCATCATTTCAAAACCAATTACGTTTGCACTTCTTCGGCCCTTTTTGTAGGCACTAAAGTCAATGAGGCTGCCTTGTTTATTCCAATCTTTGTAGATGAGAATGCACGAGTGATATATCATCATAGAGTCAGCCTTGTATATGAATAGGGGTTAACAGAAGATAGACATATTTTATATCCGTGGCTGAACAACAATGGAGAACAAATATACATCAAAGTGCCATCATAACTAATTGAATTATGCAACAATAGCTATAACACAGACATATATATCAATAACACCTAACTCATTGCTCATTATCCCATTTATTGTCCATCAGCTCTAGCAGGGTGGTTTGAAAACATCTTGGATCAGTTCGTCCTCGCACGGAATATATGGACATAGATAAAGCAGTAAAAGCCTTGCTTTCTATCTCAGACCTATCTGATGCTCTGAAATGCCATCGGATATAGAAACTGGCCACGAACCCTGCGCACTCCAGACTCTGCGAGGTGCTGAAGGAGACAATGACGACGCCCACGTAAGACAGCCGTCAGAACGACTGCTCACTCGGCCCCGCCCCTGCTTGTAATTGGTTCCGGATCTATCGCTCAATAAAGGCTTTTACGTCGGGTCTCAGCGGCCGCTTAACGACGTTAGTGACTTAAGCGTCAGAGCAGAGCACCACTACGTCGCCGCCGTTGCCCCATCGGGTCTAGTGCTGGGCGTAACGACTGGATGGGACCTAACATAGGCAGCAGACGTAACTAAGCAGCATTATCATATCTTTGAATATTTCGTCGTGTTTTCTGTTACATAAGGACACATCTACCTTTAACAGGGCGAGTCCCAACCACACCCACCCACCTTCCCACCCAGCTATAACTACCTCGATAGGAAAACACTCCCCGCTCCTCAAAGAATTCCCTTAGGCGTAACCTCCAGCGTCGACCTTGACCCCTGACCTTGACCCCAGCGTCTCGTTCGGTGGTACCCAGGAGGATGAGCAAACCAATAAAGGCATGTAGCGATGTCCACCGGTAACCAGCTCGGCCGGTAATTGCTGAACAGATGAGGATGCACTCGGAAATGACGCGAGGCAGCCAGACAGGGGAAAGAAAGACCAGCGCAGTAGAAGCTGCTCTTCTCTAGCTTCTTCCACAGCGTATTTCTTGAGTCCTGTGCGCTCTGGTGTTCCATTCTGAATCATAATAATAGTAAAGTAATCCCGAGATAGAATATGTGAAAATAAAGTAACATACCGCTTTGGGCATGGCAGCTATCACAACAACTAAGCATATGACTGACCTTGTTGAGGGTGATTCAGTCATGAGGCAAAATTATTCATAATCTTTTAATGGACCTCGAACATGACTGGTTCTCCAGGTCATATGACCCCTTCATTGACCTTTTTTCCACTGCCTGCAAATCCTTTAAGAATTAAATCCAATAGAGTTCCATGGGAAACTGAAATCTGATAGGGGAAACTTTAAATAATTGATGTGATCCTACCATCGCGTTTTTGAAAATTAACATTATTGAATTTCCGGAAAGTTTTTGATATAATCGTTTGCGTCTGATTTTGAATTCAAACGGTGCTCCTTGTCAATATATCCGTGAGGTAGCTCTTAAGACATATTAGATTGCTCAAACCAACGAGACTAGACTTTATACTAGTCGTGTTGCCTAAACATATGTGTAAGGTCGGTGTCCTCATGGTAATTGTGCACTATAGCTGGATGTACATGTATTTCGAATCAAACTTCTTATATATCTATTTTTACTCCCCGGTATCATGTTGAGCCAGGAGCAGCTCCGGAATAACTCGGAACATCCCAACGATGTGTTTCCCATTACTTCTGAGTGTGGTCACGATGCGGACTAAACTGCCGAGCACCGGCCTGCTTGGCAGTGGCATCCCAGTTGATATACATTCTGGGGGAGCCTGGATAAATGATGTACTTGTGACCGGCCATGTGTGAATGGGCTTGAGGGTGGGGTAGGGTCGGATGGTTGAGGGCACTCTGCCCTTTGCCTCGTTTACTAGCCGCAATAGCCTGGTTTGACAAGCAAGGAAGCCCGCATCTGAAGTTATACAGGTTCAGTTCTGCCCCATTGAATCATCGTCATGATTTGCTTTACAGCTTAAAAGTAATGTGATCAATTACTGCTAGTGCGTAAACTCCAATTTCCAGCTGAAATTGTATTACCAGAATATATCGGCGACTATTTCTGACAAATGTATCTGCACTACCCATGACGACCTAGCGATAAGAATACAGCGCAAAAAGGAAATGTCTGGCCTAAACATTGCAAACAGATATTAACCATGCCGCCTGCACTCATAAATGTATTATAGATAAAGCCGTCAAGTAATTATTGGCCATACAAGATAGCAGCCACCCCACCTGATACCGCATACCACCCCAAGCCAAGTCTACCACCTGGCTTTACTTTGTTATTTTTACTATATACCTATGCCGTATATACTATAAATACGAACCGTTTTGGCATAAGACGTAAAAATACTGTACGGACCACTGGTCCGTACACTGAAATACGGACCAACTAGCCATACACATTTATTAAAATTGTGGTTGTTAAGAAAAATGAAATTGATTTTTTTTTATAATTTCGGGTATATAGTAACTATATTACGTCCAACCATGCTTGTACAAGTCACATAACTCGATGCTAAACGCCTCGGTCCGTACAAACGGTAAATTAGCATCTCGTTCTGTGACTTGTACAGCATGGTCAGGACGTTCTATATAAATACTCGTAGCCGTTGTAATACCAAGACCCGTGCGCAATATTACCTTTAAGACTGGGGAGTGAGCGCCTCTGAGCGTGGCTCGAGCAGCTCTTGAGGGGAGCAGCTCGACAACATTTCAGCACAAAAATAACAGGGAACGTGTTGGACTCATAGACAGACAGTTCTGACCTTTCTGAAGTGTTTCCGTCGATCGCTGGTCTCTGATGCAAAGGTAACGGGGGTAAAGAGAGGGCCTATATTTATGTACCCCATTCCAGTAGTGGGCGTTGCTGTTTTCCTAACCAAGATACATGTTTGAACAGAATTGCGTTTATGTTGCTGGGCCTTGTTTAGAAAAAGAAAAGAGTAAATCACTTAATGGTTACGAATCAAGATTGGTTCTCAAGAGAATGATAGAGTCATTATAAAATGAGGTTTTGGGTCCAACACAATACTCCTTAAGGGTAATTAAGGGCATATCACAAGTTCTCTAATATTGAAGCATTTCAAAGGACAATTGCCTTCGCGATGCGTTTCAGTTTCTGTTTATCTATTAGAGCCTGATTGGGGTCTTTGGAAAAAGTATAATTCGGAGCCCATACTAGTGAACTCACAAAGACATCAGTGGCAGTGCCACAAATAGGGGTTCTCACCCCAAAATACTGGTCTATGAGTTTAATGGTCTAGGCCATCAGGAGAAACCCCAAACAACTATTTCTGTTCAGATCCAAATGTATTCCACTGCGTCAAATGAGGCCAATTTGGAATCAATTTGCCCGAAACCAGGGAACAAGCAGTTCAGATTATATTGATGTGCACCAAACCCAAATACCGGCAATGAATATTCAATGAGGTTACCGCCGACCTCAGACTTGACCTCATGTGGTCGTCCAAACGTCCCTCTGCCGGCCGCTGGCAATTGCCTCGTAACGGAGTCTGAGGGGGGCAGGTGGCGCCCCTCGCGGGCAGGTCGCAAGCCTCTCACAGCCCCCGGGAGCAAATTGGTTTCTTGTACCATGGCGGGGGCTTTTCTCAACGTGGCTAAATTAAAACATGGGGGAGCAGGAGGGAACACAGAGTCCGCCTTCCTGCAGTGTGACCCTCACTACATACCTTCTGCTGGTGTTGGTATGTATTTCACTTTCAAATTTTGTCCTCGGTGAAGGTGAACAAGAATTATGTTCCATGGTTATTCATGAACTAACAGAATATATGAACTCTAAACATGTGGCAGGAAGATGCTAGTCCCTTTTGTCCGAAAAAATCCCAAGAGGTTGGATTTGAACTTGCTGGAGCTTAAAGTATTTGTTATTGTTTGTGTAGCCATAGCTAGTGCCAAATAGAGGGGTGGACTTTGGACCTTTGCTAGCGAACTGCTATAGTGGTGCTTGCCAAAGCCGCCAGGTGGCCAGCCTCCAGCGCCATCTTTGAAGCTGTTCATTGGACTCGAGTTAGACACGCTCCACGCTGGACCCACAAGCTCCCTGCTCAAGCTCCATTCTAGGAGTACTTCGCTTAGCAGGGCAGGCATTACCTATCTACTCCCACGTTTAATGTGTGCCTGAGCCGGCCACAAATCGACCATAAGAGCTACTTACTGGTCGCTCTGAGTCGTTCCCTAATGAATGATGTCTGTCAGCAGCTCGTGTAGAAATTAGAGAACCGGGTTTACATCATCATTTTCTGTTGTGTGATACACTACCCGCTATATGGTAGGCATATTTTGTTAACTATTGAATGAGAACTGGCTAAGTCGCTTAACCCTTTGGCGCCGGGTGATGCCTTAAGGCATCGCCGTACATGGCCGGATGATGCCTTAAGGCATCGCCGTGTGTGGCCGGATGATGCCTTAAGGCATCATTTTCTAAGACTTACAAAATCATAGTTTAAGTGTAATAACTTTGTAAATAATTGATCAATAATGATGAAATTTTCACAGAATGTTGGTATGACATTACCATTACGATTCTGAAATACTCGTAAAATAATATCAAAGATCTCGTGTTTTATCACGTGATCAAACAGTGAAATTATCACAATTGGCCTGAAAAGACCCGTCCCCTGGCGGTACATACTAACACCCTATGATCCCCCATAATGCCTCTATATTGCAGAGATGGTTACTTCCAATTAAAACACATTTAGATATTGATATAGAAATATCCCCTTTCGTGACGATTAAAACAATGACGCCACAACAAATAATCATGGAACCGGAGGTGTTGGCGGGAAGTTTCAGCACATATTTACACTGTTTTCGGGTGTAGAGTCAAATAGGAGGGCGTCAATTGCTCGGCTCAGAGAGAAGGCTAGAGAGCTGAGTCTGGTGCGATGTGCTTTACCGGTATCTATTCGCCTCTTCTTGCGACCGGAGCACTTACTTTATCACCGGAGCACATTCGCTTCCCACGCCGACGCCTACATCGCCTTGTCCGTGCCCACGTGCCATCCCGCCAGCACTGTCGATGCACCTATTATCGCCCACCGATAGGCGACCCTGGGCCGGACAATAAATGCCCCCCGAACTAAACAAGCCGCGCGACCTCTCCATGCACCTCCCCCGCTAGGTGGCTATTTATCAATACAGGCGCCGCGCGAGACTTGCTGGGAGAGGCTATGTGGTATGGACACTAGGGGCGCACCATGATCAAGTTGCCGTGCCATGCATCAGGCGGGGGCGGCGGTGTGAGCGAGCAGGGGCAGCGGAGGTCGGATGGTGTGGCCGTCGACTCGCGCCGACATTGATTCGGCTGTCAGTATAATCTCAGCTGCATCGCCTTAAGCCGCGGAGTCACCTGCTTCTCCCCCAAACCCCTTCAGACCTGATGAGGACAATTGTGAAGGAAGAGCCCCACCCTCAGCCCTATAGGGAGAGTTGTGAGGGAGGAGCCCCACCCTCACCCTATGGGAACAGCTCTGAGGGAGGAGCCCCACCCTTACCCCTTTGAGGACAGTTGTGAGGGAGGAGCCCTACCTTACCCCTATGAGGACAGCTGTGAGGGAAGAGCCCCACCCTAGCCCTATGAGGACAGTTGTGGAGGAAGAGTCCCACCCTAGCCCTATGAGGACACTTACGGACGAGCGCGAGCCCCTCAGCCTTATGAGGACACGTGTAAGGGAGGAGCCCCTTAGCCCTGGCCATACAACCCACCCTCGCCTCCCTGCTCTGGCTCTTTGTCCGTCTGTCTGAGATGTGAGTAACGAGGTGAAAGCTGAGATGAGCTTCTTTTCATCGCCAAGGTTACGGGTCGGAGCGGCTCAGTGATAGCGGTAATGCTGGCGGCACAAACTAACCATTACAGCGATGGGCAAAAAAGTAAGAGAGTGGGAGTTCCCCTGGCTCGGTGTACGCAGAGAGAGGTAGCAGACTGAACAATAAGCCTACCGTTTCCCGTAAACCAGCATGACAACCTACTGGAGGCGCACGAGAGCGGGGAGAATGGTCAAAGAGACAACCCTCTGCAGATGGAGGTGCTCTCGCTTCTTGCTGGAGACATTCCATCAGTGCCTGATCCTGAGGACTTAGCGCCGGGATCAGAACGCGCTTTCACCCGGATCCACGCCCTGGAGGACGACCTTGGCAATCAGAGGTCACCTGAGAATCCGGCTTAGGCCTTCTTCGGCAGAGGATGAAGGAGTGCGGGTGTGGGAGGGTTGGGGTAGGTATAAGCCGCCCCATGTGCGTCGTTTTTCCACAGTAGAATTCTGGGGTTATCCAGCTGACAGCAGGAAATATTGCCTCATGTCTTAGAGGTCCCCGAGGTAGTATCCAAAACTCCAAAATGGAAAATCGATTAAGTAGTTATATGATAAATTGCTAAAACCAAAGATAGGTGGTATATTGATGAAGGTACATAATATTTACCTATCAGTTGTAGACTGGGAACTAGCAGTGAACAATGCTTAAGTAAATTACCAAAAGGTGCAGAAACAATGTGTTAGACGAGGCAGATTATTCTTCACCATCGGCTGTACGACCGCAAATAGAGAGAATGGGTTGGGGTGAGTTCGTTTTGCGCGTTCCCCCAGTCTAACCCTGAGAGGATGCTTCCAAAAGGTGGCTATTATATTAATGAAGATATTTAGACTTTGCATATCATCATAAGTTAGGACATGATGAGTGGACATTGGTTAAGTGGACTGTCAAGACGAAGACAGTCGGGATATTTATGAAGGTACATACTTATACCGTAACACAACAGAGAAGGCTCCAGGAGTGGACAATTATTGTCTTAATAGATTGGCACTAAGATGAAGATGAGGTGGTGTTGTAGAAGAATCAGCTTCATCGAGAACCTTGGATTTAGTCACGATAGAGGACAATATATTGAAGCCTTTGGCACTATTCCACTTGCATGTAATTCTCTAAACGCTCTGGTAATGAGTTAATAAATGTTTAACTATATTGCTCTCATAAGAATACAATTGCTGGTTGTAATAGTTACAACTATTTGCATTTCCAAGACATAAATTGTCTTTTTCAATAAGTTGACGTATGACGGATGTGCCTATAGCAAACCCAAGGGCACTAAACGTACTTCACGTTTGCCAATAACAGTTGAAATGGACGATAATTTTATTATCGTCCTTGCCAAGGGGATGGATTTACAGTATGCAAACATAGTCCCACCCTTAGAGTGATCGTAACGATCAGACCCCGATACAGTCGCCAAGACTATTTCAACCTGTATAGAGGTTCTGAATCCCCTCAAAATTGTTCAGGTGGTCAGAAATTGGTCTTATCTCCCCTTACCAGGCGAACAGACCTCATATCACGTCCGTACTAAAAAAAACAATGGCCTGACGTGTCACTGGATGGACGTCGGGTCTTGGCTATATTCCACGTTCATTGACTAGTTATTGCAGGTGTCGCGAGTTCTCACGAGGTCTCGTGAGATGTCGCTTCGTGGTATATAAGGTGTGCAGCTCTCTGATTAGTTTGACGTTAGTCAGGCGACCTGACACCGTAACCACCGAGGGCGCCCGAGGGCACTTGAGAGTGTGTAGTCAAGGTCATTCTATATGTCATTCAAACTGAAAACCCTTCCGTTATTCGTGATGTATTGGTTTGATCGCAGAGCCGTGTTCACTAATCAGTCACAGCCTTTTGCAAAATGGTGCTTCTTAACAATCAGAGGACTGGTGATGCCTCCGTCCTTCATGTTGCCCCTTCATCTTTAGTTTTGAAAAGGCAGACCGACAGAATAGTCACTGAAGGTTTATGCAGTCTATGACACTGTGCATCATTACATATTGAATCGGACGAACAATAGTTTTTAGATGTGATTAAAGGATATGGGTCTTGACAGATATTGACATGAGAGACTCCCTTTGTTTTATCTGCTTAAACAGTTGCTGGAAATTATGGAACTACGAGTACATGGCAGAAGCCTATGATCAGTTGTTCCTTCTGCGTCATTCATACAGACTCCAGTAAGGACAAAGTAGAAACTGTGGTTACAGCACATCACTGTCTCCGAGAAGTGAAACATGAGGCATATAAAAAGCAGAAGACACGCAGATGATGGAGAAAGAGACAAACCATTCGAGCTGTTCTGATGTCGATATAAATCAAAATGCCAATACAAATTAGACCAGTCCTTACTTTATGTCTCACTGTGACTATGACGCTGGCACGTCACAATGCTATCCCCATACTAAATCCAGTCATAGTTCATTTCTGATTAAAAAGTGATGCATGGTACAAGGAAGGAGATAATTCTCTATTACGACCTGTTTAATTATTCACTTTGCATATATAGTATCTGGCATTTTCAGTTAGGAGCGAGCAGTATGGAGCATTTGCTGGCAGATTCCAACTAGATAGAAGGGATTCTTCAAAAGGGTAGTTCTAGAACAAAGTAAGCGTGTCTTGCCCATATCGGAATAGTTCTCCATGCATCAGAGAAGTGTTTTAAGGAATATGCTATTTACATACAGTACGAGACAATGCCATTAGATAACTGATAAAATGATAGCATCCACTTATGAGCTGCTCTGGTGTTTAGAGATTCATGAAATTCGCTGATGTATGCGCATTTATTGCAATCTATGAGGGCTTTGGGAATCATGGCGCTTCTTATTACCATACGGTGGTAATATTCCAGAAATATGATGTGCCTTAAGACGACCAGAGCTCTGTCGATAGCGTGCCTTCAAGTGGTGTGGCTGCATACTATGGCCTTTCTGACTATTTCTGGATGAGGATCAGACGAGAGAAAACAGTCTGGTTGCTAGAGCGTTCGTCATGTGACCATTCCGTGGTTATCTGCTGGTGCCAGGCGTACACAGCCGTACTGTGGTGTGTATTGGGTGAGCGCCGGAAATCAGCGCACGCAGTGTGTGACACACCTTCAAACGTCAAGCGACCTCCATCTTGTCTGGGATGGTGCAGATAACAACCCATCTAAAGATCTATCTTTATCTTTTAGAAATAAATGTTTGATTATAGATTCCCATGGGTATGGCTTATATCGCCGGGTTTCGTTCGGTCGTGATGATATCTAGAAACAATTTCTGGGGTATTTGGTCAAATATTGATGAGAGGGGAAAGCACAGATATCAACTTGAAGCTTATCTTTGTGCGATGTGCATTGAATATCTACGAAATAAAAAACGGAAAGAAAACAGATGTAGATCTTACAGACGTAATGAATCTTATTAAAGTGTAATATGCTGTACAAGAGATTATGATTACTGTACCAGAGGTTGTAACATGAATCCTCATGTCCCTATCCATATATCTCTAGGAAGGAAATTAAGAAATAATTAATTTTAGAGATCATTAGTAGGGAAGGGAGTAGTATGATTCATCAAGTAATAATTAGGTTAATGACATGAAATGTCTTGACAAAGGTCTTTTATAGTGCCAAAGCCCTGTGGTAATTGATGCAAATCTTTTTCTGTCTCAATCACAGCGAAGAGGTTTGATCTGCAAAGTGGCCGATTACTCTAATTGGCCTGCCCTTCCCTGTCCAACGTCCCCATCCTGTTTCCCGCTCCTCGCTGTAGCTGCCGACGCCATCTGAGGCGTAGCTTGAGTTTTTCACGCACAACGAGAGAAAATGTCGGCTGCTCGCCCCCGTCCAATCCATTTAAGCATTATATTCACGGTCTTTTCATCAGTGCTGAAGATCAATTGTATAGCAGCAAAGCATATATCCATCTTGTGTACTTTGAAAGGACGCTGTATAATGTAGTACTTCGCATGGGATACGTTTGAAACTGAATATGTGCCTCCAGCATTAAACCAATGGCTTGAATTATAGAAGTGCAATATCCGGTTCTGAGCTCCCAACAATGGTAAAGATCCGTATGAAAAAATTGATGTAGCAGCAAACTATGTATCTTTATCCGTTTAAAATGCTATTTATCGAAACTATCCATGATTCTTAGAACGAAATACCCAGACATATATTGCAGTACATAATAGCAATGAATACGTCCTCTGATTGAGTTATCTGAAGCCCCACCAGCATCAAGTTCGGTGTATGATATTCAGATTCCTAGTCCCTCATTCAGCTACAAACTAATGAGTTCCTGCTAAGTTAATTTCACCTCATTCGATTATGTCTCAATTATGTAATTCCCAGAATTTATTCAGTAGGAAGGTGGATGGCACGTGATCGCGCGCGACGCAGCGGCAAACACGGTTAATTAATTTTCAGCCCATTGCAAACTTTGAGTTCAAATATTAGCACCAAATAGAAATGTGTCTCGCTTTTTGTTTCCCGATATGATTTTGATTGATCGTTCACGGGGCTGCCCCGGCTCATAGAATTGCGATTATCAAGTTAGGACTTTGTTGGTGCACCTGATTTGCACAATGTCGTCAACCAATTAGCGTGTGAATGCAATAAGAATAGGATAATTCTAGTAGCCGTCGCATGGTATTCACCAGTGTCGCCAATTGCATGTATCCTTCTTAGATAGCAATGGTATTAGCCAGTCTAAAATAGCCTACTGCGGCAGTTCGCACCAACAAGCAGGAGGAGTGATTGGATGGATAGCATTAATCATTAGGATTGACATTGCTCGCTGCTAGTGGCAGCGATTAAGAAAGCTCTGAATGGAAACCGGCCTAGCTCATAGATTGGCTGTATCAGGCAGGGTCAGGTCACACTCTTCCATTTTGAAGAAAAAAGATTGTCGAGACATTGCGGTTCAGATTACTTGCTGCAAATGTACATCTATCCATACGTTCTTATCTATTATAACAAAAGAGCCAGTGCTGAGCACAGCTAAGTTTGTTAATTAAGGGCCTATTCTTTCATAACACGAAGGAAATAATCCTAAACACGAAAGTTATTCGTCTAAGCCCTCAGTTGAGATTGGGTTACTTACAAGCACAATAAAAGCAGGAGACTGATAGCTTGAACCTGATGCTGCCAGCACATAACTCCGCAATCTACCAGTTTCCCCTATTTACCCGAGACATTAATCCATTGAGACAACCAGAAAATAGTTCTCAACATACCCCAGCCTCTCCTCAGACAGAGAATGCCACCACTGCCCACACGCGCACCTCGTTCCCCACCCAGCCCCAGCCCCTATTTGCCGGTCTGACGAGACACAAGGTGACCACGTGACGGGTGACCTCTGAACACGCTCACCAGTCCCTTCCGGGTCCAGATTGGATAACTGGAGTGGGCGGATGGGGATTATTGTGGGCGGGTAGGTGGGGGTGGCTGGACTTCTCCGAGTGGGATTATATATGTTTGACTGAGCTCAGGGATGGCAGCCTATTACCGTCAGATCTGAAATAGGACGCAAAGGTCACTCTTCACCACCCGTTCTAAGATTGGAGAGAACCGGATAGGGAAAATAGGTTTGGGCCCCATAAATGACCTTCGATTGGTGACCTTGCTCAACATGCTTTCTTATAGGCTCCACGAATGTATAAATAGTGTCAGATTTCTGAAGGTATCATTTAATGATATCATCTGGTTTGATGTAGGGTCTTAAATCATTGTCCGTGTAAAAATCCGAGTATGATTTGTGAGAAAAGGTTTTTTATGGTCTAGATAATTGCTGGTCGCACCCTAAGGTTAAAGTAAATAACATTCGTAAGTTAATAACTGATAGTGTTGAATCACCTTTTCAAGTCAATGTACACACCGTACTTGGGATTTAAAACCAGGAGGTAACGAATGTTTTTAGGATGACGGTAGGGCAGAACATCAGTGGCAGACCTTATCCTATGTGATATAGAATTTGACTGCACTTGTCGTCATTTTAAGTGACACAAACATCATCAGATTCAGACAAACTGAGAGACGTACTGCTATAGGAGATGAAACTGACCGAAATAGATGTCAATTTATAGTGACAGGGTGCAGTATGTTGGGGGTAATGATGGGTTGCCGTTACTCTGACAAGCACCTCCCGGACCCATTAACTATGCTCATTTTAGGGCCTGCTAGATGCTTAGAATGAAGGCCTAAACGTCTGGCAGTCTTACCGTCCAACTTTAGGTGTGTTTATTTTGAATATTTGAGTAAGCTCATTTATTTCCGAAATAAAGATATATACATCTATATCCATCTTATATAGTCTTCTTAACAATTTAGTTCAGATAACCCTCGCATTGGTGGTTATCATCAAAACCAGAGGACAAAGCTCTCAATATCGTATGGATCTCATTATGAACATGTCCCCTGTTAAGTCCTTCTGACAGTTCTGTATTTTCATTGTTTTATCTTCTTTCCATACACTGGCGGTTTGTTTCCACCACGAACTTTAGGTGTTTTTGTGTGAGTTATGTAGTTCACTTTTGCGTCCTTGAATTTGAATGAGGCAAACTTTACTTAGTACAGCTCTCCTGGGCAGAGACTGGGCTGGGGGTAGGAGAGTCAGGGGTGGTCGCGGACTGACGTCCGACGTGGAGAAACGACCACATCGTAGACAAACCTTTCCGGTTTGCATTTCCGCTGGTGCTGAGCATGATAGATGGTTTGTGGGAGGTCGCTGCTGACTACCATCAGGTAACCATGGCAGCACCGGTAATACACCTGCTTGCCGCCAGAGGGCGGAAGGATCAAAGACGTCGAAGCCGGCCCAGGGGGCGTTTCACGTCACCACCGCCAGGGACAGGCGTGCTTACCCCCCGGATGTTAGCTGCAGTGAAATTTACGACCAGGGTGATTTTTACGAGGTGGAGGAGTGAAGGAGCTCAGGGATCAGAAGCGGTCGGGCCAACAACTGAACCGTTTCTCTAAGACTTATATGAGAAACAGTATAACGAGACCACTGAAAGTGCAATCACTTACCCAACATTCTCTAAGGATGATAAAAAGGAAATGAATATGTTCTCCGTGAGTATGAGGACCACTGATCTTCTAGAGGTATGCACAAACACGTGCATGTGTGGGCGTGTAAGTAATAGAGGTATTTCATTTAGATTTTTGATGGTGTTTTAAAAACATCTGTCAATACGATGAAAACCTGATGAAATGGTTCATAACATCGTCTTGTTTGGCAAATCATATTACCTCATATAGCAATTTCAAGAAAGTTTGTATAACATCACCAGACTTACTAGCTTTAGGCCTAGGTTAGTCAAATGCCAGGACAGACCAGCGCATGGGCCCGTGATGAATTCATGGTATAATCATCCTTTTTAACCTGTTCCTATTCTGCATATTGACTGAGGATTTCACTTGAAGGTGGTCACATGTAACACTGCATGCCCTGTACTTATCTGTTTCTCAGCACTCAGCACTCAGTACCAAGAGGGGATACTCTCCGTGTAAACAGATCGAGTCTCATTCCGCCATTACGCTTGCATGCACTCTTGGGGTCATGATGACTGTATAGCGTTTTACAGCCAACTCAGACTATTCTTAACCCATCTCCCCGCCGTCCCATACACACAGTCAGCCAACCCACCGAGTTACCAACGGCAGAAACATGATGACACGCCGGGGAAGCATGTTGATGTGGTGTAAGCTTTTGGCGGTCGTATTAACTCACTAGAAGCTCATCTGTAAGGCCGAGCTGCTCGAATGATTTTACGGCAGGATGGGACCCGCTACATGCAGGGATCTCAGCACGAGGTGAAGGCTCAACCTAGTTTATCTGCGCGTTCACAGGTGGCGCGGTTTGTCGGTGCAGCAGGTGAGTTTGGTCCTCCTCGTGGTGAGGTGCTCGGTGAAGTGAGCTGCTCAGCCCCTCCATCATAAGCTTATCCTCCGTCGACCCCCGACCACGGCCGCGGGATTATTGCTCGCGGGTCTCTGGTGTCTTAAAGAAACGCAATATCCCAAAACTGATAGAAGAGATTTTAATCTGGAGGCGATTCGATATTGATAAGAAGAGTGGAGAACCGCGGCCTCTGGCCGGCAGCCAATGCAGTACAACGTGGGGCACTCAAGATGAATCTAGATTACAGATTAACTAGATGGCAGCGGCGCAGTCAGGCAAAAAGGGCCTGATAAACCACGCAGGGAATGTCTAGATGAGTTTGTATGTGTAAGGAGATGCCTCGGTGATTAGTGGTTGTGACTGTGATTAATCTTTGACGAGCTCTACTTTCCACATTTGCTCAACATGAGCAACGTGCTCTCCCACAATTAATAAAGGCTCATTGTGGCTTATGTCTAGACACATAACTAGGTGCCTTATCATCTGTGTCTCTAGTAGTGTTAATGGCTATACCAGTCAACATATAGCAGTTCCCTGAAATATATAACAGAAGTCATTACTAGATTAAGGAGAAGCCATTTATGAAATGTAAAGTTTTATAATCTAGACGATCTAGAAAAATGTACTTGTCATTGCAGAGTTATTCACAGATATGATTCAGGTGTCCATGAAACCTCATCTGAATAACCTTTGCAATTTCTCATGAGACCAAGAAAAGTAATACAAGGCCACCAGACAGCTCGGCATATAGAACTGTAAGTGTAATTGCATCCCCGACAAGAGTTGAGCCGCGGTGGATGTCAAGTGGGAAGCCATACAAGAAGCCACTTCTAGAATGCCAAGAATCTCAGTCACTAGTTTTACATGTTTAAATTCTCTACATTCAGGGGACCCACAACAAATTGAAGGGATGACGCAAGAGACTTAACATTATATATCACAGAGAAAGTCAATGAGATAACTTGCTTATGACGCTTGTAAACTTTACGCGTGGGTGAAGAATGCAAATTGTTTCACCCCTCTCATGAAAATATACATTTGACACCAATTGCCTCACAGCACTAAAAAAGTGTCTAGACTGTTTGACTTACTTCTTATAAAGTCGCCTGGATGAGATTCAACCCGAGTCGTCCTTCGCATTCATAATTCACAAGACTGCAAAACTCTCATATATACTTATAAATCACACGTCCTTTTTAGATAACAGACATGGATTTCTATCTGATATAAAGGAGATTTATTTCCCTCTCGAGATGCCTCTGCTGGGGTTGAAACTGGTTCCGACTCGTGTTCATTTTCCTCCACCTTCTATCTTAATTCTTATGCAATGTTCGTGCGGAGTCCAACAGAGGGCGTCCGTGTCGGACCCTAATAAACACCACCGCTTCATTCTCCGCACGAGCGTCCCGCTGTAATTGGGTTATCCCACAATGCAATGTGTCTCTGGAAAAGAATTTTAGAGACCACCTGCTGCGACGACCCTCTCCTACTGGTGGCAACGCAACCATTGCAATATGCACCAGAGAGGTAATATCTGCGCAGCATTCAGAAGGGGGTAGGGGTGGGATGATGGACGGACGTCGTGTCGATGAAGATGGAGTCGTTAAGGGAGGCTGCAGTTTGTGTTAAATGAAACATGACAGGTGCTGGCTGGTACAAAGAATTATCAACGTGCACGTGTAGGCGCACTTGGAGACCCTCACAAAGCATCTCTTTCCATCATCCTCGTGATCGATACATCCACGGGAACGGATGGGGAGCACTAGGAAAGATTGAACTTGGATAACTCTATATAAACAGCTTTACCTCTGCTGCACAGGCGTGTGTCAATAGAGCTGTCTCGCCGTTGGGTTTTCATCACTTATTCTTGATGTAGAAATAGTAAAGTATGCTCCCAGCCTTCAAGCACTGATTTTTTGTCATTTAGGGTAATACAGATTAGTTCATGATATTATAATGTACAATTAGAAAAATGGGTGAAAGCATGACTATTCGTCTTATATCTATGCAATCTAAAACTGACATTTGGGACTACACAGCAATGCAATACTTCGGTTTTGATTTATTTATCAGATGAAGTCTCGGTCGATTATCTAGCCACTGTGATTCCGCTTTCAGCATCCTTAATTTCGCGACGGTTTTTATTTGAATACACAGTGTGCTACAGCACAGTTTATATTAAAGTATGATTACTTAAACTCTCTTTCAAATATGTCTGTGTATGGATGATAAAAATGTTTTTATTCATTTCAGGTTGGAAAAGGAATACAATGCCTTGAAAACGAAGGAGCAGGAGGATCAAGTAGAACTCAGGGTAAGTGATTCGCACATCTTCTTCATGATTAGTTCACTTTTCAGTCCAGAATGGAGATCTCAAGTGAACTATGACTTCTTGACATTGACAGACCAGCAGGGATGAAATATCATCTGCAGATGGAGAGAGTTTATATCTCAGAAATTCGCTGTTTGTTCCAGTGTTAGGATTTAAGAAACATGTTGAGTCAGGACGTTTATCTCCTTACGTCACCAATATATAAGGAGCACTTCTAGGCCTACACGAACAATGTTTGGAGCCCCAGAGAACTAACTCAGATAGGTCCTCCATCAAGTTACCGATTTTGTGATTTTTTTCTCTTTGCAGGTGATATACACTATATATCAAATTTTATTGTATGAACAAGATAATGTTTCCAGTCCTGAACAAGGCCTACTCAAATAGACACTCCTTCATTACTCAGTTAATAAAACTAATACATGAACCACATTCAACCTCAGGAGGACTTTTAGTCAAATAGTCAAACACAGATGTGTACCATGTTTTGTGAGAGCACATCCATCACCACACTCTTACAAGGCCTGTGGCTGCTAGTGGGACAGCTGGCTGTTTGTAGGAGGTAGCAGGCTGCTGGAGCCAAGCTGCCACTAAATTAGTGTTTGCCTATAGGACTGCCTGTACACTTTCCAAGCACGTTCCACTCTCCTGCCACCCATCTCTGACCACCGCAAGGTTCTTAACGGCGACCAGCGAGTGTTGGCCGCTATATTCACCTCATGGATCAGTTCGCAGGGTGTCTTTATAATAGGCTCGGGAGATGCGTCTTTCAGCATTGGGGTGTGAGCTGACTCCTGTGTGCAGGTTGGTCGTGATGTGGTGTATGATTGCATGACACCTCACTTTGTCTCTTGCGGGCAGGTGGCGCCACTAGGTCAGGATAAGATTTGCCGGGAAGCCTGGCCTATGTGTTCACTCACATATCAGGCCAGGTAACGCCCACCATTTTTCTAGGACATTTCGGGATTGTCTTGACCAATACCTGTTATATATTGCACTTGTTCACTACTAGATGGCGCGGCGAGAAACATTCTAGAAAGTTATCTTTTATCTTCTATAAGGTTGCAACTACTTTATTTTGTATTGTTGTTTATTGTAAACAAGGGTAAATAGATTATTTGGGGAATCCCGTAAGGGAGAAAGGTTGTGCTGGCTCTCCCCTCTGCTGTGAATGACAGGGAAACCAGCGTAAGTTCAAGGTTACTTCAAATCGTGCGTTACATGTCCCATTGTTCATTTGGGCAGGGAACCAGTCTAAGGTACGATGTGCACTAAACACAGGGAATTGGGCTTATAGCGTGATGCATTCCGCGTGTATGGTAGGCAATAAGCAGTCAGAAATGGTGGCCACTCGTACGATACATACTGTCATTTATAAACAGTACCTTTTGTGCATTCTTTGTTTAGTGTAAGATTTCCACTGAAATATAAGAGCTGCTGTCATTTTGCCATTGTCCAATTATTATCAAATACTTACAATATTTTCACCACTTCATTTATTCTGTAAATACTATATAGTTTTACAGAATAGTGATGGATCAAGGCAGATAAGGGAAGCCATTAATGGCGAGAAGCTACATCTTTAAGAGATGGTTGCAATTTAGGACCAGAAGATATTGGCAGAAACTTGCAAAACTACTTCCAGGAATTAAGAGCCTTTTCCAGAGGGCAGACACAAATACTAACAAGACTGATGGGCCGAGCCCAAGTGGAGACGAGTTAAAATATCCGCCGTTTCTTTACTGAGTCAATCCATTAGTGATTTCCCCAACTTCCACTCGTCGTTTAGTCTGTCGGTCCCTGCCCATTTGTGCATGTAGTTTCATATATGATTAAAACGTGAGGAAAGTCAGCCAATTTGAGACGTAGAACAAGTTGTTCCCAAAAACATCACAAATTGCCTGACGTCGATAAGAAGAACTGTTTCTGTTGTTGGTTTTATCCGTAGGCTCGTATCGTTCTCTAGGTTTACAGTGAAAAAGTGTTAATACTCATACGGATCCTACCCCTTTAAACCCTTTTGATAATACATTTTAAACCTGCATGTGATTTTCTTTCGTGTGTGTGATGTGGGCTCACAGCATAAGATAACGAGAACAATATATATTTTCTACAGTATCACTGGATGCAGCGTGTTCTCAGAACTGAGAGGAAATACCAGTCGTTACTGTTAAGTCGTTTAACCAAGCCATGTGTTTACTCAACACCTTTATTCACCAGGAAATAAAACACCCAAGCCGGGAGCGAGGATGGGAGGGAACCTGCCTATACGCCAACACCTGCTCACAGATTTGGTACATGACCTTAGACTCTTGGTCCTTATTCAGTTCCTCCCATTCATACTCACTGGACAGATATACAGATGTTCACTGCTTACAGACGGGGCGAGAACACTTAAAGAAGAGCAAAGTTTAGAGTCGAAAAGGTCAGAGATGGTGTGGTACAGCTTACTTTTCCTGCCCTAGAAGGGGTGAACGTCAATCCCCTCCGGCCATACCCTCCTTTGAGAAGCTGTTATTTGGTGAATCTTCGATGTACGTGCTATAGATGTATGAGTGAGCCGCTCCAACCTGCTCATCCTCGGTGCCGCCCTCTTGCGTTTTATGGCCCAGCGTTAGCAGAGTGCATCACCCTAACGGCGGGGTGACTGAGTTTCACATCATAACGAGGATGTGGTTAATATTAGCATAGGCGCCTCTGCCGGCGAAGGACCCAGACAAGTGTCCTATCAATAGTTATCTAAACACAGGCTTCCTACTTGGAAATATCATAAAACTGGAATAGCCAAGTTGATGGTGACAAATCTAAATAAATACCAAAATGTCACAATGGCAGCTTAGATTAATCTTTTATTTAAAAATACGAAGGGATTCATTCATTGGTAAAGGATTTAATCTCCGGGCGAGTTGTCCATTGCCTGCAGGGCGCCGCCTGGTGGACAAAGCACCGACTGGCATAGAGGAATTAGAACACTCCCCATGTACCACCTTGTCCTTTACAACAGTACCCCACCCCCGCCTTTTTCTTTTCTACGCTATGCCACGTTCACACTGCGCGACTGGAGTAACATAGGTACGCCCAGTCTCAAACAGGAGGTACCTGTGAGCGCGTGGCGCGATAAAACGCACAGTGTGAACTGCATGCTTCCCGCTCGTCTGAGAGCCTGAGAGTGGAGGTACCTCAGATTCGTCCAATCGCAAACATTTTTTAATGTAGGGCACAGAGTGATTGCTACTTCTGCCGTCATCCGCCAGGAAATTGTAAGATATCACCACTGACGTCGGAGGGCATCCACTGTTATCAGTTGTTAAAATCTATAGATTATTTTGACAAGAGGATAAAATTCTGTCATGGCAAGCCCCTAAAAACATCTTTTATAAAACCCATTGATAATTGGTCCCACCACCTGATGTTTTGGATAGCGTCAGGGGGAAGATGGCTACCTCCATCGAACAATAGCTATGTGCCCTATAGAACATGTTTGATATTTGGTACCGCTAGTCGCCAACTGGGCGTACCGAGGTGCCTCCTGTCTCAAGCTTTCCAGTAGTAAAGGGGGTCGTTCACACATATTTGTGAGTACCTTGCGACTGGGCGTACCTCCAGTCCTCAGTGTGAACAGGGCTTTACCCCCTCTTACTTTGTCCTTGACCACGATATCCCACTCGCATTTTCTTTGACCACACGTCGCCCCTGCCAGAGCTTCAGCCATCATCAGTATTGCTTAGCAGTCCAGCGAACATTGTCTCAACTCTCGCGCCGTATATGCGTGCTGCAGCACCATTCTTACCCCAAGAATAAACCACAAAGGATTGGACTTGTCAACTTTGTTTTTTAGTAGGGGGTAGGTTACAGCAAGCTGACAGTGCCTAGAAATCCATTACATTTATGCAGCAGGAGAAGGATGTATACTTTAGAAGTATCACATACCATTTTAGCAGTGTCTCGTCGCTTGTCAGATATGTTGACATAGATTAGACATACATACATTGTCGGGGTATCGCCCCCCCCCCCCCCCCCCTCCACACACACACCTGTACAACCAATGAAGGAGTAGACGTTTGTGCTGTCCGCAAGTATAATGTGGCTTTTCACTAGTGTATCAGACTTGGGATCGACTACACCGCTGATACCCATCTGTCCCGCCATTCCGTCAGCCCCTTATAACGTGGATACACTAGTTACTGCGGCTGAGACGGGTCCGGATTGCTGAGACGTTATTGATCTGATCTCCGTTAACCCTTTCCGGACCGTCACCACCGGACACCACCCACGGACCCACCGACACTCTATGTACCATGACACGTACCATACTGGAAATATCCGCTCATCCTGCAGCGACCAACCCATCGTTCACTATCTACACCAACACTGCACCATCCAGTCCCATACCCTAGTTCGCGCCCCTGACCACTGCTCATCCGATACCTTTATTGTCTTAAGTTCTGGTCCGTCTTAACACCCTTACATATTTCACATACTCATCCAGGGTCTTTGAAACGTTGTGCAGGAAGGTCAGATAATTCATGTACACAATGCACCCTGATCACCAGATACATAAGGCAGATACATACATGTACATGTAAATGAAATCATCACAGAAATTGTAGGATGGTATTGCCCTCGTTAGACCATAATCTATTTAGAAGTGTACTTTTACACTGAGGCAACACATCAACTCTTTAAAGTATTACTAAGAGGTTAGTGGGGCACTTGGATCACTACCAAAATGGGAGCGTTTTGTTTCTTTGGTGTTCTTGATGTTGTTAATCTGCATACATGAAAACATGTCTTGTATTATTAAGATGAAGACTAAAGTTAATGAAAGAGAGATGGACATCACAATGCTGCATAGCTTGCTTATAATAAGGTAATAAATGATAAAGTTGCCTTTACGTTTTTTCCTAAGCGTACAGATCAATAAAAACTTGCAACAATATTAGAAAGTCATACATCTCAATCCATTTTCTTGTTGACGTGGGCCACAAGCTACTATGTTCTGTCTAAAGGTTAGACTTTGAGTTTCCTGCAATTGTTATCAATGGTTATCTATCTATAATTCCACAACCATTCATCAATGAATGAACTTACTATTTGCTCCTATTATTCCCATATATGCACCCATTAATTCATTTTACTATATATGAGACAAACGTTGTAATACACATCTGAATATATATATTTTACAGTGGCTGCTAAACGCAGAAGCCTTACCCACTTTAGCTCTGCTTATGCATTGTTTAACCACGACTCGACAAAACAGGACTTTACCTTCCCGCCTCATGCACCTTCTTCTCATGTCAAGGACACCACAGCACGTGAGTGTCCACTGGAAATAACGGCATCCGGCAATGCCCTTCGTGTTCCTGTTTGAAGGTCAAAGGTACTTCACTTAAGAGCTAAGCGTAATTGATGTCCTGATGTGATTTGAGGCCTGAAGGTCATCGACGTGTTACACATGGGAATAGATGTGGTGGTATAAAATCAGAAAGGACATTAATGGTACGAGTCGCGTGCAAAAGTGCATCGATGTGCTGATATCAAACGGACAAGCCCTTGACGCCTAGACATGACGCCAAAAGGTCATAATCACTGACAAAAAGACGGAAAGATCAATAATACTGTAAACAGAGATCGAAAGGTCATTGAGGCCCTAATTCTGTGGCTATATTTCACACAGTAGCGGCAACTCCCGTGAGATGGCGCCACGACTCCCGTGCCTCGACAGAGACCCATGGGCCAATACCGGGGTCGCCTGTAGAGGGCCTTGTACGTATGGCGATTGGCGAGGATAAACGCTGCGTCGATACCTGTCGCCGAAGTAGATAGAACGACCCCCACATCGTCCTCACAGCCACACCCCACCCACCCGGCTATTTCCGCTTCCGGCGGGCGGGCTTGGACGTATGGCAGACGTATCACCGGTAGGGGTCGCCTAGCGACAACACACGCCCCCGATTGGCTGATTGATTCGGCGGGAATTGGGATTAGTCGCGTGGTTCCGGTGGGCGATAAAGGGGCGGGGCACGCCCGCGAGATGGCCGTGCTGAGGGTAGGGGGAGGGCACGTGAGGGACGGGGGCGGGGGTCCTGACCCTAGTTCGCCAGCTTGGTGGCGCTGGTCCTCCGCCCTTGACTGATGCGCACGGCCGCCCGTGTCAACCGTGGACATTGGTGGACGATGTAACGCCCTGTCTGCCCACACAGAGGGACAAGGCCGACACGTCCCACCATGACAACAACAAAAAGAAAAACATGTACTGGGGAGGAGGTGTGCCATCGGTCTCACACCTTCAGAGTTGATATCGTATATTGTTTACTGCAGATCAGGTGGGAGTGTTTTGTGGTCTGGATCACACCTCCGCAACTACAATCGTCCAAAAAGCAAAATTCTATTGAAGAGTTTGCAATATTCCTAATATCTATCTTTTTTTTAAAACGACTCTAAGAGTCATCTATTCTGAAATAGGTAGCTTGTTATGCCCATTGTAGTTAATTTCATCAGAGGTTAAGAAATCATCCATTGAATCCTGTATAAAAAGCTGCATTTAGAATATTTCACTAAGGTGGAGGCCAATAACAAGAAAAGCATCGATTGGCATAAATAACAGTTCCGTCCACCAGGGGGAAGTTCTGAGCCCGGCACCGTGACTTCTTTATGGCGGAAAGCGCGGGAAACTGTGACGACTACAGCGAAGTCGTCTGCTCCCAACGGTCACTCACCAAACAGATCTGGCTGCCGACTCTCCACGTGTAACTAAGACGAATCGTCCCCGTATGGAGGGTGTGTGGCTTTTTATTGATGTCTACGGGAAGAATGCCCACTTGCATTTGGTTTGTATTCCTCCAAGGGGTGTGTTCGTGATGGATATACCTCTGTGTCCGTGACATAACATAAATTTATGACGCATGACTGTGAAGTGGGGCTTGGGCGGGCGGACCCATCGACAATACAATACGTCATACAGCGTATCACTGTATCTGCACTCCGCTGGACGGGTTCTGTGGGACGCCAGTACTATAGCACAATAATATTGTCTCTTGGTGCTGAAATGCAGATGGTTTTTATCCCGGAAAAATTCCCAACCCCTTCTGAAAAAGACGTAGGTAGAAACTGCTATCCATATTTATACCTTATCATGGTAAACTGGGAAAGCGTGGATTCAGAATGGGGAGACATGGGGAACTTTTCTATACTTGCTTTGCCAATTCTCCGATTTGTAGGCTTATGCTTTTATTATAAGAAATACGTTACATTAAGTCATTCACCTTGTTTAACTGACATGTGGGGTCAAACATATCCGGAAAGATCCTTCACAAATATGTAATGGCTTGTTACAAATATCTTTTTCAACCAGAATAGAACAGACTTCAGTAGTTGTTGGTCTATTCACGAGAGGGCAGCACGTATCATAGGTGACAGCCCCAGTAACTACTGGTTATTCCACCGTTGTCCAGGGAACCAACCTACTACATTCCATGATTTGGGCTGTTGAAGGAATGCCAGTGGCTAGTGTTTTCGCTACCAGGTGTGTGTAGGTGAAGGATTTACAGGAGGGAATAAAGGTAGCCAGAATATGCCTCCGTTTACATCCATCACTTGTCCCAAAGATTGTATCAACAAACGGAAAGAACCCCCTCCCTTTGTGCCTAAGCTGGAGGTGTTTCCTCAATGGCAATCGTTTGATGGAACTGTGACAGCTAAAAATGATCTATCATAGTATTATAGTGCACGGGTCTGTAGAATCCCACCCATATCAATGGACCCATTCGGGAGATGAGAGATCCACCGCGAGCATGTATACATATACTGTATACACAGATAATGAATGGCCCAACAATGACTTAGTTGTTACATCTAGCTGCAACTCCCTGAATACTAATGGGTTTAAGAACTTCGCAGATTATTTTATTTACTGGTATCTGTAACCAGGATAGCTTTGTATTTGCTTAAACCTTTCAGTGCCTGACATTAAATAAGATTAAATCATGCTCTATCACTTGCCAAGGTGATATCGCGACAATTAAGTATTGGGGCACACCAGATACATGAGGTCGCCTTTTCTAAAGTTACCCTACTGCTTTATCCTTCATGAAAGTGTGTCTTACATATGAATTGTTACAGAATTAAATCTAAATCAAAGATACAGTTTCATTGAATATAAAATGAACATAGAAGAGTGGTTGGTGAGTAAAACCTGTTGTGTAACTTCCCTTGGAAATCTCCGTAATAGAGTGTAAGGATTAATATACACGAAGACGCGAAGTTGGTATTAGTTGAAAGGACATGGATTCACTAAGCTTCTTGGGGGAAGATGAGCTTGAAATGTTGAATATGTCAACAGTTGGCGTTCACTGTTATCATATGGTGCCTTCTTTATAAATGGCAGCGATCGAGCTCGTCCCCTCCCCCTCAAGAAAAAAACCCACACTCATTTGAGGCGACACAGGCGATACAGGCGATATGTTTTAAGTGCCGAAGCACCGTCACTGTAGGTCACTGTAACGTGGGCGTGCTAGTGGAACCGGAAACTGTGTTTGTCATATTAGCCGCGTTCCTGGATGTTTACAACGACGGCAGGACGCTACGATCAGCTTTGTCTGTTAGCGGCTGTCAGTCTCTCGCCACTGGCCACTGCTGCCCCCTGCAGGCGAGCGTCGGAACTCCATGGGGAGAGAGAGAACCTCTCCCTAGCGTACTTAGACAGAAACACAAAGGGTTGTTCTTATAGAACGAAGGAAAAACGTCGACGTCGCATGGGAGAAGAGTGTCAGTAAACATGGTGCTGGCCGTGCCCGACACACACTCACACACCCTGCCCCGATATCCCCGCTATAAACATGTAGGTCAGGGCTGAAAATTCTTTGCCACCCTTTACAGAACTGAACCCTCCTCATAAATTTCTGAATTGTGCGAGCGTTATAACCATAAATCCTCATAAGAGATTTAACCTGATTTATCAACGGGGGATGACGCATGGTATAAAGATTGATCAGTCACTTCATTTGTATCTTCACTTTTAATAGGAAAAATCCTTGTAGTGTTGGAAGGAATACCTAACTAATTACCCTTAAATAATCAGGATTTGTCGTAATTAAAAAAAACCCACTTTAAAGTATGTACGCATTGAGGGTTTGGGGGGGTGGGGGGTGGGGGGTAAATTTTTTTGAAAATTTTGCCTCTTTGTTCTATTGCGTACAAGATCGGGAGGGGGGTCCAAAATTTCAGAAATTCTGCGTACGGACTTTATGTATGGCCCCTTCGTTATAACAGATTTTTCGGATAGTCATTTGAAAAATCACTTATGTAGATAAAAGGCCAAGGTAACTAGCTATTGCAGATGTTTAATGGTAGTCTCCAATCCGGGTATATTACGTAGGACATTGATCCTGCATTCTAATGTCTTTTTATAGCAGGGTGTGGTAGTCTCTTGTAAATTCCCGCTGACAGTGGCTGTCTTAATATAGCGAGGTGTGGCAGTTCCTTGAGAATGTTAACTGACAGAGTCGCTGCCTTCTTACAACTAGGTGTGCCAATTCTTTATGAATGCTAAGAGAACTGCAGAACACATGGGTATATGCGTTGGAGAACTAAAGAATCCAGTCGTTCATTTGATTTCAGTCCAACTGGATATGATCTAAATTAAATTCTGACTCGCGTTCTGACTCCTATATTAACTTTGATTAAAAAGCATGTAATACAAAATATTTTTGTAGCAAATAATTTAATGAAGATGAATGTATGATCACATAGGATATCCTTCACTATATAGAAAAATATCTTACGGAATTAAATATTCTTCAGTTTCTCTCAAATTGTAACAGAAGTTTACCTTACAAAACCTGAGTATCTAAATTGAACAAATATCTGTTTTGGAGGTACAGATGTATTTGTCCGTCCAGTCACATATTAGATAACAAGTTTTAAGATAAACACGTTGCAAATTCCATCACTTTAATGCTATCTGGATAGGTTTAACCTAAATAATGTTTAATTCAGATTCTCCAGTGCAGGGAATAGTATTGAACCTATTTTCCAAGTCAAATGGATTGACCATATACACAAATCTACAATGGCGGAGTGGGTTAGCTAAGCTTTCGTTCTGGTTCAGGTGACACTGTAGGAGAATATCAAGGCGGGTGATGTTGACACAGAACGTAGACTTTCGTAGTTAGCAACATTCCGTCTGTCACTCTCCTACCACCACATCTTGACTACCACAGCGCACTGGGGCGGACCCGAGTTTAATATATTGTGCTACGCGGCGCTTCTTCAGTCCAATTGTTAACAATGAACGATAAATATAGAAAATCTTCCTTGGACTTGCCACGGCCTATTTACATGCTGGGAAACGTGTGCTTCGTGACATGGATGATGTTTTATGTTCTAATTCTGTATGAGACTAGCAGCGTTGTCTGGCCACCTTTCACCAGGCATGATTGTTGGTGAATACCTTCTATGAACATTGTACAGCTAATGTCTCTGTGGTATACTCGTTAAAATATTACTCGGCGTTTGCACTAGACGACTGAAACGTGACGATTGTAGATCGTCTAGCTTATAGTCATCAGGTGGTGCTCAATTACGTAATGCCGGCCGCAATAGTCATCAACCCAAGAATTTCCTCAATTCACTTTTTATGTTTACCGACCTCTAGCTATTGATAGCTGAAAGTCGTCAGGTGGTGCAAATTTTAAGAATCGCCGCCTATAATCGTCCAGGATAAACGCCGGGTTAGGCTCTTGTTCAAAGTAATTTTAGGTTTATGTAATTTTGTGCATTGTAGTAATGTATTATTGGATATTTCCAACAATAAATGCGATGAATAACACTCCATCTCCGTGAGAGGTCAGGAAAATGAGAAAACTACTTTGTAGTGTTTTTATTAGGAAGATCGATATCACAACACATTGGATATTATCACACAGACACACGTACTTTTTACAATCAGGTTTTCAGACTCTTCGTACAATCTCTCAGCTCCATCGGAACACTTTTGAAGGAAATTCGCTTTTAAGATACGTTCCACAAGGAGAGAAAAATGTCACGTTTATATTTGTCTTTCAGTTGTTTTGTATCACACTTAGCTTAAAGCATCTTGTCCTCCCCTTGTGCGCCCACGCCCACGCTGCAGTTTGACATCCCATACGCCTCGCTATTATGACCTCGAATCGTAGAGTAATTAGATAGTAATTTAGAACTTCCTGGTGTTAAAACTTAAGTATCTGCCGTAGGTGTAAAAATATTTTCTGAATGCCAGATCAGATTTGATTGTCTGTGATTGCATAGGACAGTAAAACTTATTGAGACAGTTGAACATCACATTCTTGAATACCTTCTTTCTTGTATGGTTTTTGCCTTTTGTGTAAAAAATATTATTTCAGTAGAAGAGCCAAGATATTACTTTAATGTCATATGATAAAATCTCTGTTCAGTAGAAGCTATGGTGATTACCAATGCTCTATACTTATCATGTTAGAATAGTTGCTGTTTAGATGTTACTGCATGCAACACCTCATCAAAGATGTGTATTTAGACATCACACATTCATATTCATTTACACTTGTTGGTTAACCTTGGGGAATATGATCTTTCCATCACCGGATATATAGCTCTGTATTTGCTGCTATAACCAATTCCTACCAATTCAAAAAGCAGTGAGCGCCGCTATATAACTGTATTTCAGTAATCTAAATTGAATTTTTCGGGAGTAAGACAAATATTTCCCCCTGTAGGAACCAACACAAATTTAGGAAGAAAACAATCCCCTTTTGCTATTTGTATTCGATCGTCTCTAAAGATTTTCTCAGAAATTATTCCTGTTTTCTGGAAGAGGCATACATAGGATTGTGCCGAACTCGCACGATTCTCACGTGAGTTTCCAGTTTGCCTTCCACCTGCTGCAATATGACGTGCACCCTGCAGACTGTGTATATATATACGTTAGAGTAGTAGTAGTGGTGGTAGTGGTGGTGGAGGTGGTAGTGGTGTGCGCTGGAGCGGTGTATAAGGGCGGGGTGCGTTTCATGCCGAGATCTGGGTCGAGCGTCTCGATTTGGATCCCCCCCTCCTTCTCCACACCCTCTGGACGTATGCAGGTCACGTGGGTTACTATCTAAAGCGTTCTGCCCAAAACAGCAACAAGGGGCGCGACATGAGTTGGCAAAGGCCTGGCCCGTGCTCCTTCGCCACTATAGCCACACCCACCACACCTCACCTCTGGTCATTCTATAGATATCACATGTTAATACTTTGAGGCTTAGACTGCCGTGAGCTTTGTACGTCCTTGCATGCACACATATGTACATACATACACAGGCGTGTGTGTGTGTATATATATATATATATATATATATATATATATATATATATATATATATATATATATATATATATATATATATATATATATATATACCGTACGTGGGCATCGATCACAATCTGGGAGAATTGACCATTTATGTTACCATGTTATATAGTAACAATGGGCGCTGATGATATGCAGCATATATATATGCTGCATATCATCAGCGCCCATTGTTACTATATAACATGGTAACATAAATGGTCAATTCTCCCAGATTGTGATCGATGCCCACGTACGGTGACCAATAATCCAAAGGGTCGTTTTACTATCTAAAATTAGTTTTATGATATCAGAAACACTTTTAGAGTACGCAGAATTGAGAAATCTGTTAGGGGAACCCTACTTTCATGTACCTATATATTGAAAGAAAATTCATAAATCCCTAAAATAGGCATTTTTAGCTCAAAATTCATAGACAAAACCTGTATATCTATATTTTGAAGACCTCTTATACATTTGTAACTAAAAATGTTTATCAGGTCTGAATATTTCGTACCCACAAATGTGTTGCAGAACTTATAAAACATAATAAATGTTTAATAAGGGAAATTTATATGTAGTTTAGGTGTAAAAAATCAGTGGTGAAGGGTATGTCACCGTACGTGGGCAAGCCATATTAAAAGGTACAAAAATTATAGAAAAGTACTTTTTGGGGTACTTTTTAACCCTCCAAGTAAAAGAGGTATGTTAACAGATTTCATAACATCTGTAGTGTATAAATTAATTCTCCCATCAAATATACCACAACCAAATGAACATGGGTGGTGTAATTTATTTGGTCACCGTACATGGGCAGAAATTATTAGGTGTTGCCTATGTAAGGAAAAAGATTTACATTATTAGTGAATGATATTTTATACATAAATAGAGTATTATGGAACCATTAACATCTGCAATTTGCAAGGACTTCAGGCATGTTAATGCCAAGAAACATACATGTGTTTTTATTTATGTCACCGTACGTGGGTCGGTCACCGTACGTGGGCATTATGTTCTGAATAATATTAATCAACTTTAATTTTCTCAATATGATTAAAGATTCATTTTCTGATAATGAAAATATGATTCTGCTTAAAAGTAACAACCAATATTTACCCTAAAACCTGATTGAACCCACTTGACCACATACGGTGACATATAGGTTATAAGGTTAAATTCATTCAGCTAAAAAATAATTTCCCATAAAGATTAGTGTTCCCAACTTTCACAAATATAAGGTATCGTCTCCTACCATATATTCCCACATTTTCATGAAGATATAACTAGTTTGAATTTTTGGTCACCGTACATGGGCATCGATCACGATCTGGGAGAATTGACCATATACCCTGTGTATATATCAGTTTGGTTATCCATCTGTTCAAATAACAGTTTAACAGACAGTCTCAAAACTTCTTAAACATAAATCTGAACACAATGAGAAGGAGGTCTGATATCTGTTCAGCCTCTATGGAGGTTCAACAGCTGTGGCTCAGGAGCACAGATATTTTCTTTTTCTGGCTCAGGGTAAATGATTTACAAGTCTTGGCAGTAAATAAATATAAATGAAGAAGGACGGTTTTAAAAATCACGTGTTCATTCAAGAAAGTATCAACCCATCACTGGACAGTGGATTTAAACAGGGAGTTGTATTTGCAAAAGCAGTTCACTTGCTGTTCATTTTTTACGACTGAAGTCTTTTAGAGTTTACGTGTAGATGATAAGAAAACAATAGTTAAAGAATAGGAAACGTAGCGTATACATACGCACGTGTACACAAGTTCCAATGTATGGGCTTTTGACTCTGGCTGTATAACCTGCGCGATTTGGCATCAAACTAAGCGCATAACAAAGCGGTATGTCTTTTGTACACAATGTCACAGTACACTGGGATGTGCCACTGGCGAGGTGTAAACACGTCTGACTCAGCACAGGTTAGTAACTCGGCGGGCTTCTTGCCCAGGCCGGCCAGAAAAAAAGTCGTCTGGACATTTTGGCGTCCCGTTGAACTCTGCAAAATGTCTGGTCAGCATGGCACCTTGCAAGCCTTGCAGCAAGAGGCTATCGATAAGGGCGTTCGGTAGCGGAAGTGACGTCACAGCCGTCCATATGGATCGGCCACGTCGCTTCCGGCGCAGGTTGCTGCGGATGGCCAGACGACATTGGTCCTGCAGCGTCCGTGGAGAGTTGGCGAAGTACGCCAGGTAGTCGTACATGTCAAGCCGCTGCTGGCGCTCCAGCGCGTTCAGGCAGGGCTGAGCAGAACTGAGTAGCTCAGATAGGTCATTACCCGAGTTGAGCACGGCCTGCATCAAGCGCAGGTCGTAGCTGAACTTACTGGAGCACAGGTGGTAGAGCAAGTCGTAACCATGAATATAGAGGTCCGTAATGTCAGCGCCATGCTGGAGAAGCAGGATTGTTATGTTCGCGTATTCGTCACACGAGGGCGCTGGTGTCGTACCAGGCTGGTTCCGGCAGCAGCCACACTGTGGGTTAGAATCCACCATGCTCTTTGCGTGCACCTCGAAGTTGAGCTTGATGGCTGTGTTCCCCTCGATATCACGGATATCAATGGGGCAATGTGGATGGGCCACAATGTGGTGCAGCGAAGGACAGTTACGCTGCATAGTGGCCTTGTGCTGCGGGAAACGCCCCGTGCTGTCACACAGCACCATGTTGGCGCCAGAATTCACAAGCCACACCACTAGATCGAAGTGTTTGTACTTCTGCGCCATCCTCAGCGGTGACCAGCCATCCTGCAAGAGGTGGTCCAGGTGGAGCGGGATGAGTTGACGCCGGGCATTGGTCAGCACAACACCATGGTTCCCGTCTATCATTCCCCGCGACACTTTGTTTAGGCTGGCCCCGGCATTCAGCAGCAGCCACATGATATCAGCCCTGCCGTGCTTAACGGCTGTATGCATCGGGGTTTGTCCAGTCATATCAGTGGCATTCACATCAGCACCCCGCTGAATCAACTTAACGATGACGTCCTCTTTGGGGTCCATGTCAATGACATCCTGCAGTAATGTCCCACCAGTGGCACGAGCATCATGCTGTAGCAACAGCCGTATCATCCGTGCCTGCTTCCACGCCACCGCCTGGTGCAGGGGCGTGCACTTCCACCTGTCGCGGGCGTTCACCTTGGCCCCATGCTCGATGAGGAGCTTGGCGACACTGACATGGCCCATGTCGGCCACCTCATGCAGCGGCGTGCGCTTAGTGCAGTCCCGCTCGTTGACCTTGGCTCCACATTGGAGGAGGCGCAGCACGTTCTTGATGTCCCCCTGGTGGGCGGCCTTGTGGAGTAGTGTCCGCCCGTCCCTGTGGGCCGAGTTGACCAACTCGTGCAGGTCGCGCTCACTTTGAGGGGCTCCTCCGGGGCCATGTGACCTGTACATTGAGCCCCCCAAAGCAGGAGCCCCGCTCCCAGCAGTCTGTTTACAGTGCATGGACCTATAGCGATCGGAGCACTGCCCCAGGGAATACGTTAATCTGTCACAGCGCATAGACTTGCTACGACTGTGGTTAGCTCTATCGGTGTTATTATTCGTTGTACGACTCAAGCCTGATTTCTCATTGTTATTATCTGTAAGACGACTATGGGTGGATTTTTCATTGCTGGAATCCGCTTTAATGGATTTCTTTTTACCCTTTGCCTCGGCACTGTCCTTGATTTTGGAAGCACCACCCTGCAGTGTATCAGCCAGCTCGGGCAGGTCAGAATCCTCTGTAGTTGAGCACCCGTCACTCGATGAGCTGCTCGTAATGGCTGAGTCACTGGAGTTGAGCATGTTGAAGCTGCATATATCCTTCGGGGTGAGCCCCACACAGTCGCTGACGCTTCCCATTGTCCGCTGGCCGATAGCAATGATATTTCCATTTGCCACCGCCCACATATCGACCGCGTTGGGTCTGTTCTTGCACTTTGATAACTGGGCGCCTGTGGCCGTTGGCATCCCATGCAGGCTGTCCCGATGCAGGTGACAGTAGTCATCCATCTCGCCCAGCGGCACTTGACCCGCCCCACCCACATCCGACCGCAGCTTAGGCCTGATTAAGGATAAACACGTGCCCATGCTGGCTGTCATTTACAGTCAGACTAGCTCCATTGGTTTGATCAACTTAGGGGTAGTCTTTTTTCAGTTTTCCATAAGAGCTGTGGATATTCACAGAGTACCCCTTCACTGTATGGGAAGTAGTCACTTACATAGTTATCACGTAGTCACAGTGAGTACCCTGACGCTGGTAAGTACTTTCCATACTAGTTCGTCAGTGTACTGGAGGTTTGACCCCTGTAGACAGTTGACGCGTGAATAAGGCTACCAACTCCAGCCGCCAACAGGAGGGAGGGAGATCACCCATCAACGACCTAGCACTCAGTTCCCGATATAGCTGCAGTTAAAGCACATCTAACACACATACGGCTCACTGATGACTGGTAGCCACTGTCCTCAGTGCCAGGTCATATAGCAGTGGTCATTTAGTCACAACAGATAGCGGTGTGAACTGAAGATGTTAGTCCTGAAAGGAGCACATAGCAGGATCATTGGAATCCTCACTGTACACACTGCGTTAGTTTCTCGCTTTGAACTGAATGTTCATAGTCGTTTTTATCGTAATCCACACATATTTCTTGCTAATCACAATAATATCCGAGCAGACTGGATAATCCAATGTATAACGTGTGTTGGTAATTACAAACCCAATTATCACAGTATGGCCTAAATTATATATTATGTCACAGTATGAGTGATTATTCAAAAAGCCATTTCAGTCCAATACAGCTTCTCAAAGTGGTGTGTATCCTCTTCAACTCTGGTCACCAAATTGCCTTCGGCCACAGCCTGAGACCCGCGCACCATGTCGTGTCTGGAGGTTCCGTCCGTCCCTCTACCAGTCACCGGCGGGAGTGAGGTCCTCCTGGGTGAAACATCCACCCACCACTACCACTGCTGCCACCACCACCACCACCTCCGCCGCCACCACCTCCGCCGCCGCCACCACCGCCGCTCCGCCGCCGCCGGCCCAACACCAAGTCAACACAGTTGTAGCAGGAGGTGTGGCCACTACATTCCTAGAGAGAAGGCTCCTCCAGACCATACAACAACAACAGCGGCCCGCACGCCGCCTCGGCCCGCCTCCCCCATGCTGCACCTACAGGGACCTCCAGGTGGCGGGTCCCGACCACGCCCTCCGTCCTCCAGGGTGTGAATAATGGGCCGGTGCCTGCTCAGCTTCACTGCCAAGAGGGTTGGGGAAGTGCGTGTGTGCGTTAGCGGGGGTGGGGTGTATGCGATGGGGGGAGGCGGGAAGGAGAAGTGGAGGTGGTATAAAGAAGAGAAGACGTGAATGGCAATGGAACTTTGAAGTTAGATATCCGAGAATTATAGAGGGAAGGAGGGATTAGGATCCGTTTGAGATAATGTGGAAGTCCTTAGATGAAAGAGAGAATAAGTAAAAGAAAATCTGAGTCTAGTGGGTTTTGAAATAGGGGAACCGGAGAAGAGTTGGGATGAAGATGACTTCAGTGGGTGTGACTCATGAATGTTAACTGGAGAGAAACAGGGGCAGCTGGATGAAGATAACATGCAGATATAAGAGGCGGGTGTGAGAAGAGTAGCAAATTTAAATATCTTAATATGTGGGTGTTGGCTGTAGAGAAGCAGGGCCAGTCAGAGAAAGGTGTATTGCAGATTGGAGAGAGGTTAAATATATAAGTATCTGGGTGTTGGCCACAGAGAAAGAAAGGTTAAGCGGATGAAAGTACACTACAGATAAAAGAGATGGGTGGGAGAGGAGACGTTAAATATGTGAGTATCTGGGTGTTGGCTGGATTCTCATTTAACACACATGGAAGTAGGATGGATCTGTTCTCCACTCCTCAGTTTTCCTCTGAGTGCATTTTTCGCCGGTCCGCGGTTTTTAACAGACTATTAGCCACATGCGAGAGTGATACGTGAACTTGGTATCCGACTTGAAGGGGGTCGGTTGTTGATCCCCGGGGTCCGTCTGTCAATTACCGGCTTGTTTTCAGGCGCACACGGACAGGCAACATGATGATGGGCGTGGTGAGCCGTGTGTGTGTGTGATCCGTTAGGAAACACCCCTTTCTAGATCAAACGCCCCACATACATCCACTCTCCTTCCCACACTCTCCTGCCCACGAGAGAACTACCAGAGTACTACTACCTCTGCAATTATTTCACCAAGTCTGTGGGGTCTTGTGAAAAAATCCGTAACGTTTCATGTGAACTTGTATGATGAGAGACAAATCCGTGCGGTGAAATGAAGCGCCACCCCGCCTCCGTGCTTTTGCCCGCGTTAACTACAGAGCCCTGTGTGTTGGATGTATGTTTACCCAGCACCCATCAGGTGAACTGTGGTTAGTAGGACGTACGTCATTGAACGTGTGTGTGGGTGAGGGGGTGAGTGGGGGGAATGTACGCTCTGATGATACCAGCTCATGGCAGTCGTCCATATCCCCCTCAGCTCTGCTGGTGTGCACTATGGCGTTTGTTCACGGAGACATGAAATTGTGGGGGTGAGCGCTATGATGTTTGTTGTACATGTATAAAGGGGCTGGTGTACACCATGACGTTTGTTGTAGATGAGGTATTGGTATGCAATATGAAGTTTGTTACAGGAGACGTTTGCTGGTAGTATAGCATTCACCAATACACCTTGAAGTCGATGCCCTTGTAGTATTGCTGATTTAGTTTCAGACCATCGATTCATCCCTATATAGTACAGTGATACGCTATTAACATAGTACATGTCAAGGTAGAACAGAGGAGCCACAACATTATGGTGCTGTCCTATTGTTTATATTGCAGACATCCCCATGCAGCACATTACTGTTGATACTGTGCTGATGCCTTACTGTCACTTTCGCAGACGTCTCCAAAGCGTGGTAATGCTGATGATCATGCCGTCCTAGTATTTGAATGGCAAACTTCCATGTACATGTAGATCACAGGGTTGCTGTTGGAGTGCAGTCAAACTGTCAGTGGACTATGAAGACTGTCAGTAGTGTTGGTCCAGTTTCAGTGTTATATGAAGATTGTGGCAGTCGTGAGAGTAGGGGTGTTGTCAGTTGCTCTGTCCGAATATCAGTATAGTACGAAGACAATATCAATGCTGATTTCTATGATCAGACGGTGTTTGTGTCCTGCTGTTACGACGTAGGTGAAGTCGGATACACACATGACACACAGAGAACGTGAGAGCTCGGTCCTGACGTTTAACCACCGGCCCCCTGACTACAACCAGCACTACGCACACATAGCAGGCTGACTCGGTGTCACCGCTCCTCCCTCCCTCCCTCAATGTGAGCTCCCAGCTCGTCCCCAATGTACACACTACCGTCACAACGCCCTGCACTGTGCGCCGCTACCTGGGCCAGCGACACGCGGCGGCGTCAGGGGGAACTATGACGTCGTCTTGATGACGACGATCCTCCCCCTTGTTTGTTTGTGTTCGTGGGGGGTGTGTGTGGCTGGTGGCGGTTGACTCCTCCAGTATGTGGTGGACGGGGCGGGGGGCGTATCTCGGGAATACGCTGATGTTACTGGTGTACTCTGCGAAAGATCAGAACTGAGGGCCGGGTGGTCGGTCACGCTCAGCTGCCCGCGTGAGGTGGGGTGATGTGGGCATGGGTTGAATGTGTTATGAGACGAGGCGTATGCTCATATTCACACCACAGACGACCATGTGAAGGCGAACTCTATGTTGTTCTTTACCTGAATTAAATGATATGTTTGCACATTTATATATGTATGTGCGCGCGTGCATATTTGTGTATGTATGGATGTACGGATAAACGTATGTATGTATACGTGCTAATTTTCCACCAAATATAAAGTGCCCATAGAAAACACATAGGGAGTGTTGTATCGCAATACCTGGAGCATACAGATATGTTTTATGCTCTGTGTTGCAAAAGCTGGCGCATACAGAAAGATAGTGCATATGAAAAAATAGCGCTTACCTAAATGAACTAATATCCGTGCACCACTTGTCAGGAAAGGGTGGATAATAAAAACAATTAGGTTGATTTATGATAAAAGTGGTAGTATGCTCCTCGCAATATCCTCGCATGCGCATCACTAGGCAACAACGCATCGGAGCATACGACCACTTGTATCTGAAACCAGTAAATATTATGTGAAACCATGATTATGGTGACAGTACGGGGTAGATTTACTCATTGTTTCGGGGAAATTCGTTCTGAACGAGCTGTTTACAGCGAGATCAGAACAAATTTCTCAGAAACAATGAGTAAATCTACCCCATATTGTCACCATCACTATGGTTTCATATTATTATATACCTTAATTCGGTCTTAAATAGCTAAAACTGACGGTAATTCGACGTCGAAGTCACTTGGCGCAACGATGACGATGTGTACATTAACAGACATGCCGGAAGTGGCTAACCAGAACTGCACACTGCGCAAGCGTGAATACATTAAAACTGGCGCATAGCTATCTAACGTGTTTCACGTGATTCATACTCGTTTTCTACCTTGATGTTTGATATATTTTCACACTAACTCGCTCTGTGGGTACTGTACGATGCCATAGAACTCACGAAGTCAAGGCATCTGCCATTTTAAAATCTTGCACCTAGATTTCTGTTGTCGGCCTCTCTGCCAATCGGATTGCGTTATTTTTTTAAAGCGTGCAGTCTGTCACCCAAAGCGTGCAGTCTGTCACTATCCAAGGTAACCAGTACAAAAATTCACGGCGTACAGTGCATTCTGTGTATGATAACTGTACCCCTAGGAGCAGTACATATTTACACTGATATAGTGCATAGGTATATGATAATATGTATATATGGTGCCATGTATTATCGTAAAACTGGATGAGGTTTAATCTTGGCCACCGTATTCCACGACTGGAGTTTGGCAAAGTGACTTCATGAGGCGAAGCCGAGTGAAGTCCGGAGCCAAAACTTCAGGAGTGGAATGCGGTGGCCAAGATTAAAACGAATCAGGTTTTGATTTTATCCTACCCTATCTCCTCAATTTTGGAATATTACGTGATAACAATGCTGTATGCCACTAGTGGCATATAAAACTCTGTATACCAGTCAGCGTGGCATACGGAAACCCAATGTTAAGCCTATGGGATTTTATATTAGGGGTAGGATAAACAATATGAATCGGAAAGAATGTTCAGCACGTTTATTCCCGACTAACAGACTGAATTGTGTATGTTTATTGAGTAGCTCGTTAGATAGGAAGTGTGCCGCATTTCTCTCGGTTGGATTGACTCATACGATGCCACGCCTATAGTGGCGCGACGTCATGGGTGTTCTTCTACTTCGTATAGAAGAAATGGAGTCCTGAGCTTGACTTTACAGCTCTAACTGAAACACTGTCTAGATCTGCTTTAGATATTTACTAAACCTAATAAATAACGACAGATCGTGTTAGATAGGTAAGGTTCGGTAAGTGTAAGGTTGTCCATTATTATCGAATCGAAATTCACTTACTTGTAGCAGGTATTATGAACGTTTGAATATATAGTTTCACTGACTTATCAGAAAAGATAAATTAAGGGAAATGATAAAAACGTATTGGAACACCTCTGCATTGGTTTTGATATATGCAGCCACCCACCCATCTATTCTACCAGGCTTAGCTCATGGAGGCATGGCCCATGAAGACCTAGTCTATAAGTTTTGGCCAGTGAAGGCTTGGCCCATGGAGGCAGGGAATGTAAAAGCGCAACCCATAGAGGCAGAGCCAGTGGAGGCAATGCTCGTGGGGGCAACGGCTGGTGGAGGTGTAGCAAATGAAAGCTTAACCCATCGAGGCTTAGCCTGCATAGGCTTAGCCTGTGGAGTCATTGCCCATGGGGGCTCAGCCCCATGGATGCATGCCCCATTTAAGTGTTACCTGTACAGCCAGGACATGCCATGGAGGCATTTCCTGTGTAGGGTTTGCCTGTTGAATCATTCCCCATGGAAGCACAGACCAATGGAAATGTAGCCTCAGGAGGCTTACCTTGTGTCGTCATGGCCCATGGAATCATGGCCTGTGGAGGTATGGCCCCCGCGTGAATAAGGGTGAAATAATGATAACGTAGTGGACTTCTTGTAGGCTCGGCCTGTGGAGGTTTTGCCTGTTGAGGCTTGGCCCATGGAGACACAGACCCATGGAAGCTTGCCTTGCGGAGGTACAGTCTGTGCACATTTAGACCATAGAGCTACGGTCTGTGGAGGCACAGTCGGTGGGTGGAGACCAGCTTGTAGAAAATATAGCCATTGGGACACAGCCCATGGGTGCAACCGTTGGTGTCTCAGTCCTTAGAGCCACAGACCATGGAAATAGAGCCAGGGGAAATATATTTGTACTGCCTGTGAGGCATGACCCATTGAAGCCTGGTCCATAGAGGCACAGCTTGTGGAGATAACGCTCCATGGAGGTGTGGTCCCCTGGAGGCACAGCTGATCGAGACTTGCCTGTGTAGGCATCATGGGCCATGTAGGCATGACCTACAGACGCATGTCCCATGGATATGATAAGGGAAATAATAAAGTCATATTGAACCCCTAAGTGGATACATGTAGTAGGATCGGCCTGTGGCGGGTGACACATGGAAGCCTATGGAGGTTGGGCCTAATTCAGAGATGGCACTTTTCAGAAGGAAATCTTCGTTTTCATTTCCATTCTTTTTCATTTGTCTTCTTGCGCAAATCAAATATGGTATAAATTGAGCCTCATTTTGTCCAATAAACAGTGGTTCGAACCGCCCCAAGCACACCAGCCCCATTTAATTGTGAACAATTGGCTTTATTTCTTGTTTTCCCAGTTTATCTGGGGCAATATTTTCCACGCGAAGAGTATTTCCACTTTTCATGAAGACCTGAACTGACATCCTAAGGCCCCGTGGATGCTTGTCATATTGGGGCGTGGCCTGTAAAGGCTTGGCGTGTGGGGCATGGCCCGAGGAGGTACGGCCGTGAACTCTACACACTATACTTCATAAGACGGTGTAAGGCTTGGCTGAGTAAATAGGGAGAGCTAGGTGGGGAGAGGAGCAGTGTGGATGAAGGTGATGATGGGGTCGTGGGTGGGGCCCGCTCAACGCTAGTCTTTGGGAACAAACGGTACAATAACGCCAAACTCATTCCGTGGTATGACAAGTCGTTTCTAACAAAATAGTTATTATTTGTGACGAAAATGATGTGAAACATATGAGGGCAAAAATAGTGTATTGGGCAGTCAACTAGTCATATAGAAAAATGTTTAAATATGAAAATGAGAATGAATAAATGTCTAGTAATAAGTACTAAAGAGGTATGCAACTATTTGAGGTTTCCCTTGATTGTCTAAAAAGCTTGCCATATGTTGTGTCAAGCTGCCAGCGACCTTCGCACAGATAAGTTCATTAGGCAAACTAGTTAACCTAATTGGGATGGGTCTTCGTTCCTCGTTTCTTTCGTTAGAAGTACTGCATGAGCAGTAATGTCGATGCAGTAATCAAAGTCGCCTGGGCGGGCGGAAGTCAATTTCTACTATGAACTATGCGCATGTGTGATTATCCCTATCGGAATGTGCATAGTCGTCATTTCGTAAATAAAATTCAAACTATCAGAAAATTCTTTTCTTCGCAAATAATAGTGTGGTAATGGTATTCATAAATTTCTTGTATGATTTTTTTTCTCCACATATCTATTGTTTATAATTAATTTTGGTATTTCCGATAATACACACACTCGCATTGCTTAGTCAGATGTGGTGAGACTCGTGAGTGTTCGTTCCTCACTAGATAGATTCCTCACCTCGTAATTTTCAGACTCTTTCACCTGAAACAAGCTCCCTCCATATTTTTTTAATTACTATCGACTTTGTTTACATTTTGCAACAACCGTTTACGCAAGGCATAGCGATGTCCGTGCTATGACGTTATAAGTAGGTCAGTTGATTTTTTAAACCAATAAGATTGAGTCTTCAAAGTATGGTGGTACGGCACCATACCGGCACAGTATGGTGGTACGGCTCTACTACCACTTACTTAGCAGAGGTTGGTATTTGGAGTATTTTCAGGTATAGGTGTATAGTACAGACTAAGAAGTCCCCAGTTTAGACCACCTTCGTCTCTTATTCCTCAATAAGGTGAAGATCAACACATGTATACAGAGTATGTTCAGATATTGCTAGCGTTTCACTACTTTAGAAATATGAAATATGAAATGAAATCACTGTCTGGGAGTCATTGCCATTAAGAAATGTGTTAAAAACCTTTTAGCCGCATATGTTGTGAAATGTTGCCAGCGTTTATAAAGAATTACAGAAAGCTGGGTGGGACGGTAGAAGGTGGTCTCCTTACAGCATTGGGACCGATTAAAATAGTATATATATAGTTCCTTTCAGCTGAATCTAAGCGTGCTGAGGTAGGGTTGGGTGGGCTTACCATGCGATGGGTGTGTCGAACTTTCGGGCCTTGTGTCTATAACGAGCTGTTAATGGTAAACTGGGTGGAGTCGTTGTAGGCACACAATCCATGACCCCCTCCACGTACTGACATGGAAAGGGCTGCCTCTAACTCGTAGTGTGACTTCTTTCACTTCGATACTTTGTGTCGAAGGACAGTTTATGGCTGTGCAGTATAGTATTGAGAATGGGTTTTATACTTTATGTGGCTGGACACTGTGTTTGTATTATTAGGTATTACACTTTGTGTGGATTGATAATGTAACAGTGTTATAATGTGTTATAATTGTGTGGGTAAGCAGTGTATCAGTGTCATCTGGTATTATATTTGTCTGACGTTGTTGGTTTTAGTCCCACTGCAGCCACTTTTCTTCTTCACCGCCAGCAGTAGTAGATTTATTGCTATATCAAGGGCCAATCCTTCTCGAACCATGTCTATGTGGTATGGGAAGTAAAGGAACTCTCACCTCGGTAAATGTCTAGGGGTGAGATTTCTACCTACATGCATCTCATAGATTTGATCAAACCCAAATTGAGTCTAATAATAGAACAGATTAGACGTTAAACTACCCAAACAAACACACAAACAAATTGTGAGGATGAGCGAGATCATGGAGCTGGTTGCAGGACGGGTATGACGTCACGAGTAGTAGAAACGTGTAGTTCCTATATGGCCCGATAGGTGAGGTGGAGTGGTGAATACTATCGTCAGAATTATGATATAATTTTGTATAATCTCCAATTCGACAAATGATAGTATTGGAGATAAGATTACATTTCATTTCCTTGGTTGATATATATGACAACCATTAATGGTCAGGCAGAGCCTAAATGAATATAGGTAAAAAAGACAAAATTCAGGTCTGCTGGGAGGGAGATGAAGGCCTTCCCGCAGGGGGTATGTAGTTGAGGATTTGGTGACCCATTGATGTCCGTCCTTAGGCATACTGACCACCCACTGGCGCCCATCCTTAAAGGGTTAATTTTCAATATGTTCTATTAGACTTATTTTGGGTTTGATGGTGAGCCAGTGTAGAGTTCAGCGTGGCAGGAACTGGCATCATTGTTAGTTGGCGTTGTTTGGGGTGTTTTTCTACCAAACCGCATGTGCAGACTTGACGGATTCTTTACGTGAAGTTGATGGAGTTAGATGTTATTGGAGTTAGATGTTATTTAGCTATGATGCCAGAGGATGCCACAGGTTTTTCTTTGCTCGTTGCTGCATATCCAGGGTCGCCCGTCTGCTCGCCATTTCGGCTCTCGAGTCGGTAGAGGACCAAAGACACTGATCTCTCCTTCAGGTGTGTCTGGATATTGAAGATATTCCTATTCGCAGTATTGGCCCAAGTTAGGTTATCTGCTTTTGGGTCTTTGTCCGACATATTTCTCCATTTATATAGGCGTTGTTTACAGGGGAAGATCGAAAGGCATTTGAATTTGAGTGGCGGGATCAGTGAACTGGTCGCTGGTTGGGTATGATTTCACACGAATAGATAGTTCTCAGATGCCCCGAGAGGCGGAGTGGTGGATAATATCATCCGAATTACCATACGATTTTTAATTATTTCCAATGTAGCAGTAGTATCAGGTGTTATGCTGTGTCGGTGTGCAGTGTAGTATTGTCATAAGGTATTATCCTCATTCACACCAATAAAACATTTGCTTGAAACTACACACATACTCGCAGCCTCACGCCATGGCCGGCACTGGTGTGTTTCGACATTTTCCCATCCTCTGAAGCAGCAAATTTCTAATGAAACCTATTATCAATATTTGTTCTTGCCCCAACTGACATCCCTGCAGCAAGCGTTATGTGTGAATGCGCAGAGTGGTGGTTTTACGGGCATCACACTTTATGCAGATGGGCAGTGATGTTAATAGGCGTTACTAAGAGGCTGGTCAGAAGTACCTAATGTGCTAAAACTGCCGATGCAGAATATACTGGAATATAGAATTTCTATGGTGGTCCATACCCTGAGCACATGACCGAAACACATTCCAATTGCAGCTTTGTTTATGTTTTTTAAGGATTCTGAACGCTCATTGCAACATTTTACGTCATAGGTTACTTGAATTCCATTCCTGTGGTTAGCTGCTTGGCGTTCTGAGTGCTGAAGGAGAGAGGGGGTGAGAGATACATCCATGGCAATTCTTTGCGGGAGGTTATCTCTAGTTACATCCCTGCTACTTAACTAAGAGTATTACCACAAAGATATAAATATCTTAATACTTCAGACTCCAAGTGTCTCACATTGTACCGGATTGAACAGTGGATTCACTGAGGTAAATCCACAACCTCCCACAACCCACACCGCGCCTTCTGCCATTAGGATTTACTCCGTACAAGTATTTACTTTGTGTCTGAAGTGGGCACACATGACTACTTCTCATAAATATGTAGGCGTGTCTCATTCGGTGGGAGAGACATAAAATATCTTTCCCACCAATAGATTTCTTCCACGTTGTTGAAATGCTGAGACATGTATACACAGCCAAGAAGTTGTATATACAGACAAGAATTATGTAGAAATAAGCTGATATAAACCAGATTGAAGAGAATGAAAAGCCATAAAATTTTTACATTTATAGACCTTGGAGACGAAATCCTGTACCTTGACCTTGGTGTGTGTTTGATTCTGAAAAAAGTGGAGTTGGTCGCCACGTTCCTCCCTCATAGCAAACATAGACGGGCACGTTTCTGTGGACGGATGGCCCCGTCTTGTTTGTGTGCAAAGATTTGTTTTAATTTTCTTGGACGCCTGTAATGTTTACGATAAGAATCGGTTGCCAGGACGGGAGTTGGGCGTTTCCCCGGTTGGCTATCAGGATGCGGCTTGAACCTGATAAAACGCACACATCACGTCATAGAGTTACATGGGCGTTATTTTGGTGGGTTGTGTATAGACAAAACAATAGATATTGCCGCTCTCCCTGGCCGGGGCATTCTGTTTACAGATCTCTCTCTCTTTTGCGTCTGCCGCAGATTCATGAGGTTAGAAAGGTAATACTGTTCCCTGTATAGGGCCTGTCGTTGTTGATGTCGCCATGCATCGAACTTATTTTGTATTTTTGTGCTTATAAATATGTGTCTCTCTGGACATATTACTAAACAATACTAACTACTCAAAGATTCCCATTCCCATTGTCAAAAATAGGAGAAGGGGCTCCACTTGTATTGTTAACCGTCAGAATCCAATATACTGCCGCACATAGAACCATTTAGCGCCCGGTGGTTTGACGAAATATCAGTGTATGATAAAATGTAGAATCCCTAGTACATGTATATAACACAGTTGAAGTGAGATTATAGCTTTGGCAGACATAATAGATGTGAGTTGATTGCATAGTGAAAAAAGAATATGTCTGTATCTTGTAGCTTTATCAGTATCCAAAACCCGCCATGCTTGTAACGGATATCTCTATGCAATACATGTACTTGAAATTGATAAACTGCTCTATCAACAACAAAAATAGAAGAATACGTGAACCGACACCACTCCGACTTAAAGATTGGTCGAATATGATATTACAGGATCGGATATATGTCAGCACCATACGTATAGCTTTTATACTTTAAATTTGTGTTATCATCTTAATATGGTCTGATTTTGACACATCATAACTCGTTCTGATATAGAAATGTCATGATTTGTTTTGACGTTGACATATCGTGATATGTTCTGACGTCGACCGTTGGAACAAGTGGGCAGAAGCGCGTCAAACAGGCACGATTTAGTTTGAACATGACTCAGGTCGGCCGCTTGTCGCTGCCGACAAAAATCGCCGTGTGTAAACACAGTAGGGTTAGACTTCAGGTCAGGCGTTGCCCCAGAAAGTTTGTATGGCGAACTCGGCCACACCCACGGCATGCTGGCCTCTCCAAGCAGAACATTGCGCTTGAACAAACACAATACCCTGTGGATTCGCCGGCCGTGCGTGTGCTTGGAGAGTGGGTCGGCACAGTCACGGCCGCAACCCGACGAGCGGCCCTCTGGCGTGCAGAATTAGAACTAGGCCCCGCCCACTGAGCATTATTGCCAGTTGAATAGCACAAGGCTGCCAACGTACGGGCGACCTTTATTTAACAAGCTAAACTGTAAATAGCAGATCTAAGTATTGAACATGTCTACATAACTCTAACTGGGTAAATGTTGATTATTTTCCCTATTAGTTTCAAAAAAGAAGTTTAATTTTATGTTACAATCCTTCCTAAAAGTAAGGACTTGTCTTATATAGTCTAGCATGAATTACAGATAGTAATATGCATATGTAAATGGTATTTGAAAAATGTAATCCGTGACACAGAACAATTTACATTGAATTAGACGTGGTTCTGAGATTATTCCTGAAGGAGTTACAGAAACCGTGCCTGAAGATAGATGTTCGTTTACATATACACATGTTGGATTTATAGTATTTACTAGTAGTTAATGAGGTCTGATAAACATCAATATTGAGACGTCATTGCTAAACAGGATACGTACGCAGACAGTTATACGTTTAACTTCTAGTCGTTATGATAGGAATCATGTTGAAGAGTTTTTATCTTCGATAGAAAAGCCGTCCAGCAACCACTCTTAAAAGTTGAAATTGTTCAAATCACAGCCTCGCCATGTGAATGTAGTCTCAGCAAACACACATACATTACAACGCAGGCCTCGAGTAAGGAGAAACTAATGGAAACTCCCACAAAACATGAAGGTAACCCATCCTGCGCTTCTTGGTCTAGTGTCAACGTATTCCGCGGGGTGGCGTACCTGCCTGCACCAGGTACTGGAATTAATATCCGTGCTTCTTCTCTTCACCGCTAGGTGTCCGCCTGGACTATGCGTATATATGATGATCAAATGTAGATATACAGTATTCGCAATTACTGAATGATTATTTCTTTTTATGCGAAACATTTTGCTTGTGTTTCAACGTTAAGATAAAGATGTCCAATACGGAGATCTACGGGCATATATATATATATATATATATATATATATATATATATATATATATATATATATATATATATATATATATATATATATATATATATATATATATATATATATGTATATATACATTTTCAGATTGTGTTGAAAATAAGATTCTAAATTCAACATAATGCAATATCCTTACCCAATACTAAGTGTACATACTGCACTTTAGTATTTTAGCTATATCCCTACGCAATGTAAGCCCTATTAACGATATCAGATCTGGTCTTTACTGATATAGCCAACTCTTTCTTCTTTTATCTAGTATATAATGACAGACTCTGCATACCAGCCGTAATATCATAGCAAAATGGGGCTAGTTTTTGGATGCTAAAACAGAATATGGAGCATTATGGGATCGCAGCTAACTGGCAGGAGGAGCTGATACGGATTTGTTTGCACTTGTCGGAAAGATAGGTACTTAGCTTGTGGCCTCATCTAGTGCCTTCCTCAAACTGTCACCGATATATGGTTAGTTCATCCCATCTCATCTATGAGGCAGTTTGACCCCTGAAATCATGATATAATTTACAATTGTGCCCAATCATTCTACCTCGTGGGACTGCCCTTATGATGGACGTAGCTATAACCCCACTCTCTCTCTCCAAATATATTCTTTTTAGGAATGAGGATAAAATATGTCCACCGTAGATATAGTCGCTCTTCCAAATATTGAGTCATATAAAGTTCATTCTAAAACCATACTAATCCTCTCCTGCAGTACGGCTACTCTCCAGCATTTGTACTGCGTATGTAATCCCTCAAACACAAAAGTATACATATATACAAAATGTATACAAAATAAGGTCTAAGCCTGTCTGGGTGTACAAACCCGAACCTAAGTAATACCAAACGTGGCAATCGGTAAGTATTTATTGAAAGCTTTTATGTTAGGCAGAGAACTGGAATGGGAAAATATCTGCCATGTATTGCCTTACAATTTGGCACCGAAACCAAAATCACCGAATATATCTACGCTGTATATGTATATTGCTAACCCCTCCTATCAAATTATTTTCTACCTATACGGGCATAGCTTGGCACTACCCTGTCCCACCCTTCCGCCTGCTAACCCTAACACATATAGTTCCCTGGTGTAATGATTGGCTGAACCATACGTATACATGTATACATACCTAATGGAAAATTAACATCTGAGCCATATAGTACAGTGCATATAATAAGAGTTCAGCTAGTGCGTGCCATATGCTGCAAATACATGGCTGAATTGTGTACTGATCATATGATTTATTCATCTTAGTATATGATTTGGGTACCACAGCATGGCATCTTGATTGACTGCTAGGTTTGAGTTCATGATAATAGTTCATGTGATAGTAGACGAGGCGTATCAAGAGAGGACCATAGCCCACCATGATAATAGTTCATGTCTGGATTAAAGTAGGGTTTGTTTTCAAAGCAGTACAGACACCAACCATTCCTACCTAATTTATACATTTTCAATAATCTGAACGGGTCAGGTACCCGCATATCACTATGCCTTATCATCTCTCAGCAAACTAATTGTAATCGTTCAGAAACAGTGCTCATAGTGGAACTTTGGAACTATACCCTCCAGCTGGGGATATTTAACCACTTCCATGAGAAGCAATCGATAGAGTCAGAAGCCCAGTCCAGCGACAATATTGAATTGGTGATATTTGACATGCAGAGAAGCCTGTGGGAGATAATCCAAATAAGGCCCGTCTACCATATCCAGCGAAAAGAATGAATGAAATTCGACGAAATGCTCAGGCACAATCTGTACAGTGTTGAACATTGATGTTAAAGGATGCCCATTCCAATCGTTCCTATAGTTGGCAGCATATACTTCACGGACAACTTTTTTATGATAAAGAGGTGGCCTCTTTTACTTTAAAAAGAAATGCAACAAATAGTTGCTTAAAATAGGATCAACTAGTTCTCTGTCCAATAACCGTAGTCGGAAATTGGTTGTCACATAAACATGGCCATCCCAATAGGAGCCAGGTTGGCGGGGATATGATGAAGCGCCAACTGTGCCGACACAGTTAGAAAGCATCATCGTAGTTGGTAATGTTAAATCAGATATATGTATGTCTCAAGCTTAATTAATAGACAATTCATATTTTGATTAATATCCAATTTTATTATCTACATGACAATATGAAAAAACCGTGGTCACAACTACACAAGAAGGCGAAGGTATATTACGGTTAAAAGGTATAGACACGAGATTACTTTTACCTTTGTCTTGAGATTACGAATAGACTGTAATCACACAATTATCCTTATAAGTCGTGTACAAAACCAGTTTTCAGGGGAATGTAACCTCGAATTAATTCTACAATCCTTCCCCAAATCACCTTACTAACATCCCTATATATATATAATATATATCATTCCTCGCTTGAATCATATACTCCATCCCCACCCGCCTTTGATTATTTATCAATTATTAGCAGCACCATAACCCGCCTTTCCTCCAGTATAACCTACACTGATCTGTCTCTCTTAATTTACGTGGGACAGTGATATGGCCCGCTTATACACTTGCAGTTTTGCCCATTTAGCCGGTATACGCGGTGATTCCATAGACAATCTGTGCCAATTAAGTGAAGATAATTATGAGAGGGACATTGATGGGGTTTCCCCTACATCTGTTTGCCTCCTCAATGGTATGTGGATGTTTCAGTTCACTTTGCGGAAGATATCGCCTTCACACTGCGCGAAAAAACCTGTTTTACATGTGTATACGTCTGGCGTATAGGTATGATTTTGCGTAAATAAGTTAGTCCTATTTTCCATTGTGTATATGCTTCATCGATAGACGTATATACATGTCCATGTTACCGTTATATATATATATATATATATATATATATATATATATATATATATATATCATATGTATGCCTGATTCTGTTGTATTTACGCCACTCTCCAATAATTCCGATCTCTGAAGCTAGGGGACACCACTGTTGCTTTTATTTCATTCGCCATTAGTCATTAAGTCCTTGGTATATGGAAAATCCAATGTTATATTTTCAATTTTTATTATAAATTCGTTCTAAACCCTATCTATTATCTTATCATTAAATAGATTTAATAAAACACACATTCTTTGTTTTTTTAACGTTTATTTTAAATATAGATTTTACTTTTAAAACACCACTCGTCTGTAAGGTTCTGCATAAGTGCCTTTAAAAGTAGGCTGTGGTTATAGGCATTGGATCGGGCTCATGCTCGGGCTCATGCCACACAGTGGCCGCCACCGCCACCGCCACCAACACCTCTGTTGCCACACCGCTTTCACACCCACCACTTTCACACCCTTCACTTACCACGACCACCCATCCATAGACAATACTCTGATAATGAGTGTAGGCAAAGGACTTGGGGTCATCCGTCCACACACACTGGGGGAGGGTGGCGGGGGCAGAGCAGGCGGGTGGCGAAACCTTTTTTTTTATTATTAGTATACAAACAGATATATATATATATATACGCCAAACGTATATGATTTGTATATGAACAGCGTATACATGTTGCACACAGGATATTTCTTCTCATATATGCTCGGCGGCAAATATAGCCATTACGCTTCCGAAAACAAGGAAAACACATTTGTATACGCCACATAAGCTGGCGTGAAATGTGGACGTATATCTATAAGAACATGAAAATATACAATGGATAGATGCATTTACGCGGTGGCGTATATTTGAAATAACCCAGAGTTTTCGTGCATTGAATAGTGCGTAATGAGCGACAATTGAATATCCTATACGCAACTCCGGTACATTATAGAAGGACAACTCATTATTATCACTGGGAAGTTTTTGAGTAAATAAGGGATAAAATCCATACCTTTATTTACAAAGCTGCTGCCAGAAGAGTGCACATCAGAATCAATTTAATTTTGTGTTTTCATTATTAGTTTTCTAATGCGCAACCAGAATTTTTGTCCTGAAGTGGTTTTCGATCTTACTACAACAGAAATGTGCGTTACATCAAGTTTGTAGATATCTGGTTTCAGTTATCAAAAGCTTGTATACAAGTTCCACATGATTAGTTTTATTTTTTAATTTAAATATTTTGTTGTTAAGTAACATCTTTATTTTCCATCTTGATATATTTGGTTGCCCAAAGTCCATTCACTAATGCAATGACAATCAATACAATGTAAGGTACATTGGTTAAGCCAAACATATAGCAAAAATAATGGGAAAAAATAAGATTAAAAGGTTTACGAGTTTTTGAAGTAACACTTTGCGAAACACGAGTAAATTATAGTGATAGATCCTTAGCTTCTGTCAGCTTTTTTGTTTTTATTTTTCTCCTTACATTTGGTTTAGTTCACCGTACTGTTCCTTAACAATTATTCTATTCTGAATACCTCATTTATGAGTTTATGAGTGTTTGGTCTGTGTCCTCGTTCACCATCGAGTTTTGAGTGCACAGTGAAATGACCGAGGCTATGGCCGAGTGAATATTCTGAAGCACTCCAAACGAGATGGCGAATGGAGACTCAGACCAAGCACAAATATGTTTCTGATTTTATCTTAGCCTGGAAATATTTATCTGTTTATCACCCATTGAATATGAGCTACTGTACTTGCAAGCCTGTTGAGTACGACTTCATAATGTTAAGCCTATGGATGTTTATACCAGGCTAAAATAAAGCGCTAATCTACCAGGGCCAGTAGCAGTGGTAGGGAACTGACAGCGGCATTTGCTGCTGCCAGTGTTATGTGCCTTTATAACCGATTGGTGAGGTTGGCCTGGAGAGGGCACAGAGATCCAGTGTGCGAGGCAAAAGACAAACCTCTATGACACTACTGTTGCACATTATTTTAGCGGAGTAAACCGCACTCGAATATCGAATGAATTAATGACTTCTGGAAACGCCCCCTTCTTCAATTATAGGTAATTATACAATTTAGAAGGGGGTCAATTAATTGCAATTATAGACCATTTCTAATTGAAGCACACTTGTCTCCGAAGTAGGCCTAATTATAATCCTCCATTAGTAGAGATTACTCGGAATCCCCGCGTTGAGTACGAGACTGGCACCTGTCGCCTATGTTTTAGGTTCAGTATGTTGGACACCCGCTTAAACAGTGAGAACAAAATCCAGGAAATCGACCGAGAATCTGGACCACTATGTCTTTATGTTTGACTTAAGTACATCTGCCTCTCCATATGTATCTCGAATCTTGAAATTTGTATATTCTATCTCCACATCTTGAAAAGGGAAAGCAGTGACCTGTCTATTCATAGTAAACTGAACAGGTTGGTATTGTCCTGTTTGACTGGAATCTAGATCGGGTAATAAAAGGTCCCTCTTGGGTGAGACGGACTTAAGGACGTTGCCACTTGTCGGGACTTGTTGCTTGTTCTGACAAACTAACATTGCCTCCGGGGTTAACAGTTCTTGTCCAGTGAGCGAAGCACAGTAGACTTACCGTCCCCCAGGCTGGTTCACCTAAGGCTACATTGTTTGTGTATACGTGTCTCTATAAATAAGACTGCTATGACAATGAGTGAGAATGACGCCTATGGTCCTAAGTAATTGTGGTAGCCTTTTTTTTATTTTATAAAGGTCACCGTAAATGTATACCAATATAGTGAGAGTCTGTAAGTTAAGGAATAGGTTGGATATTTGAGTTTCTACTGAATGGGTCTAAAGGGCTTTTACAGTAATCTTTATTGATTATTTTTCTGTATGAAATCGTTCAATAAAATCGCTTTCAATGGTTTTGAAGTGAGGCATCGCACTCTTATGAATGATATGCGAAAAAGTTAGAAAACCTACATAACGCTAATTGGCAATGAAGAGAGAGAGAAAAAAACAGCTGTATAAGGACATTCTTTTAAACATTTGCCAAAATTTGCTTTCCTTTCAGTTGGTACTGCTCATATCAATCCTAGTGTGTATTCTTTGTGGCCCTCAGTCAGAGTTGTGGGATTTGATGAAAAAGTTTATAAAATAATCCAAGAAAATTTTAGAAAGTCTCTGATACGTGAGGAGAAAAAGTGTGTTCAGTGAAGTTTTTCCATTTCTAAAGAGGATCGTGATATCTATATTGTCCAAACTTTCCTGTTTAAATTCTGTGACCCACATGAGTAAGTTTTGTTGTTGTTAATGTTATTGTTATTATTTTGTGATGGGGGAGTGGCGCATCGCTTACTGCATTTTAATAGGATCAATTGCAGACGGAGAGGGAATTAATCATGACACATTTTATTTCAACACCACCCCTCTACCCCCTCCTTCCCCCACACATACAGACATCACACACTCTCGTTCATCGCACCTGTTATGTGCAGAGCTCTTCTGTTTTGGTGTTGATGTCATCGAAAGCTTTCCCACAACAATGTCATACCAATTGTTTACCAAGTAACGAAAGCGTCAAGTTGGGCATTTCTGTTTCTCTGAGAATCTCCAGAGTTCGCATCCTTTTCACCAAGGACTGCGACAATGTCTCCACATTGAGGTCAGTGGGTATTTGGAAGGTGGCGAGAGCGTGACGCTTGTACACACTATAACTAATTAAATACCACAGAGGGGTGACGCTTTGAAGTCTATTATGACGAGGACTGACGAGCGGGAGGACGTGGTAACTGGGTCAGGGCAGCCATGCGTGGCGACCGTGTCACGAGGTTGGTCGCCCGTGCCGGAGTGCGGGGAGGCGGCATGCAGCGCGGGGGTGAGACGCCTGTCACGCCTCCATGCCTCGTCAGCTGTGTACCACCTCCGGTACCACCTCGACACGACCTCCGGTGCCGCCACCCCCGTACACCGCCTCCGACCACCACCACGGATGTATACCTGAGTGTGTGTACACTACGTCCCTCACCTGTATGGCACAATACTACTCCAGCATCACAGACACCAAACCCTGGAGGAACTGACCTCCAGATGTGAAGATGAGATGGCTATGAAGGAGAGGAATTTCGTCCACTCGGGTGGCCAGGTAAGGCCGGGGACCAGGGAGGGGAGGAGGGGCAGTGGGAGGGAGAGGGGAGGGGTTACCCGCGGCTGGACAGGTGAAAGGGCGGGCCGACCATGGAGCACAGCAGGGGGCGGGGGTATTGACACAGTGGCCTCTGGTTGCGTGTGGTGTTTACCTGGCAAGTGATCAGCTCTTATTCGTCCACACTGATGTGGAGATGAAGGGGGATTGGAGCACTCGGTGGGGTTTGTGTTATGTATACATATCTAGCCGTCTCTCTCTAATCCCTACGCGTGTGTTCAGCGCGCTGAAGCTTATGCTCGTTTACAGTCACCTGGGTAAACATCCAGCAAGATTTACCAACCCAGACATATAATCGTTTTAAAAGGCAGAATATCAATACACATGTCAAGAAATACTCTCGCCTTTACACCGCGTGTAAGTAGGCGTAAAGGGGGCATATGTATATGGATCTATACATATGTTACAAAATTTCTTAAACAGAATATCAACATGCAGAGAACATAACTTATACTGGGGTCTATGTTTTTTTCCTACACACAAAATTTGTAACTCAACGTCACATGTTCAAAGGTTACCCACAGTTTTTTGTACAATCGAAGTCCATGTGTAAACTGACAGACTAATCTACCCATCTTCCAATATTCTAAATTACAAAAGGATGAAGAAATACCACACGTTTTTAACATATCAGCATGCTGCCACCATGGGCCAATAATTCTGACGTTCATACAGGTACTATCAATATGCTGCCAACATGTGTATTGATCAGTCCGTCCATACAGGTACAATCGTGTGGGTAGCTCACCTGTAATTAGGTCCAAAACTGCCTGGTTTGTTACCCAATGTCGATTGAACTCACAGTTGTAGGTCTTTAAATAAGGATCCATTCCCTACCCCGTATGTTATCTACAGCACACTGATTCTGTCTCATAGTGGTATCACCCTGGCCGTTGCTATGGTATTGGCTACCACAAAACCCTATCCCTGCAGTATTTAGTCCTCTACTTATGATGTGAGACAACATTACCCTCGTACTATTACGCCTTGAGTGTACGTACGTAGTCACACTGAGATGTGAATATGACTGCACTCAGGCCCCAGGGTACTCGTACTTAAGTAGAAATACATGGTATAGTACTTAAAAATGTATACATGCATACAAAGACTCAAATTTACATTACCGACCCTCTTTCCTGCATATATTAAAATTCCTATCCTAATTAAAATGTACCAAGTGACTGTAATGTACACAAGTACCTAAGTTCCCAGATCTGCATGCCCTCACGTATGTCAATTTAACCCAGGGTGCAAGGGCGTTTATTCCAATGTCATTATTTAATATTACATGGTAAACGATTTGGAGTAGTGACACCGCTTAACCATTTCCAAGTTGATTTTTGTGTTAAGTAGTTACAAGAGGTGTTTCCCCATCTAGTAAAAAGTTGTAAAAGAAAAATAAACCAGGAAAGCAGATACCTTTAAGGATGAGCTAACTCCTCGACATTTCCCACGACCAGAGGCTTTTTCTAGCTGGATCCTTATGTCATGTTGGTTCATAGGTTACACATACGCGTTAAGAGGTCTACTTGCCTTATGGGATTCATGCATCCCTCTCCCGGTAAAGGGTCTGAGAACCCTGAGCCAAATATAACATGACACACGCAAAAAGAAGAAAAATGTGACATGCTAGTAAAAGTAATACTATTCCTTGTGCAACCATTTGATCTGAGAGGCACTTTTTGGCCAATTTCCAAATTTTCGCTTCTAATAATTCATGTCTTTAATACTCTTAAGTAGCTAGCATTTAGTCAGGTTAGAAGAGTAGTTAACATACTCTTCCTGCCATCATTATCTTCCGCCGTTTTACTATGCAACCCAATACACCTTTCGTGCCATAACTACAACTAGACCTGTAGATAACTATCTATAGTACGATAAACCGAAGATACCCCTTACATTCTTGCATATCCGACCTATAGCTACTGAAATCTCGTAGTAGTGACACATGATCATTCTACCTCCCAAAATATGGCACTGTTACCTAATCCAGTTACATTGAATCTGAGGTCCAGTATCATATCCGCGGCATCACAGCAAATCGATAATGTTGGCGTCTTAGTATTATCTCACTGTTAAATCCTTCTCTGAATATTTATGTAGGTAGATTATTCGAACCTGATAGACATGAATACGATAGATACCTTTTACTTCCCGTCTTGGTGACGGAAATGCCAATACGGGAATTGCTGAGATCCCCAATTGCCTCAGCAGTGTCTTGGTGCTACATATCCTTTTGAACGGGGCCATGGGATTCATATATCCATACGGCTTACGTGATTAACTTCGCAGAGACGGAAGCCGTGTTGTCCAAAAGTACTAGGATCCACCTGCACGACCAAGGATCCTGTTTTGATCAAATCTACTCATGACTCAGAAAAGACGTTTACAATCCGAGAAAGACTTCCGCAATGTCACTTTTGTTAAACACATCCAGTAACGATATAGTTAGTTTCGTGTTAGATGGAAGCCATATCGGAAAAGAAAACCATATGAATTTCCAAAGATTCATCTATCTTCAGCTCAGATAAGCTGAGTAATGATAGTTCTCAACTCTTCTATTTGGAAGTTAGGCGTATCATTGTGATTTACTTTCTATGTATGGTTTGCAGGGTTCCCATAGTCATAGAAAATCACGAGTCATGAAAAAGAGAGACAGTCATAGAAAATGATGGAAAATTAGACTTTTGCTAAGCTGAGTCTTTGGAAATTCTACGTCGATAATGATGTCGTAGCATCAATTCATAGCGGTAGGAGGATTACATTGACATTGGTTAATTCTGACTGAGTAATAGTGTGCAGTCTCCCAATTCTAATTCCCAAATGTTGCATTTACTTTGACGAATGTATTGTACTATAACTGCTTGTGCTAGTACTGAAGCTAAATATTGATGATGAATCGCTTTCCCCAGATGATGGAATATAAATGGCATGCTTTCTATTTTCGTTTTGCAGAGATTACGCACTGAAAACCGATTACTACGGCAACGCATCGACAATCTAGAAAAGGTAGGACAAGAATGTTCCAATGCATTTAAAAAGATTTTCTTTTGTATTCAATAAACAGCAAGTTAAGGATGAGCTTAAGTTTAGCTGGAAGGTAATGTAAGCCATGTTCAAGCATGAATATCAATTAAGACTGGTGTTGAGGTATGTTGCTAGATACTTTAAGTATACCTGTTAAGGAGAGTAAAGTAGTGAGAAGACACAAATAGCCGTGCATATGTCGTGATTTGAAAAGCTAGCATGTTTTCAAACTCTTTCATCTAAGAATGATGTTAGTTTCAGTCGGTGTTTTGCCTTACAGTGTCTGAGTAGCATACAGGTAAACAGTGACATCAAATCATCTAGGTCATGTAAAAAGATATCTCTGCCAGCGCTCAGTATGTTGTAGTATGGGTAGGCAAGAGCGTGTAGGATATATTGGGCGTCCCACAAAGGGATGACACAGAGACGGGGTGACAGCAACATTATATCTATATATAACGTGCTGCCATCTGGCAGAAAATTCCAGAACAAAGCTCACCATTTGCTGTATCCCTGGTTTTCCTTTATAATCATCAGGGCAAACTTCATTTGATAATTTGTTTGATCAGTTTTACCCTACTTTACTCCGAAGGTGTTAACCAAGACTAAACGGTTGATGTATTTTTTTTTGGCCAATCTTCATCTTGACTTACCCCGTGCCTTCAGAAGTACGCACAGGTCGGTAGTCACGGTAACCTCACAACAACATTGAGTAGCTCTGAGTCTCTAAGGCTCTACGATCTGGTGTCGCTCTGAATCTCTGAGTCGCTCTGAATCTCTGAGTCGCTCTGAATCTCTGAGTTGCTCTGATTCTGAGTGGCTCTAATTCTGAGATGCTCTGAATCTCTGAGTCGCTCTGAATCTCTGAGTCGCTCTGATTCTGAGTCGCTCTGATTCTGAGTCGCTCTGATTCTGAGTCGCTCTGAATCTCTGAGTCGCTCTGAGTCTCTGAGTCGCTCTAAGTAACTACGAGTCGCTTCGAATCTCTGAATCTCTCTGGCTGTCTTGGGTTGATAAGAGTGTCTGAGTTGCTCTAAGTAGCTATGAGCCTGAGTCACTCTGAATCTCTGAGACCCTCTGAGTAGTTGAGACCTTCTCAGTGTCTGAGTAGCTCTTAGTCATGGACTATCTGAGTCGCTCTGTCTGAGTAGCTATGGATCATTCTGAATCTCTGAGTCGCTCCGAGTGTCCTGAAGCGCTCTCGGTGGTAAAGAGAGCTGCTCGGAGTCTTTGAGTCGCTCTGAGTTTCTTGAGGCGCCCTGAGTAGTTATGAGTCTCTGAGTTGCTCCGAGTTTCTGAGTCGCTCCGAGTGTCTTGAAGTGCTCTGAGTTGTTATGAGTCTCTCAATCGCTCTGAGTCCTTGAGTCGCTCTGAGTCTTTGAGTCGCTCTGAGTCTCTGAGTCGTTCTGAGTCTGAGTCGTTCTGAGTCTCTGGGTAGTTATGAGTCTCTGAGTCGCTCTGAGTGTCTTGAGGCTCCCTGATTAGCTATGAGTCTCTGAGTTGCTCGGGGTCTGAGTCACTCAGAGGAACTCCAATCCGCTCCTCTAAGCTATCTGTAGAGATTCAGCATTGATTGGCCACGCTTCGGCCATGCCACAGCTTCTCAGCTAATCAGTGATATCTCACGTATTGTTCACTCCCAGAATTTGATCACTGAATTAGTCATATCAGTTCCAACTCAACGATGTGGTTGTTAAGTGAATGCTTAATAACGTGTTTTTATCAAACACTTATTATTCTTATGCCGAAAAGACAATGTTGGGTTGCATTCACGATTCCGTAGAGACTGGAACTTTACTGCACAAATCACAATCAGAATCTCTACAGAGCAAAACGCTCTTTTCAATATCCCTGAAATGGCTCTTTATAAAAAAAACCGAAAAACCATACCCATTGATTGTTAACTAGGAGTAGCCTTGTATTGTTCAAAGTATACGCCATTAAAAATTCCACATAGAAATGCCTTGGCTTTCAAACGCCAATCTGCATGTGATAGTTGACATGCATGATTTCTTTATACTAGTGACTATTCCTCTACTTGCAAAGACTTTATATTACACTCTCCTACGTAGAAGTGGCCAGGCGTTGTGCTCTGTACTGTTATTGTCCCAGACAGCATGTTTGGTGTGGCCGTGACGGAAGTGCGTGTGAGTTCTCTTCTTATAGTTACTTCCGGTGACAAATGCAGCCAGAACCTACACACTCATGAGCCTGAATTTAAACAAACTTCCCAGTAAATCAAAAGTAACAAGGAAATGGGATGGGGATCTTGAATATTTGGGATTTCGTTGCCTGTAAGTACGAACTGAAGTGAAAGGTTTGGTCCCGATAGATATGCAAGGGATTCAAATTCCCGCTTTGAGGAATGACAAATGGGAACCTACGGAAACTGATAATCGTCCTACCTACCTCTATAAGTAAACAGAACAAGAAGTGGGAAATATTCATGATAAATAAAAAGTTATATAAAGTTCAAGATAGCCATATTGCAAGTGGGTAAATATTCATGATAAATAAAAAGTTTTATAAAGCTCGAAAACCATATTGCAAAGTGCTGTACTTGAGTTCCTCCATGCTATCGGTGCAGATTGTGGAGTATGAGTATGCTGCCAGTGCTTGAGCATCCCAGGATGGCAGGGTCAATAATTTCCCCATGTTGTGTACTAATATTCCAACTCCCACAATCTCATATGAAATAGACAGAAATGGCGTCCACATGAAGGCACATATGTACTCCTTGGCAGCTTAATTTTTACTCACCCCACCACTTCACACCCCACAAGTTTTATTCTGCCGTTTAAACCATCAGCATATCACATTAGCATGTAACTTGACGTTTCGGCGATGTTTCTCGATATGAGTAAGCATTTTTAAACAGTAAAACCTGTTTTTATTCATATTAAATCGAAATAGATTCTTTCGGCGGCCCTGCTATTTCCTCCCAAAATAAAAGCAACACTGGCTTACCAAATTAGTTCTAACTAAAAATTAGTAGAGGTCACAGACAGCGTGGGTATATTTGTTCGGATCTCGCAAAGTATCCAAATGTTAATGACATGTTTTAACATCTACATAATGTATAGGGTAATCTAACTTGTCGAAATAAAATCCACAAAATCACTACAACCCACCTCTTATCAATCTAGCAACCCAGTTTCATGTTAATCCACCATTACACCAATGAGCACCATTACAGATCCAAGTCTGAACTTGAATACAAATAAAGCCAGTGTAGATTCATCCATGAACGGCCACGTATTGATAGAGAATGTCCATTGACAATTGATACATGGAATTATTTTCGTTTAAAATGATTGATAGTGAGAGTAAGTTATATTAAGATATGATGGTTTCCTGTGGGATCATTAAATTGTAGGTTTTATAGAAAGACATACCGGTCTACTATCAGCATCATGCTGATGATATATTTGTAAATCAGATTCATATACGATAATGAATAGCAATATCACTGTCAGTTTTTTTCCCTTGATTCACAATTCCACAATTTTGTTCTTTCTTCGATACGATTTGAAATGCAATTTCCCCATCCATTCTCTATTGTAAAGCTTTTAATCCTCTCGTAGGTTGTTAGTCAGGCCTTATTGTATCAAACTGGCCACAGTAGAAACTTTTCCCAACGTACCTGTAGTGAGATTAGTGTTTTTAAGCTCTCTTCAATAGTTCGTTAGAAACTATTTGCCTGCATTGATGATTTACAATTGGCAGAATCTGAGAAGCAACGTGTTGCGATTTATATTTTTTACCCGTACTGAAATCATATTTGTTTAGGTAATATTGATCAGGTTAATTCTGAAGTCCGTGTTGTTTTGTTGGCGCAATTGCTGATATGTATTACAATAACTGACCAAACGAACAGAGAAATTCCCAATAAGCGAGGAAAGCATCGTCTTTAAGCATCAGTGATTAAAATCTTCCCGTTGAAGATCCACCATACGCGACAGAACCGATTGGAATGGATGAAAAAAATGATCTGGACACAGTTACCTCCATGATTTATCAGTAAGAGAGATTACACTTAGGAGACACATACAGAGATCAGTATAGTCTATAAATAGCCAGTGCAACCCCCCCGGCAGGTGATCAGGGTATCACTCTCCCCCCGCCTTGTTGCTGCAGGAGACGGCGACGTTGGCCGACCGCCTGATACAGGACCAGGTGATCTGCGCCCAGAAGGAGGAGGAGATCTTCGTGTTGCGCCGGGAACTGGCCACAGTGAAGCAGCATGACGCCACGGCCAGCGAGCAGCTGCAGCGACTGCAGCAGGAGTTCACCGACCATAAGGAGCGGGTGAGCACCTCACGCCCATGAGTCCGCCAATAGATGTGTTTTTTATCCTTTTTTTTCTCTTTTTTTTTGTGTTCATTGAACCAATATTCCACCACACACACACACCACATATTTCACAAACATGGTTTCATATACAGGGAAGTTCATACTCATGGCCTAATCAGCATTATTTTTTTCCCCCTTGCTTTTAACAAAGAAAATCGTGACCGAAGGGGTTGCTGGAATGCGTTCTGTTCCGTGTTGGTTCTCTAAAGACTGGGTTTTGTATGGTTGGAGGGACTGGCCCCTTTTCTCTCTCCTTAGTCAGAGAGTCTCGTTCCCCACTAGAAAATAAAATACCTTTTAGGAGAAATCACCATATGCACGGCGTTTTCTGAGGAATATTCCCAGATCTAATTCCATAATCTGTACATCTCATACGGTAAGCGAGTCCGTACTTTAAACTCTCAAAAGACCGAACAGATTTGTTCTTCATTATGGTAACTCTCCACAGACTATAATACAATGTAAACTAACTTTGTTACCTACTTAAGATATCGGGATTGGTCTTTAAATTAAGCCTTACTTACACTCGATGTGAGACAGATGTTCTTACCTATACACTTTTGATCTTTTAAGTTACATTAATTTAAGGAAGGTTTGTTGCTCTATGAAGATTCCGGGATCATACCCAGTATTCACATCATTAAAGCGGTCCATTGTAATTCTCCTTCTAATGTTATCTATGAGAATGAGTTAGTCGCAGAACAAAGATGTGGCTATATTGTCAGTACACTGAGTGACTGAGTGTTGATACTGACCTGGCGGATGTGTTGTTACAGGAGAGTGTGGTCACGTCTTCCGCCACGCAGGAGTCTCGTCGTATCGAGGAGTTACAACGCGAGGTCACCGATGCCCGCCAAAAGGAAGAGGAGGCTAACGCCACCATGCGCCAGCTCAACGACAAAATCCGCGAGCTGGAAAACGTTAGTGCTTAACGGCATGGCATGCTGCTTCTCGATGCTGTCTTTGTAATAAGTTGACTATAATGCACCACACTAATCCCTCAAATACCATTGTATTTTTCTACCCACAAGTACATTGTCCCACCAAGTGTGATCCCAACCACTTGTACTGCCCACCTGCCTACAGGACGACTTGGCTGGCTCCCTGCCCTGCCAATTGCATGTCGAGCTGCGTGAATGGTTCATTAACTGCCAGCCTCAGCCCTCCGTCCGTCCATCCCTCCGGCTGTCCCTCGGTCCCCCTGTCAGACCCTCCGTTCCTTCCTGCGTCCCTCCCTCCCTCTGTCCCGTCCTCTGTCCCTCTATCCTTCCCCCATCCGTCAGTCCGTCTGTCCCTTCATCCCTCCCTCCGTCACTCCCCTCCCTCCCTTTCCCCGCCATCCTTCCTTCCCTCCTTCCGTCCCTCCTTCCTGTCCCGCCGTCCGTCCGTCCTTCCGTCCTTCCTTCCTTCCTTCCTTCCTTCCTTCCTTCCTTCCTTCCTTCCTTCCTTCCTTCCTTCCTTCCTTCCTGTCGTATCCCTCCACCCTTCTTCCTTCTCATCTGTCCTTTCTTCCATGATCTTGTCCATCCTTCCTTCTGTCCCATGTACCCTTTTCTTCACAGCCTCCCCTTTCTCAGGAATAATCTGGTCAAAGGGGGCTTTCAAATTTAATGGGACCTCTCAGCCATATTTTCAGTTACCAATAATCAATTGTTTTGGTTCGTTCTATGTAAGAAACCACCATGAACAATTCTTCCTAAACGGAAGCAAGCTGGCAAGACTTCTAATTTCAAAAGTACATACAGGTAGATAGAATAACTGAAAAACTCTGGTGCCTCCTGCAAATACCGTTATTTATAAAGCTTTGTTGGAAATAGACACAAATGTATATACACAAATATAATGCTTCCGCCAGCATTTTGGAAGAGTTCAATATAGTATTAATATCCATAATTGTCCCACAAATAATTTCGATATGTAATTATAGTAACCATAATCTCAACGAATACTTCAAAGATGATAAATGTACATGTTTCTCGTTATACAGGTAAACAGACAGCTGCAGAAGGAGCCGAGCACGGAGATCCAACAGCTTCAGGAGGAGCTGATTGCAGCCAAACTGCGAGAGGCTGAGGCCAACCTCTCCATGAAGGAGCTGCGCCAGCGGGTCACCGACCTGGACAGGCACTGGCAGGTGAGAAAAATCGTCCCTTTCCGACAGAATGTATAGTATACATCTATCAGCTGCCCTGTTTTCAGGGTTTTCGCACAATTTGTCTTTCGCTCATTTGAGACTCTATCGGATGCCACTGCAGGAATCATTCATTGTTTTTCCTTAGTAATTACCACTGGAAAATAAGAAGTTCTACCTTTTCTTACCACTTCTCTACAAGGTCAATTGGATGATTCAGTTCGAGGTAAGGACAGGAAGTGTTGCGTAGGCCCCCATAAGTTGTGTAAATAGAGAAGTGGTATCAAATATCAAGTCGACAACACTGACTAATTACACAATTGCGCTTATTACTTATTCATTGGCAAAGAGAAATCTCAAATTGTTGTATACATACAACATCAGTCTGACCTCTACTTTGACATCTAGCCATCTCCAAGTGACCTCTTGAGCTTAATTTATTTGGACGGACTGCTCTATGTGATATGCGGTAATTTGTAATATATAATGTACATCCCGATGGGATTCCAGACATTGATCTTTGTTTTATTAATCTGGTACGAGGCTAAGGCCCTCTGATTACAGCCGAATATGATTTTTGTTGTAATACGCGCTGCTCTTTTCTAAAGGTTCTCCTAGATTATGAAGGGACACCACATGATACGATTTATCTTTAAAACCATTGCATTGAAAAATATAAAAAAAACTACGTATTCATAAATGAACACTTGTTGATTTTGTTTTGCTCAACAGAAGCACATGGAGAAGGCGAATGCTGTGGAGGAAGGCCAACCGCAAAAGCCGAACAAGAAGCGCGAGCAGCAGCTGGCAGACGACCTCATGTCAGTACGACTCCGGGAGGCAGAGGCTCTCGCCGACCTCAAGGAGATGAAGCAGAAGGTGATGGAACTGGAGACACAGGTGCGTATTATCAAGAAACGTCACGAAATTTCAAATGAATGTCTGTATGGTATGAGTTGTCTTCGTAGAATGATTTCACGAAGCTTAGCTGAGTGATATCTCTGAAGTGGAAGACAATGAATGCTATATAAAGAATTATATGAAATTGAGTGATGTTTAGATTTTATTCTATCCCTTCACGTGTTTTTAAATTCAAATGTCACCCGTGGGAAACAAATATTTTATGGCATAACCATGGCATACAGTCACAGCATGTTAAGTCTATGGAGATCTATATGAGGGGTACGATAAATCTATGTGATTTCTCGAATCCTGATTAAAAGATAAGCTTAAAACTCTCCAAAACTAATACACTTTATTCAAAGCCTTGTAACTCAATGGTTTCCTTTTGATAAGAAACCCACATTAATATATCCAATTGTTTCCTGATGTCGCCAAAGGCAATCACGAAAACCCTTACGACGTAGTTCCCACGAGATTTTGACCATATCACATGCTCCATTTCGTGAGAATAACTCATATGATATGATATGCTCTTATTTACAGAGATGTAAGTTTTCTATTTTTCCTTGGAAATCCACCTTTTCATACTCAGTGTATATATTATTGCTTTTCCTAGTGACAAGCAAAGATAATAAATTTTGCTTCATTTACGCCAATAAAACTGGTTTGAACCTCCCTAAGACCCTCAGCCCCATGCCATGGCCAACAAGGACATATTGTCCAAGTTTCTCTGAGTAAGAAAAATCCACACGAAAAATGTTTCCACCTTTTTCCTTGAATCCTACTGACATCCCTGTATTCTTCCATATCATTTACCTTTATCAAAGGGTTTATGGAGAATGTTGTCTTGTTGTTGACAGAATCAAATCTGCAATAGACAAATCAAACGGATGGACGATGAGCGCTCCAAGCTACAAGAGAAGCTGGAGGAGGCGGCGGAGCGGGAGAAGGAGCACAACAATAAACTAAAAGAACTCGAGCGCAAGGAGAGCGATCAGGACTCAAAGGTAGGAATTTCACAATCAGGAACAAATTAGATTAGATAAGATAAAAAAAAGTGTAATCATTACGTCTTAAAGTTAGTTGGTTGTATTATAAAAACAAAACAAAAAGGAGCAACTCTGTAATGACCACAAGAAAGACTGAACTCATGTACATTATAAGTTTACGGTTTACGATGAATACATAAAAAATCGAAGAAATGAATGTATTGCCAAAATAAGTATTTGCTTTAAAAAAGGCTGTACTATATGTGGTACAACATTAATGGGAGGTGGGGGGCAATTGGGCGAACTACTGGTCGTTAGCCTACAAGAAATTAAGTGAAAGAATAAACGCATTTTAGTTTTTGAACCAGGTTGCAAGTACTGTTTCTTAAGCCATATGGTTTCCTAAAGGTTGAACAATCCAACTTTCATGAAAAATTATAATTGACTACATATGATAAGGTTTCGGTATAATATCCCCAAAATTAACATCGTTCTGTTCAACCAAACCATTTATTATATTCAGCGGAAAGAGGACATAATGATGTCACGGATAAAGGACGCCGAACACTCACAGATGATCGCCGAGATGCGCCAGCGGATTGCTGAACTGGAAATCGAGGTGAGCGCTCAACTCCAGTGCCGTACAGCGAGCTTACCAGACATTTAACATTGTCCGGCAGTATTTGAAGGCATCTCTTTTTTTCAGGAAATTGAAAATATATGGGAATGCAATGGTGTAATTCCTTCGCCCTCTTTGTTAAGATATGGTAACTGATGGATTTCAAAATGCACTGGTGTTTCGATTACTGCTGGGACTTTGCTTGCTAATAACCGTGTCAGGGAGTTGTTATGATTGGCTTTGTTGGCGAATCCTTATTTATCCACACTTAACTCGGTTCTGATGTTTTACCCCCGCTTCAGACACTGATATATGTACTCTAATACTGTAGGACAGTAGACAAGCCTGTACTTGAGTATATAAAATGGTCTTATTGACCTTTCATAATACGGTAAGATAGGTAGGCACCGATATCTCAATTGCTGATCGGCATAAATTTGCTACTAAGCAAGTAGAATTCTTTTCTTATAAGCTTTCTATTCAAATATCTCTTTCCAGCGTCACTGTGATTGGCTATTGCCTACCGGTTATTCTAAATTTTGATTCATGGATCAGATCTACTTATAACTGGAACCGTTGAATCAAACCCTTTCCGAAATTTGTGTTGGCAAGTCTTGACAATTCATCATTCATCCCAGAACACAAGTAAAATGCCATGAGGTCATTGTAGAATATATCACCGAAATTAACGTTTCATAATACATTTACCCTGCACGAATCTTCCCCGTCCCCTGAATTCTAAAAACATTTTAATGAACGTACCACGTCAGTTCTGATAGGGTTTGAATGAGATTAGCGGTACAACTGGGAGTAATTTCCCTACCACTAAGGGGCAATATAATGTCTCCGATTGGTAATGATATAAGCAATATTGACTCGTATAGCATCGGTGAAGTTGAAGTAAAGTGGGTAAAGTGTCCCCAGGCAATCTGCATGCGGATAAGTTCCTATAGAGGAAACCTATGACAGTTTACGGTCAGCGCTTGTATCCCATCAGGTTTGAATAACAGAGTAATTCACAAGGTGAAGCTGCATGCATTACATAGCTATTCAAACGAGGTGTAATCGAGTTCTGACCGTAAACTTGAAAAGGTTTCTGAATTCATCTCACCCCTCACATTGACTAATTGGCTAACATTTGTGGCATAATCCCCCATTGAGTTGTTTTTTCTCAAAATACTCCATGGGCATTGAGTACGAGTTCCCAATGTGAAAACTATGGCAAAAATATACCAGGGGTGAGATAATGGTGATTAGCCTCCTGTTTGTCTGCGGTTATACATGTATTGTGAACAGAAATGAAAGGTAGAATTACATGAGTGCAGCCACTCTTCTCGTCACAAAGCCCACCTTTTTTCAACCGAAATGAATGTTAATTTTCGTGGCTGTTTTGCCTCTTGCTCTTGCTGGTCAGCAATTTTCTCTTTTCAGGGTTTGGACAATATTTTTGAAAGGCTGTTTTGAGCGTCCTTGCGTCAATTTTCAACATGGCTTTGTCAACCCATGCTTTCTTATTTCCATGCACATGTTGTATCTGTTGTGCTGCACCAAAGCATGGGGGCAGTCATGAGGCTTCTGAGGAAATCGAGGTGTCTCCGCAAACAAACTATGTATAAAGTTTATATTTTTTGCAGAAAGCATCGTCTTTGGCCACAAATAGCTTTCCTGTGAATGCTGGCCGCGCTGCCTTGCCCCCGCCAGCAGATGATAAGTTAGTCTTGATTGGAGGAAAATTGACCAATAATATTTAAACTTTCAGAACCAAGAGTTAATAACTGCGGGACAGTTACAAGAGAAAGGGGAGACCCAAGAGCTAGAGAATAGAATAGCAGATTTACAGGAGGAGGTAAGAAACTAAGGCTATCTGGGGTCTGGATAGACGTAGCCTATAGTGTATCCACCTATTTTGTTTACCCTTTCCTTTGACCTGCCATGCTTTTATCTCATGAGTGACCCTGAATAGAATAATGCTTTGTTGGTTATGCTTTCTTTTGGGTTTTTCTCTGTTGCTTTCGGGAGCTGGGCTTGCTTCTGTCTTCTGTTGGTGTGCGGTGTGTGCTTTGCTTAACTGCCTTCACTGTGTGGGCCTGTAAGAGGACTGTAACTCACAAAACTATTAGAGTGGTCACTGTCTGTCAGATATGTAAGGACGTATGACTAACTCACAAAACTAACAGGGTAATCACTGTCTGTCTGTCTGTCTGTCTGACTGTCAGATATATAAAGATATATGGCCTGTCGTTCACAAACCTATCAGGGCAATCACTATTTGTCAGATATATAAGGGCGTATACCTGTAACTCACAAAACTAACATGGTAGTCACATCTGTAACGACTGTAGGCATACACACAGAACACAACGTTAGGGGAGATGTTATGAAAAATACGTACTAACTTGTTTTCGGAATGCATGTATGTAGCAAATCAGATACATCGGGTTCCAATTGCATGTGTTTTCATTAACCTTGGTCAAGTTCCAGCTTGGGTGACAATTGAATGCTCATATCTGCTGTAAATGCCGACACTTACTCAGATATACTACTGATGCAATGAGAATATATAGCATACTGATTTCTCTCAATGTAATCTCTATAAACTAGATAGAACTTGACAGGTGAGCTATTGAATGACGAGAATTTAGTCATGGCATCTTCATGGCCTCTTCAACTTCTGAATATCATGCTTTTTAAATGATCACCCGAATATGCTTATGGTACATCTAATAGCACATTCACGGCGTAGGATTATACTCCTGACAAAGTTAGTGTCTGTGATCATATTTACTGTACATTGATATCATAACGCATCAGACCCAGCATACTATTTTTGTGATAGCTTATAGAATTTAAGATTATTATTTTTCCAAATGTTTCTCCTCTCCTTGTGCACTTTAGTAAACCGTTACTTCTATCTGACAAGTGTTTTTAACACTGATTCAAGTCCCTATATTGTCACATTGAAATGTGTAGTCTCTATAGTTTTTTCTCGTAGATGGAATTCTTTGTTTATTTTTAAGTAGTGTCTAATAAATTTTGTTTACGGATTTTAAGCCTGGATGATACAGGTATTAGTGCAGCTAAGAGGTAATTCTTACGATTTGAAATAGTTATTTTTACGATGTCAGTTGAATTTTGTGATAGTTTAACGTTATGAATACCATTGCATTACAAGAATACTTATTTTTGTAATCAAGTTTCTCCTCGATATTGTGGGAGAAACTTTGATTTTCGCATAGAGTTAATGTTGATGTTTTAGAAATTTAGGCGTTTTGTGCTAAGATTTTACCCTTGTAGGACTGCCTCAACCATCATCGCTATAGTAGCCTCCCTTCCTCAACTGAGTACGAAGTGTGCTATCATGTAAATGTATCTCAAGTAGTTTGTACACATTTGTGAAAGATATGCTTTATTATATGAGTACTATCCGAAATTGTGATTATTTTACTATCATGGTGGCATCTGAATTCACCTGAAATGAACTTCAGTGATGGTGTACTTCGGTGCTGTCTAATGTCAGTTACTTATCTGCCATGGTCAGCGTATACGGTATTGGGCATCAGTATGATTCAATAACAATGTATGATACATGTATGCCCAAATCGTAATAACAAATCGCGAACAGGAAATGGTGGTAGACGGATTTGATCCTATATTTAATTACCATAAATTTATATTTGTTTTATTGATTATATAATTCAGTCACCGTGGTTTTGATAAAAGAAAATCAGCATAATTTTACAGGTTGACTTCAACTATACTGTGTTCGCTGTTGTTTCATTTTCACCACACCTAAGGCTGTCAGATCTATTTGCAGGGTGTATTTTATCCTACCCCTAATATAAAATCCCATAGGCTTAACATTGACTTTCCGTATGCGCCCGTATGTCGCATACGGATAAGAAAATCGCTCCCAGGAGCGTACAAAAAATGGACCAATCAGAGATCAGCAGCTGAAAGTAGTTCCAAGCGCCTTCAGAGCAGCAAGGAGAGCTATATGGAGGACTTCAGAAAGTTTTTATCGTGTTTTTTGTTACTATCCTCACATAAAAATATCGTTCACAGGGGGTAGGATAAAATCAAAACCTTATTCGTTTTAATCTTGGCTCCCGTATGCGACTCCTGGAGTTTTGGCTCGGGATATCACTCGGCTTTGCCTTGTGATATCACTACGCCAAACTCCAGTCATCGCATACGGGGGCCCAGATTAAAACTCATCCGGTTTTATGATAGTTCTGTTATAAGTATAAAGTAAGAAGGACTTGGCGAAGACTGAGCGGTACGGGAGAGGGAGATTATGAAAGAAATTGATGAGTATTTGGTCTCTGCTCCGTTTCGCCATCGTGTTTGGAGCGTGCAGTAATATGAACGAGGCGACAGCCGAGTGAATATATCAAAGCGCTCCAAACGAGATGGTGAATGGGGGCTCAGATCAAACACGAATATGTTTCTGATGTTATCTTAGCCTGCAAATATCTCTCTGTTTATTGCGCATTGAGTACGAGTTACCGTACTCGCAAGCCTGTGGAGTACATGTTCCCAATGCTCAGCCTACGGATGTTTATACTAGGCTAAGATAAGTGTCAATCCTTGTTAGTGGCGTTAGAGTGTTTATCAGTGTTTTCCATGTTTACAGGTCATGCAGCTAAAGATGGCCAAGCGCCTACAGAGTATCTCCAGCCTGGCGCTCAACCACATCACGCTGGACACGGAGTCCGACTACGACACAGACGACATGGAAGCCACGCTGATGGACTCGCACAAGTTGAAACTCTCCGACGGCCTCACCACCATCGTGGGTGATGCCCAGCGGTTCAAACTCAACGACCTCGACAGTTCAGAGGGCGAGGGTCTGTATGACTTTGACGACGGCACCATCAAACGCCGAACGTCCAAGAAGAAGAAGCGCAATGGCTCAAAGTCGTCTGCGGTGGGTGTGGAAACCAAAGACTCTGCTGGGACACAGCCTGTGGATGGTAACAAAGATGGCGGCAGTTCCGGTGTCAGCAGCGCCGGAAGTACAGGTGTCAGTAGCACGGAGGCGGCCGGAAGTACGTCACCGTCGTCAGGAGGCAGCCATGTTGCTGTAGACGCGGAGGTCCTCCCACCAGCCGTCAGCAATGGCGACTTGCCGCCCAGCTCGCCGGCCGGTGCGGCAACCCCGACAACACCTACCACACCCACCGCCAAAGTACCACAGACTCCTTGTGATAGTGGAAGCCCAGCCACAACGACCGTCACCTCCCTCAACAACGGTGCTGTACCGGCAGGCAACACACCCTGCCCCGCTGCGGCCACCGAATAATACTTAACAGAGATGCCTGCCGCACCGCTAGCGCCACAGACCCACCTGGTGGAGCCGACGGGAACTACCCGTCAGGAAACCACCTTATAGTTGTGGACAAATGAGAGTAAGAGGAGCTGCCATCTAGTGGTGGGATGGAGAGCTGTGATGAGGGTGACGTGGTTCATTCTGACGTCATTACGCCGTCGTTCTCTTCGAACAGTGTCAACGTCAACTCGCAGAAACTGTGATGACTGAAGGAGAAGTACGGAGAGTGTGGTGTTGGTGGAGGTCTTGGCTGCGTGCTGGCCGCCAAGTACACACACATAGACACTCCCCCCATATGCTTGTCGCAACCAATGACAGACAACCCAACCAACAAACCAACCAACCAACCCTAGGCGTGCAATACCCAACCATTGTATTATCACACTGACACTCATATTTTTTGGTGGCTATACGGATCTATATGTTCTGCACTATCTATACTGTTATACTCAACAAAAAAGACATGCTCTAGATTTGTTTTCGTTTTCCCCGTGGAGAAATGTATGGTGATGGTTGACTGTTGTTGAGACTGATTGTGGAATGGCGAGGCAGTGCCAGCGTGGACAGGCTGCTTAGTGTTTTCTCTGTGAGAAACGAGGCTCTTTGCGAGCCTGCCACGCAGAATGCAGCGTTATTAATGGATGCGTGATTGTGGAGATGGTTTTACTCGTTCAGTCCGCAAACAATACCGTTTTCAGCCATCTCCACCAGAAGGCCGGTCAATCCCCACCAGTTGTTGTTGGCCTCTATCTTAACGTGACCTGTGAATGTGTGTTGGTAGATTATAATTAGAAGCCTGTTGGGAAGAGATAAGCTATTTCTTTCTTTTTCCCCCAATTTTTTTTTAATGTAAATACCCCTTTTCTAATTTGTAATATAGAGATGAATATAATACCAGATATTTATACTTGTTACGAAATGTAAGCTACTCAAATGCATTTAGCCGAGTCAGTGCTGGGCTACGCAGTAATTCGGCTCTTTGAAGATTTGATTAATTTGATCTCCAGAATAGTTCTCTTTCCAATTCTCAGAAGAAGAAAATATGAACATGTGGGATGTTTCTTTTCAGACCTCAAATATCTATCGAGATTTATGAAGAGTCCTACTTTCTATTTCCCTTTCTCTCTCAGATTGTGCTTTTTTCTTTTTACCCAATATTGCTCCACACTTGATGAATTACGGACTGGTTTGTTGTAAATTGATAGTGAAAGTAAAATAGTAATGTTTTGTCAGTATTTTTGAAACGGTCATAATCAAGCAAGCACAAGACTATCATGATTCTTGTCTTTAATTAATGAACAGAGGCAAACGTAGCCAAAACAAGAACTCCCTGTTGCTGTTTCAGGTGGGTTTCTGTTTTCCTTTCCTGATAAAAGTCTTGCATTTTTCTCGTTGTAACTGTTGGTTTTCATAACTTGAAATTTCTACCTAGTCAGGTGCAACGTTGACAGAGCTGTTGAAATCAAATGGAACTTTTTGATTTCAGAATGAATCGTCCAAGTTGTTATTTAGAACAAGAATGTGTTTTAAATCTGAATTGTATGTATTTATGTATGCATTACAAGAACCTTAGATGGGCGACTGAGATCACGATGTGCATCAAAATTCCATCTTTAATAAGTCTGGGTTCTATGTATCAGCATGTAGCTCTGATTTCCCCGCTCACTTTTTGCTTTTATGTCGTGGATGTATACGTTGGGAAGCTACATATACATTGACACCAGCTGTTCCACATAATGTTACTTATTCATCTCCACACATATAATGGGGGACACCAAATACCGATTACTTACTTGCATAGTTAATTTTCACAATCACAATGATTTGATTTGTTGTTTCTTTTTTTGGTCATCAACTAAGACCCTCTGTTCACATACATCGTCTGGTCAGTGTGGGTGGTACAGTTCCTATCAGTTGTCAATGAATCATTTATTACTATTATTGACCTTGAACAAGCACCGTCTTTACGAAGCAGTGATCGCCTGTAGACGAAATCCGTAACGGTGCATCTTATAAACCCTTACGAGGAGGAGTGTGTGTATATATAATACAAACAATTGGACCTTAGGAAATGAATTTGTACAGATTCTGTAGATATGAAGGTACAGTCCTCAACGTGACCATATGGATTATGAAACTGGTATGGACTAGTATCCATGCGTAATCTTGCAACAACTATGGATTAAACTCCAAGAGTGGTTGATCATAGCGTCCGTGGATTTGAAAGGGAATTCTGATCGGCCAACGGAAACGCTGGTTCAAATAAACTACAGTCGATGTTATTTACCTCTCATTGTCTGTGTTCACTTTGTTTTACTAATGTCTAAGGAACTACCCCTTCCACAATATGAAATGTTTGCAGAAGTCATACAGACGCCCCTCTCCGGATAAAATACAAAATAAGACCCTGTAAATGCAATAATACCTTGATAGAATAAATTAACCACTTACATTGATAATTCACTTGTCAGTAATGCTTGATAGCCATTACAGTAATAAAATCGGTGTGTGAAGTGTACACATGAAAAAAGTCACTGACTTTCGCCAATCTGACAAACACATTGGAAGGAGGCATATTCAAGCATGTGATATAGCAATTAAGAAATGATCTAAAAAGGTGCAGGGGGGTTCTGCAGGTCCACATGGGCCCCAACAGATTCAAGGGGCTGAAGTCCTGGCAGCTCCTGCACTTTCAGCTATTCTTTTGGAATTGCTGGCCTTAGTTGAGAGCTAAAATGACTTATTTATCACTACCTCGTAGTTCCACAGAATTTTTCATTAAAAAAAATTCCATAACCTTTCCAGGTCATTTCCAAAATTTCCAGGTATCACATGATACTCTATCAAGTGGACAGTTAACACCTTACAGGCATACGGCTGTGACAGAGCCACATGGGTTTAGACGGGTATTAGGGACAGGCATAATGCTAGGGGCTGGGGACTGTCTCGAGGTGACACTATCCCTCCGCTTGGGAATGCCTTGAGGCATCATTTGCCCTGAATGAGTTAAAACATGGACTCCATCAGCCGTCATAGCCGTCATAGCCACGTCACGACATTGGTTTTTTTATATGTAATTATCCTTATCAGGCACGAGAAGGTAATTTTGTATCTAAAAATCACAAAATCTGGCAGCATTTGGCCCATGAGGCCCATAGTTGGGACCAGGGGTCGTGCTCTGGTGCGGGCTCAGGTTACCAGGTTTTCCTCTAGAATACTGCAGTGCCTTCCAGGAGGAACCTGGCACCAAGAAAAAATGTCGAAGAGGCGTAATGAAGGTCTGCTTTATAAACCTCTAGGGTCCCTCTGCGAGCCAGAATAACTCTAGTCTGGGCTTGAACCACCACTCTGAACCAGCTGTAGGTAGAATAGAGTAAGTTTCCTCCTCCCAGACACTTTTGTAGCAGATTTCGTCTTAAATCTTTCCCTGACACTGAGGGTAGTGCCTTAAAGATCACCCCTCCTTACCTCAGGCACCATAAACCAAGAAACAGCAAAGGTGATGTCAGTATTTTACCATGGTAATATTTTTGGTATAAAAAAATTAATTTCCAATAATTTGTGACAGAAAACATCAGAAATGAACAACTACAGGAAATATTCGAATATGAATTGTCAAGCTTTTCCCCTGCAACAATTGAGACCAGAGATTTTATAAGGGCCTGAAACAAACAGCATTCTTTAATGCCATATTGGCAATTCTACCACACGCAGTTATTAGTGCAACTGAAGATAGTTTGTCATTTAATGATATATAAGATGGTATTGAATTGTAGCAGGTACCTAGGGAAAAGTGATTCTCATATGACAGTATCTGCCAAAAGTATGTAGACTAAGTAAGCAATCAATGTAAAAAAACAATATGTCTAGATACTGTGCATAAAGCTAACAAGGCAAATATTTGCGAACAATGTGTGGACATATATTAGGATGTGAAACAATGAAGGTAAATAAACGATGTGTATGGCATGCTCTGGTGCTAAGATTCTGCCCAGGATACTCAAACCGTTGGAATTTTTTGTCTCAGCGCATGGGTCAGCGCATTGCAGACATCACCTGTTCATGTTGATAGCGCACCCTCAACGCAGGTACCGGCAAAACTTGAGGCGGGTGTCGTGCTCTTCCCAAACCCGTTGGCTGGTCGTGCAGTTCCAGCTGGTAAAATCTGATAAATCAGTTTTTGTCCTCTGGCAAAAATCCCGCCAGGTCAACAAGAATTAGTAGATGCCGGCTAAAAATCAAGCTGGTGGAATAGTGTGGAACGGATTTTTCAGCCGGCCGATGCCCCTGTGCCCCAGCAAATGCCAGCAAACGCTCAGCAATCTCAAGGCGACATACCAACAACCTTCAATAGGCACGGATTTCACCTGACAACCAAGCCGCGGTGCCTGTTGGAACTGATGGCAAGCTGTTCCACCGAGCTGTTCCCCACCAGACCTAAGCCAGATCTGCTGGCAAACGCTGTGTGGTTGGTGTACAACGTTTTTGTCTGGTTGGTAGAACACGAGCCTCAAGCTGTAGCGATCTTGCTAGAATCTCTCCTTTATTTGGTTAACTTCTGCCGACACGATCGTATAGTACTCTGCAACTACAATAGGTGGCGCCGCGAGATACCGGGATTATCTTTGGCTAAATCATAGCAAATGTGATCGGACCATTTCTGGAGCTCACAGTCGGAGACAGAGGTGGTGGCAAATCTACAGGCTATCGCTACAAGATTTCGCCATCAGAAATGCCACAGTCGTAGCTGGTAGCATAAGGATAATCATAATATTCAGATGAATTGTCTGCAAAACACCCACCACACTTAGAGCCATAGTTTTGACGGTTCTGTATAGGTATGTCCTTGGACATTTTGCTGAAATGGTTTATTAAGGTCTGGTGAGGTAGAAATCATTTCAAGATCTGGATTTTCCATGTCAACCTTCTGAAAAAGAGGGAATTCTGACTGCCGATCCCACCCAAAGTGACCCCAAATCTGCCAATTGTTAAGGAACTCCTTAGCACACATATGGCTATGACTATAACTGTTCTATCTAGGAACATACTTGGAATATTTGATGAAATATTTTTTTAAGGCTTGGTTTCAAAATCTTGATTTTCTATGCCTGATTATCTAAAAATGAGAGAATTCTGCACGCCAACCCCAACCTAAGTCACAAAGTATCTGCCAATTGTCTATAAAATCCCAGCACCCTTAGATCCATAATAACTTGCTGGTATCCCTAGGTGCATAGTTGGCATCATTGATGAAATAGTTTATTAAGGCTTGGAGAGGTGGAAATCATTTCAAAATCTTGATTTTCCATGTCAACTTTCTGAAAATGAAGGAATTCTGACAGCCAACCCCACCCAAAGTGACCCAATATCTGCCAATTGTTCAGAAAAAAGACCCAAGAGACCTAGGGTCATAATTTTAACTGGTCTATTTGTGAACATACTTGGAATAGTTGATGAAATAGTTAATTAAGGCTTGGTGTGAAGGGAATATTTGAAAAACCTTGATTTTGCTTGATTATCTGAATATTAGGGAATTTTGTCTGCCAACCCCAACCAAAGTCACCCAAAATCAGAACTATAGAATCATCACAAAGGTATCATCATTCTAATTTAAGTGCATTTTAAATCATTTTTCTACGCCTGTTACTTGCTGAGTATAGGCTATTAATCATGAATCCATTAGCCAGGCCAACATCAGCCAAATGGTTACATAGCAATATTTACTCCTTTTTGTATTTGACATATAAACGAACCTTGACCTAAGGCATTACATCCATCATATTGTGAGTAAGGATATTCATTCAATATATCCTGGTTGATGCCGGTATCTATTTCTCTCCTTTTTAGTTTAAGAAGTTAAGCAGCCACTTCACAGCTGCCTCTCTCAGTCTTACTTTGGCAAACTTCAGCAATCAAAGCAAGAACTTCACCACAGGCCTGAATGCAGCCACCACAGATAAAAGCCACCTCTGTTCTCTTTGTTGCATCCATCAGTTGTCCTGTAAAGTCATATATGTATGACGGTAAACTTTCTGATGATGAATGAATTACATATTTTACTGAGACTTGGATACACGAAATGCTTTATGTAACTTCCCTTAACCTACTGCCAAGTATTCATCACGTATTAGATGAAAACATGTTGAAATAAAGTTGTTTAGAGATGTTCAGAGATTCAGAGATGACGTATACAATACTATGCCAAGGATGAAAACCTTTTAGGACAAGATCAAAATTCATTCTTCCAAAAATTCAACTTTTAAATCTCTGAATGAATGCAATGCTGATTACATTCATTGAGGTGTCAATTTAATAATTTTTCCAGATAACTTATTGTTGGGAATTTTCCCCCTGTTCTTACCTACTTGAATTTATATTGCAATAACTGTAATATGTGATGATATTTACCTGATGTAATAATGCTGACAAACATGCAGACTCCTGTGAAGGAAAGGTATATATATGCTCATAGCCTGGAGAAGTCTCTTCCAACCCTACAAGGTCTGTGAATATTGTATGCACAGATATGGTGCTGAAATGAAAGGATGCAATAATCTCACAAATTGTGATTGCAAAATAATATGGCAAAATTTACCTTGGTATATAAAGATTAACAGACAATACAGACAACAACAGAATATTGGTTGATGTCAACAACATTATCGTACTGTTGAAAACATGATTAAATAAATGACGAAATAGAAACAAGTAAATAAACAAAATTGAATAAATCTGGCAATTAAATTGGATGATAATTTTCTCTTAGCCCTTGTCTCTGCTGACCCATGTAATATGAATAAATTGATGCAAAGCTTGTTTTGATAATAGGTTTAGGTGAAAATACAATCAAAGATCAGCTAATAACGTTTAGATTTGAAGTGAAATGAAAGTAACACAATTTCACGTAGTTCCCCTGAAATTTACCTGACAAAAGTGCAAAGAGAATTCCTATGAGCAGCAGGTGAAAATCCTCATCGGTTTTATACATGGCTCAGACGAGGCACAAATTCCACTTGAAGGATGTAGTGATGTCTGCTGTATCATCGTGGCTCTTTGAGATGACTGTTGAGACAAGAGAATGTTGACTCCAGACGTTGTGTATTTTTTCATTCCAAGATTCAGCAACATCGCTAATGGTATTCCATGCAAGATGATGCCAGCATTGATTGATAAAGAACCTTTCCAGTTGAAGTACCTAATTAGGAATTCTGTCCAAACTGGCCATACCATATTACCGACACTTGTCCCTGATAGGAACTCTGTACTGCCGCTACACTGGATACAACAGAATCCAATTCCTAAGGAATAAGAGTTAGATATATAGCAGATAATTCCCAATGGACGAAAAGCTGTTGACGAAAGTACTAAACATTAAGTGCCTCAAGTTACAGATATTTCATATCTTTATTTTCACCAATACTATATGATGGAATTTATAATTTTAACTTTTATCCCTTACAGGAAGATATTTATGTTATTAGGTAAAACAAATAGTATTAAGAATGATATGTCACATCACTTGGTCAAACAAACAAATATATTCAGAAGACAAATGACCCATTCTCTAGCATAATACCTGTCCCTAGTACCTATCCTGACCCACACACTCCCCAACGGATACCCACTTGTGAAAGGTGAAATATAATCTCTACTAACCTACAAAGATACCGAGTGTCAGATATAGGCCAGGAATATTGTTGATGAAAGCTGCTGATACCATTCCACCACTGACCAGTATGGTTGCCAGTATGGCTGTTACCATGCAGCCAAACTTGGCAACAATTCCTCCAAGGATAAATCCTGTTTATTTCGAAATACATTGTTCCCAACTCGTTGGGTTTAATGCAGGGTTTAATGTGCGCGGAACACTCTCCATACACCGGACTTCCCCATGTGCCTACCTCTCCACCACGTGACTCGCCGCAAAACCAACGGACTCGGGAAATATTACCTCCCACCCACCCCACAAAAACTATAAACTCTTCTCCCTCACTCATACTTCACTCGCGGCTTTCTTATAGTTAAAGACACTCTTCACCTCAACTCTACAACTCCTTACTCAATAAACGTCTTATTTCCAAATCCCTCTTTGCGTCATCATTAGACAATCAATGCATCATACTTAAATAGTTATTAGAAGGAAACTCAGAAGATGAACCCACCGAGTTTGACCGCAGAGTAATTCGCGAAGCAAACCTGAGTGCAGACTCCTTGGAGTACGGACCAAGTTATTTTCATCGAGTGGGTTTTGATTTTATCTCACCCCATATAACATTATTAATTGATAAAATAAATCACCCAATTAGCCGTTGAGTATTGGGTACACTACCTTCACGGCCGTGGAATACAAGTTCCTAACATTAAGCCTATGGAAAAAAATACCGGGGTGAGATAACAAACTATATTCAATACAAAAATTGAAAATGTCCAGAATATTTTGCATATGACTATACATTACTTTCACACCTAACTTTAACTTTGAATTGCCGACTTACTATTTTCCTATCACTTATCTAATTAGTCATAGTCATACATTTATTCCACTTTTGCGATGGCATTCATCAATAACCAAACTCAATATACTTTCTCCAAAAGATCCATAAAGGCACCGTGCTACCCCCAGGCAGACCAGGGAGCTGTTTCAAAAGTCGAGTGAGGTCTCGCCAGAGGCACGTCGCATTTCAAAGCGAGAGGCCGGCAACAGTGAGCGGCACTTTGAATCAAAGCGGCAGCAAAACCGTTACCAATACCCAATAGCTAGCGGCACCTCCACCTCAACAGCGACACTTCAAGTGCAGTTGTTTAGCTCTCGCTTTGGCAGTGAGTACTCTCGTTTAGCACCCTCCCGACTTGTGAAACAGCCTCCAGTAGTCTCAGCAAACTGTTGTGCAACAGAAAAAAAGATTTTAAATTTGTAGATCATTTTTAAAACCAGAAGTCACAAAATCCAAGTCCTATATAAAGGACACTAACTATCTTTTGGCAAAAATAAATGAGGTGAACAGAGTATAACAAACGGGGATACTGGCACATTAGATGTGAATGCACTGCATACCAATATCCCCATCGGCCAGAGCACCCTCCCGCCATTCTTCGTCTCAAAATGGAGCCAACAAAGAATGCAGAAAATGATGACGTGAGAGCCAGGACCAACCACGTGTAAAACCTAGAGGCTTAGGGGGTGCGTCCACCAACCACGACAAGGCTGCGACAACGGCTTTCCGACAAGATCCACGATAGCTCTACGATTGGAAGGCCTGTCGTAGCCTTGTCGTGGTTGGTGGAACATAGTTCCCGACAAGAGGCTACGACAAGGCCACGACAGGCTGCGACATGAAGCTTGTCGGGGGCCTGTCGGGGGCCTTCCAACAAGGTTACGACAAAATCGAACATGTTCGATTTTGGTGGTGTGTCGTGGCGTGTCGTGGCGTGTCAGGAGGTTGTCGCAGAGGTCTACGATAGAATATTTAGGTGGAGCGTGCACTTCCCGACGGGTTGCGACAAGGGGTCACGACAGCCCCCCTTCTCACGACAAGGCTGCGACAAGGCTGCGATTGGAACTTTCTTGTCGGCGCGTGTCGCAGCCCTGTCGTGGTTGGTGGACGCACCCCCTTAGACTATCTAGGGGTAGACCTTGCGAATTAGGGAGTAAGAATTCAAACATAGATGTTCTAGGTACTACTATGAGTCAAGAACTTAGCCTTTTCTTTTTTTTAACTTTGAGACGTTTATTTTGAAAAAAGTGTTTAACTTACTTACTAACTAAAGCTTAACCTAATTCGTTTTACTCTATTTGGTAGAACGGTCTCTTTAAGTGTGGATCAGAATACTTGTTAGGGTTTCTCTATATAATTAGAAAATTTAACCTTGATACTCTTATACTACCAAACATATATTCTTCTGGCATATTAAATGTTACATTTCCGAGGCTGTAGATAAAAAAGTGATAGACACAACAAATATAGACAGTAAATGTGTAAGATCAGTAAACATTTACACACGAACAGGCCATTCACAAGGGGTCAATTGACTGTGTTTAGTTGATAATAGATTTTTCTAATGTACAATGGTTCAAAGGTTTGGGGTTGGCAGGATATTCTATGATAATTTGTAATTGTTCAGCATTCTGGCCGGTACTAGTGGACATTAATCAACATCCTAACCACCAGATTATCCTGTCTGGGGCTTGAATGAGTGTTCAATTTCCTTGCTCTTCAAGATTCCTTTGGATATCTTGGGAGAGAAAGCGATATATCATAAATCAGTCTGGCATAGTAGCTTGCATAGAATGATGTGTGACCTGCTCCTCTCTAGTATTTTGGGCTTTTGATGGTAATATACCTGGAACATTAAACAATATTCGGTGTTATACTCTGTCATTAATTACCAGGGATATATCATTATGATCCCAGGCTGCCTATACATGAGCATTTCCCTCCATGAAAGAAAGTACATATCATGTCAGTGATAAAGAACAATGACTAGCCATTCCCAAAAACCCACAGGTCCCTAGATTTTTACATTTCTGAACTCTACTTTTTCAGACTGAGACTTACTCAGAATCCTATTCCACTCAACATAACGTTCTTCTTTTCCTTCGGTTGGTATATACGTTTATTAATCTCCAATGGCCATCTAAATTCTAATGACCATGAGTATAAATTTACTTTGCTATAGTGAAAGACTCTTTGGTAGTATTATATAGAGTTGGCAGTGAGAAGGATACATGTACATTAAATGCAGCTGAGGAATCCCTGCACCAATTAGCATTGACTTTGGTGAAAGATCTATTTTAATATCAAAGAAATTATACAGCCACTGGGAAACAGCATTCCTGGATGTCCAGGCAGTCAACAAAGAAATGATAAATACCATCATCTTTATAGCAAAAGTCACATTTGCTAGAATTAATGTTTTTTCTCTTAGCCAGAAAGTGGTTAGTTGAGACTATCCTGTGTAGGATCTTAAATTATAGCAATTAGAATTTTGTCTTTCTTACACACTTATAGGCCTTGACATAAATGCAAGACAATTTCTCTTTTTTTCTATACCTTTTTAAAAAATTTTTTTTTTATCTTGTACCAGCTTTTTCTTATATTAACCATCTTATATCTACCATCATATACACACAGACTTACATACTCAGGTGTTCGTGTCATGTAAGAGGGCCCTACCCCCATGTGGCCAGACCGCGAACTAGAGTGAACCATAATGAGGGTAAACATGCCCTTCATTACATAGCTGCCCTACGATGAATATCAAGACAGGGAGGAGCTGGTACAAAATGGCAACTGTCTTAATGCAGTCTATTTGGTAGTAATAGTAATAAATACGGACAATTTAGATGTAGAGACTAAAACTTTACACACAGTCGCATTCTGTAATAACTTTGCTGAATGATTAATGCCTGGGCAACCTGAAACACGCTGCCCTGTAACCAATCCACAACAGGTTAGGTTATAAATAGTGTCTTCTGTCAGTGAGAACATAGTCTCTCATTGTAGAACAACGGTCAAATAGACTATAGAGCTAAAAACACAGGTCAAGTAGACTAAATAGATACATTGTCACTTATAGTTAACACCGAAGGCATCAAAGAGAGTTTGGAAATGGGTGCACTTCAATCAATGAATGTGAGATGGAATTTATGTTCAGCCCTTTGCCTTTATATTGTGAGCCAATGTTTGTCTATTCATATTACAAGATGATTATTCTCTTTTCTCATTGTTTGGCCATTTAATTGCTTGATTTATTTTAATTGTTCAATGATAACAGTTTTATGTGATGATTAAGCTGTTAGAAACCTTAAGACTTCATCATATAAACAATTCTACGTTTTGCCAGCGAAAGTAAACAAAATGTGCTTAGAATAAACTAATGAAATTATTTGTCTTTGTTCAACCTCTATGTGTATTATACCAGCTGGCGTTAGTCTAATAGTTACACATCCTGCCATCTATACCTTAAGAATACCGTGCTGTGCCTCTGAGAAGTAATGCACTGTTCGCTTACAGCATTGTTTGTTTACAGCGTAAACAAATGTCTTCAAGATGGGTGACATGACATTGTAGCACACCCGGAGGATTGGCTAAACTAGGCCATTTCTGACGCCTTGGGATTTGCACAGAATGATTGGAGAACACAGGTAGAGTAGCCTATATATCTATATAGACAGGTCAAGTAGACTATATAGCTACCTTGTCACTTGTAGATGACGCAGAAGGTATCAAAGATAAAGCTCGTCAAATATCAGCTGAATGTTGCGGTTAACCGAATAATGAAGGAATTTGTATATACTACAAAAATGCTTTAAAATTGTAAAAAAAAAAGCCATTTTTTCTACAAAGATTTCTATTTTTATTAAATGATTGTCTACATTTTACAAAAAACAACTCAGTTTTAATACCGAACTAGTTTTCCAATAAGATAACATTGCAGAATAAAAAAAGAATTTAAGATTTAAATTGTTTTGGCATGAAATTTCCATAATTTTTTATCAATATTTGTTGGCTAAATATTGAATGCTGCCTCTCTGTAAAGTCCCCCCCCCCCATCCACACACACACACGATAGATATATACTGGTAAATCATGTACTTCTGCTTCTGTGTACATACTTCTGCCTACATGTACATAGGTTTATCTCTGTTTTCAAACAAAAATATCAGCCTGATATGGATCTTAGTGTTGGTAGGCGTTGCTGTGGGTGTTGGTTGATAGGTGTGGGTGTTGATGGGTGTTGATGTTAATGGGTATTGGTGTTGGTGGCATAAAATGGCTAAAATGTCCTTCTGCCTGCGTGTACATATATACTTATCGATATTTCCATAAGATCTGCTAGTATAATTTTAAAAGGATCCCATGTGAATATATAATGACCACATTTTTCGTTGTGTGAAATTACATTAAGATACCTACAACCACCATGGAGTTATAGTTGAAAATTATGTACACAAAGGCAGATTCCCCTCCCCTCAGAGCTTTAACAATTTCTTAAATTTTTTTATAAAAAAAGGAGCAGTGAGAGTAGACCACAAGGTTCAAATGGTGAAGATATGGTGTGATAAAGACACGGAAAGATATTTAACAGAGCTGGAAATTGTATGATGTATGGATATGTTGAAAGATTAATAAAAGATTGCTAAAAAAAAATTTTTGAATAAAATAAAATGGATACAAGAACCTGCTGTTGTAACCTAGTTGTATAAACCTGGGCCCTGTTTTTCAGTCACGATACCCTCTTTGTAAGATATCTTACAGCTGTCAGTGTACTATAGATAAGACATCTTTGGGGATCGGCCGACGATTGTCCGTCAAGAGCACTTAGACTGCAGCCAGGTGTACTATAGATAAGACATCTTTAGGGCCACGTGGTTCCAAATGTCTTCCAAAGTGTCTTAGACCTAAGACATCTATGGACATGTCGTACAGAATGCGCAACTTCATAAAAGATATCGGCGTTTGAAGTTCGTCATAGCAATCTCTGCTCTGGTGGCCAGTGTACCCCTACGCTCACGTGACTCTAATTTATGCAGTGACCTCGAGTTCACTGGACGTGGGAGGGTGCAAAGGCCAGAGCAGACGATTGCTATGACGAAGTTCAAACGCCGATATCTTCGAAACGGTGTGGCCCATCTTCTTCATATTTAGTACGATTATAAGTTATATGTCTCCCTTAATCGTGTTAAAATTTCATCCCTAGATTCGTATGGGAAGCACGGGAAATCCTCTATATACACACAGTGAGCTTTGATAGAGCCTGAGACAGTTCTAGACTTGAGACACTTTTAGCGGCGATCGAGCGCGCCGCACTGAGACCGTGTCTATAGCACACCCGCCATTTTGTGTCTTGCAAATTGTCTTCCAATCGTGGAGACATCTTAGGGTATCGTTGGGCGATTATGTCTTGACTGAAAAACAGGGCCCTGGTTGGACCAGTTCTAGCCGGGTTTTAGTTTACCCATATTAATGGTGTTAGATACCGAGGTCAATATGGTATTTATTTTACTGCTTTTTAATTTTCAATGATTATTGCTTGTCATATGTCTCAATATAAGAAAATATACAATTGGTATACGGAACCACTTTGATGTAACACATGCAGAATATATTTCTCCAATTTGCACTCAATCTATACACATCTGTCGAATAAGTAATGGTGGGAGGTAATACAAATTTGGTGGATCTCTTGGTAGTAAGAGAGATGATGGGGCTTAAGATTAGCCATGCTTTACTCAGTAGGGTGAAATAATATTCAGACACAGATTTTACTTGTTTGTACACCCTTTTACATACTTGAACATGGCTTTAGGCCTTAAATAACATAGAATAGCCTCATTTGGGCTCATAATCTACTCTATATAGGATAATATTCACTCATGTCTTGACTCAATATACTTTTAGGCTCACATCATGGAGCAAGCATGTTTCAAGTAGTCACATGTTCAAACCAAAGTCATCTAATATGGGCCATAAACATATAATTATCCAAAATATCTTCATTACACAAATTCTGGGATACATCATTTTTATAATACATACCTCTGTAGCACCTCAAAGGCCTTGGGAGTTACAAAAGAGGAGAAATTAGATTTCTCACAGCTTTCCACAGCTTTGATTTGGATCCTCTAACATGATGGGATGTGATTCCACTTTTTTTGTTACAATCACCAAACATAGACAAAACATAGATCATAGATCATGACTCACAAAAATATGAATATTCAGATAGAAGTACAAAAAAAATATGCAATCTAAATATACAGTAAAACCCCTCTTAAGGGGACACCCTCCATTCCGGACCAAGTGTCCCCTTAAGCGGGGTGTCCCCTTAAGCGGAGTTCTCAGGATGCCAGTGGTTATACAATAGAGAATACCTACATAAATGAAGGAAATGATGGTTGTTAGGTTAAAAGGTTTATTAATAAATAAGCAAATAAATATGAATTATACAATATAAATGAATAAAAATTAATATATATGTACAACAAATTTAAAATAAATAGATAAAAGAGGTTGAAGATGGATATGCATTCCTTGTGAAATTTACTCCTTTTTACACCACCGTTCAATGTCCCCCCCCCTGTAACTTCTGAGAGAATTCAGCAGCCCTATAAGAGACTCACCGTGAGCCGGCCAGGGCCGCGACGGCTCACTGAATACCGTACCTTCAAAGCCCACAGCCCTCCCTGTGTCGCCCACCGCTAACCTGTAAGCGGACCTCTTACCTGGCACCTTCAGCAGGCGTGAAAATCGCTCATACTAATATCAACTCACAGTCGCCCGTACAAACGGGCACCATAAACTTGGATTTTCAGTGTTTTTGATATGATGTCCCTCCAAACTGTCCCCTTAAGCGGGGTTTTTAAGCATTTCTGTACCGAAAAACTGTCCCCTAAAGCGGGGTGTCCCCTTAAGCGGGGTTAAAATAAACTCTTAATAGAGGGAAAAATTTCCGTTCCGAGCAATTTGTCCCCTAAAGCGGGGTGTCCCCTTAAGAGGGGTGTCCCGGAAGAGGGGTTTTACTGTATCAAAAATAACTCTCACACTAGAGAGATCAGACTGTCAACATGGCTCCTCAGATCTAACAGGTCAAAGCAGGGGGAACAAAAACCAGTCCAATCTGAGCAAATTACATGGAATTACATCAAACCATTACACTCAAAAGGCAGTGAGGGATGTATCCTGGTGTTTTTTGTGAGTTGACAAATAACCTTTTTCACTTTAATGAGAAAGATTCGCTCAAATCCCCTATTATCACTCGGCTGAGCGATCTGTGTTTTTAATTGTTCAGTACACCTCTCTTTGGCCATATAGGTGACCGAGTACAAAGGGAGACAAAGGATAAAAGGAAAAAGGGTGGGCATTCGGAGCTAAGATGCCACCGAAAACAAGAAGTGCGAGCGCCTCAGGGCTGGATACCAATTATGAGGTCAGTGTTAGGCAGCCAACAGACCACGTGGACTCTGTATCCGAGCAAGGATCTACGGTCCGCTCCTTCAGGATTACCGCGCTCGAAACTAGACCTGACAAGTCTAACTCGAGTTCGGTTTCGCATTTATCCTACCTTGTCTCTACCCTTTTGGATTACTAAAATATAAATATCGATTGAACGACCAACCGAAGTCTAACCAGAACTTTTGAGTCCAACCAGAACTTTTTTCGGAGCAGCTCACAATCTGGTCGCTGATTGGTCGATATTTTTTTTATGGCCCTAGAGGCATAAATCGCACTTTATGTCATGGCATGCTGCATAAAATTTGCCTATGTTATGCCTATGGACCGTTTTTATAATGGGTAGGATAATACTACCTACACCCTGGCAACTCAGAGACGCCTACATGACCGACAGAGTGATATATTCAATGCGAGATCGACCATGAGGGCATGCGGCACGACCGTACGACCGGTAAGGGTTCATTACTGTCCGATCTTAATACCCGTAGAATCACATCAAAATCATAAATGTTCATTGACCGAGATGGGGTCTAAACGCTGAATCAGAAGTTGGAGCTTAGAGCCTCCCTGGGCCATCTCGAATATATTAGCTCCTTCTTGGCTCTTTTGAGCGATGACCGTGCTCTACACCCCGAGGACCGGGACCACATGTTCCGGCACCTACACCAAGTCTCCGTGGATGCCCAGAGCCGCCTGTGGGCCGGCGTTAGGAGATGGTCAAATTTCGTTTTTGACCAGGTGGAGACCGGGAGATTGTATCGGGCTGACTACGGCCACATACAGGAGGAGAGGGTCAGGCTCACCATGACAGCCCCTACGACACACGAGAGGCAGGAAGGAGGTCGGTCCAGGGGCCGGGAAGTCCCCTGCCGTGATTATAACAGAAAGGGGGTGCCGCCACCGCAACGGACACAGGAGGGGAGCATCCGGTGGCTGCACGTGTGTAGTTTCTGTGGGCCCACGAACCCCGGATACCCTCTTCTTTTTTTTTGCCAATGGATTTCAACAATCTTCTATGCTTTAGTCGAACAAAGTTCCAGGACATAACAATACACATACAGACAATACAACACAAGACAAGACATTCATTCCACACCTAATTCTATATTACCACAATACCTATGTAGTTAATACGTTATCTTTTCTTTATAATCACTTCCGTATCTCAACTTTTGTAAATCTACCTGCAGTTCTTTCCAGATACTGTTTCCATAATAAAGTGGACTATGCTTATATCTCTCTGTGTTGGGCTTTTTAATCTTTAATACAATTTTACTTGAGCTTCTGGTCGTGTACGCTGTATTTTCATAGCAATTAACTTCAAATGTGGACCACCATTTAATAAGACTTAGCAGATGACACTTCCTCCTGCATGCCAGGGATCTCACCTTACAACTTTCCCAAAGTTCCATATTATGCAAAAGCAAGGCATTCCTTTTACCTATAAGTATTGTCAGTCCCTTATTTAATAAAGTTTGCATTTTATTATTTGTACCTCACCCATCAGTTCAAAAGCAAAATCTCCATACTCTAGTACAAGCAGCAACATTTGTTTCATGATTTTCAACTTTGTATCTCGATTGAGATAGTAAGCCAATTTTCTGAACTTAAAGAGTTATAATCCCTAGTTATCTTATTAAAATGTTGTTTAATGTTGTAAATTTATTATCTATTATTAGACCTAGATACTTATAATGGCTTACTGCATCTATCTTGTCATCCAACCCTAAGTGATTTATTTACATTTCTTTGGTTACTAACCCACATTATTTTCGTTTGTTTATAATCAATCCCTAATTCATTACTTAAAACCCATTTTTCGATATTAAGTAGTTCTCTTTCTAGTCTGGATTTTATTTCAAGCTGATCAGCACCAGCAATTGATAGCACCAGGTCATCTGCATAAAAAACAGCATTTGTAAAAAGTAAAACATCTGTGACATCATTAATAAATATCAAAAACAATAACGGCCCTAACACGGAAGCCTTTGGTACACCTATAGTGGACGGTGCTGGATCAGAGATAGCCTCATTTAGAAATGTAATGTGTGATCTATTATTTAAATAATCTTTTATGATTCTAATTAAATCATCAGGAATACCATATTTAATAAGCTTCTTATGTAAAATAGAATGATTAACACTATCAAAGGCTTTTTTAGTCTAAAAAAAACATTTGCTACTATAAATCTATTGTCCAATGATTTCAGATTATAATCTAGAAGTTTAAAGATTGCCTGCCCAGTAGAACGTTTAGGCAAAAAACCAAATTGCTCATCTATTAATATATTATTTTCCAATAGAAACTTGAGTAAAAAAGAATGTAAACATTTTTCGATAATTTTCTATAGACATGGCAGCACCGAGATAGGTCTCCAATTATTGAAGTCCTTCAGGTCTCCTTCCTTAGGTAGTGGGATGATAACTGCCATTTTTAGATTATTCGGGAATTTATTATCCTTAACGGCTTCATTAATAATAGAGACAAGTAAATTTACATCTTGCAATAGTAGTAATTTTAGGTTTCCAGTTTTCACTAGTTCTATACCCGTACTTTTATCATTAGTCAAACTTTTAATTACTCCCTCTACATCATCATTAGTTACTTCATACACTTCTTTTCTTTCTTATAATTCGATCATGTTTAATTTACGAGTATTAGTTTTTGATATTAATGTTTGAATAGCATTATCCAGTTTAGCTTTTACCAACTTTCCTACAATGGGAAAATGTTTATCTAAATTATTTGATATATCTTTTGAATTTTGACCCTCATTCAATGGAAAAATATGTTTATCCTTCTTTTTAGGTTCCCAGATTTTACTTACTCTGCGCCAGAATTTCCTGGGATTTAGGCGATTTTCTTCCAGACTCTTCCGAATCTCCTTCGATTTCATCTTCCGTAAATCGCGTCTCACCTGATTCTCCTTCTTTACATTATTCATAATTATTTTAGCAGTATCCTTATCAAACTTAAGCCAGTTACGCTTCCTTATAATTGCTTTCTTATGATTTGTACGTTTCTTTTTTCTTGTACCGAAAATGGCTACATTGTCAAATATATAACAATTAATGTTCCCTGATTCTTGAACAGATTAACAATTAGTATTTATGTGATCTATAGTACTCTTTCCTTTTGGTATTATAAAAGTTTCTTATGTTAGAAAGAGTTAGGCCATTATCATTAAGAAAAGATTTCATAATCCTATTCTTAATACAATGTGGGGATTTGGCATTCACATTCAGGTCACCCATTATCCATAATTCATATGTTTCAAATAATGGGTCATTAATAATTTCGTTGAGATAGTCATAACACTAATAAACATCATTACCAGGTGGTGTATAGACTGAAATTATGAGCGTTTTCTTCATATTCGGTTTACACACTGAGCAAGTTAAACATTCAATTTTAAGTTCAGAAATTGTGTACTTTTTTTTATAATATTTGTAAAAGGCATGAAGTTCTTATTTACAAATAATGCAACTCTTCCTCCTATATCATTATATTGTCTATTAAATCATCCATCTCCAACAGGTAATTAGTGTATTTACTATTTAACCAGGATTCTGTTATAGTTAAGAAATCAATGCCTTTGAAGAACAAACCAATTTCCGCAAGCTTATAGTAGAGACTATGTACATTTGCAGTCACGAAAATTAACCCCTTTTTCTTTTCTAGTTGATTTGGTGTTACATAACCTATGCATTTTCATCCATTTATGAAATTATTCAAAAATAGGACTTGATTAAAAAAATACATAGTTGCTAATTCACATTCATACAGACATGGACAGACACGAACACACACGATACAATTTACAGTAATACCACAAGATAAACACCAGACGATGAGTGAGTAGACACATAGAATCATGACACACGTCATGATAGGATGAGCCGATGTGTCCATAGAAATGGACATTGGCATAAAGTGTACAAATAAACAAAAAATAGGGGACAATTACCAATACAATAAAAAAGTGGCCTAGAAAGGCTTATTCAAAAGTTTTTTGTTTTTTCAGAACATAGTTTTGAGCGGAGAAATATTTGTCGTAGTTGAGGCAGGTCAATCAAAAACGCATCAATGCTATATGTTACCACTTATATTTTATAAGTCATGTTGATCAATACAATGATTGCACCAAAATGTTCAGATTTAAGGCAAACATACTTTAATGGTATGACAAAGAGTATTATGTATGATACCTATATTCATTGTTGGCATTTTAAGATTACAAATAGTTCAATATTATAAGTTGACACGATGTCCCATTTCTCATTACAGAAATATAACAATAATTTAGCAATTGCTTTCTATGCTTGTGGATAATAACATTCAAAATCATAGCCACCTAAATATTATAAGTGAATGTATATATACATATCGAATGATTACATCAATATCATTTGATACTAAATGACTCACATGTTAAACAATTTCATAGACTTAGACAATTGGGTTCCGTCCACAATTATATACAGTCAGTTATAGTATTACCCAATTATTAAAGTTATATCCTTTTACCTATAAATGTGATATAGTTTCGCTTAACGGGCAGCATACAAAATAAGTAGGATCTGTGATACACAGCATAGAAAAACATCACACAATTAAATCACAATTTAGACAAGTAGGTCAATCTCGTATGGCCACTTTGAAAACAGGGTTGAGTTTAGGCACAATATATTAGGCAATTTAAGGTTCTTCCAAACCATAAGACCCCGCACCCACCAACGCCGACGCGAGCCGACGCGAGCCGATACAAAATTACCATATCGTAGCGCGTCGGCTCGCGTCGGGGCGCGTCGTAACGTGTTGGGAGGGTGCATGAATAAGGTACCGTGGTCCCGATACACCCCGATATAGCTCACGACGCAACCAGCGTGATAAACAATATTTCCTTTATAATTCCAGAAATAATGCATATTTATGGTTGATATTATACCTGTAAATACAAATCAATAGTATATAATATTGCCCAATAATATTTAATGAAAAAATCAATTCCCAGTTAAAGTATAAATTGATCGATTTAAGACCCTTATCTACCATCAACTTTCACCATTTTTGCCAAATGGTGATAGCATCATATATTCTAGGTATTCTGAAAATTTCATAATTTTTTATCAATTATTTCATATTATTTCCCGTTTAGTTCCCAACGCGCTACGACAATCGATACATGTTTGATTGTCGTAGACCCTCTACGATATGGTTTTTTTATCGGCTCACGTCGGTTCGCGTCGTAGTGCATCGGGCCGTGTCGGTAGCGTTATCGTAGAAACCTGACCAACTGCCCCGATAAGCTCTACGATATGGATTTTGTATCGGGAGGGCAATATCGGTGCACGTCGGTTCGCGTCGGGAGCTTGGACACCCCCTCTAACTGTCAAGGAGTTCTTCCAAAGGTTAACCATAGTGCCCTAGTCGGGAGTTTTTATCAATGCAATTACTCAGGACAGATGCTATTTTCAGCTGAGATTGCCAATCTGGATGTTTGCCATCATAAAGTTTCCAATAAGCATACTTTATCTCTCTATCTTTAACATTATGATGAACCACTCGGGAGATAAATGGCGTTAGTACTTTGTTTTGTATATTTATCAGAGATATTTGCTCATTCACCATTTCCAACTTATTTTGCCCCTTGTGCCTCCCAAATGACAGATATTGGCATGTGTCAAATTAGCTACGCGAATGAAAAATTGAATTTTATATCTATAATTTGAATGATATATGCAACAGATAGCCCGGAATGAGAGGGTTACAAAGATACTTGAATTTTAAAAATAGGTCATTTAGTTCAAGAATTATGGTCTAGTCAAATTAAGATTGAATGTGAGGAACTCAAGTATATAGAAAACAGTAGAAGGGCATGGCACCACATAATGATTAGCACAGATGAACAGATTTATTACAATAACTCTCTGGATATTGATGATAGGGACATGATATTTAGCATATAGGGGTATATTCACATGCTGAATCCAATGGATATATTTATTTTTATGTATATTGATGAGGTCATAGATAATTTGCATATTAGAGATCAGAGAATTGCCAAACTCAGTTCTTCAGTGTAGCTATTTCAAGATGCCGACCTCTTACAGCTATCAAACTATTGCATGTCATACATCAAATTAATCCTCTATGTATGCTCTTTACAATGGTATAGGCCCGAACCTGTTTTATTCAACCATGTCTGTGTGACAAGCGTTTCCTTCCTTCAAATGGGTGCTTGATCAACTTATTTTGGTCATAAAAATTTCGTGTTAGCACTGAAGGAAACTCATAGTGTCCTCTGAATAAGGCTCAATTAATCTCTCTTAATTTATTTCTTTTACACAAATTCGTATCTTCTAAGATGAAATTCTGCAATACTGACACAAAAGAGTTAACTTTGCATAAATTTATTGAATTACACTTTTAGTAGGAAAATAACGATAGGAATTTAAAAGTAATCACTTAGAAAAGAAACCACTGATGGATATAAAGAAAAATATGGCTGAGGAGATTCAAAAGAGTCTAGATCAGAATGGTATTATTGGTAATCCTAAAAGATTTTGGCGTTGTTCAAGAAATTGCTGTGAGGTTGGTAAAGTAAAGTTGATTTTTCAACGGAAGAAGAAGAAGAAGACGGGGAACATAAACATATATTGTATGGAGGAACGACTGCTTGCGGTCTTTGTCCAATAAAAAAACCAGAATCAAAAACAGGATGGATTTGTATTTTGCAACTGCTGGTGAATGTAAAAACCCAGAGGTCTATAGAGCATATGCTAGTTTTATAAACCTGCAAGATACTATCTTGAGTCATTATGAATGCATTTTTTTTTATTGATAATGCCGAAGCTATTAAGATGATAAAACAGATTAGTAATGATAATAGCTATGGGATGCCAGACGAATATAATGTCTTTCCGGAAAGCTTAAAAAAATGGGGTTATTAGACCAATCCTGAAAAGTTTGATATTGAAAATTGGAGACCCATTCGATCTTGCCCGCATTATTCAAATTGATAGAAGAGGTTTTACATAAACTAATTCTCTAGCATTTACAAATAATTAACATAATCTGTAATAAGCAGTTTCTCCTTTTACCAGGAATAGGAACTGTCATAAAAACAAACTCCCAAGAAGGGAAGTTTCTTTATTTCTTTCACACAAATTCGTATTCGATTACGAACAAAATTCAGAGGTCTAAAAATAGAATATATTCCTTAGTCATAAACATAGTTGCCGAGAGTAAATACTCAACAGGAATATTTAAGTTTTTCACAACTTTCACTTCAAATTATAAACACATATTTTGAAACGTCTTCTCATTTTCATGTACATTACGAGGATACAGTATACAATGCCAATATAATGCGGAATATACTGTTCAGTTCCAAATAACAACGGAACTATAACTGTCTATAAAATAGCATATCTGGACACAGCACGCTCCTTTAAACATTACCCATAGAGGGTAGTTAGATAGTGAGTGATATATGCATTGAAAGGTGGTGGTATCAATCTCTCTGTCTCTCATAAAGATGGTTTGGAGCTATCACTATTTACATATCTAAGAAGGTCAGCCTATGATGTGTTGAACTTCAAAGTTTCCAGCACCACAACATTCAGGTATATCATCCAGGTGTCTGATTACCATCGCAAATAGTGTTAGGTTGCTACATCTAAGCAGTCATTTCACTGGTGCCTCTCAGGGTCCGTACATAGCAGACCTGTGCAATCAAAGCTAGGATTCCACCGCAGACCTGAATGCAACCAGTACAGATAAAGGCCATCTCCGGTTTGTGTGTTGCATCCATTAGTTTTCCTGTGGAAGAATAATGCAAATATGTGAAAGAACGCAATTAGTTACTACATTAAAATAAAAGATAAACTGATATTTTATACATTTTTGTACCTCACTACATAACATGATGATGAAGTAGATAATGCAGGCATAAGTATTTCTTCCATAATTTGGCCTATGAACTACTGGTTAGGATATTCAATCATAGTTACCTGATGTACTTATGCTGATAAAGACACAGATTCCAGTAAAGGAGAGATATATGCTTAAAGCTTGGGGAAGTCTCTTTAGGCCTACGAGGTCTGTCAGTACTGTAGACATGTAGCACAAACAAGGTGCTGAAATGAAAGGAAGAAGCTAATATCAAAAATCTGGCAAGGCAAATAATTCTTCAAGTACTTAATCATTTATGCTTTATGTATTAGGCTAACCTAGGAAATGCTCAGACATTGTTAGTTGAGGTCAAAGGTCTTAACCTACTGTAGAATATGAGAGAATTAGCAATATAACTAAGGCATTGCTAAATAATTCTCTATGCCCCTGTTGCTAATTTTCCGAGCAATTTATCACATAACTGCAACTTTTTAGAAAATGTGTATGGCCAGATGTCACGGATCATCGTCAAATGGACTGGGACAGGGGTCAAAAATAAAGTTAGGAGTGTGGTGGAAATCTTTTGTGTGTGAATAGTACAGTGAGTGGGGAATATGTTGAATGTATGTGGGTATGTTAAATACCCATAATAAACATACACCACAGAGCAAAAGTTTGGTAGTACATTTACTATGTGGAAACGATTGACTCCCTCTTTCTATACACTGCAGAGATTATACTGATAAATTTAATTTTGAATGCTAATTGTCCAATATGTTTTTAAGCTCCATGAATAGTTTGAGTAGGTATTCTTTCTTTTTGTTTTGAACCTTGCTAAGGGTATATCAGCTAGGGGGTCAATCGTTTCCACAGGGAGTCAATCGTTTCCACATTGTCAGATATGGGTTCATGACTATGTACAGAGAAGGAGTACAAGAAAGCTGGTACCATGTGAAGTTACCTTGATATTAGGGGGTATTGTTACTATCTGTTGTGCTGATATTTTGGATCGTGACAGTATTTACATGAAATGGACAGTAGTCAAATATAACATCTTTGTGAGTTATCACTGTAGGGTGGGAGTCAATCGTTTCCACACAAAAACTACACAAAACAGGTGAATAGGCTCTCACTGCTATCACAATACAGTTAGGCATAATATTTTTTATATATAAACATAGGTACATGTTAAGGCTTACCATGACATCTTTTATTCCCCTCTGTGCTATGTCTAGATATTGGCAGGGTCACCCCTTTTGGGAGTCAATCGTTTCCACACTAAAACTACACATGTACATTTTGCCATGAAAAAATTATACTATCCTGCCCAAATATGTGTATATGGTCTAAAATAAATCCTTAATCTATTGGGGCTCAGTTAAGAACAATAATTATCAATATTATTATCTTTTACTAATAATGCTGATAGTTACAATTATGGTGTTTGCTTTATATCAATAAAAAACAGCCTTTTTGGGGTAGTTTCAGCCTTCTAGCTCGATTATTTATGAACCCACATAGGCAAAACCATGGTTCCCTTTAAAGCTCTGACCGAGCCCTACCAGCACACACAATAGAATCATAGATAACTATCATATTTAGCGTTTTATTGAGTGGAGAAGAAATAAGGGCCATTTGACGACGATCCATGACATCTGGCCGTATATGAATCAGGTGTAATGCAAATGAGATCAAATTTTACAGAGTTCCCCTGACACTTACCTGACAAAAGTCCAAAGAATATGCCATATACTGCCAGACACATATAGTTAAAGGCAAATATTGTGAAGATGTTTGTAAATCCTGTGAGTATTCCGAAAACACCATATATTGTTAGTCTGTGCTGGCTAAGAAGGTCACCAATATAACCTGCAACAGGACGAGCTATCAATCCTACAATGCCATATATTGATATCACTGTAACAGCCATTTCCTTTGATATATCTAAACTGACTGCAAAAACTGGTATGAAAGTAAATAAAGTTGCCTGGCTATACAGAAATAATCCGGTTGATGATATGTATAATGCTGCATAAGGCACACATAACAGTTCAAAGTAAGCGTTATTGGAACAGCATTTTGAATATCCAGTTTCTTCCTCATATCCAGGTTTTTCCTCATTCTTGTGTCCTCTCGAGTGACTATTATCATTACTTGAGGCATCACTGTGAACACTACATGAAACATGTTTATCAGTAGTCAACATTTTGCTCTGACATGAAGAGGGTAAAACAGTGTCATTATCACTAGTTTCTTCTGTTTTTAATGAGGTATCTTTGTCACTGTTATTGTGTTGTGGTGTCTGGTCTGTCTTCACAACATTGGCCAAATTGTCAGATATGAGGTACTTTTTATATTTCAGTCCATAATTCAACAGCATGGCCAATGGGATCCCATGCAGGATGATGCCAGCATTAAGTAATAAAGCACCCCTCCAGCTGTAGTATCTGATGAGAAACTCTGTCCAAACTGGCCACACTATATAGCCTATACTCATCCCTAACATCTTCACTGAAGTTGCCAATGCTCGACGACGGACATAGTAACTCTGTACTGCCATTGTTGCAGATACTATCCAACCACAGAAGCCAAATCCTAGAAAATGAAATGGAAATCGATCACAGATCATTAATAAAAGATATTTTCAAAAGATTAAAACCACAGAGATTTACACAAAAGTATAGCTATCAAGAGTAGTGAGATGTTGTAGTTTATTCATTATTTTCTGCATTACTATGTGAGGATATATTGTAAATATGAAATATTCTGCTAACCTACAATGAGGCCAAGTGTCACAATAAGGGCGGGAATGTTGTTGATGAAGGCTGCAGAGACCATTCCTCCACTGACCAGTATGGTAGCCAGTATGGCTGTTGCCATGCAGCCAAATTTACCCACAAAGCCTCCAAGGATTACTCCTGTATATTTACAGACATCAAACATAAATCATAGTGTTATCACGATACATGATTTTCAATACAGAGAACGAAAATATCAGGTGTGTTAAATAGCTTTTACTTTAAATAACTTCCTCGGCACTACTCATCCTTCAATTGATGGTTTATCATATACCTTATAGCTTTTTTCATTTTTATTTTCAAATTGACATTTCTTATCTTGTAAGAAGAAATCGCAAACATCGTGTATGATTAGAGGCCTATTTCTTTCTTAACTTTTCCAGGGAAATCTTTGGAAAATTAGTAAAAAAAAAATCAATAATCAGCGTGCAACTAATAATTAACGCTAGCATCTATATGGCAGCGACGACTACTCTTGCCCATTGTGAGACCCATTTAGGAAATTTGGCTTAGGATGCCGCACTAGGTGAATTTGATGGTTTATGATCTTGGGCGTAAAGAGTATTTTAGTACATTCTCGAAGAGGAAAAATACTGGCGAGATGTGTACCAGTCTACCGGCTCGCTCATAGAGACATTGCAAGGGTAGGTTGCATAACAACTCGCCACCACCTCAACCTCATTATGTACATGGACACTTCGGCTCCCTCAAACCGTGGGACCTTTTCAATAGTTTGGTGATGTCCGTTGTTTATCTCCACGCCACAATAGTGGTAGGCTGCATTTCACTAGACTCATGACAACATAATTAGCAGCACTAAGGACAAGACGGGCTTCATCAGTGGTATGTCACGTTTCGGAACCAAAAGACCTGTCGCTGTTAGAGCCACCGTTGTGTCACTGTTTGCGAGAGGGTCTACCCTCTCACATTGTGGTCACACGCCCAGTCAAATAGGGTCATGGGCTGTACCAGAATGCAGATATTCATTCACTTTCCATTAGAATGAAGCCATGACACATTCACACAAGTTAAGGAAATATACAACCTATATTCCTTCCCAAATATTAAAACGATCGGCTCCTCTAATCCGCCGAGTTTCGCTTGTTGCAACAGACTGGGGACAGCAAGGCGAGACGACCAGTGGGAGCTGTTTCAAAAGTTGGGAGGGTACTAAACAAGAGTACTCACCGCCAAAGCGAGAGCTAACAATGGCACTTAAAGCGTCGCTATCGAGGTGAAGGTGCTGCTCGCTATTGGTTTTGCTGCCGCTTTGATTCAAAGTGCCGCTCACTGTGGCAGCCTCTCGCTTTGAAATGCGAGGTGCCACTGGCGATACTTCACTCGACTTTTGAAACAGCTCCCTGTACTGTCTTGTGACCCAAACAAGGGGAGCAAATGTGATATTACTTTTGAAACAAGACATAATTTCTCTGCTGTTGCTGCCCTTATTTATGTCTTCCGTTTGCTAGCATCACAAAACTAGTGAAACAGGTCCCTGGTATTAAAATTGGAGGCTGTCAAAGCAGCAAACGATGGACAACTGGTGCGGAGCACGAGTGATACTCCCCACATCCTCTTAGCCTACATGTCTGTTGGGCCCTGACAACAGACCACCCGAATGTTTAGTTCATCATGAATGGATGAATGAAAAAGCTAACTAAGGCTCCTTGGCTGGACTCGTCTAATATAAATAATTTACAGTGAGGCCATTTCCGGACTTTAGGGTGGCAAAGTGTTAGCAAAATGATGATGTGTCTCAGACAGAGGATGGGAAAAATAGTGAATTGCAGATATCTTCTACTTGTAGAAGGTATCTACTCGAGAGGACACAAGAATGAGGTCTTTCTGCAAGACTGACCCCTACTGGTTGTTGAAATTCAATGGCCCATACTACTGTGCTATGTCAGGTTTCAGAACCCAAAGCCCTTTTGCTGTTAGAGCCACTGCTGTGTCACTGCTTGTGCATAGTCTCTGCACCTTTCAATACCTCTACATGTACTTCAAATAGGCCTGGCAGTGGAACAGATAAAAGCACATCTTTAGAGGAATCGTGCAAATGGCGATACAAGCACCAAATTTTGTACAGTGACTATCTTTGGTATACTAAATAATTCTATCTGAATCACCACTTTATACTAAGTAATTCTATCTGAATAGCCACTTGCAGTTGGGTCAATATTGTCACCTGCTGCAGTTGAGAGCATATATATGCTTCTCAGCAGCATATACTGAGCTACAACTGCTTCTCCAAGAGCTGGGATGAAATTCCAAATACTCTGTCATAAGAGATGCTGGGCCAATTCCCTTGGAGCATATAAATGACCTGATTCTTCCTGTTCTACGCAAACATATTTATGCCAACAGGGCAAAATGGGTCTCTCTATCCTTTGAATTCCTGTGGACTTGTGATCTTGCCTTGTATTTGGCAAAGCGGTTGTACTTTAAAAGCTGTGTGTATTGCAAGATCACACTTTGGTGTACCATGCTGCAGCTGAGACTTGATGTCTGCACCATGTTCAAGCATACAGGCACAGCCTGTTCGAGACACCCATCATGGAAAGCATTATTGAACTTTGTATTATGCTGAAGCATGTCATACCATGTCATCCCAGCAGCCTTTGCTAGATGGAATGCTTCTCCATCTATTTGCTTGTGCAAGGATTAGTCCTACATTCTTCTCAAATGCAAGCAGGGCATCACACCTTTGGTCTAGATAGACGGATTGATCTATTTCAGTTCTTTGCAGTTTCTCATTTCTGAACGGTAGTCTGCAACTTCAATGGGTGTACTTTGTTTTTCCTTTTCACATTTGCCATTATAGTTTAAGAGAAATCACTCTTTTAAAGCCTTCAAGGGACATGCAGGTCCCTTTTGCTGATTTAATAATGCATTATGATGAAACTGGAGCTAGGAATATTCCATCCTAATCAAGACACTGTATTACCCTCTCATATTTTGGCCTGTGAACTGATGCAGTGTACCAGACCTATTGGAGTCACAGGTAAGGGTTGGACCAGTGCCATTAGGCCATTTGAATGATGGGGATGACTGATGAAACAAAGGTGCTAGCTCTACATCACAATGATTAGAAGGTATATGGAAAAATACCAAGTGGTTGCTTTTCTGTGATGATCTACATTCGATGCAGTTCACTTTGGCAGCCATCCTGGAAAACGGCTGCCATCTTGGATTTTCAAGTTGCTCTTCGAATAGAAATACTAAGTACACCAACTGTACAAAGGTTGGTACTTGTATCTATGCTCGATGCTCACTGGTGTACCCAGAAGGTCAATAGCCAAGAAGCCTGCCCTATTTACTCCCATCCACATCAAATGGACAGAGTCTCATCAAACAGCCATGTCGAGTAGGAGCCATCCATAAAGTATGTACGTAGGGAAGGTTTATTCCTGCCGATTCACATCATATTTCTCATTTGTTTTATCTATGTAGTAACTGTGTACTCTCCCAGCTGTGTACTCTCTTCAGCAGAATAAAAGCAGTCCACACTTACCTCCAAGGTGCATGAGTGATAACTGGAGAGCACCGATCCATGATATCTCTGCTTTCCCTAAGTTGAAGTGTTCTGTGAGTTCCACAGTAAATATACCAATAGTGCCTAAACCTGATGCAATCATGAAGCTTAAGACAGATGAGAGCACAGCAACAAACCAGCCCTCTGGTTCAACAACTTTCCTGTAATATGAATATTGTGATAAATTTATTTTCAATCAGCTGTTTTCCCTTTTCTAATGATGAATTTATGAAGTTATAATTAACAAGACGTATTTGGGATGTCATCTATGCTACCTGTGCCTTTCAAAGGTAAAAATGGTTACGGAAGTAGAGTTCTGGTATATATTGAGGCTTACTGTCCAGCATCATTAAATGTACATCTTACATGTTATATGGTGCAATTTCTAACTACTAATTACTAAATATGATTTCCCCTTTATCAAATACGCAGGTTTTAAGCTAGATTTCCACCATTCATGACATGTGATGATAAAATGTAACGGTGTAATTGTACTGTCCTCACAGAGAATGACAAGAGAAACTCCAAAATACTTTTTAATGTTTGTCATGCTGGAATTTGTTATAATGATGCTCTCCTTTTGAGACTCTGAAAGGATAAAATAGCAACATAAATCGTTTTCAATATTTGTTATGGTAACGAGAATGATTTCTGTGATGAGTTTAAAAGTGGGCATGATCTAAAGAATCTAAGGAAACATGTAAACATATTGTTTGCCACAAGAGCTGCATTATACATTGCAAACATATGATATGATACATCAGTCTATGTAATAGATAAGAGTACATAAAAGAGAATATTATCAGAGGTGCATTGGGTGGTGTCTTATTCAGTGGAGTGGGGACAGATATTTGATAAGTACCACTCTTGTAACGTAGTCACTAAAAATTCATATCAATTGACAGTGGATGTAAGAGTTGTGGGGTGAATAAAGGGCGATCAAAAGAATTATCTTAATGTGGTCCTTGTAATGTTCTATCTAAATGCTCAGTCTTTTCAAGCTTGAGGAATAGTATTACTTGTAAGAGTCATATATGTCTAAAATGGTAGCAAGGTTTTGCCACACGAGACGCTTTCCTAAGAAGCACGTTCTAAATGTATTAGCCTAACCTCAGAGATCGCATACCACCAAGGTATAAAGGGCATCGTACAAGATTCCCCAATTTAATACCAATACAAGGTGAGTGACTATAGCCCATCTGATGTCCTGGTCGTAATTCTATTTTGGGTAGATATGAATATTATACCCAGCTTTATGTTTTGGCATATTTGTATCTACCAGAGCCTAATTATTACTTTTTCTTATCGATGGTTCAGCCACCCATTGTTAGAATATGTCATGATCAACATTAGCCATATCAGTTTGTTAGAAATCAAAATAGGTAAGTGCACAATGAGTAAACTCCTAAGTAGATTTGAATAGATGTAACACTTATACTTACCTACTCCTGTAACTTCCTTTTCCTTTTCGAACGGCATCATTGCTGAGAATGCTGAAGATTATAAGAAATGGTACCAGAGACAGGTTCTTACTAAATGATTAGTCCTACAGTCAAATATGTGCAGTAAGTTCATAGTTACTGCCTTATCAATTTTAGATAACACATTATCAGATTATCAATCTATACTGATGAGATGCGAGCCCTGCTGCCAGTGATAGAAAATGGTGTTCCAGAAACCTCAATAAATGAAAATAAAACCTTCTGGATGACTTTCTCTACTAGACGGAAGCCCTCAAACAGTGTACTTACCCTTAATAACAAGGAACTTGAACAAGTAAACCATTTTAATTATCTAGGGGTTGTTATTGATAGGAGGCTTAAGTTTGATGAGCACAGGAAGCATGTAATGCATCAAGTCTCACATAAACTATACTTGTTCAGGAAAATAAGAAGCTATGTAGACATACCAACAGCACTACAAATTTACAAATCGACTATATTACCATACTTTGACTATGGTGACTTTATATATGATAACACCAGTCAAAAGACTGCATACGATCTACAATGCCTACAAAATAAATCACTCAGGATTATATACAAGATAAAACTTGAACCTAACCCAATTTATAACACAGAACAACTGCATTCCCTTGGCAAAGTACATCAGAGAGACATGCACCTTATATACTATTCATTTACATTAGCTCAGGAGCAGAACTTAAGAGATGATAGAAACATACCATTGAGGGGGAAACAAAGAATTAGACTATTTCAACCCCCTTTAAAAGGCCCGGTATTTAATAAGTGTTTTGTGGTGAGAGCTATCTGGAAATGGAATACACTGAAAGAATCTTTCACACTGGAAGATAACAGAAAAGGGTTCAAGTTGTTTATTAAAAAAACATACCCTGCATGTCTCATGCAGCAAGCTGCACAAACCAATATTTGAATGCAATTGACATAAATGTTTGTATTCCCTAGTCCGGTGAATCTGTACCTATGTATCTCTTATCTACCTATGAGCCATGATTTATTACTGTACATTATTGGTAGCAAACTTATATGTTCTGATAATGATGTGAAAAGAGATATGGTTAGCCTGTACAGCAACCACTAGGTGATGGGAATACCAAGTGAGGTAAACTGTCTTATGATACTATTTACACCTACTATGCAATCTAAATTGCATGGCGCCGAACTAATATCAAATTTACTGTACTATTCTGTTCTAAGTGGAATTCACAACACATCCCATCTCATCTCATCGTAATCATATTCGAAAAAACTGCTTGCTTTATACTGTATACTCATAATACTATATTATCGTAAAACCGGATGAGTTTTAATCTTGGCTCCCGTATGCTACGACTGGCGTTTGGCGTAGTGATATCACGAGGCGGAGCCGAGTGGTATCCGGAACCATACGCCAGGAGTGGCATTCGGGAGCCAAGATTAAAACGAATCAGGTTTTGATTTTATCCTACCCCTCTCTACAATATTTTAATATCAAAATCATAAATGAAAATCATCAAATTCCGTATGCCCCTAGTGGCATACAAACGTCCGTATGCCAGTCAGCGTGGCATACGGAATCTTAATGTTAAGCCTATGGGATTTTATATTAGGGGTAGGATAATACACTATACTATATTCTACTGTACTATACTAGTGCCCTATGCTACCCTACATGTACATCTTTGTTAATTGTGAGGGACCAGGCGGCAGAACGGCTCTGGCCGAGCCTGGAATTCTTCTTCAATGTATGACTTTACCCTAATAAAATCCTTTAAAAAAAAAATATATATATATATATATATATATATATATATATATATATATTATTATATATCTAGATATATAAATATAGATACCGAATGAAATTCATGTTATTATTCACCTCGTAGATTTATTACTTCCGTTGTCCGGGTAGTAACTGTAGTAAATGCAGTATCTACGGATATGGTTCGTAACGCATAGAGCGAGCAGATCATAACGGTTACCCTCACTCTTCATCTGCTCCTCGACCTATTCACTTGTATTTTTCTACTCGGTAGGAAAAATTTTAAATTTTAAACTTGGGGTTTAGCCCAATTGTATGTATCACATTGTTATCGAGAGTGTGGAGTCAATCATGAAATTATCGGAATGAGATACGGGTGAATGGTCTCACTTAGTTAATGCTCTCCTCTTGGACAAATCTTGTGCACATTGCATGCTAACATCTGGGACCTGTTTCACTACTTCCATGACAATAGGCCTTTACAGACATAAACAGCAGCAGCAGCAGTGCAAGGAACAGTAGAAGAAAGTTTCTCACGTTTCAAAATGGATACGGCAGAATGTCCAACTTTGTGTCACTGTTCCTGACGTCTCGTTCGTTGGTGACACCATATTGGACATGGACAATCTAGCCCAATGATTCAATAATAGCGGCAAATCTGGGAAGCCAATCGTCTTCATATTTGGGGCAATTATAGGTCATATGTTTTCCTATCTTTTGTTCAAGTTTCATGGCTTAATTCCTAGGGCTTGATTCCTCGTTCCGGTACGGCTTGGCCACCTATTCATACATTTTGTTGACATCTGTGTGTCACCTCTTTCATGACCTTGACATTGAGACATGCACAGTACCGTCTGGTGGAAGTAGGCCATACTCACAATCATTTGTGTGACCAACTGAGGCATATGTTTCAGACGTCCTTAGATAACGCAATTTTTCCAACGAAATGGGCCCTTTCTGCTATCGTACGAATCCTGAAAAACGGAGTATCTGAAGTGGTGGGTGACTGGAGGCCAGTGTCCTCGCTTCCCCTTGGGTATTATTAGAAAAGCTTTTTCATAAAAATATGAATGCACATCTAGATAAGCGTAAAAATTTTGAGTAAGCAGAAGTATGGTTTCGGAAAGGGGTGTGGGACTACTGATGCAGTCACGGAACTTGTCCAGACATTATGTACCGACAGGGACTGTGGAAGAATCTCCACATGCATCTTCGTGGATCTTAGCAAAGCGTTTGATTGGGTTAGTCACAAACTTTTGTTGAAAAAATTGCGGAAGCTGGGAGTAAACCTGAAGATTGTAAATTGGACGAGAGATAATTTAAAACACCGACAGCAACGTGTTAGGGTTGGTGATTCTTATCAACCTATTTGAGTGTTAAATCAGGAGTGCCTCAAGGTAGTATCCTAGGACCTCTTTTGTTCAACTGCTATACAATGATGTGAATTATAATCGTTTTATATGCTCCCATTTATTCTATGCTATATTTGTTCTATGGTTCAGAACAGGGGATTGCAAATTTGTACTCTAACTGTTTTAGGGGAAAGGTCAGTAGACGACTTGCATCAAAAAGTACAATTTTTTTTTTTTTTTATTCAGAAAAGGACAAGCAATACAGACACCAACTGTCGTCCAAAAGACGTTCTTCCCAGTTTTAGCCGAGACAAACAAGTCAAGCATTCCTCAGATGCATACAACAAATAATACAACAAGGACAATAGTGGACACAATATAAGAATAAGTACAAGAGAAAGAAAAAAAGATTAAACCATTATTTATAGTTCTAAATAACTGTTATCTGATGACAACAATCAAACATAATAATAGTTCTTCATTTGTATCATATATTTAATCAAAAATATCAATATCTTCCCTCTCAAAAATTTCTAGCAAGTTTGATTTAACACCTTCTTTGAAATTCTCCATCTTGATCTTTTTTTGCGTTTCAGATTCCAGTTTGTTCCAGTATTTAAGACCTACAAATAAAGCACTCTTCCTGTATTTCTCTTTCCTTAGTCGTTTTTCTTTGAAAATAACTTTATCAGTTCTTCTTGTCGTGTAGTTTCTGTTTACATCAATATTGTCAGTGTTGCTCGACCACCATTCTATTAGACCTAAAGTATGTACTATCCGCCGAAATTTAAGGCTTCGAATTTTACACTTCATTATTAGGCCACTCAAAAAAAAAAAATTGTTTCTCATCACCAAGCCATGAAAAATATGACGAGGGCGCTTTTTTTTTTTTTTTTTTTTTTTTTTTGCTGGGTCAGAGATGGCTTTTGAAGTGTAATAATATGGACTTCAGACACTTATTTAGGTCATATCTTGCAGTCTCACTGTAAGTTCCTAATATCTTACTCATTTTACTGTGTGTAATGGGAGATTATATCACAGATGTTAGCCCAATAGTCAATGTGACGGGTGAGATAAATTCCTACATATTTTTTCCGCACATCTTTTCAATTATTTTGAAAAAATTGAGAAAGTCTATGAATTTTGTCGCATTCCTCCTCCCCTGCATGGGAGTGCCTTAAGGCATTCATCGTCCCTGCCTGGGAGTGCCTCAAGGCATTGCTCGGACTGATGGGGTTAAGGGGACAGTCTCTGTTCCAAGCAAATTGTCCCCTTAAGTGGGATGGTTCCCCCCATGGTTAGGCTACTTCATACAGGCCATACTCTGGCATGGAGATACTGTTATAACCACGCAGACACCCACAGACACCTACCTGACTGTCGGAGGCCTCCCAACACGCTTACGATAATTCCAACATGGTGGAATTGTTGGAGTGTGTCGGGAGGCTTCCGACATGTTGGAGTGTGTCGGAGCGTGTCAAAAGGCTATCATAGCATGCTGCACTAGTGGAGGCAGGCTTCCGACAAGGGCTAAAGGCGGGCGTCCACCAACCACAACAAGGCTACGACAATGGCATTCCGACAAGGTCCATGACAGGCCTACGATTGTTGGACTTGTCGTAGCCTTGTCGTGGTTGGTGGACCCCAGTTCCCGACAAGAGTCTATGACAAGGCCATGACAGGCTGGGAAGCTTGTCGGGGGCCTTCCGACAACACTTCACGGCAAAGGCCTAGTTGTAGCAAAAATCGAACATGTTCGATATTGTCGTAGCCTTGTCGGAAGGCCCCCGACAAGCTTCATGTCACAGCCTTTTATGGCCTTGTTGTAGCCTCTAGTCGGGAACTGGGGTCCACCAACACAGCAGTGTCATGGCGTGTCGGGAACGTGTGGGGTGTCCCAGGAGCGGGGTTTTACTCTAAAGGGGGGGCGTCCACCAACCACGACAAGGCTACAAGGCTTCCAATCGTAGAGCTGTCGTGGACATTGTCGGAAAGCCATTGTCGTAGCCTTGTCGTGGTTGGTGGATGCCCCCCTTAATTGGTTACATAACTCCACTTGATGCATCACTTTTGCCAACCATATAACCACATTGAATGCATTCCTTACATCAGGAGCTTTAATTTGATACCAAATACTCATATTTTTCATGATTTCTATCAAATTTTTATCTCATCTATGAAAAAAAAAAAAAAAATCTTCTAAAAACGTTTTTGCTGACGCGCGCGGTGATGAGAAACAAGTTTTTTTTTTCAAGTAGCCTTAGTTCATCATTATGTATATCTCTTGGGTTAAATATCTGTAAACAACAACGTAAAGCATGGTTAAGATTAACCTGAAGCGACCTTCGCATTGAAGTAGTAAAGTCCCATTGTATAAAATCTGAATATTCTAACACTGATAAAAGCATTTGTTTAACAACTTTTAAACTTTGGTCAAAGTCCAGTAAATATCTTATTTTCCGGAATTTAAAAAGCTTCCATCTAAATTCGCTGATCATTTTATTAAAGTGTTCTTTGTATAATAAACATTTGTCAATATCCACACCTAAATATCTCATGGTATCTACTGACTCCAAGAGATTTCCATCTAACAATACCTGGGGTTTAAACTCATTACTATTTCTTTTATTTGAAAACCAGATTAATTTACTCTTTTTATAGTTTAGTGTTAACTGTCTTTCCTTTATCCAGGAACTAAAGTGTTTTAGGTCGTCATTAACTTTGTCTAGGATTTCTACATTTGTTTTACCTTTTTGAAACATAACCATATCATCTGCGTATAAAATAATTTCTGATTTGAAAGGTAAATTTTTTATGGTGTTTACATAGATTATAAATAAAATCGGCCCAAGAATGGATCCTACAATAATTGAAAGATTTTTTTTTTTTTTAAGACTTATATTTACCCTGGAGAACGTTCAACTCAATAGAGCTGGTCTCAACACTTCTCCAGCAATCTTTCATATACATACAAGTTGATTCAGTATAGTTTGCATGTAGGTCATGCAATGTATATACATACAGTAGTGTGACAATAATTGTGCAAAGTCATATATTTAAGTTTTACTATACAGAATAGTTTTGTTAATAGTTTTATGGTGGTGGCTGATTTTATGAGGAGCTCTCCCTTAGTTGATAATATCATATTATGGAGTGATGATGAATGATAGTTTATTAGGGTATACAAGAGGATAACCACATCGATTGGCTCCTTTTAAGGGACTTTAAGGAGAAAATGTTTCTTATTTTTGTAGGTAGTCCGTTCCACTTAACCGCACCTCTGTATTCTGTGCTCTTTTTGTATAACTCACATTTCGGAAGTGTTATTTGGAGCATTGGTGCAGTATGAGCTCTGGTGCTAGTAGGTCTTTGTAGCAAGTTCTGTTGCGGTATAGATTCCTTATACATTTGTATTATCAGGTGAGATTCTCTCCGGTCCTCGAGTAGTGATAGCTGGGCTGATCTGTGAAGTGTAGTCACGCTTGTTCTGTTACCACTATTGGTTACAATCCTTATGGCATTATTTTGTAATACCTGTAGTTTGGACTTGTCTACCGTGCTTCCAGCGTCATATAAAGTGTCTCCGTAATCTAATATTGGTAGTAGCATGGTTTTATATATGAGCAGGGAAGTACTGTAGTTCAAGTAGGGTCTAATTTTTGATAGTAGGAACAGTTTATGTGAAATGGTTTTGACTAGATTATTTATGTGACATTTGAAATTTAGATTACGATCTAGTGTGATACCAAGGTATTTATAGGAGTTGACATTTTGCAGTCTTATTTCGCCTAGGTCAATATGTAGGTGCTGATCATTAACTAATTAGTTATTCTTAGAATTGGTGAAAACTATATATTTGGTCTTCTTGGCATTTATTGTTAATTTATTTGTTACACACCATGTATTCAGAGTATTAAGATCTTTTTGTATCTGATCAGCTACCAGCGTATTGTTTTTTCCCAACCTGAAAAGTACCGTGTCGTCTGCGTAAAGCAGACACAGTGTTTCCGGATCTCCATCTTTGGCCATTGTATTAACCAAATCATTTACATAAATTATGTACAACATCGGGCCCAGGATGGACCCTTGGGGCACTCCACATACAATTGGTTGCAACTCTGACTTAACATTGTTGGCAATAGTTGCCTGAGACCTGTCTCTGAGGTAGTCTATGTACCATTGTAATAGTGTTCCTCTAATACCTAACTTACTCAATTTGGATAATAAAATTTGGTGGTCTATGGTGTCGAAAGCTTTTTTAAAATCAATAAAAATGCCTATTGTATGTTGTCTATTGTTAAGAGCACGAAATATATGATCTGTGAATTTTGTTACTGTACTGATTGTTGAACATCCCTTCCTGAAACCGTTTTGTGCATTGTTTAGAATATTGCTATCATCTAGAAAATCTATTGTTGAATTATGAACTATTCTTTCTAAAATCTTTCCAGGTAGGGGTAGTAGTGAGACAGGTCTCAGGTTACAAACATCCGGGCTGTTTCCGTCCTTTTTCAAGGGGATCACTGTTGCACGTTTCCAGTCATCTGGGAAAATGCCACTTTCTAAAGACCTATTTAGTAGGTATGTATATTGGTCCAGCAGAGGTATGAGTGCGTCCTTTAGATACTTTGTAGTTAAACCATCGATGGCAGATGATTTTGTGATTTTTATTTCCCTTAGTAGTTTGATAACTTCATTGCCATTAGTTTTTATTAAGTTGAGTGAGTTTTCATTTATCCTCCCGTTATAAGACCAAGGTAGTGCAGCTGTTTCACTTTCATCTAACCAAACATTGTCATTATTTTTTAACTTGATAGCTTGATGCTTTTTTGAGTTACCTTTCATTAAGTTTGTTAAGGTACCCCAAAACTTCTTTGTGTCATTCTTGTTTTCCTCTAAGGTTTCTTTAATAAAATCCCCTTTTATTCGTTTGAGAGTTTTGTTTATGCTGTTGCGAAGATTTCTAGCGATTTCCCAGTCACATTCCTTATTTGTCTTTCTAGCCTTTTTTAAGGCCCTATCTTTGTCCTTGATCTGTTCTAATATTTCATCGTTTATCCACTGTTCTCTCACGCTTTTGACCCTGAAGTGTTTTATTGGACACATATCATCAAGGCATTCCAGTATTTTCTTCTGCAAGTCTTCCCATAATAGGTTGGGGTCTTTCATTTGGTAAAACTCATCCCAGTTTAGTGATTTAAGGTTCTGTTTAAATTTGTGTGCATCATAGTTTCTGCTGGACCTTCCATAAAAGCAAGTTTTTTCCTGTGGCATTTTCTGCTTAGCTCTAATGATATATATACCCTCATGGTCACTGACACTTCTATCATATAGTCCTGCTTCTGTATAGTTCTTATTGTTGACTAGGACATAGTCCAGGCAGCTATGCTTAACACCGTGGCGTGTGGGTTTTTTTATTAGCTGTTCTAGGCCTAGGGTAGTTTTGAGTAATTTAAATTCTGTGTAGTCTGTATCATTTTTTAAAAGGTAGTCGATATTGAAGTCTCCTAATATAAATAAGTCCTTTAGTTTACCACTGGTAATTTCTATGATTTCATCTTTGAGCTCTAGACAGAAATCTTTGCAACCTGCCCCAGGTGACCTGTACAGTATGCCTAGGATAATTTCCCTAGTTTCAGGAAGCTTTAGGCTTACCCAAATTGTTTCTTTAACTGCCGTGTTAGTATTTAAGTGTAAGTATGAGTCTAGGTCATAGTTTAATCCATTGCGTATATAAAACCCTACTCCTCCTCCAATTTTTATTTTATCCGACCCAGGCTCTGACCAGCTGCGGTCATTTCTATGGAATGAATAGCCCGGTAGGTCCACTAAATAGGTGGGCATTTTCTCCGTTAGCCACGTTTCAGTGATGCAAAGTACGTCTATGTCCGAGTCAACAAGAATTTCATGTACTGTGTCTATTTTGGACCAGAGGCTACAGACATTCATGTGGACAATTTTTAAACCTCTCTTCAAGTTTTTCTTATCAATATGAATCATCAAATAAACACTCTTCATATAACATTTCTAGTTTTTGTAGGCTCCTCACCTCTCTCCAGCCAAACCACCCTTCCTTGTTTACCATCTTCATTATACATTTCGTTAGACTATCACACATACATCTGTCACACAAATAACTTAATCTATAAACAATTGATCGTATGCTCCGTATCGGCATCTATGGCCACGGGCGTAGTGACTGTACTCTACGTGTTACAGTCACTCGATACTATAAATCAATGCGTTTGAGGTACCAGAGTCTAAGTTAGTTCATCTAATTTGTCAATGTATGTTACCTGGTTGTATAGTCAGTGAGGTTCCCTTTCATCAATGTATAGATTATGTTACAACAAGTTTTGCGTTTTGCAATGTTTGGATGGCGGGCCAGCCTCAGTCTCCCCTCTGGGATGGGCTATGGTGACCCACCAAGGCCCACACCGTGTTCCACTCAGGGTGTATACAAATTTCATGTGATCAAGAGCAATGTCTTATATATTGGCCAAAGTTCAGGTTATAGTTATAGGATGTTCATGTGCTGTAGTGATTTGATAATCGCTTTAGCCCATGCAGCTACAGTTTCAGGTGTTGGGTGTAGGCCGTCATAGAACCGGGCGTAGGCGTTGAAGTCATTGTTTCCTAGTCTATAATGGACTGTAGCTTGCAAACGTGGCCCGACCACATTCAATTCCTTGTTTAGAAGGGTTATTGTGTGATTGAGACACTTCATGATTCCGTTTATTTTTAGTTGGTCAGAGTCAATATCGTCGTATGTCGGAAACCTTTTGAAGTCGTTGTAGGTTCTTAGGTGCAGCCCCGTCAGGTGTGCTATTATGACTTGACCTACATAGCAGTGAAGTACATCACGTACTGTCAGGAATTCGTTGGTAATTGAGTCTACAGCTGATCCTATGTCGTCAAAGTCTAGTTTTACAGTCCTGTATTTGTCTCGCTTAGTCAGGTTATTCACACCTACCATTAGGATGGCAATATCCACGGGTGGGTTGTAGTTCTCCCGTCGAGATATGAATTGGTTTACTGACCTTGCTAGATAGATAGATGTAAGTATATGAGCATGCTGCTCATGAGGAAGGTTGCTAGAACCATTGAAGTTGATGGGGATCTCAAAATCAGAGCTCAGAATAAGTGTACCATAAAATTGAAGCGGCCAAAAACATCTTTTTTTAGGAAAAGCCCTGTTTATTTGAGGATGACAGATTGGGACAAATTACCAGTGGAAAAACAAGAATGTTCTATGTATAGCTTTAAAAAGCATCTGAAACTCAATTATTATAAGTTTCAGTAATTACCTCCCAACGTAGAGAGGTTTGAATAAATCCCTCAGGAGTTGGCACTATCTCATCCATCATCGTATATACTTCTGATATACGACTAGCTGTATGCTAGTCGTACATGTACGAGAAGAACTTGGCCAGAATAATTGCTATGCAGAGGCCGGTTATGTACCTCCATACAGTGAAAATAAATAATAAACTACAGACTGTCTGCTCTGGCAGCCAGTGTACTTGTCATCGTGCCCTGTGAAACCATCACAATCTATATTCTTGTTCCAACGTGAAAGGATCGTCCACCGCGAGTGTATACATATTTCTTAATATTCTAAAATCATGGAGACGGGGTAGATTAAATACTAAACTGATTATTTCGCTATGACAATATTCCATCCAATTGCTGTTATCTGCAGTTCTGTGTTTTTGTTTATTTCGACCAGTTCTACCCTATAGGGTAGATCTTGCATAAGATTCTTAGTCACAGAAATCATTCCTCATTAGGATGAAACATTAGAACCTTATGCACATTCATGCGATAAAGTTCCCAAATGGTCGTTATATCAGTCAAGTGATTACCAAACCACTCTCCTTCTCTGTGTATTTGACTTATAAGCATACCTTGACTTAACTAGGTCAGGTAGGTATGTCTGTACAACTAAGCATCCATTACAATGTGTCTCTCAGAGTCCTATTTTGGCAAATAGTGGTAGTCAAGTAAGCCGTAGAGCATAAATATTCATCTATGTAAGACTTTCATCAGGGCATTGATAGTTCTGTAATCATTTTTTGCGGTTCTACAGTTAGATCTAGGCAAATAAATCAGCCCATAAACACATCTAATTCAATAGTTTGTGCATCACATGGTCCAATTGTTCTGCCTATAATTATATGCTGTTACATTAGTGAAATATCTGCTGAGCAACATTTCCATCTCAATCTCTTTGCACGTGAAGAGCTTTTCCTAGATTAGCTAGGTACTGGAGATTCAAGCAGTCCTTTCACTCGTGCCTCTTGGAGTCCTCCGTTGGCACACATATGCAATCAAAGCCAGAATACCCCCACAGACCTGGACGCAACCAGCACAGATGAAGGCCATCTCTGTTTTCTTCGTGACATCTATCAGTTGTCCTGCAGAAATGTGATTTAATAAAGGGTTTATGAAGAAAATGTTATAGTTGTACTGATACAGAAGACATATTTATGATACAGAAGACATATTTATGATATTTGCATTTTAGTACTTTGTTACAAGATAATAATTTGAGGTGTGGTATGTCTGCTACCACTGCGTGACAACCACCAGTTTATTCCTATGTACACCTTTGCAGAAGTGCATGTATCGGCTGTAAATTGACTTCTTTTCATATATAAATGCCCATATTTCATGCCAGCACATGAGGCGATAGCTAATATGGTCCATGTGCGGTGCATGGCGGGCAGGTCTCCGCCCCCTGGGAATCAGGCGTATATATGACGTATATATGACTGCAACATGGACACGTATATACGCCAATAGATAAGGCGTATACACGACGGAAAATATGTCAACCTTGTATACGCAAAAGCATACCTATATACGCCGAATATATATTTAAAATGGTGGTTTTCGTGCAGTGTACACAAGTGTTCACCATATGCTAGAAGAAAACATTTGCAATTGATGTTTAGAAATGATTCACCTGATACCATACTAGACTCAAATATGAACTAATACATTAAAAGCAAAGATTGGTTTAACTAGGTTTTCCTGAGACTGACAAGTGATCTGTTATTTGAAGTTTTTCAGATAGTAACACCTCTCCCCCACTCCCTCCATCAATGATCTATTCATATATATTCATAGATATTTGAAAGTGACATTTACCTGATGTGGTAATGCTAACAAACACACAGACTCCACTGAAGGAAAGATATATGCTTAACGCCTGGGGAAGTCTCCTCAAACCTATAAGGTCCGTGATTACTGTATTCATAAGGGCGGCATAAATTGCTAGAATGAAAGGAAACAAATTTATGCATTACAAAACATATAAGGCTTTGACATACTAATTCTCCCAACAAACACATCAAGAAGAATCAGTGGCAATAGGTGACAGGTTGTAAGGCCTAGGGACCCAAACTGGCAGATATAGATCTCAAGAGAAAGGTGGAGTCAAAGGGTACAGAATACAACCAAGAGCCAGTGAAGACTGATTTATTGACAGACTGGAGGGTATATATACAACAAGGAGGTACCATTGGCCATCACCGATATACAGTCAAGAACCACCGACGGACCTAAGCACTGCTGACGCCAAATGGAAATATGCTATTAGGAGAACACAGAAAATCTACACATATGTGGCCAGGTTGGGAACTAGAGCGAGTGACAATGGGAGTGAACATGCCATTCAAAGCATGGAAAGATGTACGATAGACTTCAGGGTGGAAGAAGGAGAGTCCTATAGGTCAGGAAGGCACATAAGGGACTATGGTGGGATCCGGATTCAAATAGTGGTTCCCTAGAAAGTCGTATAGATTGACTTGTGCTTTATATCTAATTAGTTTAAGTAAGCATTTGTTTGTGTATGACTACCAAAGGAAAAACATTAATTGAAATTACAATATATATTGCATTATTTTCAATGAAGCCTTTTTTCGATCTCCATTTTTCGTCTACCATGACATTGCATTGATATATATCAGATATTACAGAAAAGGGCTTTTTGCTACTTTTCTATTTTGAGAGCACAACAGCCCATTTTGACCTTTATTATGAGTACAACAAAGGTTAAGTTATCAAAATGATTGTAAAAGAAATCTGTACTTAATTAAATTGGGGTTTGATTCGCTTCCACGGGGAATTCTATAGAATCTTCACTCATATTCTAGGAATAAATCATTTTGCCCAACTTTTAACACAATTTCTGAGAAAATGAGTCAAAGTTGAAAACATATAAATTTTCTAAATAAAATAAAAATATTTGTGTAGGGGTCGGGTCAGTCTAGTGGTGGTTCTTTCGCTCTCTGAAAGAGGGCGTGGGATGTCAGTTCCTGCTGTGTAGTCATTCGGGTGAACCAGTGCATGCAAGTATTACGGGGTCGCCCAGATTACGTAACTCTGTATATATCAGCCGGGTTCACAGTAGGTCGGCAGGCATTCTTGTGCATTCTCTCTGAGAAGATTGAATCCCTGAATCCTCATTTGCTGAGTTTCTCCAAACCCTCTTGGTAGTTAGGTGAGTCTAAAGCGTGTGATCCACCAAGAGTGAGTTAGGGCCGGACGATGACTATGGCTCGTCACCTCTGGCTGGCTGGCCGTGTAAAACCCAGCCGGCCGGCCGCCGCTGACCGTTTCTGAGGGTCGATTATTTGGATCACGCGCTTAATAGTCCGGAAACTAGATAAGCCTCCCTGCCTTTACTTGGCACACCTGTGAAAGGGTATCCTCAATAAGGCCAGAGCCAGTGACCACTACATTTGTGAAATAGAGCCTATAATCTCTGGTTTAATATGCTACCTTTTGAAAATCTGTATCTTTTTTAAAGCCAAAGTCATGAGAATCTTCGTAAGAGCAAGTCAAAAATAAGTAGTTTTCAGTCCCCTTTTTAGTTGCGCGGCCTATAGATGGCGCCTGTTCAAATCCAATTATTTTGCTACTAATAATAAGGGAGAGAGAAAAAGATCATTGAACATTGAGGAGCAGTGTCAATGTCTTATAGACTTGAAATAAAGTTGTACTAGGGGACAATCAAGGTTTTAATTAAGGTCAAACACCTTATTGTTGGCACTGATATATCTAACAAGAGAACTATAGATAAATGTTTTCTCCAATTACCTTTTGATTGCCTATTAATTCTTAGTCTCTCATTGCAATGATATAGCTACAAAGTCTGTTTTGAAAATATGCTAAAATGATTAGACATTAGAAAATCTCTTAATATGCAAAAGGAGTATATAGGAATCCGGCATAATGCTGAAACTTACCTGAAAAAATTGCGAAGAAGATTGCATAGACTACTAGACTAATGTAGTTAACAACAAATAGTGTGAGGATGTTTGTTATTCCTGTAAGTATTCCAGATAGACTATATAAAATCAGTCTGTGTTTCCCAAATAGATCACCTATATAACCTGATCCAAGGCGAGATATTAGTCCTATAATGCCAGCAACTGATATCAATGTAGCTGCCATATCCTTTGATATATCCAAACTGACTGCAAAAGCTGGTAGGAAAGTATAGGTATTTGAATGGCCATACAGGAAACATCCAGTTGATAATACATAGAACACAAATTGAGGCACACATAACAGTTCAAGGTAAATGCTATTGTAACAGTGTTGTGAACATCCTTTGGGTTTTGATAAGGCAACTATTTCTTCCTCCTTGTTGCATGTTGGTCTGGAGTAACTATTCTCACATGAAATACCATCATGAGCATTGCACACATCATCCTTTTCAGTGGTTAAATCATTACTCTCCTTTGAAGAGGGTAAAATACATTCAATGTTATCATTTGTTTCTGATTTTAATGAGGCACAGTTGTCTTTGCACAAATGTAGTGGGGCTTGGTCCTTATTCACTCTTTTAGAGGACTGCCAGGTCAAGAAAATGTTTGTTTTAGACCTTGGGTGTTCCTTAGGTTTCACATCAATATTCAGCAACATGGCCAATGGGATTCCATGTAGGTTGATGCCAGCATTGAGTAACAAAGCACCCTTCCAGTTGTAGTGCCTGATGAGAAACTCGGTCCAAACTGGCCACACTATATAGCCAATACTCATCCCTGACATCATCACTGAAGTAGCCAATGATCGACGATGGACATAGGAATTCTGTACTGCCACTGTACTAGATACAATCCAACCACAGAGACCGATTCCTAAGAAATAAAATGTGAATATTTGACAGACCATGCTATAAGAGGATAATTAGCACAACTGTTTATAAGGGCATAAGACCAGATATCATCTGGCCGACATTCGGCCTGACGCCGTAGGGGGAGGGGCGAATGTCGGCGATTGGTAACCGAGAACTAAGACATAGTTCTGGCCACACTCAGTATGTTTTCTTATTATTACATACCTTAATTCGATCATAAAACGCCATTATGTTAACTTTCCAAGTCATTGAGTCACTACCCGCAACCCCCCCGTGTTGATACAGTCTGTGCATCACCCGTTGTAGACCAAGGCCAGTTGTTTACTATCGATGGATTTAGAATATTTGAGCTATTTAATGTTGTATGTGCAAGTCACACATTAGCTACCTCAATATTTGGTCATTACGCACTTCTAGTCATTATGGGGGGGGGGGGCTGTATCGCTAGTTTCAAGTCGCGATTAGACGTTGTGTTGTCAATGGTTGTGATGACATTGATTACGCACGCTTATCGAATAGCATAGACTAGGCTAAACGCACAATATAATATTGCAGTTCAACGAAGTGCACCTTAGTGGGCCGTAGTTGACGAATACTACACCCCCCTGAGAGGGTCGTATTTGAGTGACATTCGCACATAGGTATGTAATAATATGAATTATAAGAGTGATACATAAATGTTTACCGAGATGTATAGAATAAATAGCCACATGTATAATGACAACATGGGATGTTCACATGTTCAACTTTTGAGTTTCGCATGTTCTCAATTGCTTGTGTTTAAAAAGGAAAGACAACAACAAAAACAGAGATCTGGATAAACAGAAAGCAACTATGGGCAGAGAAATCCACATAGCTCTTTCATATTTTCTGCAATACCATGGGTTATTATATACCCGTGCACGAAACCGACGCCTATACTGTATGAAAGTATTATTCAGATATTATATGTATGTGCACGAAATTCAGTGTACGGGCACCGGGTGCGCGAATCAGGAAGCAGTTAGCTTGTTCCTGCCCGCATATTTCACATATGAACCAGCGAAAAAAAATGTAAGGCAACAACCCGAGTTCTAGCCCTAGCGACAACGGGAGACACTGCACCGCTCCGCAGTTAGTGAATCGAGCGAGGCAGTGTGATAACAATGCGCTGGTTATGGACAGATCTCAATCTTTCTCGGAGTAGACCAGTCGGCAACAAGCTAAATATGGCTCACTCGCCCAGCATATGCTTTTCCCCTAGCCTTAATAAACTAAGACAAAGAATGTGGTAGGAGAGTGAGACGTTGATGACGTCACAGGTGCAAGCCTTGCTTTGAAGACGAGAGCGACGTTGTTGCGAAAACCAAGGTACGAGTACACGATTCTCTGCCCGGCGACTTCGACAATGGCGTTTAGGTAAATATTTAACTAATTCTAACGATTTGAGGGTATATAATAAATAGAATACAGTCTAGGCTACGATTGACGTCGTTTTGTACTTGGTCCTAGCTCCAGATGTACGTCCTTCGCTCTACGAGCTCAGGACGTACATCTGGAGCTAGGACCACGTACAAAACGACGTCCACGTAGCCTAAGCCAGTATTCTCTAAATATGTTTTTTGTTTAGTTTCTTTATTGAAATGTAGAAATTCAGAATATGAAATTAGAAATGTGATACCTTTACATACCTACAATGCTACCAAGTGTCACACAGAGGGCAGGGATGTTGTTGATGAAGGCTGCAGATATCATTCCACCACTGACCAGTATGGTAGCCAGTATGGCTGTTGCCATGCAGCCGAACCTACCCACAAATCCTCCAATGATAAGTCCTGTTTATTTACAGATACATCATATATCTAACTTACAGCTCTATAGTAATGAACACAGAATGAAAAGTTGTCACTTCTAGGGATAGATTTTACTTTTGTAGTGGTACGCCGCTTCTAGTGTGCTTTCCTCACTACCCAAGAGCAGTGTGTTCTGCTGCATTTCCTTAGTTACGAGTCCACGGCGACTGTTGTTATCGATCGGTCTCGCACATTTAAGCTTTTTAAACGGTATTACGTGAACGCCCCATGTCAGACACATCGACATTTGGTCATTACGCACTTCAAGGCATTACGTGGACGTTGTGGCATGTCTCTGAACTCGCCAATGGGGGTAAAAGAACCGCCATTTTATTTGTTTTGCACTGTCACTGCTCCCGCTCTATCGCGATATTTTACGTTAGTGCGACGTAGTGTCTGTAATGGCAGGCCGTACATTTTTACATTATGACGCTTATGGGAATCACTACGGTCCGCTACACGGCGGGCCCGAACATAATCTATACGACACCCGTAGCAGCGGGCCATATTTCATAGACGTTCGGACAAAGGTGTATAGTAATAAGGGGGGAGCAAACAATTTATTCTTACCTCCTTCACTGAAGAATGATAATTGGAGTGCACCAATCCATGATATCTCAGCCTTCCCTGTGTTGAAATGTTCTGTGAGTTCTATAGTGAAGATGCCAATGGTGCCTATACCTGATACAATCAGGAAGATCACACATAGTGAGACCATAGCAACAAACCAGCTCTCTGATGTGGCTACTTCATCAGATGCCCTGCATTTTGAAAAAGCTATCAAAAGTCTTTAAAAATCACCGTATTCTTGAAAGATAAAAAAGAGGAAACCAGTACGCTATCTAAAGGCTGAAGAATCTGCTAAAATTCCAATATGGAGAAATTTTTCTCGGTCACATATGCATTGGAATCAAATACAATAGTTCAATCGTTGACAAAATATTTATGTTGCTGTCAGATTTAGATATTTATCTTCAGCAATTGTACGTGTACCTATATGTACTGAATGAATAAAGAGACGGACTGAGTACTAACTAACTGACTATTATCATCCTTTAATTCTTGTTTATGTATATATTTGGAATCAAACTATGTTGAGCATTATGACTTCTTAACAAGAGGTGTCAGAAGGGTTACCACAGGGGATACGATGTTGCTTTTACATACCTTTTATTGACCATCTTGCGGTTCGTTGAATTATGTGTAATAAGATTTTCTCTCCAAAACTCTGAAAGCACAAAATAGCAATATGATTTATTTTTAGATAGTTATTAGGTGATCACCGCTGATACCACACACCATACCACCATTGTCATCTTGGTTGCAATACATCACTTTTAATGAAATCAACTGTGTCTGGTTTTTTGTGTTTTCTTCACTTTACTTTTATTATTATGAAAATCCCAAAAGCAGTCATAATGCAAGTATGTGAAAAAAACCTTGAATAGAGAATATTCATTAATTGGGGGCATGGCGGGGCATCAAGAACAGCTGCTGATGGTAAGGGTACACCGTTAATGCGATGTCCTTTCATATAGAAGTCTAGCGTCAATAGAGAGTAGCAGGCCAGAAGAGGTGGGGATGACGACAACTTTGCAAAGGGCTTGAGGCCCTGTCCAGGACATTATGAAAGACGACGATGGGATTTGGCGAATAAAGAAAAGACAAAAAAGTGTCACAGACTGCCAGCTTAAAAGGAGTCATAATGAATCAGGTGAGAGACTGCTATTGGGAACTGTGGCCAATTTCTTTTTATATTCTTTATTCGCCATTTCTATTACACAGTTCTTCCAATGGTTACTGTATCCAACGCTATTTATATATCGAGATAAACTTTTCTTAATTTCATCTAAGTTGAATTGTAATGAAAAGAAGGAAAGAGTAAGGTTGTGGAGATGGACTAATTTGCTGAGCTGTTTGATGTTGTAATGAGTAGACTTGAGATTAGACTATAAAAGCACCAAAGAGTGTGGAAATATATATTAATGATAGTATAAGAATAGCCTTAGGTAAAAGAGCTTATTTCAAAGGAACATAAATAAGCAATCAAGAGCTCAGGGATAGATGTTGTATTATGAAATATAGGGAACGTAGACTTATGCTTCTACTCGGTATAATCAGAAATCTGATCAGTCTGGAGAAAAAGTGGTTAGCAGTGAAAGAAAAACTAGATCCTCGTCTAAATTAATTATTGACCTGCCTCATCCTAAAAAGGATGAGTTTTCTAAATCACCATTTTATGTTGGGATGTCCATTTGATACGCCTTAAGTAAACCAGTACAAGTAGGTGCTCTTAACCAGCAAACAAAATCCTTCAGACAAGAATCTCTGGTAAAGATAAGACAATTCCTTGGTAATAACTAAGAACATACCGTTTGATGCCTTTGCCTTTATGAAGACCAGGGAGCTGTTTCAAAAGTCGGGAGGGTGCTAAACGAGAGTATTCATCGCCAATGCGAGAGGCCAACAATGGAACTTGATTCGTCGCTGTCGAGGTGGAGGTGTCGCTCTCTATGGGATATTGGTAGTAGTTTTGCTGCCGCTTTGATTTGAGGTGCCGCTCGCTGTTGCCGGCCTCTCGCTTACAAAATGTGATGTGCCGCTGCCGAGACCTCACTCGACTTTTGAAACAGCTCCCTGATATATATATATCTATGTATGGGAGAATTAACCCATATTCGACACTGTATGTTGTGTATTTTCATATTGATACACTCGTTTGTGTGGAAGAGCGATGATGTAATCTGTCGAATACAAATGATAAAAAATACCAGAGTTCTTCACGCCCTTAATGGCCCGTTTGAAAGAAGCTGTATCATCAATATTTTGAATTCCCGGTTCAGTTGGACAGAAGAAAATAGGAGAGTGATAGAGGTGCCGTTGTTGCCAATGTTCAAGTGGTTTATTCCTTTGCTTGCCTTACAGAATATAGCAGGTGAATGTGGTCCCCTGCGACAGGCTGTAGATGAAAGTGCACTGGACTAGAGCACAAATAATGTAAGACTGTGAGCTCTTGTATAGCAGAAATATAGGCATATCCCATATGAAACGCCCTGGTAGCAAGACAACTGTATCTAGGTCAGTGGGTCAGCATATAGGCACCCAAGGTGAAGGCCAGTAGGATGGAGCATTTTGGCCAGTGGGTCAGTGCCAGCACACCCACTGCCCCATTTAGCAGGGATGGATCATTTGGGCCAGTAGGTAAGCGCCTGCACACACACTGCCCCACTTAGCCTGAATCAGTAGGACAGGTCATTTGGGTTAGTAGGACAGAATATGGAGAGTGAGCATTTGGGACAACGACCTTGACACTGTAATGCATGCAACCTCTATACCAGCTATATAAGCCAGCTACACCCATCATTCTGGGTTCTTAGTCTGGTGTGTGAGAAACCTGTTACTACCTTGTGGATTACCAATAAAGAAGCATTTCAAGTACCTCTGTGAGCACATCCTATCTGTGAAGGGCTGACACAGCCAAGAAAAGATTCTCCACCTACTACCTCCTCCATGGACTTAAACTACAGTATTCCAGTGATAACTTACTTCAGTGTTTGTGACATAGTGTTTGTGAAATAAGACTACACCAACTACAGTCCACAAAACCTACCTACACCCTCCCCAACCATCTACTTACTACCTCCTCATATCACTGTAGACCAGTCTCTGTAACACTTATCTGGGAATCAACAAATGCAATGTTAGATGGCAGTCTAGGCTGAAGGGTCACATATCACCAAGCACATGTTTTGTAGGGTTTTCTTAGTAGAAGGTCAAACCGTGAACCATCATGTACTTTGTGCATAATTCTAGATCTCGTAAATTTGTACAGTTCTAAATCTATAAATGGACATATTTCTGTATATAATTCTATCCTTACAAGGTATTCTATAGCTCAATATCTTGACCTTAAATGCAGCCATCGGACATAGTTCCTTAAACTGGTATTTTTATAGTTACAAATTGTAAAACAAAAATTGAAAGTGAATATTGTATCTAGGTTCATTGTAACACACAACACAAGTTTATGCTGATTGTTAAAATCATTGAAAATCGATGTATTGGATAATGTAACACTGATCATTACTCACCACCTGTCACCTCCTTTCACTTGTTGAATGGCATTTTGATTAGAATACTGACGGTGCTCTCGGGAGTTAACTTCTGAATGATATGAGAGAAAGCACTCACTTGCAAATATATTGCAGAAATTCAGGTAGATTACCTTCTATATATCAGAGATAGTGTAACAAATGGGTCACAGAGCTAATGAAGATTGCCAGAAGTAGCAAAACTCCAAATCTGGGATGGGAGTGAACACTTATTGTAATATATATATGTCAGAAGTTCAAGGAGATCACTTTAGATCTACCTTTAGACCACTTCAAATGTCAGTCTAAGATAACACATCATACAAATATTAGTCTATACATGAACCTCTGAGCAAATAACTGTGTTTGCTTTTACACCAGTGAGAGGGAAAAGGAGGGCAAGCTCCCTATCTTTCAGCATGGCTACCATAGTCACGCGGGAGCCATGCCACATTTTTATTTGTCCATTCTGTGGACCAGGGATATCATTAAGGGTTAGAAGTCAATCGAATTTCGACCTTTGGTGAAACACGGGTGTATGGCACCAGTCGCGGCCTCTCCTGTGTGTCCACTGTGTATCCCAATGTTCCCTCTAGTCTCGTGGGTTAGGGTAGTACCTGGAACCAGTCATGCTCCATGTTCCCAACTGCGAATACAAAGCCAAACGATTTTGATTTGTGTGATCTCATGAAGCGAATCTTACCTTAAATGCTAGCAGAAAAGAATTAACTACATAGAACCGAATATAATTCATTGAAAGTAAAACGACCCACAGGATCCTGGCGACAAAATTAAAATCCATTAAAATAAAATGTCTAGATGAATATAGCTGGCTAAGGCGGAATATTGGATGAATAAAATACATACATGTAGATAATAACAAAGACTGTCAACATAAATTTTTCCTAAATGGAAAAGCCTAAATGGAAGTCTTTCTTCTGAAGATATTTTCATTCATTTCTATAATGATATTATATACAGGTCTTTACTATTCCTTGGGACATTTCTACATAGCATTTCTATAATGCTGAGGGTGGGGGCACACCTGATGCAAGACATACAGATTGATACCCCTGGATTGGAACTAGGATCTTTACACAAAATTGATAAAACAAATTCATATTAAAAATTCCAGTGGCATTACTCATATAAATTCGCAAAAGACTCATTTTGTGTCCTGCTTTTGCAAATTAAGATTCTTTTCGAAAATTCTCTCCATACTAATATGTATATATTTCCTTTTAAATTGCTAATTGCCCCGGTAATGCCTATAACTGAAAGGTCAACCGTTTATCAATGTGAATGACTGACGACCTATGTTTATTATCATTACCGGAAAAGTTAATGGAGAGACTCGGACATATATTAGGTTATTTTGAATCAAATAATCTTTTTAATCCAAGACAATATGGGTTCCGATTGAAACAAGATACTACAGATGCATACATGTACTGGTGAAATACAAGGAAATATATATATTAAAAATTGACCTTTCTCTATTTATTACCCACCTAATACAGAGTCTCTAATCTAAGCCTATGGAGCCTACAAATGGCTACTGAGTAGGATACGGATCTCTGGAATCTCCTAGTAGGATACGGAATTTGAGATAGAAGTAGTCCCAAAACGTCGTCAATGTCGCGTAGTGAGCGTTTATGGAACAATGCACGGCGCGCCCTCTATCGTGCAATCGGCGAACAATTTAGAACAACATGTAAAGTTTATTAAGATTGCGGGAGCTCGTCCTTTTTGTGTCATTTACCGCCTTATCCATTTTATCGTATTATTTACCGTCCTCAGCGGCGCCCAAAATTGTCTATTTTTTTATACCGTGAGCACCCCGCTGCTACTTTTTATATGTCACGCCTTTCACGGCGATTTTATCTTCTTTTCTATTATTATCAAAATGGCTGCCAGGATGTAAGCTGGTGAGGAGCCTGAGATGTATGAAATTGTTTGAATTACCGTTTTTATTGAGGAAAACGTGTAATCTACGTGTGAACTGAGTATGTGTGACTCATATCTATTTTTCTATAACCCTTTGGTGACCTGATTTTGACATGACGGGCTCTGATCCTCCCGCGAAGTGCTTCGCGTGGGCGGCGGCCTCGGGCTGGCACCTACGCTCGGACCGCCAGCTGTCGCACTTCGGTAGCCCGGGACGCGGAGTCTGTCCCGATCGACCTGTCATCGAGGAACAATGTTTATTCTACGTGTACATACCCCTACCAGAGTAACAATCGTATCAATCGTGCTAAAGTGTGTTTTGGCGCGATTGACTCCACACCTACGATTGGCGAGCGAGCCAACCAAGAGACACTGACGCCGAGGGCCGCTCGCCATACACTGTGTGATCTCTATGATCTACCATTCATATTTTTAACAAACATCCTGAAGCGACAGGACACAGACAGTCGTATCCCCGCTTCGTACCAAATTGGACTATGCATTTATACTTTATAAAGACATTCGCTAGCCATTTTCCACACTCGCGACTGGTTGTACAGCCGAGTACCTATAACCCGGACACGGTAGGAGCTCTGACGCCGAGCGGGCCGCAGTGACATTTTTCTCAAAATATAACCTCTATTTTTGTTTTCAACTCTGTTACTCTTTACCCGAGTGTTCTATGTATGTTAATGGTTAAACCTACCGTGTTTGAAGATCCGATGGCCGCCATTGTTTGCGTAAGACCCGTTTGTTTAGCACGCCGAGATGTGGGCGCTGCCATGTTTGTTGTTTCTGGGTGGTGACCGGAAGTTGGGAATTGCTGCCTTTTCATTGGTCGAGGGATCGTGAGCGCGCGCTGGTGGCGCCTTTGCGTTCGCTCGACGAACTAACCGTTCCCGCGCTGGTCTCAGCAGCCGCACGACTGCTCTGAGACGGAGCAAGGTGGTTAGGTTGGTTTTAGTGACTGCACATCTTTTTCTTTTCTTTTAAAGTTCTCCGTTGCTCTTCGAACTCAGAGTGAGGGACGTTTGTAAAGATCTGCAGTCAATAATTCTAACTTTGTGGTATTTTTGCGTTGAAAAAGCAGCATTATTAATTATAATATGTATATTAAATCTATTCTAAATTCTTTCCCCCAAATCCAAGATGGCCGACATTGGCAAGTTAATTGGTCTTTCCTGCTGTAGCTATAATCCCCCCTTTGAACCCGGCTTTGGCCGGCGGTTGTTTGTGAACCCAACTTCCTGGAGATGCGGGCGCGCTCGTTGTTACAAAGGTGACGCTAATTGGCGCCTAACACGACCGCCCGTATAAGCGTCCCCACCTGGAGACAAAGGCGTCTCACTGCTATAAAACAGAACCGCAATAAACCAAGAGCATTCAGTCTTACCTGGATTCTGATACCTACAACATCTATGCGTTGACTTCAAACCTCTATTCTACGTATATAGACCGCTAGGGACAGAACCAGTAATGGTATAGCCTAGAAACTTTACAAACAGTCTTGGACGCGGGTGAGCTTGGTCCACCCCTCTTTGCTGAGGATATGGCCATACATATGTATACAGCGGATAAGAATTATGAGAATATGTTGGCTTGACTAAACCACGATTATAGACTGCTACGAAGCTAGTGTGAAGGAAATAAAATATCAAACAATGTCAATGAATTCACAGCACGAAAATTTCAGTTTACGTATGATTAATTTCCAAAGATTACCAATTTATATCATACACTATTTTAGAAACACAATTGGGTAATTTGATTGCTTATTTGATAAACCCAGCATTCTGCCCCAAGCTCCCCATACTGCCCCTTGCATAATGACATTGCCCGATCACAGATGACAGCCGACTGCAGGTTTACCACCCGGTATGCCTTCCGCGGGGGTTCCCATACAATGGCCTCACTGCCTTCAATGTCTGCCAATAGGCATTCGACCGGTGCTTATTGGCAGTTACCTTTCCTTGCACCGCGAGGGGCTGGCCATCTGCACAAGGCAACGGGCCTGCAGCCTCGATGATAGCCCCAGGGTGCCTGTCCTGTACCAATGCCACCACACCGAGGAGGGGAGGTTCTCGGTGGCCCCAGCATCCACCAGCATATCCACACCAGCCGACTCTACAAGCGCCCCTCCAGCTGCATCTCTCTTTCTTTCTCTCTCTCTCTCTCTCTCTCTCTCTCTCTCTCTCTCTCTCTCTCTCTCTCACCTTTCCCCTTCTCTCATTTGTTCTTAATGTAAAACAAACAAGACACATGATTATGAATAGAGGTTCCCGGACAGTCCTAGTATCTCCCTGGACAGTTCCAGTGGTAGAGGTCTTTCTCCAGTTTGGTCAGTGCACACTGTGAAAAATTGCACTACCGAAATATGATAATGACAGTGGTGGTTGATGGTGGTGAGTAGAAGGAAGTGGATGCAGAGGAGGTGTGCAGCGCAGAGCCCCCTATAGTGACTTGGGTCATATATACGATCGCGGCTGCCTCACAGTGCCACCTTCGAACAAGAGGGAAGGAGCTCTGAGAAGAGCCCACACCAAAACATGCAAAATGCAAATAGCTCTTGTGTCATGAATAATAGGCCGATTTTGATAAACAAAACATTGTTAGAAACCTAAGACATGGGCCTATTTAGTGATACACATGTCATATACCTGTGCTATGGCTAAGGTTTCCTGTCGTAGGTTGAACATTGGAATTTGTGAGAAAAAAAAGGTTGTATTCCACGACACAAAACAGGCACAAAACGTGGAGCTCTATTGAGCTCTATTGTGGTTTGGAGTACATTAGATTTCACTCTATCAATATCTGAAAATATTTTGGATAGAGCTCTAATAGTTTGTATGTAATAGCTGTTACCAGTTAGCCTATTTTAGCATAGGAATCCGCATTCAGCTGTCATTTGAGACCATGCCAAAACAATAGGGGGCGCTACGCTTCACACCTCCTCTGAAGTGGACGGAAGTGTAGTGTAGGGTAAAGAGTATTGGCTTAAGTTACAGTGTTGGGAGTTTTATCCCCTAGGTGGCAGCAGTGAGGTATTCTTAAGTTGGTACCTGCACTTATCCTAATAAATCATCCAAATATGTATATAGTATACACACCCATGTACGTATTTAATACGAGGAGTTTACCATGTTAAAACCTGCTCTGCATAAAACGGCTGTATCTTTTGTTTTTCTTTACTTATAGATTTTTTCAATGGTCGCCGGCTATTTAGATGTTACACTAACCACTGAATATACGCAACAAAATAGATGGTCAATAAAGACTGCTAATAGAAAAGAGGTGGAGGAGAAAGTTTCACAAGATCAAAGATAATGTTATTTTATGCTTTTAATTTGTTTTCGATAAAACTATATATTCACCAAACCCAATAGAATTTAATTCCTTTGAGTATATCATCTCATTATCAACATTCTTGTTTATAAAGCGTTAGGCCCAGTTAGTTTAACAGCCAGATGACTACCTACACTTTGGATGAACCATTCAATCTAATTTGATACTGGGCTTATCCTAAATTTATTTAATGAAAGCGAATTGAAGTCTTACATATTCAGCTCTGCAACACCCTCCCACCTCCTTCATTGACATATTCGACTGAGGAAAATGTGTGAGGCACAGCACATTGCAGGCACATTGCAGGTCTTACACTACTCTAAAATGGGCATTCGTATTGAACGTTCCGTGGGAGAATTAATCAATGTATACTGTAATGAAACTTGCCGTGTATCCTGTAATGGAACTTGCCATTGAGGAAACAAAATGTCCTCTTTGACGTCAATACCATTCCAAATAGATAGAAGAAAGTTGGTCTATTAACACTCCTAATTGTACTATCATGTGAGACCACCATCTTCCAGATGATTTTTTTAAATTTATTTTTTTATTTTTTTATTGATATAGTTCGCCAATGATGATACATTTAGCGGTCTACCAATATACCTAAATTAAATCATATAGTATATCCTTGAGGTACATCTAGATATCCTCATATTATCAAATTACATTCTGGGTCATATTTCAGTATTAAATAGTATATATAATCATAGTAAGTGAAGTATGAAAAGTAATACATACAAGCATTAAATATTCACAAGGAGGATGATGATGTAGATGAGATGAGACAAGTTACTTTTAGAGCCCGTCGCCAACCCGTTATTTAGGTGACGTTCACAAAACAGTTTACAGAATTTTCCAATTAGGATACAGACAACTTCAACATTACCTATACAAATTCTATAGATAATATAAATTGGATAAGTTGGTACCTGCACTTGCCCATTTTTAGGAAGTGACGAGAGCTATAATCAATCAACTATAGCATCTGTCTTATGGATAGCTCTTTTGAAAGCCGATTTCTTTTCAAGTTTCTTAATTGTTTTGGGTAGTTCATTCCAAAGTTGTCGCTTGTCCAAAGAGGGGCTTTTCTAGAGAAATTCTGTATTAGGCCTTTCAGAAATCGTGAAGATCTTCTATCGAGCGATCTTTACTGTTATGTATGAGACAGATACATAAGCCTCTATTCTGAAGCCTTTGTAACTTTGATTTCAATTTTACTGTGCCAGAGTCGTGTGTAATTGAGGCATAGTCCGTAATCGGCATTACCATCTGTTTATAAACTCTGATCGCCATTGGTTGGCTAAGAAAGCTTCTGATCTTTGAGAAGATAAATGGTTTCCTATTTAGTTTCTTAATCACAAGTTTCAAGTTTTTTTCAAAACTCAGCTTGTCGTCTAATATAACACCCAGGTAGTTATATTCCAGTTCCCTACCTACTATGTTTAGACCAATAAATAAGTCAGGGAGGGGGCCCTTTTTTAGCTTATTGTTGGAGCCATACCATACCACTTTCGTTTTTTTGGTGTTTAGTTTCATCAACGATGTGGACGGACAAATGTGATACAATAGATATGGATTTAAGCAATGAGGATGTTTAAATAATTAATTAGATTCTACTAGCATTTCCTGTCCGAGACCCGTCATTTATAGGTTGAAGAATTCATGATATTTGGCAAGTAGAGCATTGCAAACAACACCAGATGAATGACAAATTGTAAAGCCTGATCTTGTAATTAGGAACACACTATATATAACAACCAAGCATGTAGACGTTTCACTTGTGCTCTCAATGTGCAACATCTGAATATTGGTAAGTTCTGATTTCTTTATATCACTTCATTCAGGCTTTTATAGACTGTATTTGCAACTAAACCTGGTTACTTCGTTTCTTGAACTGTGATGTAACAATCCTTATTTATCACAAAAATCTACACGTGACAGATATTTCTTCTTGAAAACCATTAATGTTGTCAAATTGAATACCCATTGTAAATGCAGGAATATCTATTTGGTTTGTGCTGTATATTTCAATTAGGATTATTAAGCAGAACATCTTACATGTATCCAGCAGCTATACTATTGGTGGTGACTGAGGCCTTAAGCTATATGTCAAATGTGCTAAGGCAGTTGATAATTCATCATTCCAGCAAAAACGATTGTAATCTTTTGAAGTCCACCTAAACACCTTGATGATGTTGGAGTATTGCTGATTTGTGTATTTTTGTGTGTATAGACAATTCATAGCTATCGTAGATACAAAAAAAAAGAGTTTAATTGACGTCCATGGTTAGCAAAATAAGCAAGGGATTCACGAGAGGTATCTGATAAACACAGACAATCACAAGAAAACTTACCAGATTGCTGAATGATCAGAAAACAATTCAGACTGTGGTTATAAATATTGATCCATACAATAACTAGCCATGGGTTTTAACCTTTATACCTATGATGTAGTTGTTTTTGGAATGAAAGGCCAAAGATTTTGTAAATATCATTCTAAATATAAAGCCTCTTAAACAATTCGTGCCCCACCCAGTTGATCTTATATGCAGTAAATTAACCCTTTAGCCTCTCTTGCTGGCATTGTGGGCCTCCACAAGCCAAAGACTCTGCATCAACTCATGGAGCCAGCGCACATCCAGCAGGAGATCTTGAGGTGCAAGACAGCCGACATGTCAGCGGAGCTCAAGCAGCTCACATTGAACTATGTTGGGCAACTGTCGAGCCAGCAGGAATGATCGGCCAGCAGAGACCACTCATACCAATGCGGTCAACTAAGTCATAGAAGGCATTATGACTCGAGGGGCAGGGATCCCTTCAGGCAGCAGTACGCGCCACTTAGTTGCGAACAGTCGAGTGACTGCCATCAACAGCGCTATTTCCCCATCAGGGAGTCCTCAAAGGACAAAAGGCCCCCCTCCAGAGATTGTCAATATGACCGACGATTTGTCTCCTGTGCCAGGGACGATTGCCACGCGAGACCACAGTTGCGCGACTACAGTTGACGTGACTACAGTCGCAGCAGTAGCCGCGACGACCAGCGTGATCGTCGCCCAGTCACACCAATGCAGAACATGACCAACAACAACAACGACAAGGACTCCAATAGCCTACATCAAATAGCGAAAAGACACTAACAGTGCACAGGGGCAACCGCCGACCATCAACGCCAACGACTCAGCACCAACCTCACCCTGTTCAACTTACCTTCTAAATCCAGCCCCTCACTCTCCCTAATAACAAGAGGAAAAGGTAAGTCTGAACGTTTATTGGTACGCCTAATTAACAGTTGCATCAACATTGATTTCCCCCCAATAACTGTTATAGTTGACAGAGAAGCAATGGTTCCCTTCATTTCCAAAAAACTGCTTTACAGACTACAACAAGCAAGGTATGTTAAAGCAACATAGAAAATACATGACAGAGTCATTTTGGCAGACAACAAAGTCTATCACATTCGGCAAGCAGCTTTAATCAGCTTCAAAATTCAAAATCACACATACACCTTCCATTTCAGAGTTCTACCCTAGCTAAGCAGCTAATCCTGGGGATAGATTTCCTATGTTTGGCTGAAGCCACCATCAACTACTCTAAAAACACCAACTCTAAAGAACATCCTATCAGATCACTATAAACCCTAACCCTACCTGCTCTCTCAGAAACAATTTGCTCAGCCAAAGTTAACCCTATCGCACCCGGTACCCAAGGCAGGGCTACAGTCATGGAGCCGGGTACTAGTGCCAATGTATGCTGCTAGAGGCCGGGTACATAGGCCTATTGTGAAAATGTGGTTTTGGGATCATGTGACATGACATGTGATACTTATCATTATTTTTCATTTCACTTCGAAAAATCAAATATGATGTTATATCTACATTCTCTGAAAATTTCAAATTTATTAAGTCATTATTTTCAATTTTATTTAAAAAAAACGTATATTCTGTAAATGATGCCTCAAGGCATCACCTGGCTTGAATGGGTTAATGCAGATTAAAGCGTGAGCCACACAGTTGGCAGAAGTGAGAGCTACGTGCTAGTAACGCCTGGACCATGCAATCGTATCTCTGTGATTCTCTTTAACCCCTTCAACAAACATGTCACGCTACCTAGAGGCTCAATGCTGGGTTTCTACTCTATAGCGAACCCTGACGACTTTCAATCTATTGCACCCTGCTCAGTTTCTGAATCAGAACCCCTGATCAATCTCCCTACACAACCAGACACCCTCTCACCAAACAAACTAAAATACACTTTTTCAAGCTCGCTTACCGACTTACAAAGTAAAGAAATAGCTTCAGTCCTTGAACAAAATAAGTCAATATACTTACATTACAACAGACATCCCATACACTCATCACGCACCACATTAATCACCCGTCCTCTGTTGATGCATGTCGTTGTTACGTATCATGAACTGTCAGACTACCGCTTATATATCCCCCCCCCCCCCCCGCTTCCCAGCTATATTGAAATCAACTTGTCAACCATTGTTTGTGTCATAACCCTGCCACAGGCACGTTGTCACACCTCCATGCGCTCTGTTTGTTCACACCCGATTGTTCTTACCTCTCTGCAGTAACACCACCTGCAATAAAGCTTGTAACGGGAGGAAGCCATGGAGTTATTCATAAAGCTGACTATTTACCACCAATAGTAACATTACAGATAATGTCAAAATCCGGAGAGATGATACCTCTGTGAAGGTACTGACGTCCATGTGGTCATGGGTGAGACATCTCTTGAGTTTCAGAAGCACCTCCCACCTCTCTCGCACGTCTACTTTTTCCTCTAGTATGTGGAGCCATTATAATGATGAGACTTTAAAATTGAAATTTGTTACCTACCATATATAAAAAGGCAAGATTCCGACAGGTTCTGCTTGGAGTTTCTCCCCAACATTGAGACAGACAGAACTAGACCTGTCCATGGTTCATACAGGCCAACCACTGTGAGGCGCCACTGTCCAGTCCGATAACCGGAAGTCCCATTGGGTTGCGCTTCTTGGTCGTATAGTTCTTTGCTATGATGTAGAAACATAGGATGAACGTGGCTACGACGCGAATAAGGATTAAGTGACAGATCAGATTTCGCAGGCATGTCTCTCCCGCGGTTTAGAGAATCAGATGAGGAAGCTGAAAAACGTTTGAAAAGTCTAGAGAGCCATCTAACCGGACATAATACAGAACTAGGTGAAGAAGCCACTGGAATCACCAATGCCCGTTCCTTTTGAAGTTTTCGAAGAAAGTATACTGAGATGAAATCCATAATTCGTTAAAGTGACATCACCCCAACAAAGCATATTAGGGGAGTCAGTATAGTGACCAACCCAAAGTAGGCACCTAAGTTCCAGCACCATGGCACACCAGCAGACAAATTGTTTCTGGTCTTTCAAGTCAATATGTCTGAAAATAGTCAATAGATCTTCTGCGTGAAGGGGCATGGCTTGTTTGAGTGGTATCCTTCAGTAGGAGACGACCACCAAGTATGGTGTATTTCAAGAGAAAAGACAATCTCGCTGAAGTGGGGTAACCAAATCATCATGGAGCGACCACACCGCACTAATGTAATTTGTGATCGCTGAATAACACAATGACCTAGTCAGATAAGCGATATAGCATGAAATCATCTCCGGGTTTGTAGGAAGAGGGACGAAGTTGAATTCCGAACAGAAGCTGAAATATTTTTTCCATTGGCATTTACATGTTTGCTATGTACTTTCAGCCCACGATTGATGATGTAGATCCTCATCTCACATTCTCTGGGGTAACCACTCGCTTGGTGGCTCCAGACGTTGGCAAATTCCTGTAACCTGCAAATACATCATGAGATTAATTCTTTCGAGACCATATAATCTTGCTTGAATCTGCAGTCAAATAATCTTGAAGGTGAATCAGCTACCACATTATTGCTGGATGAGATATAATGGGGTTTGATAATAATATTATTTAGGGAAGTGATCCAGTAGATTTCCCTAATCCACTCCATTGCGGTGGCATTCCCACTGCAGCCCGATGACAGCATAGAGATCACCTGTGTGTTATCACAGTAAAAGTCCACATAGTTATTAGCAAACACCCTAGTCCATCTCATTAAGGCCGTCAACAACCCCCACTCCAATTCATTAATATTCGATTTTTCATAAAGATCGTATCTTGGACTGTTTTCATGATGCGGACAGCCGATGCTATCATCTGTCAGCGAAGAACTGTGAAAGAAGTCATGGTTTATTATACCGCCAAACCCAGAAAAAGACGAGTCAGAAAATACTGTATGACGCGCCGTGTATACATTCATCTATGATCTTCGTGTTACCATTAAAGACTGGTAGGAATTTTTTTCCACCAGTTCAGATCTTGCTTCACAATAGTGGAGATTTTTATCAAGCCTTTCCTTGGCTTGGCTGTACATAATCTGTCGTATATCCTTCTTCAGAAAGTACGGCCACCTTTGACAATCATCGAGCAGTGGCCTAGTAATCAGGCTAGCTTCTCCAGGGTTTTGTATTTCACACGTTTTGAACGGAGAACCGAGCCCACTAGCTGGAGTGTCTCGTGAAACTTGTCTTCCGGTAACCTGATGCACATCATAGGTGATGTGGTACCTGGTGCATTTGCTCAGATGTGTAACCTTCTTAAAGTTAATGGCGAACCCTAGAAAGCGGAGCAAGTGAATAAGAAGATGCTGGCGATCAGCACACTGACTGTACTCATCCCCCATAACCAAAAAAAACCATCCAGGTAGTTTATTGCCGTTACACCGTATGGCAACGAAGCTACTTAACGACAAAGTCACTGATGGCATTAAAAATAAATGGGGCTGACTTGATCCCGAAGCATAGCATGTTGTCAGTTAAATAAACAAGCTTCCCCTCTAACCACCACTAAAGACCCATAAATTTGCGGTGGTGGGCAAAAATATGGACATTCCTATAGGCCTTTGCTATATCCACTACCGCTGAGTAAGATTCAGGTTTGACTGGGCATTTGGCATCACCAATTGACTTAGGGAGCTGATTGAAACCAGTGTATAACTGACACTGACAGCGATCCCTCTTTGTTGATAACAGGAAATATGACCATGTACGAACGAATGATTGTAAAAAAACGAATATCAATAAAGAAAGTTGTTAAAAAAAACCCCAAAAAAACCACCTGAATTTATGTGCAGTATCCCGCATATGATCATTAATTTCAAAGCAAGAGGCCCCAACAGCGAGCGGCACTTTGAATCAAAGCGGCAGCAAAACCGCTACCAAGACCCAATAGCGAGGGGCACCTCCACCTGGGACCTGTTTCACTAGTTTTGTGACATGTCTGTGACACCATACAGACATTGGGGTTGTCTAGTTTCGTGACTACACAAGTAGCTGCTCTTAGGTAAAGACAGACCCCAAACATAAGAATTTGACAAATCTACACCTTATGGACCTGGGAGCTGTTTCACTAGAAGCTGCAAGTGTCACTCTCTGTAATAGTGGCACCACAGCAACAGTATGCGTTTCATTAGGAGGTGCACTCAAGCGTGAACGGCACTCGGGAAAGGAGCGACACCAACAGTGGCAGTGACCGTTTCATCAGTAAAATTGGTGTCGCTGTTAGTGTCACTGTGGAGCCTCTGTAAGCGACAGGGTCTACCCTGTCGTTTGTTACTTGTATAGAATACTCTCACCCACTTCGCGTGAGATTTTTGCAGGAGTAAGATATACATATATCCTATAATCGTACCAAATATGAAGAAAATCGGCCAAGCGGTTCCGAAGTTATCGGCGTTTGATTTTTTTACTCCCTCCGTGCGTTTGCGTTGGTCGCTGTTCTTTTTCACTCCCACTGTAGTGCGGGGGGGTTTCGGCTATTCTTTTTGTCTCCCCCCGGAGGCCGGTTGGAAGTGCAGTTTTTGCTATGACAAAATTTAAACGCCGATATCTTGTGAATGGCTTGGCCGATTTTCTCCATATTTGGTACAATTATATACATTTGGTCATATATATACCTTACTCGTGTAAAAATTTCATTGCTTAGTTCCTATGGGAAGGGGTGAAATTCCACGTCATCGCGGCCCGTCGACGAATAGATTTGAACGTCAAACGCGTGCGCATAGCGAGAGCTGTGCCAACAGTAACAGCTAGTCCCACCTCAACAGCGACAGCACTGATGAAACGCAAATTTGGGCTTGCCACTGTTGGTGACACTGTTGGTGCCACTGTTGCAGTCTCACCTCTCACTTTCACTGCACTACTAGTGAAACAGCTCCCTGTTTCACTAGTTTTGTGACAAAAGTGTTAGACAGACATGAAAAGCGGCACCGACAGTGCAAGCAAGAACGGACAAAATGAAGTCTAATGTCTAGTTCTTATGAAACCGGACACACCATCTAGACGCCATTGAGACACGTCACGAAACTAGTGAAACAGGTCCCAGGACAGCGATGCTTTAAGTGCCATTGTTAGCTCTCGCTTTGGCGGTGAGTACTCTTGTTTAGCACCCTCCCGACCTTTCACACAGCTCCCTGATCCGGTTGTACTCTCACCAGACTGCTCCTAAAGAGTGAATACATCTCGGACTAGATTCAGAAATCGAAAGCTTATGCTCAGCAAGCTCTGATTTAATGATACCATCCATCTTGTTTCTTGCTGAGGCTTCTATAATCGAATTATAGTTGGGCTGTGAATACTCCAGGTCAGTGTTCGTGCCAAGAACTTTAAAGCCCCTGCAAACACCTGACAAAATAAACATATATTCATATAAGTTCAGCTCCTCATTTATAATGAGAGCGGCAAACCTGCAGGGTTTTATGCAAATCGGGACGTCATCAATGACAAATTTACAAGCACAATTCCCTTTTATGTAGTCAAGAAAAACGGAAATATGACAACTCCCATACACTTCAACTGAAGAAAATAATCATGATCCATTGAAACATTGCGTCTGCAGTCACAAGTAGCAGCACAGTGAATGAAAGAATGAAGAAACGTGGTAGTACTATAAGCGTCTGTGTGTGTGTGAGTGTATGCGCTCGATGGAACTAAGCATGTGATTGTAGACATCTAGTGTTAATATCATGAACTAGCGTTTTCACAATTTCGTGTTTACATCCAGTTATCCATATTATCCATATTCCTATTGACATGTACTTTCCTGAATACAAGACTCAAATATAAACATCTCTAGTGTTTTATTATGGTGACCCCAGACGTCAAAAGAAAAGAAGGGATCCTTCATCTGGATAATGTGATGAGTCAAAAACTGTGAGTAGGAGTCATATGGCGGCGAAATAAGCCTGTAATTAAGTGCAATTTAGTCCAAGTGGCTAAAAGCAAATTTGGATATTGACATTCTGCATAGGCTAGGATAAGTCATTGATTCTGTCACTGTCACACCCAGCTCCTGTCACTGTCTGTCAATTGAATCATAGCTGAACATTACTACAAACCGGCATCAACTGTAGATTGGAACTCCAGTGAAGCTATGACAAAAGAGAAGATGTCAGGTTAAAAAATATCTTCATCTGGGGTTGGGTTACACTGACTATTTAGTGGATGCACGGGTGAGTGAGGTACCAGACACCAACATCACGACTTCAGCTCTCAGCATCTATCAATGCAGTGAAATCAACCTCGAGAGAAGTCCTTACAGAAGTTGAATTTCACAGCAAAGAGGATTTGTCACTAAACTTTGGCAAAGTCGACACTGGAGACATGGTAATCTGTATCCCAATGCTTGATGACTCAATGCTTGATGACATAGGGATCCTGAGAGATCATCTACAGCCAAGTAACGTCGTCCTAAGAGGAATCGTGGATTCGCAGAACTAGAGGTAACATGCAACGGAATATGTGACAAGGTTTAATTCTATGTCATCAACTATACAGAGGAAATCCTTCTTGGCCTACAGTTCTACACGAGATTCGAGCTGGTTGAGATAGCAGAGACCTGCATTCAGCGCAAGGTAACAGTTGAGTTCACAAAGGAAACAAAGGTGATGGTAAAGGATCCCAAGGTACATGCCAGATGTCAACGCTGTCCACATCATGGAGGAAACCGAGGCCGACTACATTTCTCTCAGTGAGAAGTGGCAGAAAACTCCTGGAAGACCTGAAACTAATTTTTCTCAAAGCCTTTGACGGCAAGGTAGGAAGATTCAATGGTGAAGTTGAGCTCAAGCTCACCCCGGATGCCAAGCCTATCCAGCTACCTGTGAGAGCTGCACTGCAGAGCGTCATGCTGCAGCTAAAGGCTGAGCTTGAACGGCTGGAAGTGGAGAATATCATCCGGCCATGCCCGGAACTGACCAAATGGGTTCATAATCTTGTTCTGGTAATTAAGAAGGATGGCTCACTCTGCATCTGTCTAGACTCTTGACTTCTCAACTAGTATCTGGTCAGGAGCGTCCACTACACAGCGTCATGGCAAGATGTTGAACACAGCTTCAAAAATGCATTATACTACTCTAAGTTGGATGCAAAAAGTGGTTATTGGGCCAAACCTCTCAGTGAAGATAGTCAGCTCCTCATAGCCTTCAATACCCCATTCAAGAAGTACTGTTTTGTTCGCCTGCCATTCAGTTTATCAGTGTCAGGCGAGATCGTCAGCAAAGAAATGGACTGTGATTTATCAGGCATCCCTGGCACATTCCCTTGTGCAGATGATGTCAAAGTACAGGGCTCCGCCACGACATCTATCTCCTAGAAACAGTGGAGAAAGCATGAAAAGCTGGACTTAAGTTCAACCCTGAAAAATGTGTTATCAAGAAACAGGAAGTGGAGTATATTGGCTGAATCTTGACTCCTCAAGGCGTACGCCCATGTCCCAAGAAAATCATCGTCAGACTAGCTTCACCAAGTTACAAACAGGAAGTTCAAAGCTTCCTAGGCACAGTGAACTTCATGTCTACCTTCATCCCAAATCTGTCAAAGAAGTCTCATCTGATGAGAGCACTCCTCAAGAAAGATGTCACCTTCAACTGGACAAGTGATATGTAGCTTGAGTTTGAGGCCATCAAGAAGTCTATAGCCCAAAACACACAACTCATTCACTACAACCCAAAGAATCCTACCACCATCGAGACCAACATATCAATGAAAGGTCTAGGTGCAGTGCTACTGCAAGATGGGAGACCATTCAAGTTTCTCGGTAAGTCTCTAATACGCACAGAATCTGATTACTCCAACATAGAGAGGGAGCTTCTGGCAGTTCTATTTGCATGTGAGAAGCTGCACGTCTACACATTTGGTCATCCTATCACCCTCAATATGGATCATAAACCGCAGATCCTGAGAACATACTCCAGAAACCTGTATCACTAGCTCCTGCTAGACTCCAGCGCATGCTTCTCAGATTGGAAAAGTATGACCTGAATTTCCAGTACGTCAGAGCAAAACAAGTCCTAGCCAATACCCTGTCTCGTCTGATAGAACCAGGTAAAGACTGAGAGATTCCAGGACTTGACATTGGAATAGCCCAGGTCATGACCATCAATCCTACCCAACTGGAGACACTCCAGGAAGTAACCAAATCTGACCCCACTCTGATCGCACTCGAATAACATATTATAGTTGGATGGCCTGAAAGTCAACATCAATGAGACACTACATCCCTACTGGTGCCTCCAAGACGAACTGGCCATCATGGATGGACATCTCTAGTGTTTTATCAGTGAGTAGACTCTCACTCCACCAGTTGGTCATGGTCGAGTAGTGGAGCCCTCTGTCAGAATGACACCCACCCGAAACAACGCCAGGCGAGTTGAGGGTAGGAAGCGATGGGGCGAATTTTACACAATGATATAGAAACATTCACAATCCGTAGCCAATACATGGTACCCAACATCTAAAATATGTAATAGATACACTGTAAAAATTTTCAGTAAAATATACAGGATACTTCTGTAAATGTGGATGGTATATCACTGTAATCCTATCTACAATTCCATACCGTATATTTGGCATAAAAAAACCGTTTTGAACTGTGAAAATATTCAGGACTGTAATCCACCCGATCTACAGTAAATTTGGATACATCAGATACACTTAGAAAAACTTCAATAACGACAACAAATCAAAGTAATGAATAAATTCCAGGAGTTAACTTCATGAAAATGTGTAATAAGTATTCATTTATCTCCTGTAAGGTTTCTGCCATTTAAACCAGATTCATTCACAAGTTTTGATGATATTAATATTCTTCAGAGCATTAACCACCACTTTCACAGGACATTTTTAAAACATAAGTAGGATTGATTTCAGCCTAACATATACAATGCAGCCTTATACTGTCAGATTCTGAGGAGTATTCCAGTGATAAAGTCTGCACTAATAACATTGGAGTTGAAAAACTCAAATGTAAAAATATCATATACTGCTTGGGAATGTATGATGGTAGCCATCACAAAATATTCACTATTGTAGTGATATATTGAATATCTCCTAGGGGCCATGCATAAAGTCTGCATGAACTGAGGTGGGAGGAATGGGTGTAAGGGGTCAAGAATTTTTGCGAATTTTGCATATGCTCCTTCGTTGTTCTATTGCATACAATATTTGGAGGAGGGATAGGGGGTCTAATTTTTTTGAAATTCTGGTACATACTTTATGGATGGCTCCCTAACAGTTCTTGAGAACTCTAATAACTAGATTTATAGTATAGCATATTACAGGGCCATTCATATACATTTATAGTCTGTCTCATACAGCTTTGCATTTACATATTTACGGGTCTGAACCGTTACCAAGATACAGTTTATTACAGTTAAGATTTATGGTCTGGGATATATTACAGGTTTTAACCGCTATGAAGATACGGCTCAGTACAGTTAAAATTTACGGTCAGAAACATATTACTGTCACCCGTAGAATTTACGGTATTTCCCTGGCACCCCAGTTGCCAGAGAAATACCGTAAAATCTACAGGAAATCTTTTACAGTGTATACCAGATTTTACGCTAGTGTGACTGGATTGCGCAGTGGGATGTGAAAGTGTTGGATTTCTGTACTAAATATGCCAAACTTGAATCATTTTAAATATGTAAAAGAAACACCAAAATTTAAGCTAGTGTGAGAAGATTTTTAAAGATGAACCTTGATAGAAATTATGAAAGGTATGTTTATTTAGTATCAAATTAAGGCTCCTGATGTCAGAGTCAACATGGTATTATGTGCACTGTTTGAAAAATCTATCTATTTCTTCTATACAGCTGAGTTTCTACTTGTATACATCAGAGTAATGGCTGTATTTGCCGCCCAGAATATATGAACAGAAATATACTATACATGATATGTGCACGCTCGTCGTATGTTACTTATGTTTGGCGTATACATGTATATAGATGAAAAAATGAAAAAGGTTTACCCGCTCCCCTTGTAAACCACACCAACCTGTCTGCCCTGGTGTGCTCATCATTGCTGCTGATACAGTCAAGTGTAATCTTGTGCATTATAAACAGACCTAGCCTAAACGTCACAGAAAAAGGGTGTATTGAAAGTAAAAACTATTTTAAATCGGTTAAAAACAAAAGAATGCAGGGTTTAATTTATGTACCAATCTATGAATTTACACCCAAATGTGTTTTAGAAGTTATTTATAATAAAATTTGTATTATAACTCCCTGGGGTCCGTTTAAAAAGTTGTTGTCCTGGCGGAAGAATTCTCCAAGGATCATGCCAGCAATCTAAGAGCTATCTTAGAAGAAAAAAACCTGTCCCGTTCGATAACTGGTGTCGTCCTTAGGGAGGAAAAGCCTGTATGATTAGTTTCCTTCAACTGAATTGTATCCTAGGATAAGGTCCGGCGTCCACCTACTACGATATGGCTCCGATATGGTCTACGATGCACCTCCCGATAAAAAATAAAAATCGTGTCGGAAGTTTACCTAATATCGGGGCAGTTGACCACTTTTCTGCGATTAGACACCGATAAAAACCCTATATAATGCGTGGTGGATTGGCATGTCTAGACATATGTCTACGATTTTTGCACCTTCCCCAAATGGCACCGATTTTGACATTTTGTATCGGTGCCATATCGGGAGGTCTACGATTCTATCGTAGTAGGTGGACGCCGGGCCATAGACAAAACAAGCTGATAGACAGGTCGGGTGTCCCTGGGGAAGAGAGTTTCTAATAATTACAGGTAATGCCACATCATGGCGGTTTAGGTAACAAATTTTATCATTAATGATTATCAATAGAACGAATGTGGTCCTATAGTACCAGCATTCTAAATATGATGTTCCTTACAATATATAAACATGCAATTAGGCTGGACAAACTCTCATTCAGAAGTCAATAGAACAGGAATTGATCTGAGCTGGCAGTGAAGTGTAATGACAACAGAGAAATTTCCTTCAGAAGTTCGGCAATGTCACACATGTCATCTGAAGATGCTCTCAAGTACCTTTAATCGGATGTAAGGAACAGGCAAGACATGCCAGCTGCTCCTGTTGTCTTGATAGCCACATGCACCTCCACCCTTCATATAGTTACAAATAAAAAGAAAGCTTTGTAGTTTCCAATGAACTTGATTTTCTATGCATGATACTACTCTAATTGTGTATACTTTATCTTCTACTATACCCCTATGTGTATACTTCGTATTTCCAATGTGCCATTTTCATCTTCACTTTGCGACTCTGTTGATCTATTAATTATTTGTAAGCAAAATGCGAACTCTTAAATAGGTTAATTGTCTGTTGAATATTACATCAACATTGACGTCTACTAAGCATAGTTAATGGACAGAAGTAGAAGAAATTATAAAGGGCAGTAATAAAGGTATATTGACTGAAGGGGAAGACAGATGCGACAATGAATTTCGCCAAATTTGTTAGTTTTTTAACTGATGAAGGCAACAACCGCCGAAACGTTGTTTAACATAGACTACCATCCTGTAAATCACAACAGACATAATAGAAGCTACTTCAATCTAACCTAGTGGGCTCGTTCTAGTTTTGTAATTTAAATATTCAAAATAAAATTGTGAAAAAACATGTAGAAAATTATCAACAACAAATTAAAGGATTCATAGATATTATACACATAAAACCTCGTGGACAACCATTTGTTCACACCAAGAATTTTCAAGCAACGCCCCCCCCCCCCCCCCCTTCTACTGCCGCCTGACCCGTCTTATAGAGGGACTGTTATTACACACCTGAGAAGGGGGTCCATTGGGGTTGTCCGACTGGCCATCACTGATACCATCCACATTTTTTTCTAGTGGATAGATTTTTAAAATTTCCACTGGAAGTAAACCACCTATGCATAATGGTTGTGTATTTCCTAGGTTGTTTCCATAAATAAGGACCTTATCACTAGTATCAATATTCAAAGATCACCAGGTGGCGCCAGTGCGTGAGGCTTTCAAGCATACCAGCCCATGTTTGGACTTTGTACCATTGACTATGGAACATAATGTTCTGTATTCATCCCGAACGGGAAGATGGCTGATGCCGGCGGCCCCTGGTAAGATGTCCCTGGTCACTAGTTGTCGGAAATAGCGAGTATACGTTGCAAACACTTGCTCTGTGCACAAATCTGCCATGCCGTCTGTCAGGGTGTGGTCGTATCTATATTTGGCCACACACACCTTTCTTTATGCGATATGTGCAAGACGTTATTGTTCGCCAGGGTGTGGTTGGTGTCGTTCCTCTTTAACATATGATCCATGCCTATATTTACACACATACCTATATATTGTACCTGGAATTTAATATACCTGACGTCTTTGACTGATGTTCTGACGTCAAACTAGTGGAGATCATATTCTTTTATTATCCACCTAATAGAAAGTGTCAATAGAATACACATAGGCAGCGTGTATGGACATACCCGGCGCATACGGATATGTTGTATGCTCCGGGTGGCGCATACGGAAAAATAGTGCGTATGGAAAAATAGTGCATAACTAAAATGAACTGATATCGACATGTCACTTGTGCAGAAAAGGTGGATAATAAATACAATATAGACTGGTTTCAGATAAAAGCGTGTGTATGCTCCTCAGAGTTGACTCTACGCAATATCCTCGCATACGCTCGGATATTACTACGCATCAACTCCTCGGAGCATACGGCCGCTTGTATCTGAAACCAGTCAATATTGTGTATGTATTCCCCTCTATTCCAAACCGTGAATACTGTGATTACAGTACAATACAAGATGGCTGTGATCTCAAGTAACAATCTTGAGCGGCTGTATCGAAGAGGTATATAAAGCGGCAAGATGGTGGTGGGGATGGGGGAGAGAGGGTTGGAGTAAGACCTCGAAAGATTCTGCTGATTATTCGCCCCGGCAGAAGGTTTCATATATTAGTTGTTATTGCAAGCATGTGGCATTATAAAATTATAAATTGTTAATAATCCAAGAGCTACAGCTGTTTCTGCACTTAAGGCTTGCAATGTGCATTCAATTTGCCGCTTGGAGTCTTGGTATTGCCATAAGCAATGATATATCCCCATGGTCTCTGATATCACAATGTACGTAATTCCTGTTAGCAGATGTGATAGTAAATAGATAATAATCAGATCAACCTACCCATCATGTATTATCGCAGGTTGAAAAGGTAAGCCACCTATAACGCCATTAAACTCTCTCCTCTATATCCGCATCCACCATCAAAGCAATGTGGGCGGACTTGCTTGAGGGCTAATGGGCCATTACCCTGTCATTATCTTAAGTTACTTTGTTGACGCCTCCAGTCTTCGTTCATTATAGATTGAGCGGAGTTCAGACATAACAAATATTGCATATATACAGTGACAGAGATTACCCAGCAGAATTCTAGTTGTATTGTTCTTACTATACATCGATTATGAAGTGTCCATATCAAACCTTATTGTAGGGACTGTGTAATTCACAGGGCAGAGATTGCGGATACCCTAATCTGGAAGAACGATGGTAAAATATTGAATAAAAACTGGGTTTTTTTAAAGAAAGAAAGAAAAATTCTCCTCCATAGACAGAGCGGATATTACGGAAAAAGTCCCTTGTGTACGAATATATGCATTGCTGATAAAATATGGCCCTCTTGCCTGCGGCGTGGGGCCGTATCTTTTCATCAAATGACCCCGAACGGTGACCCGCACGGGCTTAGTAACCACGTTTTCTCATACTCCTCCAACCCCTAATACCGAACCACTTAGAGTCCCCTCCCCGCACATCCTTTCCATGTAACCAAACCAAGGATGCCCCTACGACCCCCACACCAGGTATGTTCGTCCTGGTACGTGCCTGCAGTCAGTTAGGAGGCATACACTCCTCTCCCGCCAAGTCTCCCCGTGTAAATTCCTTTCACCCTCGACATGAAATATGGCACAATGAGAGCCTTGTCAAACGTTATGCGGGTGAGTGAAAGTATAATAGTCGGCATACGAAACCCATGTCATTATGCCTCTCTATCTCCCAGTGCCCGATCCCCTGGCCACATCTCTCTCACTTTGTGAGAATTTATGGCTCCGCCTTCCTAAAGTAAACAAGCTCAATTTGTAAGAGCGCCCAGTTTGTTCCGTTCATTGTGTTTACTACTCTCATAGAATGCCTCGCATCTCCTCCGCTGATGCGGTAAATAGTCAGATCCTACTATTACTAAGAGGTGCAGGAACCAAGCCTGTGACACTGGCCGCCAGAGCTACACTGCACGTTAGCTTTGGTTGGGTTAAATCTGTGGAACCTTGACCCACTACCTTTAAGGTAAGCCTTTTAAGACATCGACCCGACCGCTGTGCCCGATTCTACCTTTGCCCGACGGATCCGTCGGGTCTGTGAGAATCTGCGTCAGTCAGGTCGATGAACGCACTTCACCGACTGTTCAGGATTCTGAGTCCCCTCAATCTATACCCAAATATTTGATACCGATTTGTAGGGGAGATATAGGCTATTACAGATCTGAAAACGGGTTTCTAATAGCTTAAATAGAACAGAAATTATTAAAGTTTGCATTATATCTAGATCATCCTCCCATCCGGTCCAGGGCTCAGCCGGGTCCGGCTCCCGCACACTCTCTTTGATCTCAATCGGGTCGTTTTACGGGATTATGAAGGGAGGGAAGTGTGATCGGGGATAGGCATCATGTCGTATAAGGCATCGACATTTTATTCCCGACACTCACCGAAAGTGAGATATTTTTCACTCTTGAAGCCATTTTTACATATTCTTATTTCCTCAGGTATTTTGAAGAAAATAACCATAGAGGTAGACTTAATTATCACTTTGGGGAGCTGTGAATATTTCTTGGTAAGTATTTCTGCTCTCAGAAACCAAGTGTAAAAAAGACAGCTTGGTTTGAGAGTGAGAATTCGTGGACGCGACCAGAGATAATCATACCAACCCTTAAGTCGCAGCTAAGCGCAGACAGGGGTGGGTGGCCAATCTACCCAGCCTGTGAGTTTCGGAGCCTTTGTGACGTATGTACTCTTCTGGCAGAGACCCTAAACCTGCTGAAGTTTTAGCCAAATACCCTGAAGAATCTGCTGGAAGACTATTATTGACTATCCACGTACTGCTAACCTAGACATCGAACCATCACCCCTATATACTGCTGCTATACGGTTGCGAAAGGAAGAGCTGACTGAGAGAGTGAAATACCTTATGGGTACTACGCTCGTCCATTGGTAACGAAAATAACAATAGCTGCTAGAGTATGGGGCTATGCGCTATATCACAGTAACCAGATACCAGAGATCAGAGGACAACGAACAAGGCCCGCCATATCGCGGTGGGTATATAAATTACAGGTATACACACCCAGGTATATGGAGACCTACATTGACGCTCCCCACCCTCTCTACCCGCACCTCCCCCCCCCCCCCCCCTTGGACACTTATGGGCACACTGACCCTATTATTCACACTGTCAGGGGGACATTTGCCTGATGAGGCAGTGTACTCTAATCTCCTATTATCGGTAAATGCAAGGTCAAACCATATATATAAAATTTGTTAATAGCCATATTTACCAACATACATTTCTACCTATGACACTTGATGCAATAGACACCTATCCCATTATGACAATTCCCACCATAATAGTGATCCATATATTCTACATCTTGTTCATACTTTGTTCTATTGATGTTTGAGAATCATCATGACAGGGTAATAAAATAAATGATTAATGTAGTATATATAATCAGGTTTAACGCTTTCCTTACCGTTGATGCCCATGGGTACTGAAAATGATGCCTCAAAGCATTTAACCATGCACTTGTGCCTGCTACAGAGCTTGGTAAGGGATGGGTTAGGCCACTCTAATGCAAACTCTCTTCATATTATTACTTTCAACGGTATGACACTAAACAGGGATTTTATTCTCTTAACCTTTGATGGCCTTATTGCAGTAACACCTTGGTTTTACTGTCTCCGAAGATTTCCCATAGCATTAATCCCTTTAGAGGTCATCTTTTACCATTGCCAAAGATGTAATTGGGTAATTTCTTCAGCTACAAACTGTAACGTATTTCAATATATCACTCTTGACAGAGGATGTGTTTTCATCCTCTCCTAGTCTGTATTAGTCGGTCCTCCCCACCCTCATTCCATCGTCCACCTCAGCGGTCCGATATCCTGCAAGCATCAGTTTTCCTTGGATATGAAATCCCTTTCTCCTTAATTGCACGTTTTTAGAAAGGTAATGAATTACATACGAAGTATTTATACAGAACTGCATTAAAAATATTGTACGATTCCAGTGCGGTTCTGGATTTATCGCACCCCTTTCACTGCTAAAGACGTATAAAACTATTGTTTTGTCTTGTCTTCGCTCTGAGATCCGGGCCGCATATTGGTCAATCATCTTTGACATGAGCTCGTATTCACTACACCACGGCCATGGCGTAGTATTGTCACTCTACCGGAGTAAACTTTTACCAGGGGTGACATAAACCCCCTGCCCCACCAGTGTATAGGTATTTTTCCACGACAAAATCATCCCATGTCGAACCCATCATCGATGGATTTGATGGGAGACGGAGTAATGAAGAAAGGCAAAAAATCTGAACCTTCTTTAATGTCGAAAACAATTTTATCAAAATAATACTGGTGCCAACTTTTTATATACCATGGACCTTATCCGTGATTTTACTCAATAAATCACACATATACAACAATGCACCCGTGGTAATCCGAGAGTTTGAAGTGAGGTACCAGTTAAGATATAAAAAAAAAGGCAGCCCCTACCTGGACCTCTATGTGTGCACACATAGGCCAGGTTTCCAGGCTATGGGAGTACGAGTTACCTACACTTCTAACACACCCCAGTTACATCTCCAGTGTATGCATGGACACACAGACACCCTGGAGACGTGCCAGGAGAGATCCACCCACAGGAGGAAAGAGTAGATAAAGAAGCATCAAGGTGTGTGAATTAATGATAAAGCGAGAGGAGGGCAGGCGGTGGGTTAAGCACACAGTCATCAACATTGGAAACGCGTGTGCGCCTGGGAGTTTGCTCGGAAAGGGGAGAAGGGGGTGGTGTGCTGTGGTGTATAGGAAGGTAGTTAAAAAAGTAGTGGTTGCTTTTAGGTCGGCGTGAGATCATCCTCATTGGGTGCTGCCTCATTCCCTCTCACCTGTCACAGCTGGTGGAGGATCGCCACCGCCACCCTCACTCACCTGGATAAACCACTAGGCGGTCGCTAACTCAGGTAAACCAGGTGGAAAGTGAGGGTTGGGGAAATCTGGCCCGCTGGTATCTCAGCCATGACATCTCTCCCTGACACGGAACAGCAAGGATCATCTGAGCGTCAGTACAACCCACGGGTACCACCGGCAGACAGCGATCTCACCTCGCGGGAGATATACAGCAAGTTCCACTTACGCCAGCGGCTATATTGATTGACGTCAGTGTGGATGTACGGAGTATTAAGTGGACGATACGAATTTGGCTGCTACTGAGACTTTCCCGCATTACTACTAACACGTTCCTTGCCAAGACCGTTGGCTGAATCCCCCAAGGACTGGATTTGAAAAATAACCTTTTGTGTTTAGGGGTCACTGGGTTAAAGGTAGGATTCCTGACTCATTCCCAAACCATCGTTTTTACTACGTTTCCTTTTCTAACATTTTTTCTCACTTTCCCTGCTCAGTTGTCCCCTACCTCTCCCCTCCTTTTCTTCACAATCCTCCTTTATCCCAACATATCCTTCATTCAATTCACCCCCATCCCCACCCCCACCACCACCATTCCTGCATTCCATATACCTCATTCCGCTTTCCCCTGCCATATGTCCTCACCAATTCTCCTTAACCATGCTCTTTTAGCCTAATTCATTCAATTTAAAGATATAATCCGTATTGTCATCCCTAGCTCTTTGATAACACCCCCATTCACCCACCCACTTCCAAAGTGACCCCTCCCTGATGGTGCATGCACCACCTGGTGGCCTAGAAGCGCACGGAGCGGGACGCGGGCTCACGAAACGCGGCGTTCAGGAGGCGCTGGCGTCTGACGTCACGACGGAACGCAGACGCCAGACGGCGCTGCAGTCGTATGTGTGTGTCAGTGGTAACGCATGTACCTCGGCGTGTTGTGAATGTGAGAGGAGACATCTCCTGAATACATAACGTTAGTAACGGTACTCACGCCAAGTAGACCCCATGGTACGTCACTGTAGGACTGAGGTGACGCGATACACACTGACGACTTCAAAACTGCTTGACCGTCTGTGACGTCCTCTCGGTAGATTTTTAATATTAATTTTGTATACCCGACTGTTGTGTCGTGAGCTGAATACACTGTTGTCATACTGGAAATCAAGGAAGTGTAAACCAATGCGGAACCGGACCTCAAGGATTATTTGTGAAAGTGATTGTAGCGTACATTTTGAAGTCGTCTGGACGTTCATTCACGAAGATAAAAGGATAACATATCAAAAGGATAACCTATCAAGGATTTGTAACGATTCGAGTACAATGTGACAGAAAAAGGATTACCTAGGGATTTATCCTGTGAAAAAGTACACTATCAAGAACGTAGATACCCATTTTATTGGATCGTCAGTTAAACCGTTAGTTGATCCTATTCCTGCTCACTGGGATGTTTCATAGTGAAGATATATCCAGTGTTTGGATTCAAAATTATATGAATTGACAGAACCCTCAGTGGGATCCCATGGGAAGCGGTTTGTAGCAGGAGTGGTTGGGTGAGACTTTAACTACCTCTCTGACCTATCTCCGGCTGCAGTGATCATTACCTGAACACTGCGGCCTTCTAAAGGAGCACTTTTTAATAGCAGGACCTGAACACAATAGCAATTGTCCTGGTTTATTTACACCGTAAAGTAAGCGTGAGCTGAGAGCTAATTAACCACAGAGCATGCATGCAGAATTGATATGAGTTTATTGCGCTTATAGCGCCTCACAGTTTATCACACAACACACAGTCACCACAATGTACAGTACCAACATGGAGTCGGGCGTCAATGTGACCTTGCATGACCCCCGCATTCCCGACATCCTCTTCGGTTTCCTCCTGGCCCGCTGCGCGTTGTCGGCTCTCATCCTCACCGGAAGTGGATTCACCATCGCCGCTGTGTGTCGCTACAAACGCCTGCGGACGTCACCAAACTGCGTCATACTGAGTCTGACCGTGGCTGATCTTCTCGGGGGACTTCTCAACCCTGCCCTTCTCGGGCTTCACTTCCTGCGTGGGCATGCCCTCTGGCGGCCTATGTGTTTCATTGAGGAGACGCTGGATCTGGTGGCTTCTGGCGGGGCAGTGCTGAGCGTGTGTTTGGTGGCGGTGGATAGATACATTCATGTAGTCAGGTACCTGAACTACCAGCATGTTATGACCCGCTCCCGACTGGTCACCATCCTGGTCTGCGCCTGGTTCTATGTGGGCCTCATTTCCGCCGCTGTCGCCGTCTTCAGTAAGCAGCTCGGCCCTGAAGACAGATGCTCGTGGACTGTGTTCGTTTCAAAGACGGTCTACTATTATGTCATCCTCCCCCAGATTGGAGTGCTTTCCCTAGTTATGCTTGTCCTATACACACTTATTGGTCATTTCGTTTATAGTCAGCGTCGACAGATGGCGCACCACCGGAAGTCTAGTGGGCAGACGCCGCACGCCGCCTGGAGCAACTCGCGCACCAACAGCATGATCGCCATTGTCGTCTGCGCTTATCTCACCGCCACTTTTCCCGCGCTTTCCCTGACGCCGCTGGTATCTGGCATGTCTCCCTTGCACATGATCGTCGCCCAGCAGGCGGCCATTTTGCTCTGGTACGGCGTCTCAGCCGCAAATCCACTCATCTATGTGTGGAGAAACCCGGACTTTCGTTGGGCGTTCCGGCGTTTGCTATGTATTGCCGATGAGAAGGAGGTACCGGATACTGACGTGTCGTCAACGCGCATGACCGCCGCGACTGTGCCGTCAACTTCCGCTCAAAGACACTGACATAATTCAGGTGCCCATACGAATGACACGACATTGTAATTATTCAAAGATGTGAAGTTATATTTGTAGCACTTTATACACTGCCATAAATCATGATGCAACATATCATATTTGTAGCTTATAATTATAGTATCTTGTCATGTTTAATCATAGCTGGAACCAGTCCAAGATTCAGACACATATTACGTACACGCGCACTAGGTGACTGTATGATTCATTATACTGTAGTGATAGAGAAGTGCCTTATTTATATGTAGCTGTGCAAAACCTGTCTGTTGACAGAACTGTTTGTAAATGAAAACACTGGTTACCTTTACTTGAACCACGATCTTGGAAGACCGTGTACATAGGTCCTTGCTTGAGCATACTGTTCAGAACGATTCAGAAATCATATCTTTGAGTAATATAATTTCAACATGTATGTACCAAATAACTGTGAAGTACAGAATATGATAGAATCCCTGGCACTCGCCGCAAATTGAACGTCCACATGCACACAACAGATTTTTCAACGTGTTCCATATTTAACAGTATACGGTATAGGATGCCGTATATAGTATATACGGTATAGGGAGCAGCGGTACATAACTGTTAACAATACGTGCACGGATATATGATAAACAATTACCCATGCATTGATAAGTTTGAATATACACAGACGTTACGCCTCTGATTCACACAGTCAGAAAGGTGTGTGGATCTTTAACGATTGAAGCCAATGACTGCTCCATCGATTGTTACTGATTGCCAAAGTGTTCCTGCAGGCTCTTCGGTAAATATGCAAACAGAGAGATATCAAAGCGTATCAGATTGACTTAATGGAGGTCGGATATGACGGATGCCATTCAAAAGTTCACCTTAATGTGTTCTTACTACGTTTGATACCTTTCGATACGTCTCTTGTCCATATTCGGTATATATATACCACCAGTTCTTTTACAGTTGTCAATAATCTTCAATTAATTTAGAAACGGTTGTCAATAATCTGCCTGCAGTGTGAGGCTGAGTCAGAGAATCAGCTGCCGCAGGGATATTCTCAATCAGTAGCCATCTTAAACCTTTTCCCGCTAATGCGATCCATGAGTTCAGGGACACCTATAGACTTGCTCAAGCCATTGATCATTGACATAATCAAGAAATAAAAAACTAGTTTGCAACATTCGGGGTTCTCCTGACGCCTGACAGGCCCAGGAATCAAATCACGGCGAGGGGGGTTGGTATTCGTGAAGGGGTAAGCCTAAGGAACAGGTACTGAAGCAAGTCTAGGACACTTGTAACTGATTTCAAACTGAAAAAAACCTCTAATTAGATTAATGTACACAAACACTGAAAAAGGATTATATGGAAATACAAGCTCTATTTACTTGACTTTATCCTTTCGTAAGGAGGCAATGGGATAAAACAGAAATAAACTGACAATCATGTTTCTACAGATTTCAGTAAATCTACTCTAGTCATGTGGTAATCAACATGAGTGATGCTGGTTTTTAGAATGGAAATGGATATTGAAACAGTTGAATGCATCCATCAGGTTATAGTTTATAGTGGATAAACTTGAAATTTTCAAAACATGTTTTCCCTGCAAAAAAAGTGTTAAAAGGTGTCAGGTCTTCAACATATCTCAAGATGGCTGCCATATTGCAGTACTCTTTCATGTTTGATGGAAGAGTATTCATAGAATGTCATATCTTCCCGCAGCACAGGTAACTGTTGTTGCCGGACCATATTCATTCCATATCCGGACACCTTTAAGCGGCCTGTTTCACCATAAAATTACAGTCAATGCACAACTATCATTCACTCTATACTTGTCATCATTTGCGGTAATCACTCAAACCTAAGACAATAAAATGTCCTTTACAATGCCTGTGTGACCTTTTTCGTGGTGTTACTGTTATTTTCTTTAGATTGCTCAAATATATGTCATACTAGATTCTACTTTTGAAGATCTTGATCATGATGCACGTTTATGAAAAATACCAAGACTGAGAAGGAGTGTCTTTAAGCGACCCTATTGTGGTTTAGGCAATGTCATGTACAGATTTCTACAAGAATATTGCCTTCCAGATCATCACATCCATAGATATCTTTTTTATAATCACTCTGTAACTCTTTGACTACCAGATGATAGTCTCTTCATGTACATGGAAATAAATAGAAATCGATAGGATTGACAATTCTAGGGCCTGTGCACATAGGGACATAGTCTAAAGATTGGTGATAGGAATCTATAGCATGGATATGTAGACTCGTATGCTTACGTTCACTGGATAATACCTGCATAATGCCACGTCTGGGGGTCAGTGTTAGCATTTCTATAATATTCACTGCATCTCATATGAACTGGGCTTCAAAACTCGACAGAGCGGGCTGTGGCGCATGTCATAAATAAAAATGACGTCTCTTAACCTGCTTGCACCCTTTCCAGCCTTCCCCCACTGAGGCCCCGTCGTGTTTGAACGCCCTGGCCGCTAACATACATTGGTGTCCTTACACATAACCAAATAGGGGCAGCGGTGCGCGCTAACAAAGGCACCGACATAACGTGCCTTTGTATATCCCCCTCGTCCATACCGAACACACAGAGGCAGACTGGAACACGGACACAGACGTACACGACACGGGACAACCAGCCCCACACGCCCATATTTCTGATTCACTCTCCTTTGTAGGATTGGCAACATGCCATTAACAATAGTCGCGTCGCAAAGACGCTCCCCAGTTGGGATTTCTACCTTTCCGAATATCCGTTATGTTCATGGGTTTATTAATCATATAAAATAACCTTACTTATGGTCGTACATTATACAAGAGGAAATGAGGCTTGATGGTAATACCGGTATGAGGCCATCGAAATCGAAATCCGTTCATAGCGTCAACATCATCAAGTCTGATTTAATGTACGACCATGGTTTGTTGTTCTATATTCATTGTATACCCAATATTGATAATATTTTACAGTAATTTTTTGTTGAAGCGATATCCATATTATGCTTATATCCCAACGTGTTCAATATAAGACCTTCCAGTGTACGGTATAAGGAGTAGCACTCCACTATCAAAGATGTGTTCCCGGTATATAATAGTATATCTAACAGGTAAAAGTAATAAGCTTGACACTTTTAACTGAGTAATACATCACATTCCTGTCTGGGTGACGGAGACACTCTCCCCTCTATCCACCTGACATCTTAGGGCACTATCGCAGGTGCTGCCATTTATTGTTGTACCTCTATCTGTCGCGTCACATGATGTAACGCAACGTCGTAAAAGGTGACATCACACTGGGTTTGATCAGTTTGGGATGACGCCATTACATGCACAGGAACCCATGACGTCATGTGGCACCACTCTCCAAGCACAGGTTACAGGTATACTGTCCCCAAAACTTCATAGGGATTGAGAAGTATGTTTGAGAATATTGTTATTGGTTATGAATACAAAACATTCAAATTCAAAAGCGACTCCGTGAAATAATGAAAAAAAGTGGAATTTATTGATACCATAATTGTCTGCATATTTACTCCAAAAGGGTAGTAACATAGCGATGAAGATGTTGGGGAATTTCTTTTCAAATTTCGGGAGGCTACACTGCTGAACTAGGGACAGATAAGATGACGAGGCAGCTGGAGTAAATAATCTTTATTATTATTATTATTATTATGATAAATGACAATATGAAATGATGATAATAAATATGATGACAATAAAAAGATAAATAGATTGATAAGAAGTATTAATAGAATGTAGATAATACATTGTTTGATAATATGATTATTGGTAAGTAAGATAGTATTGTAGATACTATGATAGTAATATAATATGATAAATATTAAATAAAATAGAAGACCGCCCTAGGCGTATTTAGTAGATAAAGTGGGTGGGCGGGAAATAATGTAGGTGTGGAGTGGTTGAAGACGCGGTGAGGAACGGGCCGCGTGTGTGTGGTGAAGGTATGAGGTGAGTTGAGAGTGTGGTGAGTGAACTGTCCACCAGACGTCAGCAGTGACCGTCCCCGCACCACCTGCGGGGACACACAATTGCAGAGCTAGTCTGTGAACGATTCTAGTTCCCTTTATATTGTGACAATATTCATATTTTGTCTTATTTATATCATATCCAGAAATAACAATCTATCTTATCTTACCCTGAAGCCTACTGAAAATAGGATACTATGATCCTAGTAATTACCTCCCTCCAGATTAGATACTAACAAAAAAAAACACTATAGGATTTCCCCCACACCTTCTCTGTACGAGTTGGGGGCCCTGAGAACTAATTACAAAATCAACCACTTTTACATACGCCTGGCCTCACTAAACTGTCTGACCTCACTGAACCTAGACAAGTACGAAGACCTGAATGCTCTAGAGTTCAGTTAAATAGCACCTTGAAGAGGTGATAAAAAAGTAATTCATGTATGAAAGGAGCACCATGTTGATTATTTTGGCCTTGTGGTGACTGTTTTTTTTGTTTTTTTTTATAAATTTCTTTATTGAGTCAAGAATCAGTACACGTAACTTTTACAATGTTTTCCTTGTGAATGTATCAGCCCAATAAAGAGGCAGAAGGCCTCAGCCTTATCATAAGGCTGGTATTCTTGGCCAAGCCATAAAAATACAGTTATTAGCTCATTTATAACATGCTATAATGGTTAATGGGGAAAAGAACAATAAAAAAATAAAAGGACAAAGAAATTAAAGATCAGTCAGGAGTAGTCAAATGAAACAATGATTTAGTAGTACAAGTTTAGTATCACCAATAACAATTAGTCTAGCCAAATTTGGGCCTTCATATTGGTTCTGGTCAATGCTTTAAACATAGTCAACGACTCAGTGTTACGTACAATAGGGGACAGATTATTCCAAGCCACACCACCATGAAAAGTTACCAATCTTGTATAAGCCATACCATTTGGGCGATCAACATGAACAACAGGTGCATCTGCAAGTCTAGTATTTTTTGAAGGCTTAACAATATTATTACTCAACCTCGACCTTTTATACAATTTAATTTAACAAGTGAGCTTCCCTCCGATCCTTAAGCAATGGGATCTCTGTTAGTCGATGTAAATTTCTAATGGAGACATAAGGATTGGCCTTGAGGCAAATACGTAAAGCACAATTTTGTAGTTTCTGGAGTTGATCAATAAATTTAGCAGGAGCACTATCATAAATCACATCACCATAATCAAAGTAAGGCAGTATAGCAGTGGTATAAACAGACAGAGCAGCTTTCTTAGATAGAAAATATCGCATCTTAGACAACTGGTATAATCTAAAAGATACATTTTTACGGAGAGCAGCAAATTGGTGTCTCAAGTCTAGGGCTCTATCAAGAGTGAAACCCAAGTACTTATAAGAATGAACCTGTGATACCTCTTTTCCATTAATAAAAAGTTTATCTGCTTCGTTCATTTGAGCCTTTTTCCTTGCTCTGAAACACATATGTTTCATTTTGGCGATATTGATGCTGAGTTTATTTTGGGTACACCATGTCTGGAGCAGATCCAAATCATCTGGATCTCTTTATACAACAACTGCTCATCATTACCCTGCCTGAAGATGACTGTGTCATCGGCGAAGAGGACCACCCTGTTGTTTTTCATGACCTCCAATAAATCATTCACATATAAGAGGAACAATAAGGGCCCAAGTATTGATCCTTGCGGTACACCATGTTTGATTATATTGGTCATCGAGGAGTGTTGGGAGATATTTTCTATTGATGTACATATTTTCTCCGTTCCGCTGAAGGCGATGCTTCGAGGTTGGGAACAAAAATTTGGTGGGAGATAATGGTGAAGAGATATACTGGTACGGGCCCGGCCACTATAGGCTTATGCTCCTCTTTGGAATAACCACAACACTTATCATATCATAGGTAGTATACATATATATATATATATATATATATATATATATATATATATATATATATATATATATATGTGTATATATGTATACTGACATGTATACAGACATGCATATATCATTATTCAAAGAAAAATTTATATATGATTTTGCCAGATATATTCCTGATATATAATGATTTTTTTTCCCAATTACAATCTGTTTCTGTTGAAAGAAACATATTGGCAGATACATATAAACCTAGCTAACTATATCATTATAATATATGAAGCTATCGAAATTGATCCATGGCCCTGGAGCCTACTGAGAATAGGATACATTCTATATCCTAGTAGTTCACTCTGGACAGAATAAATATCAACTAAAATAACTGCTGGCAATTAATTTTCGGCTTTTGAAAATTAAGACAATTATCAACTCTAATTTGTGTGTGTCAAACCCGTCTTACTTCACAGAGTGGTCATGGGTGGTAGAGTGAAGATCTACCTCGTTCATCAAAATTATGAACTCTAAAGTTTAATAACCGGTCCTAGTTTGTAGAGTACCCTCGCTTGTTCTAACACCGTTATCTGGAAGAAAACAACACCTCTGCATTCATACCAGCCACTCATACCCTATGTGTGAATGCATAGGCGCGCAGTCGGACAGCGCAATGCTTGGCCGAATGGCTATGCCATGCAACAAGTGCCTCAATTAAAGTATTTAAGGAAAGAACAAAGAACCGTTAGGTCCTGTACCATCTTCATACCATAACTTCATCACACATCATACTCTTTAACCAATTCCGATAAACAATTTTGACTCTACATTTATGTGTCTGCAAACTGTAATATTGTTGCCAAGAAAATTGTAACTGAAAAATTCGCATTGCGAGAGCCTGCAATAAAGAACTTTAAAAGAAAATCCTCGAATTTCTCAGAATAAACATCATTTCTTGGAGATACAGAAGAACCCCTATTAAAAGATTGGGCCAACTCCTTTGTGGCTTACCATATAATACGTCCCTGAGAGTTCACATATTATACAATGCGCTGTGACGCCACCTGCAATAGTTCAAAGTTCTCCGCCAGTTGCCAAAGGACGCAGTGTGCAATCTCATTTGCATTGTTCTTATCCGAAGCTCATATGTTCATGATAAGATGTATACACTACACGAAAACCACCATTTAACATATATATACGCCATCGCGATAACGCACGTATCGGCTGTATCGTGACTTGTTTATATTTATATACGCCTCTTATCCACGCCTGCGTTTCGGGCGTCTACGAGGTAGTTTCCATATGTAGACGCGCGCGACTTGGCTGTCTTTCACGCCTAGCGTATCCAAGATAAAACATGTTCTGTGCAATATATATACGCCAGGCGTATATATGATACCAAAAAAAAAAATTGCGACCCACTGCCCGCCCCGTCCTGTGGGTGTTGGTAGAGGATGCACCAACACTAACCCGCCACCCGCGACCTCCCAACCCCACCCCCTACCAGTGCGGGTGGCTGTGAGGGTGGCGGCCGCATTCACAAGGCAGGGGCGGAGTGGGAGTCGGAGTCGGGAGTCGAACTTCAGGTGCACAGATACACTGGGGGGGAGGCGATTATATAGTAAGCCTGACTGTCCCCACTTGGAAATGGTGTTTGAAAGTAAGATCTATTAGAAAAACAATTGAAAAACAACATAATGCAAGGTTTACTATGTGTAATTAATCAAATTATACTTAATTAGGTTTTTATAAAATAAATTGGTAATATAAAATTGCAATTTTCATATAAAACAGACTTGGATGGTTAATGGCAAATGAAATATGCTACCAGTAGTGTCCCCAAGTTGCAAAGATCGGAACTATTGGATGGTGGTGTATATACCACGGAATCAGGCGTATATATGACGTATATGAGACCGCACCATGGACATGTATATACGCCACTAGATAAGGCGTCTACGAGATGTCTAATAGGTCGAACTTCTAGACGCAAAATCCTACTGTTAGACGCGTTTCGAATACATATGTAAAGTGGTAAGTTTCGTGCAGTGATAATGGTGGCGGTGGCGCAACACTGGGCAGCCTGGGGGCGGGAATCTGCAGTGTATACCCCGCCCCCTTTTTATGTTCCCATGTTTATCTTAATGTCTGTACAAAATCAACAACTAGTCAGGAACTATTTCAATGGCTATTCGAAGGTATAACTAGGTATTATCAAAAAGGTTATCTTTGGTAACAGAACGGTCTACATTTTATCTCAAAAGCAAACTAGTAAGATTCAATTAATGGAGACAAATCATTGATACTCTATACAGATGAATGTCAGCAAATGTCACAGTTTTAACTCGCAACAGTCTCCAGTGAAATACCCTGAGTTGATAAAGGCTGGTTTGTTTGCCAAAGGCACTTAAAACAGAGGCTTCATACGTCGTAGTTGACAAACGTGTTCTAATCACAATTCACCCCTTTTTCGTCTGTCCATATTCATTGTCCTCGTACTATGTCTTCAATGTCTTTATGATCTAGGGTATACAAAGTACCCATTGAGAATGCACATGGAGACTCAGTAAACCACTACCCATTATGTAAAACTATCAGATATACCATAACCAGAGTAAACGGAGTCAAATCCGGGAAAATTGTTCCTTTGTGATATAGAGCAAACGAATAGTCCTTAGTGATTTAACCATTAATATGGCGATCCCTGATTACTTGAGAAGATCGATAATAAATACAACAAACGATGATTTTGTAAACAGGCGGCTTTGTAAATCACACGTCAACCTCTCCTGCCTCAGCATAATCAAAAACCTAAAAACTGTTACCGAGATCATTCAAACAGGTTCAATATCAGGAGCTCCACACCCATTGACAGATCTGTAAGCTTGACACAGGAAATGACCTTGGGAAAATGACAGGAAGTCCATTGAATGAATTATCACTCACTTTGAAAGTGTCGTAAATTAACTCAGCATCATATCATTCAAACTAGGAGCTAATGATATTTCCATTTACAATGAATGAGCGCGGTATTTCTAAAGTACAGTAGATTCTCACATAACGATCACTTAATTAACTATTTACAACATTATGGCTTTGTTCCAATCCTTTTTGCTGTACTTTCTGTTTAGATTACATTGGGTATTATATCATGATATGATAAACTTGCTATTATGACTACCTTGCTGAAAGACCACTTCTCTCAATACCTAAATGCCAAATTTCTTAAACACTAAAACAACCATGAAAATTTCATGGTTTGACTATATAATAGGTGATAATATGCTTATTATTTTTTGTTTCATTTGATTAAAGTGAAATTATTAGATGTTGCTGCATTCTAAACAATTTCTGTTTCAACTTAGTCATTGACCACAAAGATACATTTACAAAACTTTAATAATGCAAACTTTATATGAAAAAATATTATATAATCATTTTGAAACTGATTAGAGTTAATCATTTTAGTGGTTTTTATTCATCATCAAATTTAGTTTAATAGTTTAGACAGCTATTTCTGATAAATTCTTTCTCTTTGCATTTGAACAGGGGATAGGTAGGTATTGACCTATAATGGCAGGCGATTCCAATGCATGGGACATTTATAGTACATAATTCTTATAGGAATAACTTTTGTTTGGTCTATGTTTACAGAAGAGCACATGGATGAATAACTGGTCAAACAGGTTTTCTGGCTCTGCATGTAGGGAGTGTGTCCCATCAGAAACCAGTATGCTCAGGCTAAATAAAGCCCAAGGCAAACGTGATCAGTTGCAGCACCTGTATTAGCTATGACTTGCCCAAATTGTATGACATATATGAGGAGTATTGAATATGTATGTGGTCAAATCTGGAATGGCTTATTGATAATAGTAAGACAAACACCAACACTGAAGTCAGAACAAATGTATTGTTATGTGGATAAAATCTTAATAAAGAAATTTTGAAGAAAAAAAACCAGTAAAACACCAAGTATATAATAATTCACTTAAGCAAGTCTATGGTCAAGTCTCAGAGGCAAGGCTGGCTCACTGGGTCAAAGGAGAGAGAACTGATTTTATAGCTCTCTGCAAAGTGGGTCTGATTACCACACACTGAAGTGTGTCCCATCGGATGTGACACTTAATACAGTGTATTTAGGTGTGTCCCATCAGACTTGAACATGTATATATCATATTTAGTCATTATCATCATCTAATAGTTTGCTTTTCTAGTAGCAGATGACATTATCCATAACTAAGTGTCTGCTATTTAATGACAGGATTGATACAGTAAATATTTTTGTCCCCAAAAAGACTATAAAATAAAAGTTCTATTCTTAGGAATCAAGTCAGTAGTGAGGCAGGGGTATGGTCAGACTTGGACACTGGACATCTGCCCATTTCACTAGGTCTTTATAGTTGGTGCATGGATGGTGATGTGTTAGATTCTTTGCAGTAAGCTGAAATCCTGTGTGAGCATTCTAACCTCTAGATGATGTATATGAGTGCGATTTCCAGCGCTCAATAAGTTCGTTATTAAGAGAGATAGACAGGCAGTAGGACCAGGGGGTGGAATATAAAGGGATCGAGCCCTGGGAGATGGGGGAACCCCATCATTTTACCATACTTTACCATACTTTAACCATCCCAAATCCATCAAATAACACACCCCCCCCCCTCCACCAAAAAAAAGAAAAAAATCTATTTCAGCACAAATAACCGGAAGGACACTTTGCAAATTCAGTCAGGCAAAGTCAACACAGCAAATTCAATTGAAATAAACTTGAAAACAAAACATATTTAGTGTGTATTGTTATTTTATTCTGCATTTGTATCAGTTACCCTATACACTTTCTTCAGAATATGAGGTTCGTTTCAGCCTGGTATTACAGAATACTGATTGGAGGTAGTCTTGGCGTGATGGAGAAACAGGATTATGTGTTGTACAATATACCTGTAATATTGTTCCACTGTAGAACCACAGAACGCTGTATGAAAGATAGCAAGAGGAAATTATATTAAAATGGTAGGCGGTTATACAGAGCAACATATGCTAGAGATTCTGACATTATAATAGTCAACGATATCCTGTTTTGACTAACCTTGTGTCAGTTCCTAATAAGGGGACTAGTCACTAGAATATTGTAAATTCAATTGAGGGTCTATGAATATAAAAGTCACCTGAATGGAATAGTTAATAGATTATCAATGTTATCATAGTCCATGAATATTATCAACCTTTCAAGGATGCATAATGCATCACTGCACAGAAAACACATGATGCATAATTTGTTCATTGGTAAAATATTGAATTCTTAAAATCAAATAGTCATCAGATTTGAATAAAATTTGGACATTTAGATATGAATTAGAAATGTGTTTTAGTCACTACATATAGATATTTCCTGAATGTCAGTTTTCACTTTTTACTTTGATAATTAATTCCATAATAAATATCCCGTGATTCTTCCCTACAACCTGTATCAAACACAGGGATAAATACAGTGATGAATTATAAAGGATGTTACTTTTCCTACTTACTGTAATCACGACTGACCAAGGACCTTCATGACAGTACTGACATAGGCTTCAGTATTTGGCCCCTTTCGAACATCCTTGATATAATGCTGAATTGCATCACTGCTACGCATTTTGCCGAGGTGTGTCTATGATAAGTACAAAACCAGAAAGTTTCTTGATCAAGTATAATTTCTTTTGTAAAAATTCTCAGTTGTTATAGTAATGAATCCTTTTTGTTTAGCATAATTATAGGCCTACAGATGCATACAATGAGTAGATCACGTACAATAGCACCCTTTGATAGTATTAGGTGACGGAACATTGTATGTGCCTATACTATTTATTAATTGCTGTAAAATTTAGGGAATAGATATGCAAGTTAGTAATATACAAAAATCGTTGCTTCCTCTACCACATTTGCTCTCTGTTATGCCTTATATTCCAATGGACCTTTTCCCGTGTATCTCTTCTCCTTGGTTACACAACACCCTCGGTAAAAATGAATATTATCTCAGTAATCCTTCAGATGCGGTTTAGCTAACCCAGTATTACTGTACAAAACCAGACTGGCATGCCGCACAATCATGTACCTAGATATCTAATCTATCCAAATAAACAAGGTAACCTAAACTCGGCCCCATAGCACTCTATATGGTCATATCTTGCAAAGATCACATCCTTCATGGTTCTGCTCTAGGTGTAATAGCATTGTAATAGGCCAGACTAAGCAGTGCGACAGCCATAATCTAACAAAGGATGCCTAGAAATGCTAAACAAATGTATTGGCAATTTCTTTTCAAGAACATAGGTCTATCTACCAGCTTCAGATAATGTGATATACAAACCTGCTAGTTCTAATTAGACGGCAGTCATTTCAGCAAATGAGGCGAAATCATCCTAGCTGCTAACCCCTCCCAACCCATGTGTATTTCATATTACAGTAAAACCCCGCTTCTGGGCTTCTGGCGTTAGGGAAATCCCTGCTAAAGAGGTCAACATGTTTAAAGGGACACCCTGCTTAAGGGCACAATTTACCTGGAGATGCGGGTAAGGCTCTAGTTTTTCACTTCCATAGAACTCCTCAATTGCAAGCAATGCTTCCAGAAGGCCAATATCGGCAAGTGTCATTCCAGACCCAACAAGGAAACCACTGGAGTTTTCTCCCAACGCCTGCAAGAAGTTCATAATATATTTGAGAAGGAGAAAACAAGAAGAGATCAACAGAGTGGTCATTTCTTTTGTTTTTATTATACTCTGGAAACGCAGTTTTGTCGACCCCGGCTATGGTGGACATTTGGGTAAAGAAATACATTTCACCACTCAATTAAGAGTTAAGTTTCACCTTCACTGTAAGAAATTTCAGTAAAATACATGGGATACGACCGTAAACGTGGATGGTGCATTACTGAAATATTAGACTAAAATTGACAAGACAACAGCCACCAGTGAGTGTGTATGTCCTTCTGGCATAGCAATGCAGAAGGACAGATTTTAGTTGAAAATCTGTAAAACATACTTCATATTGAGCAATAGTAAGCAATGGGGCTCAGCCAAAGGGTGTCTATCATTCTAGGTTTCCACTGTAAATGTTCCCTAACGAAACCAATGTCACCTTGTGTATGATAGTCTATCCCTTTCAAAACTATCAAAGGCTGTACATTTAGTTAGCATGTTAGCAAGTAAGAATAGTTTACGAAAGCCATCATCCTGCTTTCGCACGTGGAAAATACGTGGTAAAATTGTTGCCCAGATGAAGTGATGTCACCGCATGAATACCGAGTATTGAGTTTGTTATAGTTGTACTGATACGCCATCAGTAGATTTATAGCAGTGGCCATCTTGATTTCCGTCGTTCTAGTGACATGATAACCCTATATTCCATGTACGACATGGGTAGGGACGGGCAGTATTTGTAGGTGATACGATCACCGGTATGTTACAATGAATCAGTTATTACCTTGTTGAAAACCGGGAGAAACTTCTTCAGGCCTGGTTCTGCCTGTTGTTTGCATTCTTCAACAGTTCCTGCAATCAACATTCCAATAAATGGCTTGTAGAGGTCTTGTGTTCCTTGGTAGTACATGTCAACCCTTGATGAAAAAAGAAATTGAAAATCAATAGTTTTACTTATGAATCAAAAGATCAATTCAAATCATCCATAAACTCATATGCTAGACATCCACTCCAGAAGGACTATGGGTTCATGCTATTACATATAACAAGCAATGTGGAAATAGGCACAAATGGTTTAGCATCACCTCCTTGGGTATCAAACCCTCTAGATGTAGTTATGAATGGATTGATATAATGGAAACTATGAATAGAAAACTATACGTGCACATAGCTAAACCTCATGTTTTGTATACTCTCATAAATGATAGGATAGTGTATCATATAGAGTTGTGCATGCACATTGGTAAACAAGCATTAAGCATGGCACAATAGTAAAACTAGAAATGACTGAAATTAGAATAGGTCCACCAAGGTCTTATAAAGGGAATATCGTTACATACCTAATCACGAAGTTAGTGTAAATATACAATTCTGCTAGGGATATACTAATAATGCACAATGTGCAGTAAGTACTACCCTCTGTACCATGTGACTTGTTGACATTCTGAGCAATAGATAAACAAACAAAATGGTGGACGTTACTAGCACATCACCCTAGAACCCATCTTTACCATGGGTTTCCCTACTCCATGAAGGCTTAATCAGGCGAGCCGGTTTAGTAATGATGTGTGTTGAACGTCTGGCTCCACACTTGGTACAGAGCTGGAGGGCATCAGTGGTACTGAAGGTGGCTCAGCCATGACCTTAGGCAATGGTGTGCCAGTTGCCTGATGGTGGACTAGGCCGTAGCTGTAGCCTGCATTCCGGTTGGTGGCATCTGCTTGATATGTAGGTAGTTTCTTCATTGGGATGTTCTGTCAATACTTTCCATACATATACTACTAAAGATGTGCTTGGAGAGTGACTGCTTCCGATGCATTGACCTCTGGGTCAGTGAGTTCAAAGTGTGCAGGACTGACACATCTCTACGTATTTATTATGAATCAATAACGTCTGGATTAAGGAATTACAGGCAATTAAGGTTGAATTTATACATTATTTAAATGATATTAGGTACATAATAAAGGGAATATTGTACCAAGATTTCAGAGCAGAACTCGTTAGTTTACTAAACCCATACTAGCCTGTTGACTATTTTGGATCAGGGTGCACAAGTAAGACATGGATTACTAGTCTGATAGATTCAGCAAAAGGTACATACATGCATGGATATACCATTGAAATATGAGGAACTCTCAAGTTGAATTAAATTTCATATCATCAGTGTTATAGAATGGTGTATTAAGATAAACTTACCAAGCCTTTTCTATGGCATCCTTTCCATCCATGCCAGCTTTCCTACCAAGATAGTAAACTACAGCAGTACTTTGTATCAGGTTCAGTCCATCAATCTTCAACAAGGGTAGTGAATTGAAAAGAAGTTCTCCATCTGAAATATTCAAGCACTATTTATGATATTTGATTTTTCATTTTGACTCAGTTGCTTTTCCTATATTGTTGTATTCAATTCATGTTACAATGAACAAACCTGAAAAATAAATATGTGTGAACACTGTTCATTGTTTCAAAGTACATGTTATAAGTATTCCTATATACCTATGGCCAAACACTCTATAGTTATAGGTAATTCGCGTTTACTGCCCAAGGCTGACGTTTACTATCTGAGGTTCGACATTTACCACCCAAGGTTGACACGTGGCCAAAAGCTACGATTAGTGAATCTAAAAATGGCGGATTGTATCGCTTCAGACCTTCCAAGATGGTTTAAAAAACACCTGTACCAGCAAAGAGTATGGAACAACTAGGTATGGTGGTGTAAACATACTACATTGATGCGGCTATTTGAAGGTAAATAGGAATAGGATAAGTCCAGAGGAAGATATTTCAAAATAACTCAGCGAAGATCGAAAAAAAATCACTGCCCGAGGCTTTGGCCTATCCTTGGCCTCGGGGCAGTAATTCTTTCGATCTTTACATCGCAACTTTGATATATTTTCACTGGGACATAGTTTCCTTTTATTATACACCCGTGCACGAAAGTAACGCTTATACTGTATGGAAGTAATGTTCTGGTACCATATGTATGTCCACGAAATTCAGTGTACGGGCATGGGGTGCACGAAACAGGAAACAGTTAGCTTGTTCCCGATCGTACATTTCACATATGAACCAGCGAAAAAAATAAGGAATGCAACCTTTAAGTATCGACATTATTATACACAATTTAGACCTGTGAATGTGGTATATATACATTAATAAATAAAAGACATCAAAATATTATGAGGTTAGAAATATAAATGAAATAGGCTTGCCATAGCACCAGACACAGTCGAAACAGTCAGCTCGCAAAATGAAAACAAACCGTTGACGTCACTACGTCGTCAAGGCAAGTGATAGCACTGGTTATGGACAGCTCTAAACCTTGCTCCAGAGCGACGTTGTCGCATTAATTGTCAGTAACCAGCTAAATACGACTCAATCGCCCAGCATATGCTTTGTCCTTACCCCTAATGAAGTAAGACAAAGAATGTGTATGAAGATCAACAAGTTGATGATGTCACACACTCCAGCCTTGCGATCATCACCAGAGCGAAAACCACGATTCGAGTACACGATGCTGTGTCCAGCAACTTTGATAATGGCGATTAGGTAAATATTTAACTAATTATGACGATTTGAGGGTATATAATAAATAGAATACAGTCTAGGCTACGATTGACGTCCTTTTGTACTTGGTCCTAGGTCCAGTTGTACGTCCTTCGCTCTACGAGCAAAGGACGTACAACTGGACCTAGTACCACGTACAAAACGACGTCCACGTAGCCTAAGCCTGTATTCCCTAACTATTCATGGCTTTATTTCGTTGAGCTAGTCAAGTAATTTAGCTGTTCCTCAAATTCAACCTGTTCCAGAGCAATCAGTTGCACAATCTGTTTTTAGCATATCTCTAAAGACTTACAGTTCAGTATTACCATAGGTGTTTAAAAAAAGTTTGTAATCTAGAAAATCAAAGGTACTATCAAAGCTTACCTTCCATCAGTTTGACCATCTGTGCTCGCTCAGTCATTAGAACCTCTCTGAACTGCAATGGATATATATACATTTCAGTTTTGTCTTTTCATGGATTGCAAATGTATATAGGTAAATTCAGAGAGAAAGCTGTGGCAGGGGTTGCTATTTTCGTCAAAAACCTTTCTTTCTCTACCTTTATTTTCGCAGCACAGAGCATCATTCGGATGGTTTCGCTGCGTCCTCGACCATCAAAGTAATATAGCACCACTTCATCAGCCATCTTTTCCCAGTCAGCAGAGTGAAACAATTACTGAAATAAACATTTTTTTCTTTTAATTATTGAATTCCATAACATAGTCACAAAAGGCACTGGTTGGTTGCCTACGCAGTCATATAGAAGAACCTATTTACGTTTCAACATTGATTCATCTTTAACACCTTCAGTCCTATCTTGTAGTGAGAGGCCCACGTTTCAAATCCAATCGATAATGTAGTAATATATACCAGGGGCGATACTATTACGGCAATGGTGCAAGAAGTTATTCAACATATATTTTCGATACACATTACGTTACTTACATATGGAATACTTGCACTGAATAATGATGCCTGTAGTGCTTTCTATCAATTCTGGAAAGAAATTGTGACAATCTATCAATTATTTCATAGAATGAAGATCGGGGAAAAGGTCGACTGGAGGCATTCAGTGGAGGACCTCCAGGCATTGTTTTTCCACTGAGTGTGGGTGCCTCGAAGCAGCAATCAGACTGATGGGGCTAGTTGTCTCATCGTGTTATTCCTGTTTATTGGAATTTAGTGTGATGTATATTCACAAAGGAATGCTGAAATATCCAAACCCTCAGCTGATCTTGTATTTTCCATATAGTGTGTTAAATATCATGGACTCTCCCTTGACTGGAGTTTGAACGTGAAGGGACGTGAAGAGTATTTTATCATTACTTGTATCTTATTACATTTTCAGTAATAAATCTACTGTGCAGTAGGTTATCAACATTTTCATGGCTGGTGACTTGACCTACCGGAAGTGGTACTTTGGCTAAGTGAATACTTCCCCTATTGCTAGTCATAATTTTGTTGGTATTTATAAAGATTACGATACTCTGTTTTGAGCCTCTTCCATTGTGACAGTATCATCCCTGTCTGTGAAAGTGGCAGTTTTCGTGGAAAGATTAGGAATGAGCTATAATATGACCGCTGATCACACTATTGAGTGTCCTCAAATGCAAATGATGTTTAACTGTGATACTCATGGCCAAGTTGGAAAATGAATCAATATTTTTTATATTCAAGTGTGGAATAGAATACATATAATCGCCTTCATACTATTAGGCGTTCTTCCTTGCACAATCCAAACATGTGACTACAGGTGACATAATCTGATATACAGATATTATATTTAGGCTATAATATTGAGTATACTGTTAATACATCAAACGCTATGTCATTTTACGAAGTTCAGGTCATTTGACTCTACAAGATTGAAAATGTTCATCTGTTTTGAACGTTTATAGCGGTGTAGGCTATACTTTACGGCCTTAGTTCTGAGCATCAGATATACAGACAGGACATCACAGGATAAGTATACATTGAATCGCACACAAAAAAAGAGTCAGAGCGGCTAGGGAGATACCAATGACGACCACCTTTGTTTGTCTTGTACCTATTAAATTCCTTATATTACTTGTAAAATGCGTTAATCATTGCTGTGGGAGACATGTGATAGTTGTAAGTCGGTGATCGGTTACTACTCTACTAATGCCAAATAAAGAGTTGGGTTCAAAAGTTTCAGTTAATTGGATATTCGCAGGAATTTGATCCCATAACAGCATTCCTTGATAGATCGGACTGTTTCTGACCTCTCAGTTTTCGGTCTTTTCACTATCATTTTTAATATTTTCTGTGACCTAGTCTCTATACCATTATCGAGATTGTTCACTGTGATATCTCTTCTTCTGGCCCACCAATGTATAATATTTAGGATATGTGTTGCTCTTCTATAACATAATGGTCTGATTTTACAGTCTTCCATCAAATTTTCTGTACTGCAAATAATATGTCTCATAATTTTTCTGACACACCGTAAGCAATCAATAATAGTCGTTATAATTATGAATCTTCAATTGCATGCATGAGTATTATACTATTCACTTTTTGTAAATCATATGGCCTATACATCCATAGGGTTTCCAGTAGGACTATCGTCTTAGTATGAAGGCTGAGGTTAAAAATGTGTCAGTATCCGAGCTGAATGAGTCCAAAGTGTGAACGTAACGATTAGGCTTGCACTGATACCGGCTGCTGTTCCAGCCTACGTTAAGCATACATAAATACAGTATTGTGTGGACTCAGATCTCAATTATAGGCATCACTTTGCGTCACTAAAGAAGAGTGTATCTTTTAGATGTGACAGAATCGAAATAAAAGCCTTAAGATAACGCAAAAGAAATTCGTCAGAAGCTCACAGGGCCACTGTCAATGCTCTACTGTGCGTCTGTATGCTAAATGATGCTTAAACCACATGGAAACCTTTGCAGCTCAGATTATTTGATGATCCTAGATTTAACTGATATCATTTTGTGCGCCCCTGGATTCTGGAATTTGAATGTTACTACAAATGAGTATCCCAGGATGTTGTCTTCCCTAACAAAATCCTGCCCAGAGGAATTGTGGCAAACAAGGAGATTTCTTCTCAAATCAGAGTGATACGCTTAGATATACTGTTTTGCAATTTGCAGTGTTGCTAATATAACTACTATAGAGAATCGTTCATGCAATAGCGGCCCAGGTAAGACTCTTGTGGCATGCCAAAACCCGCTTTCCTTCATTCAGTTACTAGTTCCTCTTGGTAAATTTAGATGATTCATGAAGGTGTGAACTTATCCACTGCCACAAAATCAGGTTGGATCCTACAGTGCAGTGATTGATATCATAGGTAAAGCCATGTACAAGTGGTGTATAACTGTTATCAAAATAATGGTTCCCACTCACGGTTTGTTGGTCACAGCTTATCTGAATACCCTTTGCCCATCAGTCATCTTCTCGTATTCATTTTAGGAGTGGCACCACTGGCTCTCACATGGTCCTGGCTAATCAGTGACCTACTAGTTCATAACTTGTCAATCATAGGAGCAGACCTACTTGGCTGGTTCTCGCCTGTGGCGTTGTCGGTATATTCCGCAGTGACCTCTAGTGGTTATCCCGGGAACCAGCGTACAGAACTACTAAAGAATAGGCCTATGATCATAGTGATACCACTATTCTTTTGCTATTTATCAATCGTGCGTTATTTTAAAAGGTTTTAAAAGACTTGGGTGTTGGAGAAAGACCTTAACAAATTGGGCTAGCTTCTTGACGCTTTCAGCAAGACGGGCTGACAAGCGACTTGTCTAACTACAAGAACTCAACATTCCACATACTATTCTGGGCAAAACAAAGGGTGTCTTTATGTTCACCTTCTTGAACTATTAAAAACTAGGGTTTTCTCCAGAATTACTGATGTATATGGAATATATCGATGCTTCTCTCAAACGAACCAAAAATATACTCAAACGTTCATCCAAACCACCCTACATAAATATGCGAGGCAATTACAAAATTGTGCGGTAGTTTAAGGATGTAGAATATGTATAGGACACCTACCCGCTGATCTCGCTGCTGCTGTTGGAACTGACAGAACGAACTTGAGGCTCCGACCGTTAAATGCCACGCTGGGTGCGGTCGAGAAAGGGTTGTACAAACATTTTTACATTGGGAATTTTATAGACACAACCTAGATATTCAGCCAGGTTGATCTACATTTTTCACAGTGATGCGTGCTTTCCACTAGATACTCGGGGTCGTTTAAGGGTATACATGACGATGTGGCTTGAAAATTAAAACCCATGTCATTTTCCACAAGCTTTCTAGAATATAATTATCTCTACGTGTTGTAGGACACCTATCTAACTTTAAAATCGGCGGTTACCGCATTTGTTTTTTATTTAAAGAACATGTCATGATAATTCTATAATAGAATATAAAGAAATTATAATAAGTTGTTTTTCACATAATTAACCTAATAGAATATTGTAGATGTATAGTACTACACAATTGAATTTTAAAAGTCATAGGTCACCGTACTCTTTGTTTTTGAAAGAATTAAAGAATACCGTATTTTCCAAAGCATTTCTTATGTAAATTGAGCAAATGTTAATTGGTCTATTTTACCTATTAGGATTGGACAAACTAGACAAAACGTAATCCGTCTCTCTGATGGAGCCTGGCCTATATTAAGTTTTACTCAATTGGCATTAGAATGAATGTCAAGGAACTAATTTTGACTAATAATTAACGAAATTTAACAATCACCAGGTGGCGCCACCGTGAATTGTAGGATATGCCTCTAATACAAAGCATGAACATTTCAGTTTACATATGCTAAATATCCGCATATATACGCATGCTCTGTATGAATCCTGCGCTAGGTCAGTTGGAGTTATATTTACGCCACTATCAAATCGTTCCGATCTTTGCACCGAAGGTATACCACTCTTGTTTTTATTTCATTTGCCATTAGTCATCAAAGTATATGGTAAATGGAAAATCCAATGTTATATTACCAATTTTATTATAAATCATTTAAAAAACCTGAATGGGCATCATTTGAATAATTACATGTTAGAAACCTACAGTTCTTTTGTTTTTAACCGATTTTTGTTATTTTCTATCGGGAGGCGGCTGGGGTGGACAGGTCGGTGTTGTTGTAAACAGAAAATGCAGCATTGCCATAGAGATACTATATTACACTATTTTTGATAGAATTACAATTGATGATTTTTTAAAATGAATATGTAGATAGCAAAAAACATGTTGATGCTAATGTAATATAAGCATTTTTTTATTTTTTTATTAGCACATAATTCACCAGGAATCGGTGGTCTTCCATTACAGCATAATGCGGTCCGGGTAGTACAGTCAAGTAGGTTCTATCATGCAATAGATTACAAACAGACATATATCATTTCAATTCATAATTAGTAATGGTTATACTACTGTAGAAGGTCTCTATAATATATTACATAAAATTGGTGTCTATACAGAAAGAGGCCTCCTAGCTATTGACTATAAGGTATGTGTGTGGATGAGATGAGATGAGATGTGATGGGAGGAATGTGTTATGGTAGGTGATGATATAGTTGATCTAGACAGTCATAATACCTCAAGGTTGGCTACTGCATGCTTGAACGAGGCTTTACTAGGTTTTTTCTGGACTTCAGCAGGCAGTGAGTTCCAGGCCCTTTCCCCGCGGTATTTCGGGGATTTTTTTTAAAATTTTTGAATTCACATTTGGGATGTGGCAGCTTAAACATGAACTTTGATTGTGATCTCAGGACAGCATGTCCTCTGATGGCAGTTTGGTCATCAGTGGTGTTCTGGTTTTGACTCTGACTCAATTGCTGAGTCTGGGTTTGTCTAGCCATTTTATGATTACCTTTAGTGATGGTTTCATTTATGTCATCTCCCTCAGTTGGGATCTCATTTACATTCCTAATATATTCCTTCCTGATAAAGAATAAAGTGAGCTCTTTCCTTCTACGGTCTAGTGTATTTACTTTGGTTATTTCATGCAGTTCATTGATATTGTGGACCATGCTCCGATCATTGAGGCAGACGCGTAACGCTTTGTTTTGTAATCGCTGTAACTTATCGAGATTTTTTTGTGAGGTTCCTCTAATAAAGATAGCTGTATAGTCAAATACAGGCATGATTGCTTGCTTGTAGAATTTTATGGCTACTTTAGTGGTCAGCTGATATAGGATTTTACGAAATAGGAAGATCTTGTGGCTAACTTGTTTTATAATTTTCCTGGTTTGTTTATCGAAATTGAGTGCAGCATCTATTTCAAGGCCCAGGTATGGGTAAGCATCAACTATATTCAATTTAGTTACTCCGGCGTATAGATCAGGTGTGGGAGTCTTTTCCTTTTTGTTCAGTGCCTAAAAACCAGCACACTTTGGTTTTGGTTGTGTTGACTGGTTTTTGTTGTTGTTTTTTTAAAAGAATTTCTTAGGTGACTGTTAACCTATTTACATTGCACCATTCCATAAATCTATCTATCTCAGCTTGTAGTATCAGACTCACCGCATCAGGGGCACTGTGGTAGATGACCAGGTCATCTGCATATATGATATACTTGGCCCTCTGGATCACATGCTCTATATCGTTTATGAAGTGAATAAAGAGAAGTGGCCCGAGGACTGAGCCCTGCGGGACTCCATATTTCACATCCGCCCAGCCAGACAAGGTGTCTGCTAGTCGGTTGCTGTTGTCTGTTGCTTAGGTATGACCTGAGCCACTCCTCATGCGATGTCCTAATTCAACCCTTCATATTTTCTGCATTAGGATTCCATGGTTCACACTGTCAAACGCTTTGCGTAGGTCTATAAATACGCCACCAGTTATTTGACAAGGAAAACTGACATCCCTGCTTAATGGGACAGTAATAGTCTAGGTAATCTGTCAGTGTATGAAGAAGGAAATCCCAGATTGTGTCTACATCTATCAGGTTCCAATACGTATCCCAATACCTGTTCAGGACCCAGTCCTTCAGATTCTCTGTCGAGTGTTTTAAATATGTACGACCTGTTACTTTAACAGTTTTATTAGGCTTGCCTGTTTGATTTCTTGCCACAATCACAGGCAAGTGGTCACTATTCAGGTAGTTGATTACACCACTTGTTTCAGTTAAATTGCTAGATGTTAGTACATGTATGTTATCCAAGCAGGGCAACTTTTGACTAAATGGTCGTGTGCCTTGGTTTATTAGTGGAGAACTAGTTGGAGAATTACTTGAAGTTGATTTTCTTTTTTGTAGGTCTACACTAAGATGTGCTTCTTCCCTTAAGGTCCTGCTCCATTAGCGCTCCACTGTTCTTTTGTCAATCTCATCTCAATCGGCACCTCGCCGCGGCACCTACTCTACTGCCAGTCACTGCTTCTCCATTACCACGACCGCGGATATCCCCATGAGCGGGTGCCGAGTGTCACGCCCTCTGGTTGACATTGTCCATATTATGCGCAACAACAGAGTTCCCCATTCAGTCGCTAGGGGGCGGATGGGTCGATCTCAGCAATTTCCGTAAAAAAACTTTGATTTCTTTTCTCTTTTATCATCTGAATTGGTCCATATGGCCAATTATTTGCATAGCTTTTGGAAAATTGACCGTTTTTGAAGATTTGTGTTTTTGAGCAATGCCACCACTACCAAATTGGCCCAGTGTCCACCATCTTGGATTTGTATGGGAGGATCATCCTCTGATCCGGCTGGATACTTCCGGTTCAAAATACCCTCCAAATTATGCAAATTCACCTGACAACGGATCGATCTGCCATATTGCTGGTGAATACAAAGTGTTGTCAGAGCGTAAAATGGCAAAAAAATATATAAATTGCCCTTCTTCTGTGCTTTATGAACATGTAATAGTTGAAATGGGATTATTTACATTATTCACATAGGATTTAAACATGCCAACTCAAAGATAGTCGTTGTTTCGACGGTTTGTTGACATCGGGTTCGGAGGCTAAACTGAGGTCACCAAGTGTTCATTTGATCTGAAACTGCAAGGAGTGGCTGGTTTTGTTGAGGGAAAGGCTTGCGAGCTACTTAACACATCCCTACATGTTGAATAATAGCAGAAATGGACGTTTCAATTCACCATAGACTTAACACTGTGTAGGTGCCATACTATGATGGTCGCGCCGGGGTTCGTAGCGCCACCTACTTCCAGGCCGCATCGGAGAATCAAGAGCTCTTCAATTTCCGCTACATATTGCAATTTATAAAAAAAAACGAAGGTAAATAGAGATAAGCCCTGATGTTATGAATGTTGTCATGTCTGCTACCGTTTATAGCCTCAACGTAGGCGATCGTATTAGTACAGACAGAAACGCGAGACGCCCGCCATTAGATCGTAAACCGGAAGTTGTTTATCCTTCAATCCTGGAGAGTTCCACAGCGGATCTCACATCACTTTTCCATTTTTCAAAGTTCTTAAGTTTTCATTGTAATCGCACATCATCATAAGACCATCATGTTTCTTATATCCTATGACATTAGAAACCAGTCGTGTTTCTCATAAAACTATCACGTCTCATACATGTTATGACTTTACAAGCTTGTCATGTTTCTTATATGTTATGACATTGCAAACCTGTCATGTTTCTTAAAAACTATCATGTTCCTTACACATTATAGCATAATAAGGATGTCATGTTTCTTGTTCACATGTTATGACATAACAAAACCGTCATGTTTCTTAAAACTATCATGCTCCTTACACATTATAACATTACAAGGATGTCATGTTTCTTGTTCACATGTTATGACATAACAAAACCGTTATACTTTTTTGGTACAACCCTTGCGCGAGTTGGTCTAGTTTCCACTGGGATTGATTCTGCCTCAACATCAGGCCCATCTCCTACTTCGTCATTACTCATAACCTCACTAGGTATGTATTTCTTTACTTGAGAATTGTTTCTCTTATACCTCGTCCCTTCTGCGCTTTCTACTGTAACTTGGCTGCCTGCCTTTGATACAACTGCATATGGCTCGGGAATAAATGGTGTTTGCATTTTGTTTTCTACCCTATCCCTCTTAAGTAGGACGCTGTCCCCCAAGTCGATGTCTGACATAATCGTGTTACGTCATCTGTCTGCTTGCATTTTAGACAAGCCTTTCTTTTCAGCGTCGCGATCACGAGTCTCTAAATCAACGACGTCCTGTCTCAGTTCTGGTACCTTGGTTCGGATCTTCCGACCAAACAGTAGTTCAGCTGGGCTTTTCCCAGTTGTTGCATGTGGAATCGCACGATATACACTAACATATCTAAGGATTTCTCGTTTCCAATCCTTCCCAGTGGCATGGGTGATACGCATTCGCTTCTCAAGTGATTGGTTCTGTCTTTCGACTTCCCCATTTGCTTGTGGCCATCTTGGTGTTACTTTGTGATGTCTGATGCCACATTCTTTCATGTAGTCTGCGAAGACTTCTGACACAAACTGCGGTCCGTTGTCAGATGACAACGTTTCTGGCAGACCATGAGTCCCAAATATATATTTCAGTGCCTTCTTGGTGTCCGCGGCAGTGGTCGACCTCATGATTTTGTATTCATAGAATCTGCTGTAGTAATCTACTACTACCAGTATAGATTCTCCGCTTGGGAGCAGTCCCAAGAAATCGCCAGGTCCTGCCATGGACCAGCTGGCAATGTCGTTGTCCTGATTGGTTCAGGCGGGTCTGGTCTACTGGTGATCTGACACCCGTGACATGATCGGCAGTACTTTTCTGCATCTTTTTCCATATTTGGCCACCAGACCTTTGTCCGTAGGTTTTGCTTAGTCCCTACAATCCCAAGGTGTCCTTCGTGCGCTAAGGCTAACAGCCTTGGTCTGAGCTTCTTGGGTATGACTAGGCGGGTACTGCGCAGTACCACATACCCGATTGCACAAAGCTCTGAACTCACTGCCGCATACATCTTGTCCCATCTACAGGACTCGATGCGTCTCCTCACATCGGTCAGTTCTCCATCCTCGGCAGACTCTCTCTCTACTTCCCGAGTAGTCATGGCCTTCGGTGTAGCGTTCACTGCTACAAACCGCACATAGCTCTCCGTCTCATTATTTCTGTCTGTCGGTTGCGGAGTCTTGTCTATCAACAGTCTTGACAGTGGGTCTGCTATGTTCGTCTTACCTGGTATGTATACCACTTCAAACTTGTAGGCCTGCATTCGAAGCACCCAACGCTCGATACGTGCACATGGCTACAACCTCGGTGAGTAAATCACCTCAAGGGGCTTGTGATCTGTATGGGTTCAAACTCCAAACCATAGACATATGGATGAAATGTCTCGCACGCCCACACCAGAGCTAACGCTTCCTTCTCGGTCTGAGAGTATCTCCTCTCAACATCGGTTAGCGCTCTGCTGGCATACCTGATCACCCTTTTTTCCTTCCCTTGAAACTGCACCAGCACGGCACCTAACCCTACTGGGCTCGCATCCGCAACCACAATAGTCTTAGCATCTACATCTAAATATCCGAGGGTCTTGGAGCTTGCAAGCAGCTTTTTGAGTTTCTGAAATGACTCGACCTGTTCGAGACCAAAAACAAAAGGTTCACTCTTTCTGGTCAGCTTCCGAAGCGGCTCTGCAGTTGAAGCAAGGTCCGGCATGTACCTAGCACTGAAATTAACCAAGCCGTGAAAACTCCTCACCTCAGTTACCGTTTCAGGCTCACTTGCCTCCAGAATGGCCTTTACCTTTTCCTTTGCAGGATGCATGCCTGTCTGGGTCAGTCGGTGTCCCATGAAAGTCATTTCCGTCACAAACAATTCAGTCTTGTCAGGGTTTGCGGTCAGTCAGTGTTCCCTTAGTCTACTGAATACCTTTGTCAGCGTCTCGTAGTGACTAGCTATGTCAACAGTATGCACAACTGAGTCATCTGAAATATTGACTACCCCTGGAATTCCCTGCAGGACATTCCTAACTATGCGTTGGTATATTTCACTCGCTGCATTAATGCCAAAGGGCATTCGCTTGTACCTGTACAAACCAGTATGAGTCACAAATGTTGTCAGGTCCCTAACCTCCTCGTCTAGTTCTATCTGGTGGCACCCCCACTTCAGATCTACCTTAGAGAACACTCTACTCTTTGTCATGTCTTGTAGGGCTTCGTCTATTGTAGGGATGGGCTGTCGTTCCCTAAGAACAGCTTCGTTTACACGCCTCATATCTACACATAGTCTTATGTCACCATAAGTCTTTGGGGCTATTACAACAGGACTTACCCACCTAGTTGCCTTTTCTACGGGCTCAATGATGTCTTGGTCAATGAGACTCTGAATTTTCTCCTCAACCTTTTTCCTCAAACCGAATGGCGTACGTCTCAAAGGCTGAGCTACAGGTTTCACAGTAGGGTCTATCTTTAAGCTGACTGGTTCCCCTTTCCACTTACCAAGGCCATTCAGAACATCTTTATTCTCAAGTCTAACCCTTTTCCTGAGGTCTTGCATACTCCCCAGACTTCTGTCAACTTTATTCACCCCTACTCCAATTTTCAGAACGCCCAACTTCTCAGAAGGCTCCCTCCCCAGAAGTGGTGCCCCATCTCTCTCAACGACTACAAACTCTTTCGCAATCTTGCAGTCCCCCACACATGCCTCAGCAATAAAACAACCTGCAACCTCTAGAGGCTCACTTGATGTGTAAGTGAACAGCTTCTTTTTTGTTGGCTTACACTTACATACAATTTTCTGTTTCTTACACTGTTCCCACCTTTTCCGGTCAATGATATTACAGTCACTTCCAGAATCAATTACAAAATCAACAGATACACCACCGATATCAACAGCAATCATTTCACTTTTAGGCTTTGCCACCTTCACACAGAAATTGTAATTGTCGTCAGGTTCTTCCTCCACCACCTGGTGGATCTTACCCCTCTTTGAACCACTTTTAAAATGGGGCTTACCTTTATCACCTTCTTTACCACTGGACTTTGGACATTTAGCCTCAAAATGACCCTTGGCCTTACACTTCCTACACTGCTTGTGCTTGGCCGGACACTTATCATCCCCAGCATAATGACCCTTATAACCACAGTTCCAGCAATTACCTTTTTCTTTTTGCGTATCCTTAGCAAACCCCTTACGTTGTTTCTGAAAACTAATTTTGTTGACACTTTGACCCTTTGTTGCACACATTTCGGTAGACTGTGACTTTACTGCCTCATGGTTAGCTGCTATACTCAGTGTCTGTTGCAGATTCAGGCCTGCACCTTTCTCAAGAAACTTCTTTTTTAGTTTGTCATCGTGACACTTCTCAACAACCTGGTCACAGATATAATCATCCTTAAGATCACCAAACTCACACCCTACAGCTAATTTTCTTAGGCGTAAACAAAACTGAGACGCAGACTCACTGTCCTCTCTTTGTGCCTTCCGGAACATATGTCTCTCGTAGGTCTTGTTGGTGGGCACAACAAAATTTGCCTTCAGGGCAGTGACAGCTTCTGTCCAGCCTTTTGCATCCCCGGCGTTGGGCAGCGAGGCAAAGATCTCTCTCACCTCAGCCCCAGCAGTATACAATAACAGGGCTCTCCTCTGTGCTTTGTTGTCATCCCTCTCAGCGTCAACAAATAACCCCTTGCTGTCCGCATACGCATTGAACTCTTCCATGTAGGCCTGCCATCTCAGTGACACAGTAGAAGCATCACCAGAAAAATCAAACGGCTTCATGCCCCTTATATCCATGAACTCTGCCATGATTCAGATCTGTAGTCCACCACACAATAAATCACACACAGTAGGAACACCTCAAACGGATACTATATCTCACATAAACTAGATCTCAATGTATTTCACACCTAGACCCATAAATCAGAGTCACTGAAAATAAAACACACACAGGTATTTGCAAAGTACACAGTAGTAAATCACAATTCACAGTACCACAATACCATAGGCCAAGGCACAGTTGAGTCAATAGTTCAATAATATAGCATAGATTCAGTCCCAAAGACAAAGTTCAATATGTGTGGTATATTCTACAGTCTCTATCTGAATCAGTCAGTTCACAGTTCACATGGCAGTTCACTTCAGTACTCACGGTTCTTGTTTTCAACACTCATAAACACAGCATTGATGACTTGGCTTTACTTCCCCTCAGGATGTAAACATCATGGCACAGTCACAGAACAGTCACTCAGTTTCAAATTTACCAGTCTGTAAAGTGTGTCGTGTATTTCGGAATCGCGCATCATGAACGTGGCCGTTGCGCGATGGCAATAAAGCACTTCCGTCCGGGATTAACCACATGGCTGTTGTGACTTGTGATTCTCCTCCATAAACACAATATAGTGCAGACATCTTACTCAGAAACAACAGAGCAGCTGGTTCCTCCTGTATTCAAGTTGTACACAGTTTTCCCATCTTGTTGGGGTCAATACAGTGTGTCTTTCTGCATTATGAACCCATATACATGTACTCACAGTACACAGGAACGCACCGCCATCGTTCCGCGTCTCATCGGGGGCCGTCTCAAAAACGTCCACCGTATCCTCATGGTGGGCGCCGTTTTTCCCCGCGTCACACTTACTAAAGTTCTCGTATGTGAAGTCAAAGGTAGATGTAGTCAAACCACATAGTTCTCCACCTTCCCCAACTATTCAGAAGTACATCCTCGTCTCCATTGTCATGTCTGCTATCGTTTATAGCCTCAGCGGAGGCGATCGTATTAGTACAGACAGAAACGCGAGACGCCCGCCATTAGATCGTAAACCGGAAGTTGTTTATTCTACCTTCAATCCTGGAGAGTTCCACAGCGGATCTCACAAATGTTTATAGGATTCTCTGGTTCTAAAATTGTACATTGAATTTCATTTTTCCATTTTCCGACCATATCTGATTTTTCTAATTCTCGGGAGTGGCAACGACGTCACGCAACGTAGTAGCGGGTACGTCCGGCCACAAAAAAGCTATGCTGCGCTACTCAGGTTTATAGCAAATATGCAAATGCAAATATGCAAATTCGAACATTCACACTTCTTTGCCACAACGTTAACTCATATTATTTGTCAGAATAACATCAAACTACTTCTAATTATGCATACTAATCATGAAATGGGAGTCTAAACATCGCTTTACATTACGGGCGTCGGGTGATAATAGCAGAAAGTTAGGGTGCCCGAAAATGGCAAAACCGTTTGCCAACTGGAGCCTCGTTATGGTTTGAACGTTGCGCTCCCGAGAATGTCATCTCGAGCCATTCTTCCCTGGTCAAGGTAGGAGAAATCGGCTCTCAATCGCCGATGGTAGGGCGAACAGTGAGAGAATGTATGAAGAGCCATGCAAAAATCAGTGGGGATCAGGTGCCGATTATGTGGAGTTCGGGTGCCGACGATCGTTACATATAGTCCATCCCGTGATGAAAACTAATTTTAGGTCTCTAGTACGAAATGATATCTACGAGTTAACAATGGTTTTCCGTTCACACACTAAAGGGCAGGACGGAATCGTTAGACTATGTATGGTACATCCCATTGTCGCCAGGGTCAGGACTCACAGGCTCTCAAACGGGATGGTGGGTCGGGGGGGGGGGGGGGGGGGGGGGGGCGGAGTTGGTGGTAGCTAAAAACGAATCAACGAAGTCGCTAGTTCTACACCAAAGCTTTTTGAGAGCATGAAGTTTATTTCAGACTGGTATTACAAAGTATAGACTGGAAGCTGCCTTGGCATGAATGGGATACAGGATGTGTCCAATATATCCGTAATGTCGGTCAACTGAAGAAACATAGTGTGTTGTATAAAAATGTAAAGAGAACATTGTGTCAAATGGGTTGGCGATTATATGGAGCAACATGTGTTCAATATTTTGACATCATCATGAGCACTATTATCCTTTTATATTTGATCCTTCATCAATTGTATTGGAATCTCTATGACTGCCTGGGACTGAGAACTGGGACTGCCTCACTCTCACTCCTCACCGCCACCCAGCTGGGTGTAGACACACACCCTCCAACCCTGCGGACAACCCAGTTAAGCAGATGATGAGATAAAAATAATGGGGTACATTGATATTAATATGAAACATAACAAGGATTGATGATGTGTGATATGTGATGTGTTGACGCTAGGGGTAGCAGTGAGACGGGCCCAACCTGTTTTACTTCCCACACGATACATGGTTTGAGTTAGCCTTTATTGAAATATTAGGCAATGAATTACAAGACAACAGTCTCCAGTGTGTGTGTATACATGCTTATTTGTCGGAGCATGGCGTTACCAATACCGGAAGCCGGTTTATTTAGCAGTGAACAAGTTCGCTGTGTACAAACAATGTCGTAAAAGCAACACAAGCGTAAACAGCCTTTGATATAGCAATATGTCTGCCACTGCTTGGGAAGGAGGAGAAAGGTAACTGCAATAGGAATCGAACCTACAACCTTTGGGCTACTAGTCCCGTGCTTTATCTGTTCCCCACACCACTGGAATATCGTTCATCAAATTAAGGGTCAACGTATGAAATGGCCTCCTGGATAGACTGGTTAATGAACCACCATTGTAGTTGTAATCCATCAATATTAATAGGGTTATATGGTTTAGATCAGAAGTTAATGCCTACTTATCAACAAAATTAAGATAAGACAATATGACATAGTTCAAAACGAATTCTGTATATCACAAGAATATAAGAAAACTAGTTATCTAAATACATGCTATTCCTTACAATATGAATATCAACTTGTATCATATTTCTTAAATTGTGCATCTTAGCATCAATAAATTTATATTTGAAGTATAAATGATTTAGTTATTATCAAAAGGTCACTTTATTCAGATATACCTTAAATGTCTGTTTTCGCCTCTGACACATTGACAGTTCTTTCTAGTAAGTAAGTACCCTGTGTTTCTCTTCTGTGATGTTACATTCGTATATAATAGTTGTTTTTTAACTCATAGTTCAATTGTTTTCCTCGACCCTAAAGTTCTATGAGGGACAACTGCAATGTCTCCGATACATGAACATTAACACATCAGCCAATGATGTAGTGGTCATTATCTATTAACCTTTAAAATGATTCAATCAATATCTTGTTTACATTTATCTTTTATTTGTAACCATATGACATATTTCAAAGTTACCTTGATTCTAACTAACCAAATACATTGATAAGTTCGAGATTTATATCCAACTTACAATAATCACCACTTAAAATCAAGGACCTCCTTGACAGTAGCGATATATGGTTCAGTATTTGGCCCCTTTCGAACATCCTTGATATAATGCTGAATTGAATCAATGCTGCGCATCTTGCTGAGGTATGCCTATGAGAAAGAACAAAGGCACTAAGATAAGGAAGTTTCTTCATCAATTAAAATTTGCTTTTATTACCGTGTATCTAATTCTCCTTTGATACACTAATGATCCCTAGTGGTTGAACATAGTTCTGCAGAAGAATATTATGAGTAGTATACCTTATACATTATCCCCCTCTGTAGTTGTACGATTACAGGACATTGTATTAAGACAAGCCTCCTTAAAGATGTGCCTATTGATACCAGAACGAAATTCCTGATGGTATAACTATGCAACGAGTCTGAAGGGTGAGGTATGTACTCACGACCATCAGGAACTGAATTCTGTTATCAATATGCGCATTCTTAAGCTACGTTGTCTTTATCATACAGATACACCCTATAATGTAAATATTTCAGCCGACCCTTACATACTCAATATCCCAGAACTTGAACTAACTAATAGAAGTATGTACATGAGTATATGATAAGTGCATATATACTACTTGAAAAATGTTTTATGATTAGATGCAAGTTTGTAATAGACATCATTTTGTAAGTCTATGCACACTCCACCCGCTTGCTCTCTTTCGTAGTAGCCTAGAATGCATTCCAATCGACAGTTATTTTTTAAAACACATGAATCTTCCTACAAGCTCTACAGCATGTGATATGTAAACACTCTAGTTCTATTATGACAGTGCTAATTTCCGAAAATGAGGCCAGATTGCATCAGTTATGATATATGTATATCTAGAATGAATTATTCTAAAATACAATATTTCAATGACGTTTCTTATATTTACAAAGATTCAAAGACAAAAGGCAATGGATGTAAACTGATATGGTTTACCTGAAGATGGGGATATGGCTCTAGCTTTTCACTTCCAAAGAATTCCTCAATTGCAAGCAATGCTTCCAGAAGACCAATGTCTGCAAGTGTCATGTCAGACCCGACAAGGAAACCACTAGAACTTTCTCCCAAAACCTGCAAGAAAGGCATAGTTAACTTCAAAAGAATAAGACACAATGGTTTAGAAATATTTTTCTAGTCTATATATTGGAAACCCAGTTATTTTCCCTTTCAAATCATATATGAAACCATGTCTTTGATATTTAATCTTTTTCACAATAAGTCAAAAGTTGTTAATTTTGATGCTAAAAGTCATTTGACTGCCCTTCCTGTGACATTCCTATTTCAAACCAAAACAGAAGTATGAGCTATCCAAATATTTTCTGCCTTCGCCTGATAGCTATTAGGAAATCATACACGGCCAGTGATCGCAAATGTCACAACCGGCAGGAACTCATTATTGGTGTACCCCAGTGGCTGGTTCTTGGACTGACACTCTTCAATTTCTTTGTCGATGATCTACTTAATGCAATCACTGAAACGATATGTGGATGACCTTTTGATCCAATCGAACAGGCTTAAGGCTGAGGATGTGCATAGAAAGTTGCAAGCGGGCATTAATCAAGTGTCCAATTGGTGCGAGAGTAATGCAATGACTATGAATATCAAAACAAAATCCAGGGGATACACAACTGCGCCACAGTTTAAATGGTTACCTACGCTGGTTCCCGGGTCATCCGCTAGGGGGCTCGGCGGAATTCGATCGACACAGGCGGGTACCAGCCAAAATGGTTACCTAACATGAGCTTGATCTATCAATCCCTACATAATGATGCATAGCTATCTCAGAGTTTGTTTCGACTGACATATAAAGTCACTTAAAGGAAATAACAAAATCAGTTGATGCAAAGATTTTCCATCATTAGAGACTTAGGTACTGTTAATTTGATCATGTCAGGAAAGTGCACTGGATCAAGAGTGCATAAGGTGAGATGTCTATAAAACTAAAATATACCCCAAATAAACATGAAGCAGGTATTCCACCAAACAGATGCTCTGCAGGCGGGTTTTTAGCCTCCAACCAATATCGCTTGCCAGGGCTGGCTGCTTGGCTGACCCTAACTCTGTATATTCTCTGAGCTAATACACCAATTCAACTGATTCTAGCTCCAAAAACAACTACAAGGCACACACACCACCCAGCGGGCACCTAGCGAGCACTACCACCAAGGCTTCCGCCAGGCAGTGCCAGCATATTGGAGTTGAGGATGCAGTCAGCGCTACTCAGTCCGCAGAAAGACATGGCGTGATAAGGAGTGAGAGTAACGGCGTTCAACGGCGGCCCCGGCGTTGGGCCATCAGCTTCCCGGCAGGGATGAACAGTAGTGAACATTCATGGAGTAGTGAACACAGACTGACAACATCAAGACTGTCAACATCAAGACTGTCAACATCAAGACTGTTAACACCAAGACTGTTATCATCAAGACTGTTAACATCAAGACTGTTAACATCAAGACTAAGAACATCAAGACTGTTAACATCAAGACTGTCAACATCAAGACTGTCAACACCAAGACTGTTAACATCAAGACTGTTAACATCAAGACTGAGAACATCCTGGCATTATTGTAAGGTTTGTGTTTAGTGAGCATTGGATCATCCTGGGGGCTGTTTCACTAGGAGCTAGAAGTCTCACTGTTTGTAACAGTGGCAGCAAAGCGGCAGTTTGCGTTTCATTAGAAGGTGCACTCAAGCGTGAACAGCACTTGGGACACAAGCGGCACCAACAGTGGCAGAACCCGTTTCATCAGTGCAGTGGCTCTCGCTGTTAGTGCCACTGTGGAGCTGCTGTAAGCGACAGGGTCTACCCTCTCGTTGGTTACGTGTACAGAAGGTTTTCACCCACTTTCCATAGGAATTAAGCAATGAAATTTTCACCCGAGTAAGGCATATATAGCCTACAATCGTACCAAATATGAAGAAAGTCAGCCATGCAGTCCCAAAGTTATCGGCGTTTGAATTTTTTACTCCCTCCGTGCGTTCGCGTTGATTGCTGTTCTTTTTCACTCCCTCCGTAGTGCGGCGGGGTTTTGGCTGTTTCCTATGGGAAGCGGTGAAATTTCACGTCATACCGACCCGTTGACAAATAAATTTGAATGTCAAACGCATGTGCATAGCGAGAGCTGTGCCAACAGTGAGAGTTAGTCACACCTCAACAGTGAGAGCACTGATGAAACGCGAATTTGGGCTTGCCACTGTTGGCGCCACTGTTGGAGCCACTGTTCCAGTCCTACCTCTCGCTTTGACCCCCCTACTAGTGAAACAGCCCCCTGGTGGCCGTTTCACTAGAAGTGATAAGTCTCATTGTTTCTAACAGTGGCACCACAGCAGGTGTGTGCGTTTCATTAGTAGGTGCACTCAAGCGTGAACGGCACTTGGGACTCAAGCGGCACCAACAGTGGCAGAACCTGTTTCATCAGTAAAGTGGCTCTTGCTGTTAGTGCCACTGTGGTGCCACTGTTGGCGAGAAGGGTCGACCCTCTCGTATTGATCAAAACAACCATTTTAAAACATACTATATCATATTTAATTAAAGAAAAAATGCTCCGAGCAATTCCATATGTATCTTTTACCCACATCTCAATTTTCATAATTCTCTAATGGTAAATGTCTTTGTTAGAACTATTTTACTATTCAAACCAAAACTACAGTCACTGCACTACTCGGTCGGTATGCCACTGTGCTGCTCGACCCTAGGCTATCACTTCCATGTCTCACAAGTGAGAGCTACAGTGTCTGCACCATAGCTCAGTCAATAATACATGTAGGGACGTCAAATAAACACTGAAATATGTGGAATGACACGAGGAATAATTTGGAATTATCAAATCAGTCATTTGTTATTGATTTTTAAAATGTCCCGTTCGCTATGCTGGCATAGTGAAGGGAATGGCCACCTCAACAGCGAGACTACTCATGAAACGCGATTTTGGGGTTACCACTGTTGGTGCCACTGTTGGTGCCACTGTTGCGGTCCTACCTCTCGCTTTGAGCCCACTACTAGTGAAACGGCTCCCTGGATTGTAAAATATTGAAACGATTACCACTGTTTGTGTATGTAACCATTACCACCGAGGGACTAATTAAATCATTATTAATCATATTATTATCATTGACTTGACATCCATGTGCCTCAGTACCAGTGGAGTGTGAAGTACCGTGCTCTACTGATACAGCCAAGCGAGTTACAGAGAGAAGATCATCTAAGCCTAATTAACATCATTTAGCAACTCTAAACGGTACATTGTGTTCAAATTGAAAACAAGGCCAAGCAGCACGTATTGGATATTAATAATGGGTGCTCCAGGAAGACCTCGCCTCATCTCAATCCAGTGCCTCGACAATTGGACCATTTATCACTCGTGATCTTGATCGATTATTTTTTTGTTATTTTTTTTAATTTCTGTTCATTGTTAAATGATCTGCATCTGTGTCAATATCCTTGCACCTCACTGGAAGAATTGTTGCATGAGATGAGAGAAATAAAGCACAAAATAGTCAAAAATAAATTCATGGAGTTAGTATTTCACCAGCAGGTATAGTAAATAAACCAATTTATACCTTGTTAAATACAGGGAGAAACTTCTTCAGGCCTGGTTCTGCCTGTTGTTTGCAGTCTTCAACAGTTCCTGCAAATAACATTCCAATAAGTGGCTTGTAGAGGTCTCGTGTTCCTTGGTAGTACATGTCAACCCTGGATGGAAATAGAAGATGTAAATGAATAGTTTTACCTATGAAGTAAGAGATCAATATCAATCATCAAAAATGGTTGTGTAATATCAGCAAAACTATGGCAGTTCTGAGCAAAGTTTCAGCCATATTACCTCAAAGTATGTGCAAGACCTGCATGGACATCTCATGAAGGAGTCGACTGTCACTGTCTACCTGTGCCCCCAACAATGTTATGGCAAGGAACATGTTAAGTGCATTGGAAATGTGGATACTAGTCTAGCAAATCCTTTGCTACTGGGCTTACAGATGCAGCAGTAGGCAAACTCTGTTGGGTTTCGATCCTTCTATGATACAAGCAGTGCTTCTACACATAGTGTAAACCCAAGTGCCTTGGCCAGAGCAAGCAGCCTGTCTGATGGATCTCTGCAGAGAAATACCAGTCCAGGTCATGCATGGTAGTACATGTACATAATACTCTACTAGCCTGGTGGTTAAGTTCACCCTCTGGCTTTTGCCACCGGGACCATTCCGCTATACTTGCTAGATAGACCAGTGAAATCAGCGAATGTCCCATTGCATACAGATCATTACAGGATTACTTCCATCTTTCCCAGGAACATATTGTGGATTGGGCTGCTTCACTATTTTGATGAAAGTTTATCAAGGGTGCTGCTTTTGTCAACCGTTTGCTAAAGAGACCTCAGTTTTCCTAATTGAGCTTAACCCCCAGTGTGAAAAAACTAATTGGGTAGTAAGAATTTTGTTTTTTGCAATCCACATAGGTTGTTCCCATTGACTATTTTGGATTGGTAGAACAGGGTGCACAAGTGATACATGAATTACTGGTCTGAAGGTGTCAACACTACAAAAGGTTTAAACACACATGAATATATATCATCATTCAAACCATGGGAATTCTTACTGAATTCTGTCTTGAAATAGTGTTTTCAAATAAACTAACCAGGCCTTTTCTGTGGCATCCTTTCCATCCATGCCAGCCTTCCGACCAAGATAGTAAACCATAGCAGTACTTTGTATCAGGTTCAATCCATCAATTTTTAACAAAGGTAGCGCATTGAAAAGAAGTTCTCCATCTGAAACATTAAGGTAATAGTTATGACAGGGTTACAATGAACATAGTTGAAAAAATGAATATCTCTGACAATTAACATTCCAGAATTTACTATTTGATTCCAAATATTCTTGACTTTAGTTCATGGGACCGGTCAGGAACTCCAACTGTTGGTCATATTTTAAGGTCTTCCAGAGCATTAAGTTGCGCAATCTGTTAAGAATGGCATATTAGTAGGTCATGTCTAAAGAGTTGACAACCAGCTAAGTACCATTTTGTTGTCATAGGTCATATACAAAAACTTTTTAACCATATGGATTCATTAGAAGTACTATTAAAGGTCACCTTCCATCAGCTTAACCATTTCTGCACGCTCAGTCAGTAAAACTTCTCTGAACTGCAAAGGACATGTATATGCATATTTCAATAGTCAATATCTTAGCAGGAGTTTGTGGTTCATTAATACAGGGAAGTAAAGGCATGATATCCTCAGTGTGAAATTTAACTTTTAATGAACTGCAAATGTGGAGGAAATTGTGGTATGGTTTGCTGTTTATGTTTTTGGTCATAACCTTAAAAGTGTTCTTTTTTTCTTCATACAGATGCTCTACCTTTATTTTTGCAGCACACAACATCATTCGGATGGTTTCACCAAGTCCTCGGCCATCAAAATAATATAGCACCACTTCACCAGCCATCTTTTCGGAGTGAAACAAATACTGAAATGAAAACCTTTTTAGTTAATGAAATCCATTCCATGGTTACTAAACACATTAGCTGGCTATCTCAGGAGTCATATAGAAGAAACATTATATATCCTTAGTTCTCCTTGGGGGCATTGCCCTACGTTTGTGATACATTTGCGGATTGCAAAATAGCAACCCTAAACGTAACGATTTTTGCAGACCTACACACCATGGCAGATCGTCTGCCGATCGCATCACTTTAGGCTCTGATATTCTCAATAACAATGTGTGGTGGCGCAAAAGCCCCCCCCCCCCCCCCCCCGACCCATCGTTCTTCTACCTTCTGCAAATAGCCATCCACACCACTAGATGACAGCCCAATTTTAACTGTTGCCATCTATATTCAACCAAAGAACTAATGAATCTTCACCTGTCTCATTCAATATATGCCCCTGAAAGTGTTGTATCGCTATTACATCGTTAAAAGCAGCGATACCGCGTGAATATAGCAATAAAATCTGATATTATGAGTGCAACACTTTTACGATCAAATCACTAAAACAATCATAAATATGAATTTGTGATCCGATAAAAGTGAATGATACAACAAAAAGAGTAGAAGCGACCCCCGGGTAAAGGTGAGTCACTCACCTATCCACCAAGACTGTAATAAAAGAAAATGTTGACATGTTACTCCCTTTTATTTCAGTTTGCTCTCATACATCTTTTAAGGAATCTATCTAATAAACGGATTTCTCTACAATAGATTAGAAAAAAGTATTCTATTAATCATACTGCACACAATTCACTGATAATGCTATTTAAAATGTAATAGGTATTGCAAAAATCTAGTAAGGTTACCTTTTTGCAGCCTTTTCCCATAGTAGCAATTATAGAAGAGAGATTAGAAATGACTGATATATTCTTTTTCAAAGCAACTTTATTTCAGTAGGAAATGCTGTTACATGTGCATATACTCAGGTTGTATAGAGGACTTATATGTATGTTACCCATAAAGACATTACAGAAGACGAGTATAGTATGTGACAATGCAATGTCTTAGACCTGTTGTACAGGTTAGGTGTAAAGCTGCTAAATCTTTTTCGTGTAAAGAAAACCTTACTTTATCTTAATAGAAAAAAACATCTGAGGTATTTATATCTAGAGAACATTGAAATGAGTTGTTTAGGCACATTCATAGAATGACTGCTATTGTACGGAAACAGGATTCCTGTCTTGGTACATAGAAAATACACTGTTAAAACGGCGATCAGATGAACCGATCCCGAAGGCAGTGCGTTATATGATTTTAGTAAGTAGTTCCCATGTCCAAAGGCAAGAAATCTGTATTTTATCAGATGACTTAAAATGTTGAAATAATGCCTTATCTTTACGTTGATCTGATGGCTTGACCAGTGCGTATGTAGTTGATTTTTGCGATAATGTTGAAAGACTTCGCCTTGTGGATTACCACAATATTCAAACTCGGGATGCAAGCTCTGTCAGTGAAGTCTCATAAGTTTCCTCTGTAGTACCTCTTACATATAACAGTCGCTCCTAAGCACAACACATTTATAGCTGTTCACCGCACTGTGACGTATGGTGTAAGGCCATCCAATTGACATCAATAGAAGAATAGAATTTCGAAAATTTAAGGTATGTAATAATTACAAAACAAGCTAACTGTCTTTGTATATGAAAATAATTAATATAATCATTGATCAGATACACCCATCTGTGTTGTTCTAGTTGTGCTTTTTTTTTAAATCATTCATTTTCCTAGGTGAGGTAAGGAAGTGTTTGCCTGTTTACAACCTCTAACCTGTATTGTAGCACTTGGGAAGAAATATAATTATCCGCGTGATCCTAACTGACTAGGCGATAGAAAATTCAAGTACAAAACATCTTTACAGTACAGTCTTTGGATTACTTCTTTTGGTAATATTTGGTACATAGATAGACCAATACAATTTCATATGAATAAAGGGTTCCTCTGTGGGTACAAATTGTATGATGATGAGCAGTGACAATAACAAATAATTGCGTTAACAAATTGTGAATAGATGAATATACTTGAATTTTGAGCATACTTTTGAGGATTATCTTTTCCTTGTATTTAGATTTGGGATAGGTATCGATGGATCGGTAATCAGTTGGTATATATTGTTCCAGTAGTGTGTACATTTGTACCAGTATTCCTGAACTCTGCCTTTGGACTAACATTTGGTATTGGGATGTGCATGATGAATAATCAAAACACTCTTATAATAGTTTGTGAGAAAAAATCTAAGTTTTTAAGCTATCACAGGAAATCGTAGGCAAGGCATAGGTATATGATATGTATACCAACGAATAGTTTAGTCTTAGCTCTCTAACAATGCTTTATTTATAAAGATCGGCCTGTTATATACAAAGCCAGAGCAAGTCACATTTTTTCAAGTTAGAAAAAAAGCTTAGATTTTTTATGACAAATTCCCAGATTTCCTGACAATTCACTGATGCAGTATTAGTCCATTACCTCAGGAAATATCTATCACAACCTGGTAATATTGGTATAATTTTAATCGTTTTGAAATGCCTAAGAAGGTAGGATGTTTATTTGTATATGTCATTGCTGTAGATCTTTAATTAAATCGCTGTGTAAACAGGAAGGTAACACATTTTAATGTTATTCATTTAAACAATTTCGATTGACAGGAAATTTCATCCATAACACAGGTATATCATGTATATCTGAACAGATAGGCCCAAGTCTCAGCTTTATAAAAATGTATTTACCTACTTTATTTAAGACGGTAGAATTCCGTCGAATCCGCTTGAAGTTGCTCCCGCACATAGAGACAGAGTGAACTAGACATAGGCATGGAGACTGAAGCACCACGAGAGTGAGATTCTCGTTTAGTGAAGAACTCGAACCTGTTCATCTTTTTTGTAGGACTGTACTCAGACAAACTTCTTCTCTTACGATTCATTTCAAGCCATGCCGAAATCAAAATTTAGTATTGTAGTTTTCTGATCTACTTTTCTCGTGAGAATCCAATGAGATCTCAACCTTCGCTGGTAGCCCTTTCCAAACTCCGCTGATGACCCTCCTCCCCCCTCCTCCACCAACAGCCTAAGTATTTGACCCCATTATAGCATCTGACTTTGTGGAGTAGTCGGCAGGGTGATTCCCTGGGAATGCAAGTGCGAACCCAGCTGTAGGCAGCACGTGTTTTCATGTTTCAATATTTTCCCATTAACTCGGATTCGACGAAGTCGCTAGTGTTTATATAAATCGGCCTATTAGTGTAGATGTGAGAGCGATTTCCATTTTTCATGTTAGAGAAACACTTGTATTTTTATCATTGCTCAGGACTCAGTGGAGAGGGCTCGCCACGTGCATAGGCGGCCATTACAAGATGGCTCCAGTGTGAAGAGGGTCAATACGGGTTTATTTATAGATACCTGCTGGACCTTGACTTCTTTTATCCCTTAACTTGTTTTACGACCGTTAATCCGGTTAACCTTCTATGGTATACTACCAGGCTATACAAACCTGTCAATCATAGGAATATGAGAGCTCTTCGCCATGTGACATACTAACCGGTATAATGAGTAAGCCTGTTATCATACTGATACCACCAGGATAATGTATCTTCTGATTGAATCAATTCCATCGCAGTAACATCATTACCAACACCATCAATGTGTATGCACTAATATTCCCTCAACAGGAAAATCTGATAAAATCATAAAACTGCTAAATGAAGAAATACATATTTAAAAAGGATGCAGTACATGTAGCACCCTCTGCGTTTAGAACACAACTATGTATGTGTAAGTACAGTAGAACCCCACCTAACGGACACCCCGCGTAAGCGGTCACCCCGGTATTTTTCTCCATAGGCTTAACATTAGGAACTTGTACTCCACGGCTGTGAAGTTCGTGTACCCAATATTCGTTGGCGAATTGGGTAATTCAATTAATCAATAAATAATGTTTTACAGGGTGAGATAAAATCAGAAACCCACTCGATGAAAATTACTTGGTCGTTTGACCGCAGAGTAATTAGCTGTTTTCTTCTCATGGGTTTCCTTCTAAATACCCAGGGGCGTACACAGGGGGGGGGGGGCACAGGGGGCACGTGCCCCCCCGAAATTTTCCCAAGAATGGTCTGTTCCGACTGGAAATTCTCTACACACTGTTTTTTGAATTTTGTTTCTATCTATCATAGTTAAAAAGTTACAGCATTATACAAGATTGGGCTATTACACATACATAAGATATTGAAATCTTAAATCTTCTCTATGGAGAAGAATTCTCATGGCTCCAAGCCTAGTTCATTAAGAATTCTCCCATAGAGCATAGTGAGGACCTTGTACAGATTACGACTTACGAGATCTTAGGAGAGGGGTGCGGGTTGAGGGTATACACTTGAAGGATGCATGTAAGGGAGTCCCAGGTGTGCCCTCCCCACACCCTCTAAAAATATCCCCCTACATGCCCTTGCTACCATATGTACGTCATTCAACAAAGGAAATATGTTCCCCAAAAAGAGGGAGCTCTTCAGGGGGCTCCTGGACTCCCAAAGAGGCACTTTTATAGCCCTTGCAATCATCATAAATAGCCAGTAACAATCCTAGTCTCTGAAACAAAATCCAAGAGGTATCTTGTGTAAAATATAGAAGCCAAGTGCTTCTGCAGGTTTTGCCCCCTGGACCCCCAGATGGATTTTGCCACCAGACACCTCAGTTGTGTGACCCCCTCCTTGGAATTAAATTCTGTATATAGCTTGTATAATCTTTTGACATACAAGTGCACCCAGGGGCTTCATCCCCTCCCCACGTGTATCCCTAAAGAATCACTTTTCCCCTAACCCATTGTGATTTCTGAATTATATGAAACCCATGTGCTTCCAGAGGTTCTGACCCCTGGACCTCCCAGATGGTTTTTTGCAACTGGACCCCTGGCAATCTTCACATGTAGTTTCAGGTGTGTTAAAACCCTTCCCCTAAATAGAGTCACTAACATGTGAGTACTTCCAGGGAATTTGCCCCTGAACCCCAGGGATTTGCTTTGCTTTTAGACCCCTCAATATCTCCCCAAATAGCCTCAGGTGTGTGACCCCCCTCACTGGGGCTTCAGTGCACCCCAAGAAAGGGGTTATGCCACCGGAACCTTGGCAATCTAGAAACCCAACTGCTTCCAGGGACTTCACCCCCTAAACTCCCAGGAGGAGCTTTGTTGCTGGAGCCCCTGCCAATCTCTCCAGGTATGTATCCCCCAACCTGAAACAACATCCTGGGATAAGCTTGTATGATCTATGAAATCCTAATGATTCCATGAGCTTTGACCCCTGGACCCCCAGGGGGGGTCTTAGCTTCTGAAACAACCAGGTCTTCCCAGGTTGTCTCAGGTGTGTAATTCCCCCGCCCAAACCAACATCATAGGAACAGCTTGTCATTCGACCCCTATGTCAATCATGTAACCTATAAATGCCATCTAATGCATAAAAGCCAAACACTTAAGGGGTTTCGTCCCTGGATCCCAAAGGAGGCAATTTGCCCCTAGACTTCTCACAATCCCCCCAGGTAATCTCAGTTGTGTAACCCTTTCCTGAAACAAAATCATGGATATAGATTGTATAAAGGATATCTGAAACCAAAGCACTTCCAGGAGTTTTGCCCCCTGGACCTCTGGGAGGGGCTATGCTATTTATCTTGTGGCAACATTCCAGGTAGTCTCAGGTGTGCAACAATCTCCCTCCCTCAATCAAAATCCTGGATACAGCTTGTATAAAACTAAAACCCAAGTGAATCTTGAGGCTTTGTCTCCTGGATCCCCAGCAGAGGTTTTGCTGCTGGACCCCCATGTAATCTCAGGTGTATGGCTCCCCTCCCCATAACAATCCCAGATGTATTTAAAAAAATAAAAATCCAAATTCTTCTGGGAGCATTGCTCCCTGAATCCCCCTCCCAACTGGGGCATTGCTTCTTGACCCTGGATAGTGTCAGGCATATAACCCCCTCCCTCAACAAAATCCTAGATACAGCTTGTATAATCGACAAATTCTAAATGCTGCTTGGGGCTTTGCCCCCTGGAGCCCAAGCCAATCATCCAAGGTAGTCCAAGGTGTGCCCCCTACCTGAAACAGAATTCTGGGTAAGCCTCTGGTGAATGCTGTTTGAGGGGAATGTGGTTAAGATAGTAGAAATTGTGCCCCCCCCCCCCCCAAATAAGCACATGCCTATATGCCCTTGTTTCAGTGTCATTCAACAAGGCAAGTATGTTCCCTAAAAATAATCTAAATGCCAAGCAATTATGGGTGATTTGCCTAATGGACCCTCTCTAATCTTCCCATGTAAAGAAATCCTGGATACAAATTGTATAATGTATAAAAGTCAAGCCCTTCTAAAGGATTTGTACCAAGGACCCCAAGGAGAGACTTTGTCACTGGACCTGTACTGATATTCCTAGGTAGTCTCACTATGTAACCCCCTCCCTGGACCCAAATCCTGAGAACAACTTGTATGATGTATAAAATCCAAGTGGTTACAGGGTTTACCCCCTGGACTACCATATAGAATTTGCCACTGACCCCTTACAATCTCCCCAGGTAGTCTCAGGTGTATAAATCTCCCCAAGACATAACCCTAGGTGTAGCTTTTATAAGTGTAAAATCCAGGTACAGCCAGGGGGTTTCACCCCCTTGACCCCTATGAGGACTTTAATGATGGACCCTTGGTACCTGGTCTCAGGTATGTATCTCCCCTCCATGAGACAAAGATCTGGGGACAGCTAGTGTAATCTATGAAATCCAAATGTTTCAGAGGGATTTGCCTGGACCCCATTAGGGGCTTTCCTAAACCTCTGGCAATATTGCCATGTGATCCTGGGGGATATGCCCCCTGGACCACCATGTGGGGCCATGCTGCTAGACCTCTGACAATCTTTCCAGATGGCTTAACATATGTAACCCCCTCCCCAGGACCCCCAGGAGGGGGTTTGCTGATAATACCCTGGCAATATACCCAGATACTCTAAGAAGTGTAACCCTGTTCCCTGAAACAAAAGCCAGGATAGAGATTGCATATAATCTAAGTTCTTTCAAGGGCTTTGCCCCCTGGACCCCCAGAAGGGGCTTTTCAGCTAGACACTGACAATATTCCCAGATAACCTAAGATGTGTGTGCCCCTCTTCAAAGAAAATCCTGAGGATGGCTTTTATAATCTATAGAATCCAAATGTTCTCAGGGACTTTGCCCCCTGGACACACAGAGGAGGTTTTGCAGCCAGACCCCTGGTAATAATTCTAGATAGCCTAAGAAGTGTAGCCCCTGTCCCTAGGAAAAAATCCTGGGTACAGGTTGTATAATCCATGAAATTCAAGTTCCTCTGGCGGCTTTGCCCCCTGGACCCCCAGGAGGAGCTGGATCCCTGGTCAAATTCCCCCTGAAACAGAATCCGGAATACAGCTTGTATAATCTATAAAATCTAAGTGCGTCCGAGGCTTTGCCCTGGTACCTCACAGGAGGGTCTTGTTAGCTGGACCCTTGTTAATCTTCAGAGGTGTGCCCCCCCCCCCCCCCCCCCCCCCAAAAAAAAAACAAAATCTTGGGTACGCCCCTGATACCTATTTGACATGGACCTTGACATAATCTCTGCATATGCCAATATTGCAGTTACCTTCTTCAACCTTTTAAAACCAATTTATAAACGTTCACCAATAGTCTGTAAGATACATGTGTAAAAGATATCTTGGTGGTTACATATTAGACTCGTACCACTGATTGATCCCACAATACTTGCCTGGAAATGACTTCTTGGTGCTCCGCCAGTCCTTCTCTTTCGTGAGTGAAGTGCCACGTGTTAATAGGCCGACGACAGTCGAGACCACAGGCGCAGCAAGGTTTGGTGTAGCCAGTCTAGGTCTGGTCCGATTAACAAATAACTAGGGCACGGCTCAGAGTGTATGTATTTATGGGACGCCGTTCTGTCGTAGATTGGGATGTACATCCCCACTTAAGGTCAAGGCTCAAGTAGGCATTCGGGTCGGTGTTATGTAAAACGTTCAGCTGTTCACTGGCTAGGTCGGTGCATGGACATACACTGTCCATGGTCGGTGTCTGCTGGCAGTCTGTGGTTAAATTCTGACTACTTCTCGAGGAACCTGTATGACAATAGCATTAGGATGTAAACACTAGCAGTGGATGGAGTGGTTTGCTGGTGCAAACTGAGAGCGCTGGGGACGGGCTTAGTGTGTTTTTGAAGGTGTTTGATATAGCACTACCTCAACAGTTTGTAAAATTCTATGTTCTCTAATACACTGTGCATGTGCAAAGCTGCCTCTAAGCTCTCTGAATTAGCACATTTCAGTTATCTGTGCAAAAGAACTGTGAAACAGAAAATATGAATCAACAATATGAGGTGACGCTTGTTCTGTCACACAACCCTGGGCACCAACACCCCATACCCGCTATTTTCACACTGTGTCACACGTTTCAATCTGACCCCACTCCCACCCCACCCCCTATGTGTGCACGTGATGTGTGACACCATTTATGGACAGCACTAGGTGAAAAACATTCGCTGAGCCGTTCTACTCAGGGGCATTAGTTTTGTTGGCCAGTGTATTAAACCAGCGTATGCACAGAACCAGGGGCAGGGTTAGTTTTTGTGGCTAAAGACAAAGTCTATGTTGGTCGTGCAACAGTCCTTGAGTCATATTAGGTCTTATGACCTTTTTAAACTTCAATTATATTATGCATTTCTGCTTTAACTGTATTCTTAAACGCAAATCCACAGGCTGTTCGTTGTGTTTCATATTTTAGTTCGTTCCATAGGTTTTCCCCAACATATATTGATGAATGTCGATATTTTTCAATATTTGACCAGTTTCTGAATTTTAAATTGTATCCGCTTTGCCCCTCTTGTCCTGCCATCATCATCGTAAAAGGTATGATCCTTGTCTTTTGACCACCATTTCATCATTGTCAATAGATGTCCGGCTCTTCTAATTATTTCATTTCTTAACTTACATTTCTCATACAAATCGTCCAAGTGGTATTTTCTTGCCCTGTGTATCCCTTAATGCAGCCCTTAGAGTTTTATTCAAAAGAATTTGTAAACGCTCCCGATTTCTCTAAGTGATACTATAGGCGTAGGGTGGGGCAAGACGCCCCCCTTAAGGAGAAATGCCTGTGGTTCTTGAGGAGTTTCCTATAATGGACCTCTACTTCAGCAGAGGATGGGTAGGGGTGAGTATTAATTATGATACTCACTCAAGAGTTGATACTGAGGGTTGCTTATGCTTCAGATAAAAACATGTAAAACTTCTCAAGTGGGCATTTTGCCCCACCTAGTGGGGCAAAACGCCCTTTTTGTGGGGCAAGATGCCCACCAGGCATCTTGCCTCATGAGGCAAGATGCCCAGGTGGGCGTCTTGCCCCATGGGGCAAAATGCCCAGGTGGGCGTTTTGCCCCTGATTGCAAATTTTAAGGTAACGATAAATAGCATGAGCCTCAGACCTATTTGGTCTGATTTTCTTGCTCTTCCCCAAGCCCTAGAGTAGCATTTTGCATTCAACCAGTGATCATAGGTAGTTGACCCTATTTTAAGGCATTCTACTTACAAGAAGTGCCACTGTCTTTCCCTAGATACACAAAAACAAATAATTCAAAGTAGACTTATTTCTTTTTCGAATGTTCAAAATCAAAGACTTGGATAAGTCTAGGGGCTGCTCAAGGAACATGGTCTTGGCCAACAACAGGAGGCTCAGGAATAGGGCTTTGGCCAACAACAGCTGAAGTAAAGTAGGCTTGGTTTGTTTGGTGTTTCTTTTGGGGGGGTCGGAGGTTGGGGGGGGGGGGGGGGCAAAATGCCCACCATGAGGGGGCAAGATGCCCATGTGGGCATTTTGCCTCTTCTCATGGTGGGCATCTTGCCCCCCTATGACACATTTTAAAAGTCATGACAGTGTCACATGATAATAGATGACTGCCTTACACCAATGTTATGCATGGTTTGTAGGCAGTCTTAGGTTAACAATCAGCTCAATTACTAGTCACATTCCAGATCTATCAATATATGCAGCACTAAATACACCACTGCTTTTCTTATAAGAAATGGGGCTAAAATATTACTTATGCCATGTAAGATGACATGTTGCACTCTTGGTGTTCTTAGAATGTATATGCATTAATCCCTCTGTATTCATCACTTTCAAATGTAATGGGTTCATTCTCATAGAACCAGTGCAACTAGGGTTAGGGGGGTCAAAAATAAAAATATTAGAAGATGGTAAAAATAATTATGGGGTCATATTGCCTATGGGGTGGGCCATTTTCCCCTAAAACAGTATTAGTTAAATTTTGAAAATGGGGGCATGGTGGCCCATGGAAAATATGTATGTGAAAAAATTCTCTTACAGCATGGACAAAAACCCCAATTTGATGGAAAACAAGGAAAATGATTAAATTTTCATGATTCAAAATTTCTAAACGGTTTATATAATAAAACAAAGGTAGTATCAATAAATTAAGAACTTTTTATACTGGGATAATTAGATTTTCCATTCAGTATGAACCAAAAATTGAATTTTTTAAATCTGAAAACCATGATTTTTATGTGATGTAAAAATTTACAAATACAACGTTTGTTGTGGCTTGTTGGAAAAAAATGAATAAGGTAAGTCAAGTCCAGTTTACTATTCTATAAGATGTAAACGTTCAGATGAGTGAACACTTTTTTTGCTAAAAAATTTTTAAATATCCAAAAATAGTCATCAATAAATCGTATATATTCTTCAATTTTTGTCCATGCTGTAAGAGACTAGTAGTAGGCTAACATCAGCCGCATGTGGGTAGAGTACTAGAATTTGTTTCCTTGCTTTTTCAAATGTTTAATACTATAAAATTGATCTATTTAATTAAATAAACTTTGAAAGCTTTAAGAATATATGAGGATAAAACCCAAATATTTGATTAAATATTAATAATGCAATAGATGATATTAACCAGAATCTTTTATGACTATGCTAGTACAAGTTCCTGAGAATATTTCGCCTATACCACACGTTGGTAAGAGAGACATAAATTTGGGTAAAAATACCATAATTCTCTTCTAAATACACTGGAAAATTGTATTATATCTTTCGATTTATTTATATTTAACAGTATTATGGTTTGGATTTCACACACACAACAATTTGCATGCTTTATTGCCCAGTCACATTAGGATAATGGAAGCTTACTGAAGAGTAACGGAAGGAAAAAAGTCCATCCGTTGATGGCTGTTATACAACTGTTGCACCTCCGGTAGAGGTCCGTTGGCATGCGAGAAAAGTTTTCAACATGTTGAAAACTTTCACCGGACGAGTAAAGGATGCGCATGCGTAACTCATCCAGTATTCATCCGTTACTTTATCGTAACTCTTTTCCATTTTCTTCTGTTCATATATGTTTCTCTTCCATTATACATCTGCAACTCATCCGTAGCTTTTTTGCGCCTACGGATGTCCACGGAAGTGTTGCGGATGTATTACAGATGTGTAACAGATGTCATGCGAATGTTTTGAGGAGGCCAACGGATGTCTGCGGAAATAAACGGAAATATTACGGCTTAGTTTCGGATGTCTGGGTAAACATTTGTGTTACGGTTGTGTTAGGGACCGCTGACGGATACATCACGGACAGATATCTGACTATGTATACAGGTAGGGATGTGTTACATCCTATATCCCTACATCTCTACATCCTACATCTCTACATCTCTACATCCCTACATCCCCACATCCCCACATCCATACATCCATACATCCTACATCCATACATCCATACATCCCTATATCCCCACATACATCCAAAAATCCCTACATCCTACATCTCTAGATCCCTACATTCCCACATCCTACATCTCTACAGCCCTATATCCCCACATCCCTACATCCCCACATCTCTACATCCCTACATCCATACATCCTACATCTCTACATCCCTACATCCCCACATCCATACACCCTGGCAACATTCCTACATCCTACATCTCTATATCCCTACATCCCCATATCCATACACCCCAACATCCCTACATCCTACATCTCTACATCCCTACATCCTACATCCCCACACCCTACATCTCTACATCCCTACATCCATACATCCTACATCTCTACTTCCCTACATCCCCACATCCATACACCCTGGCAACATTCCTACATCCTACATCTCCATATCCCTACATCCACACATCCATACACCCCAACATCCCTACATCCCCAATCCATACATCCATACATCCACACACTTGTATCTCTACATCCCTACATCCATGTACCCAAAAATTTCTTCATCCTACATCTCTATAACCCTACATTCCCACATCCATACACCCCAACATCCCTACATCCTACATCTCTACATCTCTACTTCCCCACATCCTACATCTCTACATCCCTACATCCATATATCCCTACATCCCTATATCCTGGCCTTTGTATACGAGCCCCCTCTTTTTGCCAAGTCACATATTACCAAGATGTAGGGATGTGGGGTTATATGGATGTATGGATGTGGGGATTTAGGTATGTATGGATGTGGGGATGTAGGGATGTAGGATGTAGGGATGTAGGATGTAGGGGTGTGGGGATGTAGGGATGTAGGGATGTAGGGATGTAAGATGTCAGGCTGTAGGGATGTAGGATGTAGGATGTAGGGATATATGGATGTAGGGGTGTAGGAATGTATGGATGTAGGGATATATGGATATAGGATGTAGGGATGTAGGATATATGCTCATGCCTTCCGTAACGTTTCCGCAAGCTTTCTGTTACTCTTATGTAAATATCCATAACTCTTCCACAAGTATATGTTACACATTCACAACACTTCTGTAGACATCTGTCAGCATCAGTTACTTATCGGTAGGACTCTAGAAAGACATGGGGTGTATGGATGTGGGGATGTAAGGATATATATATATTACGCCACAGTGTGGACGAATGAAATCATTACTACTGGGGCATAAACCTGAGACATTCGTGCACCGGTATATAATAATATCAAGGCCATCCATTACACAAACATAATTATCTGCAACTCTTCCGTAATTTTTCTGCAACATGTCTGCAACTAAACCGTTACTCTTCCGGTGCATTGCCCCGGGGTAGTCCATCCATTCAACTTTCACCAACGGATGCCAAGTGATGGAAGGTTTTTGCACTCCACACATCTGTTACTCTTCCGTAAGCCTAATGTGACTGGGCCATTAGTATTGAATTATTCATTTTTCTAGGCTATTCATGCCTAAAAATTCACGTTGGTAAGAGAGAGATAAATTTGGTAAAAAATACCATAATTCTTCTTCAAATACACTAAAAAATTAAAGATATGATATGATTTTTTTCATAGGCTGGTAAAACAGTTTCCAAGTGAGAAAATAAAGGTCAGGCAGGTTTAGTATTGAATTGTCCATTTCTGTAGACTATTCATTACTAATCTTGAATCACATTGGTAAGAGAGAGATAAATTTGGTTAAAAATACCGTAATTGTACTCCAAATACACAAAAAAAATGAATTATAGGATAATCTTTTATTTGATAGGCCGGTAATACGGTTTCCAAGTGATAATATAAAGGTCAGCAAGGTTTAGAATTGAATTGTCCATTTTTCTAGGCTATTCATGCCTAAAATTCCACGTTGGTAAGAGAGAGATAAATTTGTCTGAAAATTCCAGAATTCTCCTCATTTACAATAAAAAAATGAAAGATATGATATGATTTTTCTTTAAATAGCAAGATAATACGGTTTCCAAGTCAGAAAAACTGTATTAACAAGGTTTAGTATTGATTTTTTCCATTTTTCTAGGCTATTCATGCCTAAAAATCCACGTTGGTAAGAGGGAGATGAATTTGCCTGAAAATATGATAATTCTCCTCTAAAAACTCAAAAAAATTGAAAAATATGATATGATATTTTCTAATAGGTGGATAATAGGTGTTCCAAGTAAAAAAAACCATATTAGCAAGGATTGGTATTAAATTCTCCGTTTTTCTAGTCTATTCATGACTAAAATTCCACGTTGGTAAGACAGAGATAAATTTGTCTGAAAATACCAGAATTCTCCTCATTTACAATAAAAAAAATGAAAGATATGATATGATTTGTCTTTAAATAGCAAGATAATACGGTTTCCAAGTCAGAAAAACTGTATTAGCAAGGTTTAGTATTGATTTTTCCATTTTTCCAGGCTATTCATGCCTAAAAATCCACGTTGGTAAGAGGGAGATGAATTTTGCCTGAAAATATGATAATTCTCCTCTAAAAACTCAAAAAAATTGAAAAATATGATATGATATTTTCTAATAGGTGTATAATAGGTGTTCCAAGTAAAAAAAAACATATTAGCAAGGATTAGTATTAAATTCTCCGTTTTTCTAGTCTATTCATGACTAAAAATCCACGTTGGTAAGACAGAGATAAATTTGTCTGAAAATACCAGAATTCTCCTCATTTATAATAAAAAAAATGAAAGATATGATATGATTTTTCTTTAAATAGCAAGATAATACGGTTTCCAAGTCAGAAAAACTGTATTAGCAAGGTTTAGTATTGATTTTTCCATTTTTCCAGGCTATTCATGACTAAAAATCCACGTTGGTAAGACAGAGATAAATTTGCCTGAAAATACCAGAATTCTCCTCTCAGTGCATTAGCGCTAGAGATTACAGTTTCACCTTGTAATTAAAATATCATAATGTTATTTCTAATTGAATATCACATGATTGTATATTGATAATAACATGCACACCTATCTTACATATTTCGATTAACTGTTGTTGACATTGAATGGGATAACTCCACTTTTTACACAACAATAGTACTTGTCCAGGCTGTAAGACATTACATACACTGTGAGTAAGTCACCTACTACACTGAATGACCTTTTTCTTTTTGTGGGATATAGATTTTTCATTTTATTATGTTTACATACCTACTAGAGCTAAATAACTGGCATAGTTTGATTTCTTAAATATTTGAATATACAGAAATACAGGAAAATTTAGCTATTACCCATAAATTGATCAGAATATAGCTGTAAAACAGGGATTGGGGTATATATTTTACTTTGTACTATTATAAACTGTTGTTAAACTTAACAACTTCATTTTCTTTGGTAAATCAGCACATTTCACCATCACCAATGCTCTTGTGTGGCTCATTACTGTTTTTATATTACACATAATTATCTAAAAACGTTCTAAAAAAGTGTCCAGGCTGTAAGCCCTGTAATTTCACCAAGCTTCATTGGGCTATAACTTTTTTAAAAAATGAGTAAATTTTGAGTAATTTTGCACAAAAATATATGTTGCACGCAGATTCCTTGTAGAAAAATACAAAATTCACCATGCTCTACATTTTATATTGATTATTTCCAAAAAATAGGTTTTCCAAAATAGTTTTATCTCTATTTTTGGTAATTTTTAGCCTATTTGGAGCCTCTGGTGCTCTTAATATACATATTTAACATATAAAACCTATACTCCCCCTCGAGCACTCATCGAGATAGATCTTTTGATAAAAAAAAAAATTAAAATTACACACTAGGAAGATGCTGGTAGGCCGGACACAGCTAAAATTGTAGTTGCACTGCTTCCATGAGAATGAGCCAATGTAGGGCCAGAAGTGATGTTTATGTTGCTATACTTAGGGTGGGCCTTTTGCCCCACATGGGCGTCTTGCCCCACCCTACCCCTAATATTCAAAATCAGAATATTTAATAATTGGTAATATCATCTGTTTAGCTATTTTTATACCTGCATCATTATCTAATAAGTATCTAATTTTTCTAAATCTAAAATGCCTCCTGCTTACTTCTCTACAAACCCTTTCGACATGTTCATTCAAATTTAATTTATCATCAATATGCACCCCTAGATATTTATACACACCCACCACCTTTATAAAATTTACTCCCATTGATGTATCTTTTTCTTCGTTTAATAATCTTTGATTTCCTATCGACATTATTTTGCTTTAATTATAATTTATCATAAGTTAAAATTTATCAGTCCAGGTTTTCACTGTTTCTAGATCATATTTCATACGTAATAAGATTTCATCTTGGTTACAACCAGACACCAATATAACACAATCAGCAGCATACAGTACTACCTTTCCCTAGGTTATGATATTGCTTAGTGTATTAATAAATATAATTAACAATAGAAGTCCCAAAACGGATCCCTGAGGTACTCCACAGACTTTATCCATATTTTCTGATAATACACCATTAATTTTTGTTTTACATGTTCTTTTTGACAGATAATCCTTTAATAAAATAATCAATTTACTGTTTAGTTTTATTTCATTTAACTGTTCAATTAACATACTATGATTAACGCTGTCGAAAGCTTTCCGAAAATCTAAAATAGCTATTAAAGTAGTGTTTTTCTTATTCATTTTTAAAAAAGTTTCGTCGAAAACAACAAAAATAGCTTGGGCGGTCGACCTTTCCAGTAAAAATCCAAATTGATTTTTGTCTATCTTATCATCTGTCTGCAAATAATCAAGAATCCTGCTATGTATTACCTTTTCAAATTTTTTTGACAGCATTGATAATACCGTTATCGGCCTCCAATCATTATAATTACGTAAATCCCCATCTTTTGGAATAGGTGTAATCACCCCGTGTTTCAAAATACAAAGCACGTTGAAGTATATCACTGTCAAAAGACAAGGTTTCACATCGTTCGTTAGTCAGATATATAAGCTCTCAGGGTCTCAACTACTAGAATCTTGTTCCTTAAACCCACTAAGACATTGAGATCAAGTCTAGCAGTTTATCACACTCCTATAAGCTCTGCCAAGGCTCATAAAAAGAAGTTTAAAAAGAATAGTACCTAGTGATATTCCATTAATATGGCAATTCCTTGGTTTAATTTATTAGAGAAGATGAATAAAAAAAAATACAGCAAACGATGGTTTTTTGGACAGGCGGTTCTGTAAACAACTCGAGGTTGATGTTGTAATACACTCTCTGATACAAGTGGGTTTTTTTTCCATCATTTATCTATACTGGATAAGCTCAGCGCCTTCATAGGCTGGTTTTCATACTTGGCCACTACGGGTCTGACAGAGTTTTCCGTTCGAAATATAGTTGTAGAAAGAGGATAGCGATTACAACATTAACAAATAGAAAAGTAAAACAGAAATCATACAAAAATGATTTGTCAAACATACAGCGAGTACAATACAATGAACGTGAGAATTATACCAAGTAGGCTCTTGAGTTACAAAATCTTGCTAATTCATTTAGTATATATACTATATGTATAGTATTGTTATTGACTTTTCATGTTAAACCATAAACAGCTGACGTAGTTTTTTCCAGTTAATATTTAATCTATTTCTTTCACACCAAACATACAAGTCAGATAGAGCTCACTGAAGAGTAGCTCTTACCTCTGCAATGTTTTGCCTGCATGATGTAGACGGTTGCAGGACGTTAGGGCCCACCATCTTAAAGTCGGGACGTTAGTGCCCACCCTACACCGGGGGTGTGAAAGCCTCAGTCGCGCCTCGACCGCACCGCGATGCCGCGGTCACACCTATGATGCCGGGAGGGAGATGTGGCATAAATAGACGTTAGGGCCCACCTAATTTTGCATAATTAGTTAATGTTTGAATACTGGAGAACTTGACCGGTAAAAAACCTGACCAGTAATGAACTCGACCTGTTTTAAATCTTCCCTACTCAAGCATCTCAACTGTGAATAAACACAATATTTAATAGTAAGTATTAGTAAGTAACCCTTATCCTAACCCTAACCCTATCCCTAACCCTAACCCTAACCCTAACTCTATCCCTAATCCTAACCCTATCCCTAACCCTATCACCAACCCTTACCCTACCCCTAACCTTAGGTTGGCTTTAGGCGGGCCCTAACGTCCCGATGAGTGGGTGGTGGGCCCTAACGTCTACATACCATGCAGACAACCTCCGGTTTCAACAGCCCTTTCAAGGTTGTTTATGTATGGAATAAACCATAACGGCACCAGGATTGACTCCTGCGGAACCCCGCAAATGATCGATCCAGGTAGCGACTTCTAGCCATTTGCCATCGTCGTCTGCTTTCATCCTGTTGAATAATTTTAAACCATAATAACTGGGTATCACTGATGCACATACTAGATAATTTGTTTTAGAGAATTCGGTGGTCTTTGGTATCAAATGCTTTGGAGAAATCTATATGTGTACAGATACAGTTATATCTTTATTCATTATTTCAAAAATGTCATTTGCTAATTTCGATACAATATCCATAATAGAATGTTTAGATTTAAATCCGTTTTGCATTGGTGATAAAAGTTGACAGTTTTCTATGAAGGCGAGTGCTGTCTGATGAACAAGTTCCTCCAAAAGTTTACCCGGTAGGGAAAGGAGAGATCGGGATCAGGATTTTAATTGACACATATTGTCTATAGGGTGGATAAAATATTTGAGTTTGTGATCCCCAAATGTACGTTTGGGTCTGTGGAATTATAAAAATTTGTACGTATTTAATTTGGTGGGGAGTACGTATTAGCTACGGATTTGGAACGCATCTGTTTGCATTGCTTTAACGTTTTAGTACGCTTCTCAACGCATATGCCCCAGTCACACTGGCGTAAAAAATGGCGTTTCTTCTACGTATTTGAAAGGATGCGAGTTCCGCGTATTTGGTACGCAAATACAACGCTTTTATATTTTAGTACGCAATCCAGTCACACTGGCGTAAATTCTGGCGTATCTAGTACGTATTTTAGACGCATTTGATACGGATTGTGAACGTTTCTATTTTCATAGCTTGTACATTCTTTTACGTGTCTCAACGCTTCTCAACGCTGATCTACGCATCTGTACGCATTGTGGCATTTTACCGCGTACATTTACGCATTTAAAATGCGTAGAGATAAGTTTTAAAAATTTTAAACTCATTCTGAAACCGCGTTTTTTCCGCGTTTTGTTTACGTTCGTTTACGCATTTTGGCTTGCGTCTACGCATCTCCGCGTTTTCCCGCGCATCGCCGCGCATTTGTAGATTTCAAAATGCGTAGAAGAACGTAGAGGTGCGTACACGGAAAAACGGCGTTTTTTACGCCAGTGTGACTGGGGCATCATCAACGTTTATTTACGCTACTCTACGCATTGTGGCGTCTTTCGGCGCATTCCGACTTTCATTTACGCATCTCCACGTTTTCCCGCGCATTACCGCGCATTTGTAGATTTCAAAATGCGTAGAAGAACGTAGACGTGCGTACACGGAAAAACGGCGTTTTTTACGCCAGTGTTACTGGGGCATTAGGTTTCTTCCCGGTTACAAAAATCCCTAGATGGTCACTTAAGGTATTACTACACGTCAACCTATCATGGTTTACAGCCGCCTGGCTAAAAAACAACGGATTGTTTTCTATTTACAACCCACTTGATTAGATACTCCCAAAATTCGAAGCATCAATATGAGTTTAGTGTGTCATAATTATCATTAATCAAAGTTTCTAAGAATATAGAAGAAATATTGACGGTTTAGATAAAAGGAGCACTTTGTAAAGTTTAAGGAAATTCCCGTGCTAAAGTGAGCTTCGGTAGCGACTCATAGTATCATGAAAGTGAGGGCATTATATAAACCTGCTATTCAATGACTCGTGAATATTGATACAGCAAAACCCCTCTTAAGCGGGGTGTCCCCTTAAGCGGGGTGTCCCCTTAAGCGGGGTGTCCCCTTAAGCGGGGTGTCCCGGAAGAGGGGTTTTACTGTAGTTACTATTGAGTTCTCATAATGGTACCAGATTCAAGCCATATAAAACCATATCACTTTCCAAGCAGAAGGTGGAATATTCTCACCCACCCCTTCATTATTTCCCGCCGCGTAAACGACAGCTCTAACCCACCCATCTACGTAAAGATCCGGCTGTTTTGTCGGTCACGTGATAGATGAATTAGTCTCTGTAATCAACTCAAATTTGGTAGATCAACCCGGCCTGGTAGAAACCTCCCAGCATATCCCTCATGCAGGTTGGACTTACTTCTTAGGACCACCTGCTATGAGTCTCTGCTTGGAGAGCGCTGCCTGGCAGACGCTCGGGCGTCTCCCCTCGTGCGCCACCTGGTGGATCTGGCAGGCATCAATCTCCGCCCCCTCTCACCTCTATCTGAACAATGACCAGGAATTCTGAACGTCATACCGTCGTTGAAATTCCGCTAACGCTGGTGAAAACTCGTGGCATTATACCAGAGTAAATAGTTGGCGCTTCAAATCCGAGTGCACAAAAGGTGATTAATATTCTTGATAAAGTCCTAGGTCATTAATTATACCCAATGGCTGTCAAGTGCAAAAAGTGTATGTTCGTTGTATACTGGAGGTAATCAAACTTATAAGGTCTAAATGTTAGGCCTATAGGACAACATGCATTGCTAATAGCAATCAGTGTGTACATAATTCTGAATGTATTGATAAGTAAAGAGAGGTGATTTAGGGAATACATGTTGTCAGAAATATGATACATAATACTTGGAAGCTCCCATTGGGAAAAGCAGTTATATTGGATGAGAGAAAAAGAAAATATTTTGGTATTCCCGAATGATCGAATGATATGCTCTGCAACGGCAACAAATGCCACCTGATCAAATGGGTTACGGATATTCGTCAAATTCAATTTGATTCAATTTGTTCAAGGTGTGAAAGAAGTGCAAAAATAGGATTTGGCTGAACTGTCACTTAGATATACAGGTAATTTCCAACGATTTTTTGATTAACCTAGGGTTTGGGAGGGGAAGGGGGCTAAGTATGAGGGTATACGTGTTTGATACAGAAGTGAGTCTAGATTTGTATTTGTTATACATGTATCCCTTAATAACTGTGTCTGGGTATCAGATGTAAATCACTCTAGTTTTTGTTGAAAATTTAGATTATAATTGTGTCATTCCACATAGTGATACTGAATACCTCAAGGACAGATGGTGAGAGGAACTAGCTCAGATTAACCATTGGCCACGTTTCAGGAACAGTTCCCTGGCAGCACCTGACCTGGCAGCGCCGAGCCTGGTGACCAGTGCCCACTGACGTATTGTTTGGTAATGAGTCAAACTTCTGGAGGTTGATCCAGACCAGATGTTACCCTGACCACGGTCACCTTGACAACAGGTAGACTAGAAAACGGGCGAGGATGCGGGGATCTGCATCAGTGGTGCTTGATAGGTATTCTGTCACGATGGAGCTGTTTGCCTGCGTTGTGTTCGTTGTTATGGTTGCTGCTGCGAAGGGATCGCGTGATGATAATTACGTTGCCTATTCAAGTAAGTGCTTGTACCTTAATGGTAATTTAATGCTGTTCCTTATACTGTAATGTAATATTGTGTACAACACACTTTGCCGTACATTGCTATAAGGATCGTCCGTTGTGCTTTGAAATATTTTCTATCAATGATTTTAAACATTTTGAAGTTGTATAGAAAATGGAAACTGCAAGAGGATATAATAACAGTTATATTTACTGTTTAAAGCTTAACCCTATCGGTCCGATTGAAGCATGAAGGTACTCTATAGAGGGGACGAAAGATGTCTCCAGTCATTCACATGGATTATAGGACAAACGATGTCCCCATGCTTTCTCAAAAATAGTTATCAAAGTTTTAAAAGTTGGAAGACGAATGAAATCTATAAGCTAAACCGTCAGTATGAGATGTTTGTGCACAGGTAGACCTATAATAGTGATTTATATCTGAGGTTTAAATATAGGCACTATTGTGTCTCCTGATTTTTGAAATGAAATAGGCCGGAGTATGGTTTGCTCATTGTCAGTCAAACGGTATTGGGATAGGTAATCAACACGAACGTACACTCACTCTATACAGCTGACCCACAAGAGCTTCCCTGATAAACGGTTCTCAGCGATACCCCACAAAAAGGGTGAAAACCGATGAAAGTACTAAAGTATAGTTTGAGGGCAAGATAATTCTCTAAGTAGCACCGCGTGAATTTAGGTACAAGAGTATCTGACCATTGAAGTGACTCTATATCCGTACTGGAGATGTGTTACAGCAATTTTAAACCTTGTTAACTTTTTGTATAAAACTACTTAATTTGGAAATGATATATCATTAGGCTATGCAGGTCAAATATCATACGACATAGAACTCCCCGCCCATGCGCTCGAAAGGTCTACGTGGATTATCAGTGCGACCCGTGTAGATGGCGCCACTTTTCGAGGCCCAACCTCTGTTATGTTCCGTCTGTGAGCGCACCTACCATCTGGTGTTTTATTTGGCGCATTCTACCCTTGCGATTTATCAGTAATATTCTCCTGAATCTTTTGCAGCAGAACGGCTTTTTTCATTCATTGTATTGTGATGTTACTCTATAAAAGATCACATGCAATAAGGATTATTTTGAATATATATAAACACTGTTCTACAAACACAAGAATAGAGAACAATATGGAAGAACAAAACATGTATGAATAAATTTCTAAACAGGTGAATTTCTATATACAACATGTACATGCGTGTATTGGAATACAACATTACCATGTTAGCCTATCATATACATGTAGCTGTATGTCCTACATATACCTCACACTCTTACCCTTTGAAGCTACTTAGACATGTGTTCTACAACCTTTGAGATCATCACATACAAGTTTTAGGATAATGGCATGAATCTCAATTTTCAAGGTGAAATATCCGATATGGTTTTGTTAACGTTGACGTATATCACACTGTAGGATGCTATGACTGTAACTATGCACCATCTGGCCACGTGAGAGTGCATGGGGACTGGCAGACGGAGTCAAGTGAGGTGGGCTACCTCAGTTGCGCCCTGACCACCCTGGAGGATCAGATTAACGTTCACCGGAACGCGTGTAGCTCCAACCGCTGCTACATCCGTCGCGATGAGAACGGCCGTGAGTAGTCCATCCTCTTTATTATCCATCTAATACAAAGTTTCCATAGACAAAACATAGGGAGTGTGTATGGACATACCCGGAGCATATAGATATATGTAGTATGCTTCGGGTTGCAAAAACCAGCGCATACGGAAAAACTTGTGCGCACCTAAATTAACTAATACCAGTACGCCACTTGCCAGTGAAACGTGGATGATAGAATACAATATAGACTAGATTCAGATAAAAGCGGTCGTATGCTCCCCGGAGTTGCCTCTGCGCATATACGCTCGGATATTACCTCGGAGCATAGGCCGCTTGTATCTGAAAGCAGTCAATATTCTAGGTATTTATTCACAGGGATTTCAGTTGGGGTCTGAAAAAAAGTGGAAACATTTTTCTTGTTGGATTTGCTGCTTTTGAGAGATCGCGAAAACGTAGAAACCAGTGTTGGCCAGTGTTGGAGCTGGGAGGTCTGTGGGGAGGTTCTATAGAGGAAACCCATGAAAGTTTAGGGTCTGAGCTCGTATCCCATCGAGTTTGAATCACATAGTAATTCACAAGGCGGAGCCGCGTGAATTACTATGTGATTCAAATGAGATGGGATCAAGCTCTGACCCTAAACTTGAATGGGTTTCTGAATTTATCTCACCCTTAATATTGACTAATGGGTTAACATTTGTGACATTATCCCCCATTGGATATTTTTCCTAAATATCTAATGGGTGTTAGATACGAGTTTCCAATGTTAAGTCTATGGAGAAAAAATATCTGGGGTGAGATAAATACTATTGTTTTATTGAAGTGAATGAGGGAAAAGTGGGTGGGAAGAAGAAAATATCTGCATATTGTCTACTTATAAGTATCTGTGTCGGATTGTTAAATCCTTGAGTAATTCTTTGGTATGTCGCACATGTGGTGGATGGACCGTAACGTGTACATGGACTTTCCTTGTATACTACATCTATAATATGGAATATCGCCCATCCAGGGCGATTATTATATGTCGTTTCTTTTTGTGTTATGATTGCTAGTCAACAAAGTAGTGTATTGACTGACACTAAATTATTATTGGGTTTATGAATAGATATATACAGTAGACATGAATCTCTTAATCCAAGTATGAGGCATAGGGCACAGTTTCATGGTCATTCCATCAGGAGAGTGGGGTAGTTCCAGGGCGACCCGAGAAGAGGGCGCCACGATATTCGTGGGCCCACGAGTACTACACAAGGACAACCGCACCTGCCATTTGCTGTTTTGTTTGGCGCCGGTGGGGAAATGGCCTCTCCCATAACTAGATCACTATGTGCCGTAAAAGGTATGTGATTTGTATGTTTTAGTGGTGTACCGTGGCTGCGCCGACGACAGGAATCTCCCGTGGGATGTGAACAGTTATGTCAATTGTAAGTACCAGGGCCCCAGCAAGTCGCTCTGGTGGTTCTGTGAAGGGGACTCCTGCAACGACGGGCAACTGGGTAGGAATCAGACACTTATTACAATTTTTCTTGAAAATAAATCTCAGAGGAGAATTCTCAGATATATGGTGCCGGTACCATCAAATTTGACAAATTAGTAAAAGCAATAGCATTTATTTTTCAAACATACTTAGATATCAAAAGCAATAGGTCACAAGGCTTGATTGTCAAGGAATAACAACAAACCGTATTTTCTCAGTAAATTTCCCATATAAATCAACCAAGTCAATAGTAGCATATTTTATCAATTGGGCGAGGACAAACTAGACAAAACGTTATATTTTACTCGTTTTGCCATTATGATAAATCACAACGAAAAAGTTTGGACCAATATCTAAAAATCACAAGGTGGTTGCCACGGTCAATTGTAGGATACCTTTAATCGGTTTCTTATAGATTTGTTGATAACATGGTGTGTTTGTTCTCAGGAGATACAGAGGAGAGATGTGGAAGCCCACCACCACCTGCTGAACTAACCCTCATGGAGGATGAAGCTGCGCAAGATGACGAGTCAACCCAGGAGGACCCTGCGGAGGACCCTATGGAGGACCCCGGTGAGGAGCAGCCACATGACGCATACAACTATAACCCCTACTCAGCCCACCTCGTGGCCCTCAGCCTCTTACCCTTCAGAGGTCATCCTGGTGCTCCAGGTTACCGTGACCATGTGCTGGGCTCCAACGGCCAGCAACAACACAGCCACCCACACCATCCACACGCCACCCCCGAGAAGTATAGTAAGTATTATACGGAAACTGGCTTACGGTCTTCGCACCTAAAAATCCGCGGTAAAATTATTGATTAGATATATCCCGAAGCTGATGAGAGTGGGATATATCTACTAGCAAGAATTCTGACGTGAGAGTGAGAATATACTTAAAATTGTTATTTTGTGGGCTCGAGAGATAATGGGATAATGCAGGATAATAACCAATGGATTTGGGAACAGCTATGATTAAGAGGGAGACTTTTATGCTTCTTCCTCTAGATCCTGCCACCACTTTCTGATCATTGCAATTATTTTAGGATCTCACAACTGCATACCCTCAAGAGTTACAGCGATGTTGGACCTGACTACCTTGGGAACAGGTTTTACAACTGGGGTAGAAACAAAGATTGAAAACCATCATGCATCCTGGTGGGTTACTAGGGAACTAGCATAGCATGGAAATTTTGCTGGTTTCCTGATTGTTCGCCAGACTGGGTGAGGCAGGCTTCCAGCCAACCTAGACTTTGTCCATTCTTTCCAATAATATGGTTGAAAATATTCAGCGCGAAAATCTGCCGTCCTACATGCATCATTTTCTCAGCCTATTAGTGGACAATTTAGGTTGAACATAACAGGTCTCGAATGAGACTTAACAACCCATATCCTAAGTGAATTCATACACTGATAGTTCAAGGTGACACATGGTGTCTAGGGAATACTTGTGAAGGAGTGGTTGCTTTATTTATAAAAATCTGTCTTGATTCATACAAAGTTTTAGATTTGGTTAAAAAGTTGAGGACATGGCCTTGCTAAATGCATGAAAATCCACTGAAAATTGGAAGTCAGTTGACTTTGTTAACATCATCTACATGCGATTATACTGTATCCTATAACTAGAATAATGTTTACAGAGATGTCAGTTGGATCAGAAAAAAAGAGGAAATATTGTTCATATGGAATGTGTTGCCCAACAGAAACTGTGTAAAGGTGGAAAACATGTTAAACGGATATTTCATTGGTGCTAAACTGCCATTTCATTTCATTACCCTTTCAGACCCTTGTGACGGTGAGTGTCACAGGAACCCGTCCGGACTGTATGCTGATCCAGCCAGAAAGGAGTACTTCATACAGTGTGGCTGTGCTAATCACCACGGTCACCCCTGTACATGCTGCAACATGACCTACCTCCCATGCCCGCCCAACACCTTCTTCAACGACTACTTCAAGGTCTGCGTACGTCGCCATACGCCCTATTGAGCTATGTAGGCACTAGTCTTTACGGATTGAACATGACACGATTATCCACGATTGCAATTGACAAGTCGAAAAAAGAATGTTCCCACCCGCTTCCTATTTTTTTTAAAGCCTATAATGAGTACTTTGGTTGACTCTCGATAGCATGATGAATCCAGATAACAACTGAGATGTTTAGACTGAATGGAAAGAAGTATTTAGCCTTACGATCACAATTGGAAACTGCTCGAGGGATTGTCAGTTGCTCAAGAAATATTCGGAATGATTCATGGTGGATTTTTAAGTTCCTGTTATGTTTAGCCATTCCTACAAATAGTTTTAATACCGGTGGAAATGATGAGTCAATAACATTGTCAGATAAGAATTGAATGGTCCACATCCCTGATTCTCAATAAGATTGTCTCTCACTTATATAGGTTATAAATGAGACTATGCCATAGATTAGTTGCAAAGCGCTTATGGTGAGAGAGAGAGAGTAGTCAACTGTAGGACCTGGGATTTCGTTGTATTTTGTTGCTGTATTGCAAGCGTAATAATCCTCGAGAAGGAACTGTAAACGGGCATTTAATGATATATTAAACCTTGATTCACTCGGGTGGATGCAATATCTAAATTAGATTATTTACCAAGAGTGACTGATCACCCAATACCTATATGGAAATTGTTCTTGATAAATAAGTATTGAAGGATATACAACGGTTAGTAGAACCAAGAATAGGCCCACACAGCTTTGGGGCTTCATTTGCATAAAGTAAGACTCATATGCTTGTGTTCAAAATGATAGTTTGAATGGAAAATGAAAGAAGTGCTTGATAGCAATGAATATTTACTATCCTCAAATTGGCAACTCCGATACTATTGGAGACCTGGGAAGGATTGTTGGACAGATTCATCCAGAAATAGTTTCACTAAGTGATTTCAGCAGCAAGATGAGTCAACCTCATTTCTTTCACTCCTTTTCTCTCCAGAGACATATAACATATTCGATGAACAAATGTTGGTTTGGTCCTATCACAGTTTTGTGAATTACATTAGAGGGATAACATGCACCCTCAATCTCGATGGTCTTGAACTGTATAATTTGTATGAGCACTTTAAACTCCGCAGTCAATAAAATTCACTTGAAGGTGTGTTCTGATTTTGTTGTTCATTCCTTTACAAGTACCGAAAATATACAGAGGCGATAGGAAAGTACTTAAAAGAAAACTCACAGGATGAAAATAGCTGGTCCGTACTTCACAGAGTTTGGCCGCGGACTAATTCACAAAGCAAAATTGCGTGAACAACGTAGTAGTGAGCCGAGGTGGAGTGCGGACCAAGTTATTTCTATCGAGTGGGTCACTAATTTTATCTCACCCTGTATAACACTATTAAGTAATTAAACAGATCACCCAATTAGCAATTGAGTATTGGGTTTCTTTGTTCGGGTAGTTTAACGTCCATTTTTTTTCAATTAGACCTTGAGAATTGAGTACTCTACCTTCACGGCCGTGGAGTATGAGTTCCTTATGTTAGGTCTATGGAGAAATACACCGGGGTGAGATATAATCACAATTCACGGAGGACTGATATTGATTCACGAGTACCACCTGGCTTGTTGGAAGGGTTTCTAAAATGTGAGACTAGGAATGCAATTCTCCAAGCTTTCATTTTATTCAATTCATTCAGCAAATAAAGATATCTTGCAAAAGGTTTAATACGCTATGGCAAGTATAATGCTAGAATAGCAATCAAACCCGGGTGTTTCACAGTTATAAGCATTCAGGAACTTTTCAACAACTGAAATGACACTTCGAAACAAATGTCTCCCATTACATCAAGTTCTGATAATTACCTCGATAGAGCTAGAAAATCCCAATATTCACTCTTGAAGCTATCCTGGGGAAGAGAATAAGTTGCCTGCAACCATCTCCAGTTGTCGGATGATCTTAGATAAACACTCTCAAAAAGTAGAATTCCTGCCAGAGAAATTCTGTTCATTCTGGATGGAGCAGTTCTTGGTCCAGTTTAGTTAAGTTCGCCTCGACTAAATCAAGCTGCTGCTTCCTCAAGGTGAGAATCATGGCTGACTGGGTCGTCTCCACTGGCTCCTCCTGAAACATAATGAGAATTTGTTTGATATTCCAGAGTTCCCTGACAACTCACTGACTTTAAAAAATAACTTTTCCATAATTATTCCATGATGTGTGGCAACTCTTGATATTAGCCGAAAATAATAGTCATCAGAATTTTCTTTACGTCATCAATTTACATAACCATAACATAAGAAAGTATTATCTAACTCGCTTCACAGTATGTTATGTAATCATTGCTACGTAATCTTCAAGCCGTTTGTAAATACCTACATTTTTCTACTGAACCTGGGCCCTGTTTTTTAGTCACGATATCGTAGATCCACGATGGCCTAAGATCGTCCCTTGAGGCCAAGACACTTTTTGGTGATACAAAATGGCCGCCGTCCAATAGACAGTGTCGTAGCATGCGGTCTATGATCGGAGCTCAAAGTGTCGGCACTAATGACAAGTATAGAAATATCTTAGGTTCTATCAAACTTAGACAGTACTACAAGTCTAACTCACTGTGCGTATATAGAGGATTTCGCAACTTCCCGTAGGAATTAAGGGATGAAATTTTTACACGAGTACGGTATATATACATAACCTATAATCGCCCCAAATATGAAGACTATCGGCCACAAAGTTCCGAAGATATCGGCGTTTGAATTTCGTCATAGAGATCGTCTGCTCTAGTGGCCAGACACCCTCCCACCTCCCATGCGCAGTGAATGTCGAGGTCACTGCATAAATTAGGGTCACGTGAGCTGTAGGTCTACACTGGCCACCAGAGCTGACGATTGCTATGACGAAATTCAAATGCCAATATCTTCCGAACGGTGCGGCCAATCTTCTTCGTATTTGTAACGATTATAGGTTATATGTTTCCCTAACTGGTGCCAAAGTTTCATGACTTAATTCCTAAGGAAAGTGAATTTCCAGGTTTGCTACGACATGTCCAAAGTTCTCTAAGACCTACGACACAAGTGGCGACATTTTCCGCTTAGGTGCGCACCGATTGTCGTGACTATAGCACACATTTGAGCTCTCTACGTGTCATAGCCCCACGCCATTTGTTGTTGGTTCTACGATCGTAGCTCTCTAGCACACTCCCGCCTGGAAGATGTCGCCAATAACGATTGTCGTGACTAAAAAACAAGGCCCAGATCTGACTGTATTTTCATGCAAGATTTATGTACCTGTCTGTCATTTTGGGTTTAGTTTAACAAAATATTCTACATTCTCCATAGGATACACCAAGTTAAGACATGGAATCAAAGAATGCTATTCAATAACTCCGAAGAAAAAGTAAATTCATATAACACATTTGTATTGAGAGAGAAATACAGGTTGCCTTATCAATAGCTGATGATATTTATTTTCCAAGTTATTTATATTTATTTCACACTACGTGAGAGATGTTCATAGCTGTACGGCAATTAAACAGGGATGTCAGTTGGGATCAGAACATAAAGTGGAAATATTTGCTAAATCAGAGTGATTGAGAAAACATGTGGAAGGTTGAGGATCTGTTTGGAGGTTCACACCACTGTATATTTTCATTGGCTTAAATGGGGCTCATTTACTACCATCTTTGTTTCATACACATTTTATATACTGAAAATGAAAAATGTAGATTTCTATGGTAAAGTGGAAAGCTGCCATCTTGAATAGATATATGTAAATGGCCGCGAAGATGTACGGGCATATTATTATCATTTTGTTGTCCTCAAGTACAGTATTTATATTTGATGCACCCACCTTGTTATTGTTAAAACCAGTAGCAGCGTGATTCAGCAGGGACCGTGCCATCTTTCTAACACAGTCTTCATGGTTTCCCAACGCCAAATCACCTTCCAGAACGACTTTCCATTGGTTTCTGAAAGCAAGTCAATATTACACTATACATATTATTGTGAAATACTCTACAATCATCACCTGAGGAGTTGGTATCGACAAACTCACAAGTATAATCAGACAAAGAATACTCCAGTCACTTGTTTTTACTTCATTGGTTTATTCTGCGTCAACGTTTTAATTCGTCAAGAACCTTCTTCGGGACTGAATAAACTGTTTAGAATACAAACAATACAGCCTTTTTGCATTGTCCCTCTGGTGACAATAGGGTGATCCTATAATCATATACCAGGTATATCTGATCAATAACTTTACCACGTATTTTTGACGTACGAAGACAGTTTTCGTATATCGTATGCAGCATGGTGGACCAAATTCAGTCTTTTAGTGGATCTCCCCAGTTCTAGAAAATTAACTTCCAAAAATAAGTCAATACATTCAAAAAAGGTTCCAGATTCCAACATTTATTCAGAACATCCTATTCATGCACCAATGGAATATCTATAAGTTGTCAGAGAAAAATCACAAAAAAAACATCAATTTCATTAATCTGTATTTCTTTTCAGTAAATCTTATGTATTTCTCATAGATCCAGGAGCATTCTCTTTATTTTGAAATCAGTTGATTGAATGTACTTACAGTTGGGTATAGAGTAAACACATCACTCTCAGAGCAGTAAGGAGCTTCCACGACAACCCGTCCTCATTGCATGTTAGTCCCCTGTGGAACGACAATTATATTAATTTTCTATATCTGAGAAATATAAACCTAATATAGAAAAAAGATCTGACAAATGGATAACAAATAACCAGCTACGAATTTACTATCCATATTCGACCAAGTCTACTTATATGGAGATATGGCACTGGAGAATGAACTAACCAATCCGTGGCAAGGACTTTGAACCACTCGGACAAAACGTAAACACCAGAAAAGTTTTCTCAAAATGTCAAATCTACTTATATGGAGATATAACAATGGGTATGTAGCGCTGGCTGAGTACCAGCAGTATTTAACATCCATAGGACCAAAAGGTGACCTACCCCCTAAGAGCAACTCAGAATTATCGTTAGGGAGGACCGTGTTTCCATCCGACGACCTCTTAACATAGAAGACTTTAGGTCAAACATCACCTTTTAACCTATGAAGTCTACTTCTTGTTACTGGTCAGTCGGAGGCAAACAGAGACTTTGACACGTTAGCTTTTGGTTCTCCAGAGAAAGGTTTGCAGGTGGTTGGTAGTCTAGGAGTCTTCCTCTGTCTGAAGAAACTTAACCTGGAAGGTGTTGTCATCTGAGATGAATGTCCTTTTGTAGAGCCTGGCAAACATATTGGCGTTCCTCCACCTGGCCTTTCTCAGAATGGTTTGCATAGGCTTTAGACATGGCCACTCCCCTGGTCGAGGGAGCCTTGAACATTTGTTTGTTTATATCAGCTTCTACCATCGTCAATTTGATCCACCTGGCCGTAGTATCTTTCACTGCTGGATGTGGGTCCTTCCCCTGTGTATTCCATAACTCCGTATGCTGACCTCAAGGCAGTTTCGTTTTAGCACAGTACTGTTTCAAAGGTTGGTAGGGACATGGTCTCCTATCCAGCTACCAAAAGTTGGTCTAAAGCCTTGTCCTTCCTGGCTTTTAGAAGGACCCAGCTGCTCAACCACCGTGTCAAAGAACTCAGGGTCTGTTTTGTGATATCACACAGCCGATGGTACGATTCTGTAACATTGACCTGGTCCTTATCCTGAGGGAGCTGACCAAACTCATCATCCGAGCTTAAAGCAATCTGACTGAAAAGTGGACTTATGCAACTGTTTCGCTTGTGCTGCCGGGAAGGGTTTAGTGGTTGCATGCTACCTCTCTTTGAGAAAAGCTGACATCAGCTCTCGGAATTGGTCCATTTTGTGCCTTACTTAGGGCCTGGACAGTTAATTCAGGCTGGTTAGAAGCCATTCCTAACATTTTCTTGTTATCTACAGAAGATTTGGGCTTGTCAACCCTGGTCTTAGGTGGGCCTCGCTTACTTTTGAACTTATTCCCTTACTCGTCCGCCATGTTGGCGAGCTACTTGACCTATATAACAAGGGCAAAATCAAAACTTGGTAAATGCTAGCATAAATCCAGTGTGTCAAGATTTCAAAAGCCACTCAGTTTACAGGCAGAGTGTAATGTTTTTAGGGCAGACGAAAGAACTTCTTAAAACAGCTCTCAATATCGGACTTGCATCTTAAATCATATAATCCTCCAGAAATTGGTTCTCTATGCAGCACTGAACCGAGTAATTGCCAAGTGTTTTTACCGTGAGTAAGCCACTACTGATACCCGGCAAGTGCTACATCTCCATTGGCCTCCCACCGACCAGTAACAAGAATTGGATTTAAACATAAATCAAGTTTCAAAATGATAATCATTTGATAATTCAAAAGTACAAAAATATAACAAGTAATATGAACCTATATCATGAATCATTATTCCAGACAATATTTACCTGTGTAAGTCGTTAGTCACTAAAATATCAAATCGCTTTCGTAATCCATGGATGGGAATACCTGCTGTAACTTTCTTAATATCATCTGAAATAAAAGCCAAGAAAACTAAATGATATGAAATACATAGTATAATACATTGTACTATAATCTTGAATCTCATTATGAAAACTGAGTGACTTTTAAGCTTTAACGTACAACTTTGTATTTAGCTCCTGACCTCGTACAAGTTTACATTGGCCCCTTATTTTCAAGCATATACTACAGAGTATAAAAGATACATGTATTGTATAAAAAAAATTCATTACACCAATGATGACGAATGGAACTGCAAAATCCATCAATTTAGCACACATTGGCGAGTAATCTACAGAGAAATCTGCACGTTTCGTAGAAGACCGAATGATAAGTAAACCGTTTCTGGATATCATATATACAAGAGGGGTTTACTCACCGATGTCAAAGAGCAGTACATTTTGCGGGTTGTGAGGCAGCAGAAAGCCGTACTCGAGGAGCAGCTTATGATTGTCGTGAGGCCCGTAGTTTATAAACACCTGATCAAACTTCTTGTATGGTGTGTGAGTCTGGATCTCGTAACACTGTGTTGACGAGTTAAAGCTGGCACTGACCTGCCGCAGAACACAGGGATCTCAGTTGGGGTCAGAGAAATAGTGGAAATATTTTTCAAGTGGAATTTCCTAGCTCAAAGAGACCGGGAAAACGTTGGGCTGATGGTCTGTGAGGATTGTTTGTTTGTTTGTGTGGTTTAACGTGAAAATGAAAAAATGGATTAACATGGATAATAGAAAAGCTGCCATTTCTGAATTTAGCAAATACTACAGTGAGCTATGAATCATCTACTGCTCTCCAGAGATAAAATATCAATTAAAGATTTCATAGTCAGTTCCTTATTTTAGAAACATAACCTTTAGAAAATCGAATACTAAGTCAGGTTGAACAAAATTAACCTAAAGATATCTTTATTTGGATATTTTGGTACCCAGATTTACTGAAAACTAATTATATAGAACTTTAGTGTTACCATGATTTTACATGATACAAGACGAGATTTGTGGAACAAGCCCATGAGCTCGAGTTTTTATAAATAGAGGCAACCCTATCAAGTGTTGTATGATGTACAACTATGGCATGTTGTTTTATATTCATCATATACCCGAAATTGATAATAATTAACCATAAATTGGTTTAGAAACCATTTGGAAGTGAATATTCACGTCTCAATGTGTTTCGTATAAAAGTGTCCTGCACATAGTGCCATACACAATATATGGTATGAGGGTATACAATAAAAGGCTGGGCAGCACAGCAAGTACCTCTGCGGTGGAGTGGTGGTTGAGGAGGTCGAGCAGTGGCGCGAGAGCGTAGTGGTTGTCTCCAGCGGCCGTTGACACGTGCGCGCAGGGCGCGTGCTGCATGTACACAGAGCGCGTGTTCACGCTGCTCCACGCCCATCTGTACGCCGTCAGCGTAAGCGCACCACGCATGCGTGGCCACCGCCTCTCCACACTCTCTGCAAGAGTCAATCAGGAGGTTTCATACTGGAGAATTGACCCTGAAACCAAATCGCCCCATAACCTAATGGACGGTGAGCAGTTGGGCCTAGCCCCGTTTGGTCATTCGATAATCTAATCGAGAGCTCACCCCATTTTAGAGTAATTTGGTCCAAGGTCGCGAATATATATTCACATGAGCAAGCAATATTAACATCCTCTTGTAAACGATATAGCAACAGAACAGACAAACACATTACAAGTGGTTTACACTACAAATCTCAAAGTCTAGAATCCTGGTTTTTTTTAATATATAATACAGGGAGAAATCTAAACAGAGTGAGGCCGTTTTAGGGCGAGAAAATCCTGGTGCGAGTTTGATTTGGGGCAATTTCTCCATAATTCAATCAGGATAGGGTTGGATTGATTTTAATTTATGCAGGGATGACAAAAAGGTCTGCATAAAGAGTTTACAGTTGGGGTATGACAAAAATGTTGATAGCTATCAAGACCACAAGCAGGTGACGAAGGGAACTAGCTAGCCTGAGATAGCTAACCCCGATTTTACTCCATTCTAGCCAATTATATGACTGGAAATATTCACTCCGAAAAGTGGATATGCATATTCTCAATTACACTTGTTCTCCGGTCATTCGCTAGGGGGCTTGGCGAAATATGACCGAAGGAAGAATGCGACGAAATGTGTTAGGATCTGGTCAATTCTAAGAGCGCATGCGCGGGCTACAGAATAAAAACAAATAAGAGAATTAATGCTTTATAAAAGAAGAAACGACCTTAATTATATAAATCTTTACAATTCACCTATGAACTCATGAAGAAGCAGAAATGATTTGTTGACGTTTTTAATCTGGCTGACTGCATTGTGTCGTAGTGACTCTGGAACTAGCTCTACGTCCGAGTCCTCCCAGTAGGCGGCGTTGGTGTAGGATCCCGGAAGGACGCTCACATACGGGTACCAGCTTGATGATTTCCCCCGGTGCCGTTCAAGGATGAGGAAAACTGACAATATCTGGATGGCAGTCAGCGGCGGCGACTGACTAAGAGAAAAAGCACCAACAAAAACATGTTTTAATTTTTCTGAAAAATCAGTTTTCAGGCTGGACATATAAGCATAATTGCCTACCCGGTATGTCATATCGTTTTAGTTAACTTGAAAACTGGCGTACCTGTTAGTTATACATGTATATTATAGACTCATTATAAACGATTCAAATCAAGTAACAATTAGATTCATGGGTGATATCAACTGCTCACCTTTTTATCAATGGCCCAAGATACGAGTCAAGGACAGTGTCTGTCGTTATCAGTAGTTTTTTTGGTATAGAGACAATAACGTCCCCGAAATGAATCGCCCGTGAAGCTCTAAGCCCTCGTCCTGTGCCTGAAAACATATCATAATTTCTACAGATTCTTTCTCAAACGGATCATTAATTTCAATTTTGATATTGGGTGACATTCATTCTAAAACCCCCAAAACGAGCAATTATGTTGGATGACATTCTCAAACGTACTTAAGGAGTGGACCTATTAATTATGAGGAGACAAGGAGTGCCTTAATGTTTTATTAAACATTAAGGTAAACATTATTAAAATACATGTCAATTATAAGAATGTTCAAAGGAATTATGAAAGTGAACATGATAATTGATAAAGGACAAATATGAACGAAGTGAAAAAATAAGACAATTAATGGGGGTCTTCCACCAGGCTGCTCAGGAATCTGACGCGTCTGCCAAACATGGTTATTTGACAAACTGACGAACCCATTCCGCGGGAGACGTCGTACGGCGGCCGTCATTGCCATGTTTTCAGGCATATCTCAAACGCTCATTCATTAGGGTTTATGGGCTGATGCAGTTCCATCGCTGTGCGGCCAATGTCATTGAACATGTGGCCTGCTCCACTGCACCTAACTCTTTACCTGACACATGTGAGCCGTGGGGCAGCCGTGCGATGCTCGATTGTAGTCATGCTGTTAGGTCAGTGGAGGCCCACTTTATTTGTTATCTACGGCAGCCAAGGCACAGTTTTCATTGGGGGAAGAGGGGGGGGGGGGGCTACCTTTTTGAGGGTATTTCCAAGGGGGGCAACTTGTTGGACATTTCTGTGTGTCTGCTGAATAATGCGACCAAAGAACAAATGAAGGTAAACAAAGATAAGCTTTGTTATAAATATGAATAGTACACTCTGATGCTTAAATTCTGCCCAGACTACTGAAAAAGTCTGAATTTTCGATTACTGCTTGCGGGTTAGCACATCATGGGTGGCACCCGTTCATGCTGACCACATTCCTTGAGGTATAGGCGGATATTGGTCGACATGGATGCTAGGTATTCCAGCTGGCAAAAGCTATTTAATACACTTTTCCTGTTTAGTACGTGGCTAGGTTTTAATTCTACGCCAGCCTGCCGACCGATTCAGTGGAGGAGCAGGGTTTGCAGGCTGGAGGCCACCCGGCGACAGTACATTCTACCCAAAATGAGGGCCCTGTGCCGCCGGGAGCACCTTCCACGCTTTTCCATGAGGCCAGTCGTCACCTGCAATTGGCCAAATCTGCCGCCAATCACTCTCCGACCCCTGGCCTGGTTGGTGGAACAGCCCCTGTAGTCTCAACTACAAGGAGAATATGGCCACACAGATCTAAGTCAGGGTAATGTTATATGTATGTCATTCCGTTTGCCTATGTCAGTTCCGTTTGTGTCTTTGTAAATCTGTATTTTGCCTAGATAATGGTGCCCTTCAGAACAAGAAGAATTTGAGCAGATTAAATAATGGTTTGTGCTGTTTTGAATATTACATACACTTTGAATTGTATCTGTCATGCATTTGTTTTCTTTACTATTTGCTAAATAAATGTTCGTCATCAAATTGATGTTAAACTGTTTGATCGCCATGTAAGTCCCTAATCTGGACATTGGGCATTGGGATGTTTCTGACTGGAGCCAGCGGAGGATAGGCATTACAGTGCCAAGCTGTTTTCACTCCAGTATTATAAATAAAAACCTTAAAAAAAACCAGTGCAACGTATACATCGGACTCACAAGAAAACACACAGGACAAAACAGTCTCTATCACCTTGAATTATGAAAAAAATGACTAAGTACAGTAGAACCCAGCGTAAGAGAAAGTTGCCCCCCCCCCCCCACACTTGGAATCCGCCCCCCCCCCCCCCCAAAAAAAAGAGTTGGCACCCGCCCCCCCCCCCCCCCTTATTAAAAACTGTGCCCCCCGGCCATATTATTGAACGATCCCTAAAGACCAACAGTCCACACGCTAATAACTATTCAGTTATGGTTCACAACCCTAACGTATTTGGTGTATAGGGTAGGACTCGTCGGATTATGTATAAATAACTATTAAACTGAGTAGATACCGGTAGATCTTGACTTGATTCCGGCTTGCGGTCCCCGCTCCAGTGGCTTTGCCTTGGAAGTTGGATGTTTAGAAAATCAAAAACTAAATTGTGTTTATATTCTCTTATTACACAGACAGATAAAGGTATAAGGATAGCCTATACTGTGTTGTAAATGCTAATAATCAAGACTTTGGAATGCATACTCTGGAAATCAGCTGGTTCTAAGTGGCATCTTCCGAAGTCCTTCGTCTTCATCCACTGCCTCAGCTGAACGAACGGAGGTTCCGAACTGTGTGACTGAAAGTTGTCTTGATTGTCATTCATTTTTCTACGTTTCCGTCGCCATCGTCTTCCTCTCTTTTTCATTTGCCCCATAGTCTTTAGTGTGAATCACTTTCTAACTGTTAAATTATAGAATTACGTGAACTCGAGGAACGAATCACCCTACGCATGGGGGCTGCCATTTTGGAACACCTTAAGTTTGAAACTTCCGGTGTATACTTCCGGCAGACCACCCAATCTGCATTTGAAGCGTGCTGTCTTGGGCGCTTAGGGACACTGTAACTGAACATGACATCCTTGGATTATTGATAGTAGTGAGTGATACAGTTTCTTCATTGGATCTTTCATTAGATGACTCTATTCAGAGGACAACATCGCAAATCAATCTGGGATACCACTTCCTAATCTCCCGCTCGAGCCCCGGAAGATTGAATCAAAACAAAAATGGCGGTCTCCTCTCTGCACGGAGTGCGTCTCTCACAGGTACGTGCTTTTTCTCGGACCATGTTCATTTAATATACATTTTCTGAATAATATACGAACTACAATGTCTATAAAATGGAATACTCTTTCATTTCAGACATCACCGGCGTTCCTTCACGCTAATAGCACGTCACATACATGGATATTCTCTGCGCTTGCAGAACTTGTGGGTGAGTTGTAGAGATTTATTTGTTCGTTTGCACGTTCCTGAACATTCACTGCTTTCTCCTTTCTCCTCGGTCCACATCGACTGACGAGGATCTAGAACATGCATATAGACCTATAGCTTCACAATATCAGAAATACGACTACTGCCTTATGAACAAATTGACGTATACGGGGAGTACAGAACAAAATGGTTAAACTTGAGAACCAGCCAAGCTTCACTGGAAAACTACCTCTAAATACACAGTTATTAAGCAACAGACACCTATTTTTAAGGTTGGCAAACACAAATTGGTATATATTTATTGATTCAGTTCCTTTTCATGCATGTCAGAAGGCGGCGAGTATGAAAACTCACTGGAATAACAAAGGGTGGGAAGGTTATATGTAGTAAGAACCCGGCCCTGTAAGAGACATGGCTGGGTACACTGGCTACCCACGTCGTGGCCTCCCCTCATCTGCCTGCCACCTTCTTTCACACTAAAATATCTTCGCATTTGTTAGGTAAAGTATTCACCCCAGATCTCCCTTCAGGGGTGAACAGCTGTACTATGTAAATTGGGGAGGCACTTTGCAGTCAGGGAACCAGCAGGAAGACTGAACAAAATGGCTAGACTTGAGAACCAGCCAAGCTTCACTGGAAAACTACCTCTAAATACACAGTTATTAAGCAACAGACACCTATTTTTAAGGTTGGCAAACACAAATTGGTATATATTTATTGATTCAGTTCCTTTTCATGCATGTCAGAAGGCGGCCAGTATGGAAACTCACTGGAATGACAAAGCATGGGAAGGCTATATGTAGTAAGAACCCGACCCTAAAGGACAGGGTTGGGTAGACTGGCTACGCATTGACAATGCCTTTAAAGGACAATATCCTCATTAGATTATACAGGATTTTAGCCTTGAGAAATGGTGGGGGTTTGTGTTAACATTTGGATGATTTGCTGTGACCATTTTAGTGTCCCCTTTTCTCGCTAGGCCCGAGATGAGAGTGGTTTCATAGATACGCACCAGTGTTGGCCAAACAGCTACCTATCAACGAGAGAAGAAGTGCCCAAATGAAAACTATTTCATTTCCATGTTCAGACTATGAAATGATATTCGCCACTATCGTTAACGACAACTATTACGAGGTATCACTAGACAATGTTAAATCAGTTTGGGATCTTCAATTGTATGAGGCTTTCCAGTCACTTGGACGCATGGTTAGAATTTCACCAATCGTTCATAGTTCACCTTATAAGTTCCTTTGAATATAATACAAATTTTCTTAATGAGTTTACGTCTGTTGGTTATAGTCTTTGAACACAAAAAATAAGTTGATGAGTGTAAGTCTACTTGTTGACCGTTGAATCTTGTTGGTAAAGTTCCTGTAGCTGAAGCTACTCGACTGATTCAACAACACTCATAGTGTAGTACTACAATATCCCATGTTTATACATGATGACTTCCGGTTACTACCACGCAAATACCAGTGCAACACTTGTTTCCTTCCTCTACCTATCCCTGTTTTGTGTTAAACTGTGTAGTTAACTTAAATCACTCTTCACACCATATCTATAATTATGATAATTTCTACTTTTATTAAAGGGTGGATAGTAGGTCTTATAGGTTATGGCTATAGCCTGCTGTAGTACACCGCCAGGTAGAGTCGTGATATGCCTAGTGAACCCGAATGGGAATAAAATTATATCGATTATATATTATTATATAGACATATGATACTAGAAATCTTCTAGATGTATATAGTTACAAATATAGTGAATCACTTACCCAGGTAAACATAAATGGCCCTGGAGCCTTCTGAAAATATGACGAGCTATTTCTAGTAGTTAAACTCCAGAATAAATATTATCAACAACAAAAAAGGAGTCACTGGGTGACCTGACCACACTTTTGCTTTTTATAGCTAATTAAGTACAGATAGGATTATGATTTCTGCTGAGGACAAAAGGTTTTATGGCCATACAATATCTTACAGTTTTAGTGTTTTTTTTATAGTATTTTGACATGGATTAAAAAAAAAATCAGTTGGGGGGGGGGGGGGAGTTGAGTCACAGGTACATTTTTAAGAACTTAAAATCTTTGTGATCTTATGTGTTGATGTCTGTGTGTCTGTACATCTTCCCATCTGTGTCCGTGTATCTGTGTATGTTTGTTTATCACTCTGGTTATTTTTCACCACATCTTACACTAAATGAAACAGTGGCACTCACAGGAAATCTTTATGTTCTCTCAGGGCTGTCCCACTCTGACTTATTGCGATCCCTGAATGCATACGAATGACCTGTAGACCACCTCCCACCTTGCTTATATATACCCTGACTGGCCCTGCTACCGCCCTGACTGGTCGCGACCGCTGCAGGTACCTTCACACACAGGCCTGTTCTTTCACTATGTGAGGGGCAGTTCTCTATGTTTTTTAATACAATTATCATCAAGACTAATTTCTATATATTAGCTTTAAGTCACAAACAATACAATGTCAAGGCTGAATACAATGTCAAGGTCCCTGCCCCATATACCATGTCCTAGTCTGTGGCACACTGTTCTCGCCTGTTTGGATCAAGGACTCCAACGCTCATGCATGCTGAAGGATGATGAGTGTTTACACCATGCTGCTGGGTTAAGAACAATCATTGCTCATGGTCACAAATACACCAACACACCCTGCTATTTGGGCTAAGGCTACTGCTGCTGTGCCATGTGGGTGTTGAGTGCCATGCTTTATCAATGAGGTGAAGAACACCCAGTGTCCCTGGGCCCAGTGGGTTGTTGTGCGTGCACTGTTACCAGTTCCTCGCCAAGTGACGGGGTCCAAGGTCCTTGTTCTGTGCCTTCTCTTTTTACTGGTTCACAGATTCAAATCTTTTTTTTTACAAGAAGTTTTATTTGTGCTTGGATGTAGTCCAGTGCACTTTCTGTTTTTTTGTTTAAAAAAAAAAAGGCACATGTCCTTCTTTTAGATATAAAGAAGTGTCTTTATGTATTAATATATTCCCATATACGGAAATATGATTTTGAAACCAGTACTTCTTCAGGGCATTTCGGCTAATTCACGTCAAAAACCATTTCATATATATTTTATCACGATAAACTTGAATCACAAGATATAATCCGGGCACTAAGCCCACTTTTATTTGTGTATGTAAAATTAAAACTTGAGATAACGCACCAATACACTTATATGTATATCACTTGTATGTCTGGCCGAGAAGGAAGTCAGCCTCCAGAGCCTATTTGAAGTCAGTTTAAATGGTAGGTAATAAAGACACAACTTGCATCCCTCTAAATACCAACATATTGAACATTTTTGCAGACAATGCCTACGACCCAGATGTCAACGCTGCAAATATGTGGATCGATAAGTTGGAGATTGACAACAAGGTGTGTCTGGTGCTGACAGACGACGGCCGCGGCTGTGCTCCAGACAAACTCCATAAAATGCTTAGGTAAGCTGAGATCATATTCTGTTTCACATAGATCACTGATTTCCACTTTTCCAAGGAAATTCACTTGTTCATTCTCAGTATTAAAACTTCTTTTCCTTTGTTCAAAACATAGATAATGTTCGGTGGCCAAGTGGTAGGGGTGTTCGCCTCGAGCATGGGAGGTCGTGGGTTCAAACCCCAGTTGGGTCATACCAAAGACTTACACAAAAATGGTACCCACTGCCCATTCGCCTAACACCCGCCATTAGAATGAGGAGTAGGGGTCTAGGGCCCGAGTGGAAGAACGGCGACATAGCCGAATTCGGTGATTGTGTTGTAACACAATATCCCCTTAAAAATTGCTAAAAAAATATTTGAAAAAAAAAAAAAAAAATTTAGTCTCATTTACGCCAAAAGAAGTGGGTTGAACCTCCATAGATACCCTCAGCCCCGTATCATGACCGACACAAACTTGTTTTCCATGCTTTCTCCGTCTCTCTGAGGCAGCAATTTCCAGATGACAAATATTTCCACTTTTATTTCTGATCCCGACTGGCATCCCTTAGTCCCCGCTCATCAGTCTTCTTTCCACATAGATCCCTTATTTCCCCCAACCTACCCTCTTTGCGAAAAGGAGCAGGAGTCATTCATATCTGTTTGAGGGTAGCGGGATAGCTGCGGATACCTTTTCCTTTAAGGCGTTATGTGAAGTGAACATACTGAAAAGTAGTTTGCTTTCTTGATGAACGCCCATACTCAAAGACTTCAGCAAGTCTGTCTTCAGGGGAATGAGAATGTTTGGAGTGTTAAGTTAATAATTTCCTATTTTCACTTCTGTCCCGACTTCTTTCCCTGGTCGAAGTTGAAAGAAACTGATCTCTCAGGGATTGCAAGCCTTGTAATGCTTTTTTCGCACTGAGGTATATATATATGGTCGAATCCCACGAAATTGGTGCAATTTTGATATTTTCTGTGAATCATTCATCTTACAAGTAGATTTTGATTGCTGGAGCCCAAAATGATTATAAATGAAAGTGCAATCAGAGCACAGATGCCATTTTGGATGGCATCCGTTTACTTTCGGTAGTTAGGGCTTGTAATCTGTGTTAGAAACCGTGTCAAGACACTGGTTTTGGGGCCTTAATTGAATAATAAGCTGGGGGAGGGGTGCTTATTTTAGACGCCAGTTACATTTCTGAGAATTATCCGGCTGCAATATACTTCAAATGACCGTAAAGATAGACATTGAAAATACAAGGGAACCAACTTCAGGCGAGTTGATTTTATTGTCAGGTTGTTAGATTACATCAGAGGAGGGGCCATCCAGAAAGTATGTACGCACTGAGGGGGGGGGGGGGGGGGTCAAAAATTTTGGAAATTTTGCGTATGTTCCTCTTTGTTCTATAATCTATTGCGTACAAGACCGGGAGGGGGTGGGGGGGGGGGGGGGGGGTAAAAACATTCAGAAATTCAGAATTCTATGTACGTACTTTATGGATGGCTCCAGACAGGCTGGCATGAGAAATTCAAAACTGACGGGATGTAAAATCAACCAAAGCAAACCGATTCCAATGTCAAAGTTATTAGTGGGTGGACGGTTGGTCATCTAGGTAATGGCCATAGCCTACTGTAGTCAGCTCCTTATAGCTAACTAGGTACAGATAGGAATATGAAGGATTTGACATGGATTTAAAAACATGATATGGTATGCCTCCTTTGAAAGAAAATTAGAACAGTAGTTGCTAGGAAGTGGAATTTTCTAGGTAGATTCTCTATTTACTTATATTCTTTGTTAAAAATCGGGGTTGGAGGGGTCGGGTGGAATAGGCATACTAAAGCAGAGGATTATCGTAAAACTGGATGAGGTTTAATCTTGTCCACCGTATTCCACGACTGGAGTTTGTCAAAGTGACTTCATGAGGCGAAGCCGAGTGAAGTCCGGAGCCAAAACTTCAGGAGTGGAATGCAGTGGCCAAGATTAAAACGAATCAGGTTTTGATTTTATCCTACCCTATCTCCTCGATTTTGGAATATTACGTGATAACAATGCTGTACGCCACTAGTGGCATATAAAACTCCATATGCCAGTCAGCGTGGCATACGGAAACCCAATGTTAAGCCTATGGGATTTTATATTAGGGGTAGGATAACACACAATATTGATTTACATTGAGCATTGGTACAACATTTACAATCACCATAAGTGGCACTAACAGTTGCTTACACCATAGGAAGTTTCATTATTTTGGTGAAATGTATATTTTATGTTACTGGAAACAGACCTGCCAGCCTCATATTATGAACATTGGTGTGCTATTCATGGTTTTTTTGGGGCAAAATCTCACAATGTGAGGGGGGGGGGGGGGGTGGAGGTAGCAAGTGTATGAGTGGATGGTTTATTTAGCATATTTACACAAAAAGAAGAATCAGGAATCAGTCAAGACCCAGTCAAGTAGTATTGGTTTGTAAAATTATTTGCAATATCATTTACCACCAGATATTGGCTTGACATGCTTTATTATCATATATAGAAACAGAGCTTTGGCCCCCATTTTGAGTCACACGGCCAGGGAGCATTCAGATATCTCTGGTCCTGTGTGCATTGATCTATTAAGGTGTCACCATTAGTATGTATATGTAGGTAGAACATTGCTGATTGCCAATGGAAATCGCTTACAGGTAGCTAAATTTACTATGGATTCTATAAAGGCCATTATGTAATTGCATAATGTACACAGAACACTTGGCAGTGGTAACTGGTCACTGCCCCCCCCCCCCCCCCATTCCCCCTCCCACCCTCACCCACCTCAACTGTGTGCACTCACCCATGGACAGCTTTAAATATCCAACCAATACAGGCCTTCCCCCTTCATGCATGACCTCCCTCCCTCTTTAGATAATTCTCGATTTGTCTTAAGCTACATATACTTGTTGGAGCATGCTCGCATGTGCTGTATATGTTGCCTAAAGGTTCCCACAGAGTGGTCACATATAGGCTTCCAGCGTACTGAAAAAAACTATTCCTTCACTATCAGCATGCTCTTCACTGTGATATTGTGAAAGGAGCACAATGCCAGTGTCTCGGGGTCTGAGAGGCATGCCCAGCTGACCATGACCAATCACCAGAGACTGTAATACCTCCCTGACCAACTGGTGCTTGATGTGTTTGTGTCCTAGACTCAGGCAGTTGCAGAAATGGCAAGTTGACTGGATGCACTGGGGTGACAGAAAATTGTCCATAGACGGAATGTAACCAAACCGTTGTAATTGTTATTTATTGAGCGCGGGAAATCGCGCTCATATACATCATCTAGAGTTTAGAAAGCTCACACAGGGTTTCAGCTTACTGTAAAGAATCTAACACTTCACTATCAATGTTCCAACTGTAAAGGCCTCGTTAGATGAGCAGGGGTCCAGTATCAAGTCTTACCATAACCCCTGCCCACTCCTGACTTGGTTCCTTTTAATAGAACTTTCATGGCTGAGTGACCTTGTGATGGTGTGTGCGCTGCCTTGTAGCTAATCAACAGAAATCACATATTTATAATGTATAAAATACCCAAGATGAAAACCTGGATTCTATAAATAGTTCAAAATCACAGAAAAGGACAATTATGGCATTTTGAGTGTGATAAATGTACATAAAACGATCAGTACTTCAGTGCAAAACCCCTCAAAACGCTGACACACTGACCTGTGAACGATCAAGTCTGAGTTCCAATAGTTAACCCTTCAAGAGCCACACATCATTCACCATGTTGCCCATACTACAGTCAGGACCAGAACCAACTGTGGTGTTTGTATGACCAGCTTTTGTAGTCAATCTTGTTAACCCTTTAAAGACGCATGATGCTTGGAGGCATCACCGCTCTAAAGACGCATGATGCCTCCAGGCATCATCGTTCCAATATTAACAAAAATGTTTTAACAAAGAAATGATAGAGCAATCTTCATGAAACCTTCGGAAAATGTAGATATAACATCATATCTAATAATCCTATTCAAGAGAAATAAAATATCTATGATTATGGTATCATATTGCATGATTACAAACTTGAATTATCAGTTTTAACTAGCGACGTCCGAGCCTGAATAATGAAAAGGATGAGATTTCGGACTGCCAAAGGTGGGATTCAAACTCCCAACACCCACATTCCCATATGGACGCTCTGCTGGCTGCTCCACAGAGTCAGTTGCCTAGAAGAGGCCAAATAAAATGTGTATTAAGATACACCTATTTTAATTAAATAATCAGTTGCCATCTGTTGGCACATGTAGATTTCTATAACATGATAAATATTCCTGTTGGTGATACTTGAGAACAACTATCAAATCCCTTCTCTGAGTTTATTGAAACATTCTTACTTTTATTTAATGAAATGATTTAGGTATACCGCGCTCTTCCATTATAAATGGAAACAATATTTGCTCCTAGTTTATTGTTGCACGCTCATTCATCTATGATGAACACAACATTTGCTCCTAGTAAATGTGTCTACCTAGTAAAAGTGTACACACTTTGAATAAGAATATATCATGATAAGATCTATGGTTTATATTAGGAAGTTATAGCATGTTATAGATTATCCGTATATTATTATCACACTGTGTACAATATAGACATCTATTAAATTAGTTGTGTAATAGGCAGAATAGAGATACTTTATCAACTAAGTTACAATATAGATATATATTTAAATCCAAGGAAGTTGATTATTTAGGTGAAACATATATTTGATGGTATATTTGCTAAATCTAATAATGTGTATGGGGAGGGGAGGGGGACTTTGTCAACTAAATTACAATATAGTTAGATATTTAAATCCTAGGAATTGCATTATTAAGGTGAAACATATATTTGATGGTATTTTTGATAAATCTAATAATGTGTATTTGGAGGGAAGGAGGTTTAAGCAGCAGGTGTTTGAGTAGATGGTTTATCCAGCATATTTAGAGGCAACAAGAAGTCAGAATGGTTCATAACTATGTTCTAGGAATTGGTCAAGATCCAGTAAAATGGTATCTGTTTGGTAAGATTATTTGCAATATCATTTTCCACATGATATTAGGTTGACTTTTTTTTTATAAGGATACACAGAAACATAGTTTTGTCTACCATTTTGAGTCACTTGGGCAGGGAGCATGCAGAGAGGTCTCGGTTGCTGTGTGCACTGGTCCATGAAGGTGTCAACATGAGGCAAATGACATACGTTTCATATGTAGTTTATAAAGTAGTTTGACTTTTTAATCATTTAATGAATGTCCATAATCAAAAACTTCAGCAAGTCGCAGGGATACCCAGCTCTGAAAATTAAGTGAGATTAACCAAGAATTGAACTGGCCGATGGGAAGCACAGGTCCCCGGATGGAGTTTAGGGGTAATGTTTCTACTTGGGGCTTAAAGGTGGTGAAACCCACAAAAGATTTGAATTTTGATATTCAAAGAGCTTTTAAGGGAGTTTATGGAAGTCTATTCAAAACTCATAAAAAATATGGATAGCTATGCACATATCTTAGTAGGATACAAATTAATGTGGTTTTTATGTTTGTTTGTTTTTTGTTGTTTTTTGTTTTAACTTTTGAACTTAAAATGATAAAATCCTGAGTTCCATCTAGGAGGTAGGTGGAGGTGCTGGGTAGGTGGAGGTTTAGATCAAGGACTGATGCTAGTCGAGGTTAGTGGGAACAGTAATAACGGCTACAACCCTGAAGGAATGTCGACGACTCTCAGATCCTTCATGCCGCTTTTGCTTAAAATCAGGGCACAGAATCAATGATCGGAGAGTGAACGACACTCACCTACCAGCTGGCTCACTAACTCATCGCTGCTATGACAGACTTCTGGGTAGGATCTACTTTTAGGTAAATATCAAGGTTATTGTATCGCATGTGTAGTCGTTTATAAACATGACCAATAGTGTTCGAAGAGACTTAATATAATATTTGCGTTGTATGTGCTTCTATAGTTGCTCATATTATGTAAATGGAAAGCCAACATGGTCATGTAATCCATAAATATATCTGAGGGACTGCAGCCCCAGGCCATGCCAGGCAGTGACAGGGAAAACACAGGGAAGTACATCGAGGTCACCATACCCATAACCGTTACTAGGCCATGGTGGAAACCTAACTGTCAAAAATATTCCAACCAACATTATTAGCAGGTGGACGGTTGGTCTTTAGGTTATGGCTATAGCCTACTGTAGTACACATGCTTGTAAAGTCACTAAGTGACCTGACCACATTTTTGCTTTTTATAGCTAACTAAGTACAGATAGGAATATAATTTCTGTTTTGGGAATAAGGTTTTATGGTGGTACAATGCCTTACAGTTTTAATATTTAGTATTTTGGCATGGATTTTAAAAAAAGGGAATTCAGTTGGGGGGGGGGGGGGGGACCTTTGTAGTCACAGGTCCATTTTTAAGAACTCCTTTATGGACATATTTCTACCCCTTAAACTGGTTGAATCAGAATATGATATGCCTCATTTAAAAGAGAATAAAAAAAACAGTAGGTGCTAGGAAGTGGAATTTTCTAAGTAAATTCTATACTAACAGAGATATTCAAGTATTTGTTGAAAGTGGGGGGGGGGGGGGGGGATTTTAAGTGAAATGGGCATGCTCAAACAGATGTTTACTCAATATTGATTTACAGTGAGCATTGGTGTAACATTTACCATCTCCATAAGTGGCACTGACAGTTGCTTACACTCTAGAAAGTGTCATTATTTAGGTGAAATGTATATTTGACGTGCTATTCATGTAATTTTGCCAAATCTCATAATAGGAGGAGGGGGGGGGGGGAGGCATGAGGTGTATGAGAGGATGGTTTATTCAGCATATTTACACATTAACAGAAGTCAAAATGGTTCATAACTTTGTTGTAGGAATCAGCCAAGACCTAGTCAAATGATATTGTTTTGTAAAATTATTTGTACTGTCATTTACCACCAGATATTGGCTTGACCTACTTTATTGGTGTACATAGAAACAAAGTTGTGTCCCCCACATGGCGAGGGAGCACACAGACCTGTCTGTGTGCACTCATCCATGAAGGATCACCATGAAGCAAAACGATTTATATATAGGTATGGCATTAGTGAATGCCAATTGAATCCCATACAGGTAGCTAAATATATGTGTGCACTGATCCATGAACTACTGAGTTCACAGAGGAGTAGGGCTTTAAATAGCCAATCAATGCAGGCCCTTCCCTATTCATGGACTCCCTTCAGTAGAAACAAGAAGTTATGTCCCAGTAATCAAATTGACAGTTAACTGTTTACTGCAAAACCTGAAATACTTGTACTTAAATTATATCATTTCCAAAGTGAACAGAAAAGTTGCCACCAAAGTCCTTTTTGACAAATCATTTATGAAACAGACAATTTTTAACAGAAAAGAAGCTAGATGGGTAATGTAATGCAGAACTACATTCTACTGGGGTGAGAATACACGATGGGACTACTAAGAAAAGGTGCGGACATACAATCTTGAAATCCTAGGATTGCAAAGAGTCTGACATTTCAGAAACATGTTTTGCCAAGCGATAAACCGGAGCGGCGCAGTGTGACTAGTAAAAGTAGACTAGTAGAAGTGCCACCGTGCTACTCCCCATGCAGAGATTCTGAGCTGCAGGTCGTATAAGTGTAAAGAAAGATCTGCTGGGAAATTGTCACCATGCCTGGGGAATAGGTGCTCCAGGCGGTTTAGCCTCGGGATATTCAATGTCAACCAGTTTTAGACTCTCATGTGAGCACTTGTGAATATAACCAGGTGTAAACGTTATTTCCACCTTTCATCTCATTCTGATCCGCACCTGTGCAATTGCATCACACACTCGTCCTCTGCATAATTTCGAATCGACCCCTGAGAGTCCTAAACCATTGAGCATGGATGTAACACATTTTACAAAGATAATCATTTAACCAAGTTTTCCTTGGTTCTAATATTCTAACCCCACATTGGATTAGAGCGATAAAATTCTTTTCTATACAAAGTGAGAAATTATGAAAACACATTAATTATTTCTTATTCAAATATGTTTTTGCATTGTGATCTGCTTCAGCGACTGCTGACAAAAAAAATACTGACACCGCATATATTTCCCACACACCCAAGAGGAAGAAAAATATCACTCCTGTACAAGGAAATGAATATTCTTATTCAAATTTGGACTTATTCCTTAGAAATAACACATTAACATAGAGGCAGTACAGTAATGCCTCCCGGCATCTTCAGGCCCTACACGGCAATGCCCTCAGGTATCTTCTGTACTGAATGATTAATAGAAGATCACGATATTTGCACAGCAGGGATGCAAGTACAGTATTCCGATAAATTACCAATATCCGAAACTTCAAAATTCTCATTTGTAATAATCAAAATTCCGCAGTATACATGTCGGCCTTGTCCTGGCCGGAACCGGCTGAACTCCGGCTGAACCCCGGCGACACCAGGCCACCAAAAGGTCGTATTTTGGTGTCCTTGGGCCGCCGAAATTAGCAGACAGCCACGGATGATTGGGCAATTTTGTTTCCCGGTCCTTAAATTGTCTGTTTCACCACATTTATCCTGCTCCTAATACAAAATCCCATAGGCTTAACATTGAGTTTCTGTATGCCACGCTGACTGGCATACAGGGTTTTATATGCCACTAGTGGCATACAGAATTGTTATCACACAATATTCCAAATTCGAGGAGACGGGGTAGGATAAAATCAAAACCTGATTCGTTTTAATTTTGGCCACCGTATAATCCTGGAGTTTTGGCTCCGGACTTCACTCGGCTTTGCCTCATGAAGTCACTATGCCAAGCTCCAGTCGTGGCATACGGTGGCCAAGATTAAAACTCATCCAGTTTTATGATAGTATGCCACCAAGTAGTTGGTACATTCGGTTGAAGTCTGTAGCATTCCTGTCTGTTATCTTCTGTAAAGGAATGCACGAATGATAACCAGATGACTAGGGGCAAATGAGAATAAAGTAAGAACAAATGAAAAAAAAATTCCAACAAACATGTGATATCATGTGAGAACGAAAAGCTTGTTAAAACCTAAGAACAAATGGTATGTTCATCTTTGATTAGTATGGCATTCCCAAAGTGAACAATTCAAAGAAAGTTTGACAATTCACCGGGTATATAATCCTGTTTCCATGCTTATAAAGAAATCTAAGCCTGCTATGTGGTTGGGACAATAGATGGTGCGACCTCACATAGAGTTTACACACGTCTCTGATCTGAGCCGTTTGGGACAAAGCCACGATGATGGCTCGCCGCCCGATCCCCGTTGTAAAACATAGGACCGCCGCCAGTGATCGCAGCTCTCCCCCAGGCATGATGTCGTCCCAAGACTGACATCAGTCCCAGTGTCTTACTGGTGCCTCCCTGTCTATCGCTACCGCCTTCTTTTCCCGGCGTTTACACTGGACGATTATAGGCGGCGATTCTTGAATGTTGCACCGCCTGACGATTTTCAGCTGTACATTGCTAGTCACAGGTACACATGAAAAGTGTAAATGCTTGAGGAAATTTTTGGGTTGACGACTATTGTGAGCTCCACCTGAGCACTATTGGCTAGACGATCTACAGTCACGTCTTAGTCATCTAGTGTAAAAGCCAGGTTACTCCTCTATTCTACATCAGCTACTGGACACAGTAATTCCTGGGCCAGTGAGGAGAAAGTTGCGTACTGTAATTTATCTCACCCGTGGTATTTTTTCCCCAAAGACTTAACATTCAGATTTCCTATTCGATCTCCATGGAGTATTGTATATAAAAGAAAAAGAAAAAAAAAACCTCAAAAGCCTGTTGGCTACGAGTTCCTAACTTTAAGCCTATAGACTAAACTCTTGCTCATTTAAAAACGACTACATATGGTGAATTGTATTGTCTGATTCCTGAATAAAAAAAAAGTATTTTATTCTAATTGTTTTGAATCACTGTATTTATGACATATTCATTTATAATCAAAGACTTGAGTAAGTTTATGTCGTCCCATACTTCGTTACCTAACGCTCTGTATCTAGCAACCTCAGGAACCTCTGTAGATTGGAGATTTTCAGAGCTGGCATTTTTCTATTTATCTATGAAAGTCCACCCTTTTATTTTCACAAAGATAAAATCAAATAAGCCTCATTCGCACATGAGGAAATAATCATGAGTAACCTGTGAATAATGATATAACCAACCTCACACAATCAAACAGCGGTTTGAATCTTCACACAGACCCGCATCACCGACGCTGTGGCCGACACCATCATGCTTTCCATAGTTTCTCTGTGGTAGCAAATTCCACCTAAAAAAACTATTTCCACTATTTTTATGGTCCCTACTGACACTCTTGGATTTTGAGTAGAGCGGTCACACTGAAGTATAACAGTGGACATGCTTGACTGACTATGGCATTGTCGCTCCCTATTTACAACCCTCAGCATCTGGTGTGTCTGTGTTTGCAGAAAGGCTTTGGTCGGTGTGTATGAATGGGGAATGGGGTGGGAGGGGTTGGTAGAAGGTAGAATTAGGGCGCCTTACTATGCGCCATGTGTGCTGTACTGTTTACTGTGCTGTCGGTTAAACCAGGTTTAGTTGTAGCTATTTCCCCCATCTGTCAGATGTGTTGGCACTGGTCATTAAAACCTATTTTGAAGTTACATATGCCCCCGCCACGATCTAATTGGATAGCAGGGACATTCACATTATTCTCTTTGGGCTGGAAACCGCCTATAGATAACAGTATGAGGGGGCAGGGCTTCTCTGTGCTACACAGGCTGCACTACCACCTTTGTGACTAGAAATGTTAACCTAACTTTCTCCTATAACTGGCAAAACCATTCCCATTAATCTATTAATTAAGAATTAAGATAGAACCTCAATTAATTGAAAGTGTTTCAGAAAAGTGGCAGAAGTCTGTAATGCATGGTGTATAGATGATAAGGCTTGGATGTCTAAAAGTTTTTCAAATCAAGTGCTAATTTGTATGATTTTTCACTCTAAGACACTCCCAGGTAATGTGACTCCCAGGTGACAAAAAGTTTCTCGTTTTTTCTTAAATACTCAGAATGGAGAGAGAAGCACAATTCAAAGTGAACCAGAATGGCCTGTGATGACTACACCATGTATATGCAAAGGGCATGTATCATAAGGCTAAGGCAAATTTAAAATTTCTAAACCAGGGGACACTTTTGATGATGTTTCACGTCTGGCCACTGTCCTGCAGATAATGTCAGTCTGCGGTGAGAAAAAAGTGTCCCAATTCTCTGAACGATTAGAATAAAGTTAGAAACATAGTTCAAAGTGTTCCAGAAAGCCGTAATAACTAATGCAAGGAGCATGTGTCATAAGGCTGAGGCATTTTTAAGATTGTCATGGGTAACCTTTGATGATTTATCATATCGGCTAATGTCTCAGATGATGTCAGTCTGCAGTGACAAAGAGTGTCCCAATTCGCTGAAACACTCAGAATAATATGAAGATACGTCAGGAGTTTGAGTCTGAGTTTATTTTTGTCACGCATTATGTTGGCTCCGTAATTTCACGAATCAAAGACGAGTGACATTACGAAGCCAACAAAATGAGTGACATAAATAGTCTCTAACTCAAACGAGTAGCGTCTAGCATTTATCCTACCCCGTTTCCACATTTTTTCAGCATCAGAAAGTAGTGACATAAAGAACACTTTATGTCACACCCGTGACATAAAGAAATCCCATGTTAAGCCTATAGTTTATTTTTATTAGGAGTAGGAAAAAGATAGAAACACCGTGTTCCAGAAAAGCCTTTAATAACTAATGCAAGGAGCATGTGTTATAAGGCTGAGATGTTTTTAATATTTTCATGTCAGGGGTCACCTTTGATAATTTATCATGTTGGCCAATGTCTCAGATAATGTCAGTCATTTCGCTTTTAAGTATTGCGAATCAGGTGTTAACTTTGGTGATTCTTTCACCCTGGGACATGGTCCCAGATATATGCCCATAACATTACAGTTATTACAGACAATTACACACAATTACAGTTATTATACAACAAAAAAGGCATTTGGTCGCAGGTGTTGCAAATTTCTATTTCCTTTTAAGACCTCTTGCTCTTTATTTAGAGTTCCACACATTTCAGATACATGTAGATATGCAAAATGTGTACACTATTGAGGTACTCCCCCCCCCCCCCCCTCCCCCCTCCCCTGTCTCTCCCCCTCCCCCTCCCCCAATGGTTTCTTTTCTATTTTTGTTCTGTTGGAGCAAGTGTTTTTTGCTACTTCTTTGAAGCTCTTTTTTAAAACTTAATTCTTTATTTATCCTACAGATTTACCGTGCGGCTCTGACCCCCTCCCCCGAAAACTGTGTTGCTCAAACACTGATCTAGGCAGCCTAAACGATATTCCAAAAACTCAGCAAAGTAATCCGTGCAGGGCTTCACCAAAGCCGTGTATTTCTTATGTTGGTCATATCATTATTCACAGTTTACTCTTGAATATTTCCTTTTTTACGTGGGTGTATTCGTGGTTGAGGTTGTATAACTAAGATATTCCATAGAACTGTGTTCTATGTGACTTAAATTAGCTTATTTTATGAAAGATAGAATTCTGCAAATTCGTTCTCAGAATGCATAACATTGCACCATTTGAGGTATATATATGTAAAAACACTCCCTGGAGAAGCCCCCCGCCCCCTTTGGAGGAGAGGCACCCCTCCCGCATCTTACACCCCGTCGGGCTGCACTTGGAAAGAGTATAGTCTAAACGTTGAAACCCACGCCTTGTTTCTTCAATCCTGCCTAACACTGTAAAGTGAAATAGTCTTTACTAATTTTACTATCAATGTACTCTTTTCAGCTTTGGCTACTGCGAGAAGATCGACATCAAAGGTCACAAGCCGATCGGGCAGTACGGGAATGGCTTCAAGTCAGGCTCGATGCGTCTCGGTAAGGACGCCCTCGTGCTGACGAAACACGGGAGGACGATGAGTGCCGGTTTCCTCTCTCAGACCTTCCTGGAGGCTATCGGCTCCGAGACTGTCCTCGTCCCAGTCGCCACATGGACCAAGAAAGGCTGTATCCTCTTTGTGAAACGTGCTAACTGTGTTAAAGGGAGACTCCAGTCGTTTGTACTTATATAGAACACCCTTACCATAGTCGCACATCGTTTAAGACGAGATTGGATTGAAGTTTATTAAAATGGGTATTCCATTGAGACAGTGAAAGCGTTGAAAAGATGATCGGCATGCATCAAATGACCTCGCCGGACGAGCCTGATATATAATTTTTATTGTCAGTGGAGCAGCGTTTGAGGCGGCTGGCAGCGATCATCCGACGTCGGTATCGGCCGCAGTATTAATGCGTGACCGAACCACGCACTCTATAGTCCGTGCCATTTTGAATGATTTCTTGCGCAGAAAATAGTCCTCGTTTATATAAAGTTTTTAAAAGATAGTATATAATTGCAAAAGTTAGGTGAATGTAAAACTAGCTTTGAATACTGACCAATGGATTCTAAAAAATAAAAATATGATAAATCATTTTTTGCCGGATATCTACAACCAGCGATCGCAGGACGTCTGTTGGCACTTCACTGAGTAAGTTATCTGTTTCTACACCATAACCATGTTTAGCACACACCCGATGATTTTTTATTTTCTTCGGGTCAATAAAACACTGGTTTAAGGAATGAGACCGTGAGGCCGATGTCTCAGTCTGTAAATTAAAAAAAATCCCACCTCGTCCTGTATGATGAACGACCATGGTAGATTGTTCAATATTTATTATATACCCTAAATCAGTAATATTTTACCATATATTGGTTCAGAAATTATGTCATAGTGAAAGTCCACACTCTGCTGATCTCTCCGTGTAACAGTATATGAACGGCCAGGCTTTACATCAGTGTACCATTAAGCCTATAAGACATCGACATTTGTTCTTGATTCATCCCGAACATCGGCTCGGTGATAATCGGCAATAAAATGTCGATGTCTTATTCCTATAAAGCCTATAAGACAACGCCCCGACGGCTGTGACCGATTCTACCTTTGTCCGACGGATCCGTTAGGTCTGTGGTAATCTACGTCAATCGGGTTGATGTACGCGCTTCACCGACCCGATTTTATTGTTTTTCCCGACACATAGGTAGAATTGGGCACAGCCGTCAGGTCGATGTCTTATAGGCTTTAATTTTTGATCTGATTACCTACTATATCTAAAACGGTAGAATTTCGTCGAATCTGTTCGGAGATCTTCCCGCACATAGGGACATAGTGAACCAAATCTAGGCATGGAGACTGAAGGGCCACCAGAGTGAGATTCTCGTATTTGGTGGAATTCGAACCTGCTCCTCTTTTTTCTAACTTGATAGACAGGCATGCTTTTTCTCTTAAGATTCAATTCAAGCCATGCCGAAATCAAAGTTTAGTATTGTAGTTTTCTGCTTTAGTTTTCTCGTGAGAAATCAATGAGATACCAACTTCCGCTGGTAGCCCTTTCAAAACTCCGCTGATTCCCCCCACCCACCTGAAGTTTAAGTATTTGGCCTGGTTATTTCATCTGTCTTTGTGGAGCAGTTGGCAGGGGCTCCGGCTTGAAATGCGGACGTCGGGCGTTCGAACCCCGCTATCGATATTTCTTTTTTTTCATTTTTCTATATTTTTCGTACTCGGACCCGACGAAGTCGCTAGTAAATTAGTTAAATTGATAAGAATCAATTACATTGTTTTCCAAGTGTGCCCTTCACTGAACTGATTTTACCGCTCCACCAATGTCTGGCACTCATTGCTCGCATGTTGTCCCACCGTCATTGTGGTGGCCGGTAAGGGTGACATAAAACCCGAGTTTAGGAAGACAAGACACAACCAGTCTGATTCACCTCCGAAGCCCAAAAGCCTCTTCTTTATTCCAGCCTATATTCAAGTCTCTCTAGGAATGGGCTAATGCGTATGAGCAGTTAATGTTTATATGTCATCAGATAAGACTGCAGCAGGGGAATGAGACATCACCTCTCATTGTTTTAGAATTCGCCAGAGGTATTCATAACATGCAGTAGACATTGATATAAGCATTTTCAGTGTTCTTAATATTTTGTCTGCTATTAGAAACGTTCCCACGGTGCCTAGGACACCAAGGATGGTCCCGCTAACACCTTCACAACGGTACAATGTGGGATATAACTTTCTTATATATGAAGTCCCCATTGAAAATGTAAGGGGGGGCCACAATAAACCACAACCATTGTTTACGGCTTCAAAACGGCTTTCATTGAATTCCTAGGAATAGGAATTATTATTAATGACCATGGGTAAGAAATACAACAATTTGTTTGACGGTCGGCTCTGTAAACCACTCGAGCGATGGCGAGTGCATTACTATGCGTCAACCTCGAATGGTTTACGGCCGCCCGTCCAAATCGTCGATTATTGTCTATGACCCTACCGGTGGCAACACCCTTTGGTCAGAATCGAGAGCAGTCGGAGAAAGTCCGTACAACGACAAAGTTAAGGTCGGGTAGAATCGGTCATTACTCTCATGCTAGACGTTTATCCCCCTTGGCCCCACGCCAAGAACTGTTATAGATAATTTCTCGGTCTCTCTTAAGCAGATAAATTCCCGTGAAAAATACTTCCTTGTCTTTTTTCTCTTCTGAGCCCATCCGCCATCTCGGTGATTTAACGATGAATGCCCTTTTACATCCATAAATGGCAGTTTTCTATGGAACTCCTTATTTTCATTTCCAGTTTATAACATCATTTATCAAATTGAGCGTCATGAACCTTCCCACTCACCCCCAGCTCCATTCCATGGCCATAACTGATATGTTTTCAATGTTTTCTCAGTCTTTCTGGGGCAGTTAATTCCACATGAAAAATGCCCCCTTTTATTCCTGGCCCCAACTGACATCCCTGAATATGAACCTTGACTAAAGTTAGTCAAATTGGTCGAGGAACCAGACGCAGCGGGAAGTGTAAAAGCCATCCTAAAATACTCACTTTTCCACACGGAGGATCAGCTACTCAGTGCCTTCCAGGCCATTCGCTCAGGCAGTGGGACTCGCATCTTCATCTACAATCTCAACAGGTATGTGACCCACCTTGACATGTTCTCACACTTCTCCACAGACTGCGGTGGCAGTGTGCTGCATCGTTAGCGCGCTCGCTCTTGGACCATACCATTGTGTTTCATCATACCATGTAGTATTCCGTTAAAATGTTGTGGGGAACCTGTTAGAACTGACCGGGGATAACGTCAAAAGAGTCTTGGAACGTCTTTAAAATGTTCTTGGGGTGCCATTAAACATTCTTAGGGCACTCTGAAAACGTTTGGAAACTCCATTAAAACTTTATTAGGATACTCAGAAAACGTTCTGTGAACACCATCAAAACGGTTGGGGTGTGTCGATAAAACGTTCTGATGACTCAATTAGAACATTCTGAGGACCACAGTCTGGTAAATGACTTCAGAGCATTCTGAGCATGCCGTTACTTTATTTGGGGTTTCACCACCTTCTGATTTATCATAGGAAGAGAATTGAAATCGTTTTTGTCATGGGAACCACTCCTATTATGACAGGAAAAATCAGTATTAAGCAAGGATGGTTAAGATGGGACCGTTCCTCTAAACACGGATACGGCGTCCGTAACTGGGCGTCCAGCCCGTGCTGCCACCTGTCGTCAATTTGTAAAATCGATTTCATCCGCTAGGGGGAGGCACTGATCGCACTGTTGGAAAAGACTTTCGTTTTAACAAGGCAACCATAGAAACCGTTCGGCTACTTTGGATATCATATATTCACTTTAAGAGGTTGGATTTGCGATTTTCCCGAGTGGGTTTGTGTGAAAAATGTTTAAGTCATGGGTTAATAACTGATGGGCGCTGCCTATGGCGTGGGTTGTCTTACACACGAAGTATGTATATGTACATGTATACATGTGTTTTTTTATGTTGTCTATTCAGGGTAAATCCAGGTAGAAAACGAACCATCAGAATTGGTGATAACAGAAGTTCTCCACAGGAGCTCTGGCAGTATATAGCATAACAAAAGTTCAACGTGCTTGAATTTAAAAATTGTTCAAACATGTTTAAGAAGCTCGAGTACTTACACCCTCACGTGAGAGATGACCTTATTGACAAATATTACCAGTTTTTTTCTGACGTACAACGTCATGCAGCCTGTTTTCGTATTGTTATATAACTTGAAAAGGTGAAATTTTACTATCTATTGATGACGATCGGTGAAGTACGGCCATAGGTACGACAATGGTAGGAGCGGGCGGTATGCATAGCTGATACAACCATAGGTATATAATGATACTAAATACCAAGTTTTTGATGGTTGCTTTAGTGTCGTAGTTTACTGTAGAGTTTAGCTTTGTAGCATGAACATGGAAGCTTTGTACCGTGTGCTCATGTTCATAACCCCTTCTCTATGATTGATCTCCAGAATTTGTTTACATGAAGAATTGTGTGGTTGTCACTGAATTTTTAATAAAATTCATAAAAGGTTTTCTGGTTTTGGAAAAATTCCAGAGAAGCGCAATTAAAATCCGGATGCCAAGTTCGCAAAAAACACACAACCTCGGTGCGGGTGGGAGGGAGAATGGAGCAGTTTTTAAATGGCGCCCCACTGGTCACCTCCTCCACTCTCTGCCTTTCCCGTAGTTTGAGCGATTTACTGATTTGCCTTCCCTGTCTTTGGAAGCCATCTTATTGAAGTCTGCCGTCTCCGAGTCGTCACAGGCCGCCTCGCGCTAAGTCGATACGTCGAACACAGGCGCCGCATCTGATTTAACCCTGGCCACCTGCGCCTCCGTCCTCCACAAATAGTGGGATATGGGGACAGGGAGTGAAAGCACCAGAGCCGGCTCGTTTAACCCCCGCCTCTGGATAGACGCAGAGCCTCCGTTTCCCTCTGGAAATCCGTATTGAATCCCGGGAGGCTTGACGAGATATGGCTTTGTCACTTCATTAAGTGCGTGTTGCGGGGTTTACTCCTAAATCTGCAGCTCAGTTATACGTGTCTTTCAGAGATGACAGCTTTCCACTTTTCCATGAAAATCCTGTTTTTTTAAAATAATTTCCAGCCTGAAATCTTGGCTACATTCGTTCCCTAATCATCTGCTAGGGGCCTTGGTGGCTTTCAATCATTTTGTCCCTCCTCGAATGTAAACCGTGCTTTAAAATAGCTGAATGGTAAATGCTATTGCTTGATTGCCTTTGCTGACATCACGCCAGCAGTTTCGTCTAGTCCCCTTTAGAGTCCCTGCTTCTGAGCTTACTCTGAATTATTTATATATCACCGAAGGAAAATATCAAATTTGAAAGGCTGAAATAAAGGTACGAGGATTTTGTTTCCTACCATGGACTAGCTCTAGTCCGTTGGAACCGAGAAAAATACACCATAAAGGTACGAGACCGGATTGCAGAAACATCACTTGTGTTCTCCTGTGAAAACATTGAAAATCAGAAAAAGGGTCAGCTGCTTGCTTTTTTGGAAGGGACACTCCCTTTGAATTAGTCAGACAAATTCCTTGCATACATGGTGAAATGAAGTAATGGCTGGAAAAAGGCGGTTGCTTAATTCTGAGTCCTTTTTGTAAAGTTTCTGTACGTCGAAGCAAATTATGTTTAAGGACTTGAGTAGGCTCAGATGGAGAATCTTAATGGGATATCGTAAAGGATCCTTGTTGAAAACACTCATCCCCCAGGCACTCCGAGAGATGGTGATTTATATAGGAATAGGTGAACATTACACCGTAATGAAAATATGTCTCAGAAACCCATTAAAGTCTTTCTTGGCTTGGTCGATACATAATACTAAATTATCCACTCTGCCATTCCGCTCCGCCCACACGCAGCTCGGCCTTGAGGTTTGTCAGAAAAGCTGTCTGCATTTCGCAGTATAAGGGTGTGTTCCATCAATTCGACGCTGGTTCGGGCGTTGTCGGCAAGCATTGTTGGCCAAAATCTGTGGTTCATTCTGGTGAAAACAGGACTAACATTACCACCCTGGCAGCAGCTGGTGTGAAACAGTGAATCTGATACCCCTCCCCCTCCAATAGTGTCACCCGATCGCAAAACTAGTCGAGTTCCACAGTTTTGACCATGTATACTGTAATGGGATATGATTACAGTATATTCTTTTTTAAGTAATCATGATACACAACGTTTATTCACCTCAAAATATCACCTACCTTCGGATATTCACTGAGGAGTCACGCAGGATCAAGGTCATCCAGCTCTCTCTGTTGTGACCAGTAGTTGAAACGTAGCGGAGAACGGGTGTACTAGAATCGGCGTTTTTTAAGCCAATGGGAGACCGTGGCCGATTGTGCCCGATTTCCTCAGGTTAGTATTTTTTGTGCTGTCACATTGAACAGATGAGACCCGAATGGTAAATCAGACACTGTCAGAATAGATTCAGACACCTAAAACACAATCAGAAGTCCTCGTTCGGCTGAGAATTGTGTTCAATGGAACACGCCCTTTAAGTGGGTATTCCACAAGGACGCACGATGTAAGCTGATCCAGCGCCATTTGTTGACTCGCTAGGTTGAGATAAATCGTGTGAGCTGACTAGCTGTATCGCTCTGGTGGAAGAGCCCCACGTGACTGATAATAGGATCTGCACATAGGGCCACTGAGGCCAGGAGATATAGGTACTGCAAGACACTGCGCAACACTGTCAGTCAAAAAGATTGTGCTGTGGATTCAGCACCTTAGGGGCAAACTGAAATCGGGTGGCAGAATTCCGGAATTCTGTCACCCGTAATAGGTTTCCCTTATATTATGTACCTTAAAATAATGAAAATATGCCTTATTTTTCACTTACAAACATGTTGACTCATAAATGGCCTTTGTCTACATTCGTTTACGCTGCACGCCACGGGCTGCCATAAAAGGTCTTCTGATTTGCTTAGAACATATCACGTGGCCAACCTTGATATGAAACTTTCTGCCTTGGTATGAAAATATCAGCACCCCCACCCTTCTCACACACACTCCCTCACAGTAATTTGTAAGGCTAGACTGCAACTGCTCTGGTGTTTTCTAATTTATGATGACATGGCTTGCACGCCTGTCGTTTTCTGCCATTAAGATAAGAATACTTTATTGACATGTTTATTATCTCACATATCACGCTTACAATCTCAGGAGGTACAGCCCCAGGCGGCTCTTTCGTGCTGTGAACTGACTAGAATAGTATCAGCTCAACCTGTAGAATTTCCGAGGAGGAAAGCGGATATACAAAATCCTGCGCACCCAGCACAAATCTTCTTTTCATAATCCAACCGGTATGAAATTGCAAAGACTTCAACACCAACGAGATTTTCCCATTTTGATTTTTTCTATGCCTTCAATCCTTGGAAGAAAAATCCCTTTCGTGTGGGAATATTTGTGAACAAAGAGCTAGTACTTAATTAGTTTCGTATTTAATCCACAACACGCCGAGCCTTTATATTTTCCCGGCAGCTTATTAAGCAACAAATATGTCGAACTGTCCCCTGTGCTTGTCACGGGAAGAATAAGAAAAATACTGGTATGCATTTGTGATGTCAATCCAGCTCCGTCATAATGTAGAGGAAGCTTGTACATGTACTTTGAGAGAATATGTCATTGCCATACAGGTGTGTCATCTGCAGTGGAATATTAACTAGTGAACCATTATGGGCATTAGAATTACAGGACATTTTAGCACCCGGCTAATAAGGACGTTATTGCGCTTTATCTATAGAAATCAGAAGAAAAAAAATCTTGTCACTAAGTTTGAATTACTAGTATATGGCACTTCCGAATTTCGCATCAACGTACATTAAGCTTTAAAGCAGTATTATGCCCGCACCATGGCTGCACTTTGAATATTGAGTTTTGCGGACACTACTATCACTGACTAGCGTTAAAAGTCAGGTGCACATTATAAACTCATGGGTGTTCGGGCTCGAGTATAAGAGACAAGTATATTCAGACAAATTACTGGTATCGAAATTTCAACTTAAACTGTGGGTTTTCCACATTTATTTGGTGTCTTTGAGGCAGGAAAGTCCACATGGCAATATTTCCACTCTGTTTTTCTAAACCTAACTGTCACCTCTGACACAATTTGAGGTCAGTTTTCCCTCAAAATATTATCTCGATTTATTCCAATTATTAGTTGCGTGGCTAAAGCCTTCCTGTAGTAGTTAACAAGACTGGAAAATGGTACCTGTACCTCTAATCAGTGTGTTAGCTTAGGGTCTCGTGGCGGTCGATGCTTTAACGACGGAAGGTACTGACTGATACCGTTGCAGGTTACCACCTGGCCCTTGATCCTCGAAACAGTAGGAAAACACGTTATAACTGATATCGCGTCTCATGGCACTTGAGATCCAACAAGACGGAACCAAGCACAAGCAGCCTCCCGATTCGGAGCCTGTATTGTCCGATCAGTCAAAACATCGTTTCGTTAACCATAGACTCAGTATTCGGAAACTGAAATAAGCTTAATGAATATTCAAATGCTACAATATCTTTGCCTTTGTGTGCACCCATCTTATAACTTCTTGTTGGCTCTTATTTGTCTTCTTTAGACATTCCGTCTTTGCAGCAACCCTATGATATTAGCCACAAATTACATGAAGATTCCCAGTATTGAAACCGCAAGAGACTCGCTGATTCCCGCCTAGGATGACAGCAAAAATAGGCCCCCAGTTATTGTTGACGCTACCTGGCAAGAAAACTTTGGCCCTGACATTAAAACAAAGGACAGCTGCCATCTGCTTTGACAGCTGACCACCGATTGGTCGATCGGGGTCACATGGTACAAGACTATAAAATGGGTAGCAGCTCATACTGCCACCCACTTCGAGTAGCTACTTTCGAGTGAAGGTCACAGTTTACCCTCGTCCGAATTTGAATCGCAAATAAGAAAACACAATTAATAATGCGACAGAAATACAGTTGATAATACTTTATTTTTCACGTCTCCAGAGACAGTTCACAAAACGTCACCTGAGAACACGTGCGTCGTCTCGTCACTGGTAAACATGACTAGGAACAAAGAATTAAGTCAAGGTATAACTTTTAGTATCACCAGAAAACATTGCGGGTACGTGAGGTAGTCTGCTCCTCAAAATCCATCATTAAATTACCACACAAGCGACACCTTATCATGCAGGCTTTTCCATATGATTAAAACACTTCAATCTCACATTCTTTCCGTTATGCGTGTTTACCTTAAACCACTGTTAATTCCACATTTAAACATAATATATCATTAGCAGCATCCAAAGTTTACCCAGATCCAACCTACGAATACCCACCCGTCCCCTAATCTCACTTACATCATCAGGCAAGGAAAGAAAGGCATATACACGTGTACAAGCCTTTCCTCTTCTCATAGATTCGACTATACAAGTCCAATAGCCTGTCATCCACCTATCAACAGTTATTCCACCTCCACATACTTTGTTAACTGTTAATAATCATACCCTTCTCCGAACAATCACATTCACATGAAGTGTTTCCTACACATCCGGAACATATTGGTCATAGTCCAAGAAGCATTCAGCATGAACCCGCTAAAACCAATTACCGCACCGACTTCATAGTTACTGTTGATTTTGTTCCACAGATTCCATCCTCTCACGCTCGACTGTAATTGGAATTTTACAGTGGGAATTTGAGTGCAATAGGTGTCCATTGTTAAACGCATCCATTTATCTCTCCCCAAGTGGATCCATTTACCGATTTGTCACTCCGCATAGAACAGCATCTTTTTTTGTGGGTTTTACAACCCAAAGGGTTCGAGCCTTAATAGTATATCACCGGGTGTTAGCTTATTTTTTAAGGGTAGCTCACTCTTTCCAGTACTGCACTACACATCCTCTAACATGCACACATGCACACGTATGAACACGCGTATACGCGCAACTACACGCATACACATGCACACACATAGTTGGACGAACACACGCTAGCACAGAATGATGGCAGCTTTCAATTTTTACTTGAAAATCCATCTTTTCAAATGCGTTACATTGAATTATCATTCTTAGTTTTAAACAAAGATGATATTAATTGAGTTCCATTCACGCTAAATGGTTTGACAGCCTCCCCCCCCCCCCCCCCCCCCACACACACACACCTTCCACAAACACTGATGAGTTTTCCACATTTTCAAGATCCACAGGGGAAAAAAGGATGTTTTATTTCTGACCTGCACGTTGACCACGCATACTCCTAGTGATACCAAGTTGGGGGTTACATCATACATGTATCTTAGTCATTTCGCCCCCTCCCCATCACACAAACATACACACAAATCCACTGGCGACAGTAAGTCACGTACAATAAACAGCGGCCGGTTGGTTACTGGAGAACCTCACTGAGTCTGCATGCACAAAGTGCTGCTCCAATATAACCTCTATACTATCAGGAGCAGGACAACACAACACTTCTTTCTCCCTCAGTGCTCAAAGCGGGTCCTAAGACACCATTCACTTGTGTCAGGACGCCCGGTAACTGCTGAATAAAACCTCCAATATACAAAACTCATACTGAAGCCTCAGAAACAATAAAATCACAACAATTGTGGCGACTTATATGGACCCAGCAATCCTTTCCATTTTGGACGTTATACTTTCTTTTCATATGTTATAATTGATATACATTTCCATTGTCACTCAGCCATCGTCATTGTTTCACAGTGGCACAACTTATCATGTGCTGGTATTCACACATGTATAGCCCTCATTGTGCATTTAACCATGAGCTGTCGCGGATTTAATCTCTACTCCTTGTCTGTTATAGTAAAAGTATAATCCGTATTGTCTGCTACATACGGTGTCCATGGAGGGTGTTCCTTATCTGAGTTTTTTTCGACACCCACCTCTCCCAAACTTCATGTCTCATGATGGAAAAGCAAACAGACTCGTTTATCAAATACCTGTCACCGAATGTCTAATGCGTACGGATCAGTTGTCCGAACTTCATTCGTCACAGAGTGATGAATGAAATATAAATTGTCCCTCTGTACCATGCGTCTTGCTGTCATTCACAACCGTTAGTAATAAAATGGTGTTTTCATTGATATTCAAGTATATTATATAATAAGACAGGGTGAATTGTTTCAGTGTGTCTAGACGCAGCTCACTCCTCGAAGTCGTTATGTCAAAACACCTAATCAACCTGAAACAGATTTCTTTCGGTCACCCTGGCCCTGTCTCCATATATTATACGCAATGCACAGACACAAAAATTGACGTATATATATGTTTATATGTCGTAGTGTGTAGGGTAGCGGTCGAACGTAGGGCATTTGTACGTATATACATTATATATACGTGCACATACACAATCTATGCCCATTTGTGTATACATATGGTCTGAGGTCAGGAACTATACAGGGTACATTTAAGAACATATTGTTCGATACGGGTTATCTGGACAACGTTATGCCTGTATCTATCTTAAATGTAGCAACCCTCACATAGCAATTCCCAATTATGATTTCCAGTTTTAGAATTCCAGGGCTTATTCTGGTTCTCAACTGCACAGAGTAATTCTGATAACCCTTTTAACATGATGCCATTCTCTTATTCTATCTTCTGTCTGTTATAGGCATACTTTTCATTTGAAGCATTATAACTATAAGCATAATTGTATGTAATCGATGCAACACACAACAAAATAAGAACGTGATTCTGATTAAGTGTCTTCCGCCGTTGATGTGAAAAACAAATCCAACGTTATTCACATTTCCTTGCACCTACTATTACCAGATGTCGCTTCAATTCATTAAGTGACGGGATGTGGACGGGGTGGGTAGTATTGACATGTTCCCGTCGTGAGTAATGGAATTGGTTACGCAGGGTTCACATTGCGCAATGCGTCAGACGTCGTGTACTTCCGTGCTCAGTTTACGCTATGCCCACACTGCGTGGTCCATTTACGTACATCACTCTCACTTAATTGACTAAGGTACAACACAGAAAGAATGATATGACTACTGACAACATCTTATGTCATCAAATATAACAGTCCCCATTTATGTAGATGTAGCTCCATTTCCGTATTGTTTCAGTTCAGGTCTGAGTTGATACAGCTAGCATCACGCAGCAATGTTGCTGGTATTTGGGCGACAGCATGTGCCCACCCTAAATCCCTCGAGGTGTTTCCAGAAGATGTTTTCTGGATGTCAGTTGCTCACCATTTTCAAACCGACCTGTATGATATCTGTTGTAAGAAAACTGTAGAATACACAAATATAACTTCACCAGGCAAACCTTGCTAGGCAAATCTCACCCGGTATTTCTCTTTAGGCAGTGGCTACCAAGCAAACCTGACTAGGCAGAAGACTTGCCAGGCAAAATACATCAAAGCACAGTAGGCCAGGCAGTCCTCAGGAGGCAACAATTGCCTGGCAGATTCGCATGGCAAAGAATACCAGGCAAAACTCTTTGGGTTAATTTTGTCACGGAGAGCACATCACGAAATCATCACTAATCATTCACAGGTAGTCTTTGCCATGCAAATTATTTCAGGCAATACATGTCAAGCACAGAATATAGGGCAATTTATACCAGGAAATGTTGGTTAGGCAATCCTCACCAGGCAAAGTATGTTAGGCAATTCTCACCAGGCAATGTATGTTAAGGAACCTTCATCAGACAATATATCTTAAGCAGTCCTCACCATGCCAGACAATCATTGCCAGACAACCCCTTGTAAACAAATTTTGCCGACGGATCTCAGCAAATGGACTCGATGGGGTTGAGTGGCGTGGACGGGAGCTCATCCCGCCGTCCACGACTCGTCATCCGATGCCAGGAGAGGATGAAACAGCCACGCAGCTTGTGGTACAGTGTAAGGTAGCCACCCTGGAGATTGGACATACGTAAGCTGTAGACGAGCGGGTCGCCCACCGTCAGCAACAGGATGAACACCTGGCAGACGTTCAGTCCTATCAGCACACCAGGCTCACGGATGTAGTGATTCTGCACGTTAACGAACTTAGTGACCAGGTATGGCAGCCACGTGAAGAAAAAACATGTACTCATTATGATGCCTGTTACCACACCACGCGTAGACTTTCGGGGCCCGTTGGCCAGCGGATCGCCCTGCGTGAAGAGCCCGACTGGACGAAGGTGCAGGAGGATACGCGTATAGATAAGAGTAGATACGATGACCATAACAGAGAGCAGTGTGGCAGACATGGTCAGCGCCATCTTTGTATTATGCAGTACCTGAATACAGTAGGGCATCTTCGGGTCATGGTGGAACAGCACCGCTAGGAAGTGCAGGTGCGCAAACAAGATGGCGGTGATCCAGATGATTATGATGGTGATCCAGAGTCTCCGCTGTGTTACGATCTTATCGTAGTTTAAGGGGCGGAACGTTGCGATCTGATGCGCAACAGTGAGGGCTAGCAGCGTCAGCGCCGACGCGTTGTGACTGGTGATGAGCAGCGCAGTGTGGATCTCATCCTGACACGAGCTGCTCGGGAAGTACATGGTCATTATAGCCCAGGGCGCCAGCATATCCGCAAAAGCCAGGCTGGTTAGTATCTGTAACGGTGGTGTTAACTTAGGCACAATCCCGTATATCACCCCTAACGTGGTGCAGTTAATCACCAGGGCGAGGATGGTGAAGATGGTGTGCAGCACCTGGAAGGCCACGAAGGCCTGGTCGGGGATCATATCCTGCGGGGGCACGGACCACGCGTCGATGGTGGCTTTCATGGAGGAGGAGCTGGAGGCACGGTTGCGCGCCAGGTGAGACCGCACCATGGGGTGACTCCCCCCGGCGCCCCGGAACGACCTCGCCGTCGTCGTCGATGACGGCGCTGAGGTGGTAGACGACTGGAGGACATGAGTCCAGTTATTGGTCGTCCAGGTTGTGGTCGTATCGCCGTCCTCTATGGTAGACCCCAGGGTGACATTGAGCAGCTCGGTGAGCACCGCTACGGTCACCGCCGCCGCTGTGTTTTCACCTAACGAGCCCGTCGTTAGGTTGAGCGCGGAATGCACGTCGTTCGCCATGGTTTACTGTCTGTAGGTCTGCACTGAGCAGCTCGCTAGGTGAGAGGAGTGGCTCAGTAGAATCCACAAGTAGTGCCAACAGCTGGCTGAGTCACACGGATCATCTTCCTGCGCCGATCATGCACCCCCATCCTACTGACCTACTTATTGTTCTCACTGTACGGTGGGCAGCAAGAGATGGAGAGCGGTTGAGTGATTAGACGGGCAGTACGTTGCAACATGGGTGGGCAGCCACCAGAAGACCATGGCTCCTAAGCTGACCTCCAGCCGCTGACCCGGAGGTAGATGCCAGCGCCGACTAGCGTGGAGCGTGATAAGGACAGGGGTATCGGGGGCCCCTGTTGACCCCCTCCGGGGTGGTTGTGTGTCGGGGTGCTGGTCTGGGGTTCCTCCGGGGAGTCGGACGGTGTGGGCGGGTGGCGGAGGTTGACACAGCACCAGCTAATCAATGACGACCCCGATCGATGCTGCGGGACTACCGCCGCCGCTGGTACTTGGCCAGCCCCTAGGCTGCTTGGTTTACGCTGGTCCGCTCACGGGTGTTTGCCAAATGGATGACCTGAAGTGAAAAGAAAGAGAGTTATTGTCAGTCCGACAGTAATACTTTTTGCTGGTGTAACAACGCTGGTTTCTTCCAATTGAACTGAGGACAAAGATCAATTGGCGTTGCTTTAATGAATGATTGTAATTACATAAGGAAAATATTATTAAACTTAAGTACATTTACATTGAAACCTATATTGAATTTTATATACAAAACACTTGCTTCGCATGCTGTAGACCAAAAAATACCCGCGTATATACATCTGTATAGGGTCATTGAGTCTTATAAGAAATTATATCGCAAATGCCTACAATAATCATGATTGTTGATGTGGAAAGACCAATGATAAACTGATTCTAAACAGCCATAGATTGATGCAGAGACAAGAGGAAACGGGTTAGTTTTAGGTCTGCAGCCACTGAACAATATCGTGTAGATAAGAGTTTTGTGCGAGAGAGACAGAATATTCCAGTCACAGTCTGGCTGGCCGGCCAGTCCCACTAGCGGCAATCGTCACTGGCAAGACGGGGTCTAGGTGAGCTGATGGAGTCATATTATGTGGGGACAGATGGCTGTGGGCAGGGGTGAAGTAATGTGGTTACCTCAGGGCAAGGAATGTTCAGGGGTGAGAGATGGGTTTACTGGTAGGATAATGGGCTAGAGTGAGAAGTACAAATACTCAATGGTCGATGACATCACAAACTTGAACCAATCAGTCACTGATAAGAGTGAGATCAAATCTGAACTGCTCTCGATTACTCCACAACCATAACTCATAGCATATTTTTAGTGGCTCCAGATCTTGATGCAGTGCCTCATTAGTAGTGAGTGTTGTGGGTGGAGGAGGGGAAGGGGCTGAGGTAATGTGGTTACCTCAGGGCAAATGGGGGTTGAGGGGTGAGGGATTGGTTTGTGGGTAGGATGATGTGGTGGAATCAAGGTGGGGTGAAGTCATGTGGGGAGTGGTTGCTGAGGTAATGCGGGTACCATAGAGCAAGGGGGTGCAGTGGGTGAGGTATTGATTTGTGGTTGGGATGAGGGGATTGGATGAAGGGTTGGGTTGAAAGGTGGGGTGAAGAGGTGTAGCTGAGTGTAAAATATCTCATGCTACATTGTCAGGCCACCAAAGAGATCAGGAAGAAGTGTTTTCCATAACACTGAGAAGAAAGAAATTCTTGACTTCCTCAAGCAATGCAAGAGTCTAGATAAGATATAATTGAGAAGAATAAGATGCCTGGATCAACCGGGCAGCATACCTTGTTATTCCAACAGGATTTGCAAACTTCTGAAAAGTATACCAAAGTAAGTCTAATTGAACAAATTGGACGTTAAACTACCCAAACACACAAACAAAAAAACAAACAAACAAACAAACAAACAAGGGGTGTAGTGGGGTTATAGCTGGTCTTGTGGCACTCTCCCCCCAGATCTTTCGCGGCGCTAGCGCTGTGCTTAGTCTCTGCCCCAACCCAAAGCCTGTTCCCTGGGTCTCCACAAAGGACAGGGGAGACCAGCGAACATTTCAGATTCAAAACAAGGCAACTGTCAAAACTTATACGAGTCAAACAACTCACATATCATTAGTTTGGAAATATAGGAATTATTAAATTGGGTTAACAGACAATCCAGCTGTTTCTTTTTCATCTCTAAACCACTTTATGATGTGAATCTAGTGTTGATCAGACTGCCCCTTCGAGTGAGCACATGTATTATGTTGACAAACAAAACCCTGTAACACATGAGGTGCCTTCCAATGAAGAAAGTAATCTCTAAGGCATTAGCTGATTTGATATAACAAATAACAGAAATGAGTGTAAATCATTTACCATATAAATATATGCATATCTATTTACATGTAAACCACAAAATACTGCCCAAAGCGCTAAGAATTTAGGATATTTCAAAAACTGGCGTATGGGCCAGATTTGAGCCCAAACAGGCAGGTTGGGGCAGAGATATAAGCGGCCGCAGGAAGTAAAGCGCAAGATCTCTGCTGGGAGAGTGGTCTTGTGGAGTCTCTTGGGCTGGGAGGGGGGGGGGGGTGAGACTAGTGGCGGTGATGATGTGAGACCCTGTTTTTGGACTGGGGAACAGGACGACTACAGGACTGAAGCTATTACATAACAGCCACGTAACCCGCATTGTGAAGAAGGGACGAGATGATCTCCTGTTACATGCTCTGGGGGATTGACGAGGCAGCTCATTCACGATGAATTAGTTACGTTTACTGTGATACACTTACTCTACATACTAATAAGGGGAATTAGTTATATCTATTGTACCTAATAATAACGGGAAATTAGTTACGTTCTACTGACCTATAAATAACAGGGAATAAGTTACATATGCTCAATATGATAATATTAAGGTATATGTTACATTTATTGTATGTAAGATAATGAGGAATATGTTAATAATGATAATAACAGGAAATTAATTAAATACAATAACTTTCAATTAGCTTCATTCACTGTATGGTGATTATAAAGGTCAATTAGCGCCAAGTATTATGTCCGTGATGAACTGACTCGTTTGACACTTATTGTCTTGTCCCAATAGAGATCGATATAACGTGTTCTTTCACCCTTCACCTTTCTTCACAAAGAATATCCCGTAAGAGTAGTATAGTACGAGAGGCATCTTCCTCGGGTATCACTCTAGGCCAGACTGTCGGGCATAAAGTATAAACAGTTCTAAAACCAGAGGTAATTTTTTTTCATCGCTATTGCACAAGAGTTACTCTTAAAGTCATATGAGCCATCATAGTGTAGATCAATTTACCATTAATGACGTCGGATATTTTTGTTGGTCTGTGCCGTGAGATTTCACTCGAGATCCGAGGTGTATAGTCTACTGTGAGTATCAACGGATTTGTGTTTGTATTTAACATTGTTTCAATATTTCTATGATGATACATTGGCTTGGCAAATCGAATTAGAAAGTACAGATTGAAATTTTTAATCGAACCGGGCACAATAAGATCACTTAGTAGATAGCAGCTTGCGTTTACCTTTATGTCACTGGATCTTGCTCATAATCGCGCTGTTTGATCAATTTTTTATATCGAAAAGACATTTCTTTTTTAAAACCAAAGAAACTGGGACTCACATGGGTAGCACTCGAACTGAGTCTATTTGCTGGTTACACAATTGAATATCGACATTAATGGACTTCAGTTTGTCTTCCTGGTCTAGCAAATAAACGAAGAGTGCTCATCGGTGTACTGTGAGGTGTGAAAGTACATTGCGAGTATGGGAAATACATTGTTTCTCTTTTGATAGATATAATCTATGTCATAACAGTTTAGTTCTATTAAGATGTTTGGAATCGCCTCATTTTAGATAACTTACGGATTTTTGAGAATTCTGAAAGGCTTTATCAATTCTAAGATTCGTCATAGGTATTGCCCCAAATACCTAGTATATGAACAATAATTATTCTTGTCTTTGTGGAAATATGATTATGGAAATATCGCGTTATTCATCGACCTAAGTCGGGGTTCTTTACTTCTCTTTCTTTTTTCATAAGCCATGGGTCACATAAATGTCAGACCAATATTACCTGCGACCTGACCGCAGCGTGGCAGCACCGAGAAACTTCTTTTATTACTGTGGTAACCCTATCATAAATTCAGCTTAAATCAATGACTGATTTGGTGGGAACAAGTGATAAAAAAAACAACCACCGTTTCAAATTATCCACCTTCTATTCATTAGTGTGTTTGTGAGGTTACACAGCCATAGAATATATGTCATAGTGTATGTGGTTGCTGTATTGGGAGCCGGGGAATCTTTTTTTTCGGTGAGGTTGACCTTTTCGTCACCTAGCGCGAGTGTCATTCGACGATAAATATTGCCGTTGGAACACAGCGGTCAATAGTTTCCAGTCAATTCGTTCATTTTATAGTTTTTGATTTTGTCATTTTTTGTGTGGTTTGTCAATACGCTGAAATCGTTATATTAGCTCTTTCAGTCGAAACTAAAAAAATGCTTTGGGAGTTAGAGAGGAGGGAGGTGAAGTGGCGTGAACAGCCGCCAGTATACGGTGTGTGGTGGACGAGGATATGGCCCATCGAGCAGCCATGTCGGTACCTTCCAATAGGGGGTGAAAAAAGATCAAATATGTGGTATGGGATACGCCGCACGTTTTATCCTACTGATATAGAACAACCTTACCATGGTCGTATATGATACAGGACGAGCTAGGTTGACGTGAATAAAGGCAATCCCAGCGAGTGTTGCATCATGTATGACTATAATATGTTCTATATATATCATACACCCGAATTCAATAATGTTTTGCCATACATTGGTTTAGAAACCATGAGGAAGCGATTGTCCACCCTTAGCCGATGTATCACAGTGTGCTATGTAATACTGACCGACAGAATGCTTCGTAAACAATATTATACGATATAGGCAGCAGGGGTAAGTAACTATTAAAAGTACTGTACGAGTACATAATAAATAATTCACCACAACCACATCCTGGGTGACCTAGCCCCGTCGAGAGTCTCGACTCATAAATCTAGATGGTCCCCATGTTTGGTGCCAAACTCCTGAATAATACACGTATAACGAAATCAGAGAGATGCATTTGATGAAATGTGAGTTGTGGGAATTGTCACTCGTGAGAGATACAGCAGGTCATCTTATGTGAACATGGAAGGGAATTATAGGAAAACTGCGAATAAAAAATAGAAAGGGATCTCAGCTTGGCATCCAGCTTTCATACACACCCTCCAGTACGAGTATGTGTTTCTTTGAAAGAAACAGAGACGACAGCTTTCCATATTTCCATAGAACTTCTTTTTTTAATTCTCCTTGTGTAAAACATACTTGATATTGGCAGACATCCCTGCAGAATTGGTTCGCTCTACCTAGTGTTTTATTTTTCGCGACCGATGCATGGTACGAGCTAATAATTTAATACATGTCGGTTACCCCTTCAGGGACTAGAAAGGCGATGCGGTGTATCCTATGTTACCTTCCTCAATCTCTAGCAATTGGAGATCACCTACAAGTATTGAGTATCGTCTTGTATCTAGGGCAAGCACTCTGATTCTTATCACGCCATCTATGTATAGCCCTGACCTCCTTACCCCGTCCCTACCCTCCATCTCCTTTACCAAGCTTCGTCTTTGCTCCTCACCCTTCTCCTCCATTCTTCCCTCCCTCCTTCCTTATTCGTGCTTGGGACTGTTCTCTAGACACACGTACCCAAGGAGCAGTTCTGAGCGGTTGTTGGCGTTTCTGCTCATCTTTTTAAGGCTTTTGACATGCACCCTGTGAAGTGGAGGTACTTTAATAAAGCTGATTACTCTCAACCATACATCGACCACCCGGTGTTCACACACTAGGTGGAGTCTGAGAGGCATCCGCCATGCCGACCATTGTGCTGTGGACTCTTTAGGTGTTGTCCGATACTGTGACACTGGTCCATAGGAATAATCTGTTTTAAAAGGTAAAATAAAAAGAGGGAAGTCCAATAACAAGACCAGGCCGGGAGAGATTATGCAGGGGCCAGTAACCCCGTGCGCTTTATGGCGTATTGATCGGCAGTGTTAAGTGCGGGCGAGCAGTTTTGTATGATGCACGTAATGTTCCGGCCCCTGCAGGCTTGTGGCGAGCAGCTCACTACACTTTTTAAGGAACTGCTCAGACCGCCGCCCAATACGCAGTCTTTGACCTGTGAGCGATCCCAGCCTGCCACTATAGGCCAGTCATCTTCTACTCCTCCTATCATCTGTCCCTCTAAATAATATAAAGAGACGTCACGAGATTGAGTCTGCGTTTATTTATGCCACGCATTTTGTTGGCTCCATAATTTCAGGAGTCGAAGACGAGTGACATTATGGAGCCAACAAAATGAGTGGCATAAATAAACTCAAACTCAAACGAGTGGCGTCTAGATTTTATCCTACCCCGTCTCTACATTTTTTCAGTATTAGAAAGTAGTGGCATAAACAACAATTTATGTCACACCCAGTGACATAAACAAATCCCATGTTAAGCCTATGGCGTTTTTTATTAGGGGTAGGATAATGCTCCCAGACTGCCACTATAGCCCAGCCATCTGTTACACCCCCCCCCCCCCCCCCATTATCTGCCCTTCAAACAATGTTTCCAGCCTGCCACAATAGCCCAGGCACTTTTTACGCCACATTCTCTGTACATCTGAACATTGCTCCCAGCTTATAACTATAGCCTGGTCAACTTTTTCACCACATTCCCTGTCCATCTAAAAACAATATTTCCCGGCAAATTTGCACCCCTTCATTATGTTCCAACTGTGATAAATCTTTTACAGATGCACTTTTACGCAAAGATTTACACAAAAATTTACACTGGCAACCGGAATTTTGGCTTCTTAGAATGCCGCCATATACCTTGTCTGTGTATGCGTGAAATATCTTTTCATTCAATCAATTATCGCCAGAACAATAGAGTAAAATGTATTTATTGCACATTCCCAATGAAATTGGACCCACATTTATGGTTAAGAAATGATGTAAAGACGGGCGTTAAGGAATAATACTGACGACAAATATGACCTGATTTCCTGTTGAGTCACATCTCTTTACACGGTGTTGTGTCCTGATCTAAAACTAGGCCAGAGATCTTTTCACCACCTTGGCTGACTTCCCGGCCTGCATGAAACTGCGATAAATCATTCACAGGGCTTGATCTGTGAGCGTCATAGTACTGCAGGACGGGAGGGCTGCGGCTGGGAGGGCAATAGCTGCGCTGTGTACGAACATGTTGACCGTGTGTGTGCGGTGCGCGCGCACGGGCAATGCGCGTGAGGGACGTGCATATTGATCGCATCTCACGGACGTCGGAAGCAAACACGTTCAGAGCCGTCACACGCCACTCCGCCACGTCAGGCTTATTGACCGCTGTTTTTACCCCTACCTCGTGAACAACCCCCTCCCTCATAAACCACCCCCTACCCCCGACACTAACGATGTGTGCTGGGCGGGCCTATTATAGGGACGGGCATATTATAGGGTTGCAATGAAGGGGTGGGGGTTGTTGAGGGGTGGGGAAGTGCCACAGCTCGTCCCACCCTTACCCCATTTCTTTGAGACTGATATTTGTGGGCAGTGTTTCTCTGATTGGGTGTTTCTACTTGACAGGCACCGCCCGGACTGACACGCGGATCTTAGAGCATGGGTTTCAGTTCAATTCTTGTGTTCGCATGCCACTCCGCATTACCAATCACTTCTGATGGCCCTCTTAACACAGAATTTAGTTGGTAATTCATTCTGGATTATTCTTTCATTTCTGGAGCAAAACCCATGCTCAGGGATGCAAGTTTTTCAAATGACGAAGATATATCGATTCATAGCCATTATTTTACAAAATAATGTTATAAATGATTCTCTCGATACGCATTTGCATTGCCGAATTTTTCCTCAGTCTCCATTTCCATCCCTGCATACTATAGTATACTGACGCTGGGTGAGATTTGTCCGGACCTGTCTCTGTTGAGCTTGCATCATAACTAATTTGTCTCGTATTGTATGTTACTAGTTTAGACCAAAAAGATTGTTTTGTCTCATCTAAAGACGTGCACATAATTCCCAGAAATGCCAGTGGGATATAGAAGGGAAAAACGTGAACATTTCACAAAAACACTCTTCTCTACTCTTTATCTCAGAATAAAACAACTGTTTTATCTCGAATAGTGATAATACTAGGAGAAAATATTTTCATCGTTGAATGAGCGTGGAATTTAAAAAAACCCCAAAAAAACCTTTTGATTGTTTGGGTTTCATCCAGTCTGTGTGACATATTTATTTGGCCTACTTAGCAAACAGCTACTTCTACAACTGCCTTTGAGGGTCCAAATTTGTCAAGTACCAGTGGATCGCCGAGGGACATCATTCTGTAGTTATTGGTTTTGGTTAGCGGGGTACTCTTCTGAGACACTAAAATACTGGCCCTCTACACCCTACCAATGTCACAGTGTTGGCACGCAGATAGTGAGGAGATAGTTTTTGAAGCATGATGAAAGTCTATATTACCTCTCCCTTGCATAGGCAGCATATCTGAGCGTGTTTCAGACGCCCAATAACACACCATTTAAAATACGGAAATACATTATGGGACAATATGACACGAGACAAGATCATCCTGACCTGTCTTGTCTTGTCCTTGGCTAAAGCTCACCACACCACACTAGATCATCATCACACAATGGCAGCTCAGTAGATACGAGTCACTGCCCCACTGTCATTATCCCATCGATTCGATCTCAACGTGATATAACTAAGCTAACCATGTCAGATCATTATGCAGAGACGTTAGACGAGGATCGATATCTTCAACTCGTAACGGTGTTTATGAAAGTGATATTCGCTCATCTCAGTCTTTCACAAGCCTTGTCGATGTAAATTGCCTTCTTGATAAAGCAAGTTCATTCAGGAATTGATAGGGGTGAAAGTATTCAGATAAAATACTGACATCCGAAGTTTGAATGTATTCATTTACAATCAAATTCCTGCAACATATACAAGTCGGCTGCACTCAGCCATACCTCGGTTGGAGCCCCGCCAGACCCCAGCCACCAAGCAGCCAGAGAAAAAGGTGCCAACTTTTATGTATCTGGAAATCGAGTGAGTCCCTTTAAGTTGATATATTACTGACCAGTGATGTTCCCCTCTATATTGTATCACTTACTTTTCTCTAGCATTATTTTTGCATCCCAGGACTCACATCAAAATGGTTAAGTTACACTACACAAGAACATGATGTAAAGACACACGGAGACGAACTCATGGCAAATTGCTTTCACAGTGCCCCGTAGATCACATGGTCCTGGGTTCGAAGCCCAGATGTGCCGCTGTGCTGTACTGCGTGCTTGTGATCATTAACTCTTAGATTCAGCCACAGTGTGATCTGACCTCTTTATTACTACGGTGGAGAACTCCCATCAACCCTACTGCCAATCCCTGATCACATGGGACACTCGCTATTGCTCATATAGTCAGACAGCACCTAACTTAACCATCGATACTTTGGCTTGTTGATATCGGGAGTGATCCTGTTGACATGGTATGGTGGGACATACATCAACGGTTGTGGGTTCAAGCCACACTGCAGCCACCTCTCTCCGTCAACCCCAGCAGTGGTAGACATACTGCTTAATCAAAAGCCAGTCTTTGTTATACCATGTCTATGCGGTGTTGGAAGTAAAAAAAATGTCACCTCGGTAAAACTGTAGGGAGGATATTTCTACTTGAATTAACCACACAGATTCGACCACCACCCATGTGGTTTAAAAGCAGTGAGAACAGCTGAACCTTGACGAAGTCTGGAAAGGACATGCACCAACAGAATAGCCCACTGTAATCTGTGTCACAAGATTTTTTAACCATTTTTATTTCAACAAACTGAGGCCGAATTAATGAGATAATAATATTTTTATAAGATCAGATAATCCATTCACCAACTACTCGTCGACCCCTTGTCTCTGAGGTCAGAGCACCATACCCGTGCTCCGATTAACATGTATGATAGTGCGTAGGCGGGCTCAACAATATGTACGTACATGTATGTGTGCGTGTCGGGGGCTAGACACTGTTATCAGGATTTGTGGAATCATACAGATACCAAACAAAGCTAATAAAGGGACATCAATATGTTACCCACCATAATGCTGGCTTAGCACTGTGTACACGACTGTGTATAAATAATGACCCAGTGAATAATTCATAGCCACACTTTTAACGAATTCACTGTTGACTGAATAGACGGACGAGTGCACAACTGGAAAAGGTCAATGATGAGTTCTAGGTCAGTTATGATATAGGGCAGGTGCCATTAGCTGAGCAGTAAAACAAGGAGCCTGTATCCAGGCTTGAACGCCTGAGGTACTCACTCTGAAATATGTAAAGCAACGCTGCGAGTATAATACACAGGGCGTTGTCTGTATGATTTAGTCGCATGGTACTGGCACCATATATATAGTAAGGACATGATACAACTAACATGTGATAGGTCAGTCCACACTTACATACGAATATCTCCTGAAAAGGAGAAAAAAGAAACAATGTGTCAAACATGCAATGTGCCTGTGACTGAAGAGCATATCATGCTGAACTGACAAAAGGTACAAGGAAGTGGCGGAAGATACTTGAAAAATAGTAACAACTTGATAATGTTGATTGAGACTATACTAAAGAAAGATATTATCAGGTTTTTTTGAAGAGACAAGTTCTTTGATAGTTGATAAAATTGTTGTAAATATTGAAAATAATTGACTGAAATAAATCTACAAAAGTGAAAACCTTAACTCTTTGATGGTCCCTATATCCCCAAAGGCTCCCTTGGAACACAAACAAACAACATGTGAAATTGCTTCCATATGGTCCGACTCGCTGCATGCAGTGTGGTACCGTATGGGATATGACAGACTCTAAGCTAAATGTTGCTACCAACACCACTCAGCGTCAAATACTGTGTATAGCCAGTGAGCAGCCTCCAAAGGGACTGGCACAGGGACAACTCTCACATGGTTTACATGTTATCTGTAGTCATGTTCCTGCACCTCCTGCGATCTTACCACACACGCGATCCACACATGCTGGTTCCCATGTGGACCACTAGCCGGCTGTGAAAAAACGGTGTCCTGTCTTACAGCCATAGCATATCGTGCTGACCTCTGTTCCACCCTAACCTTCCCCCCTTGAACCACGCCCCAAACACGTAACATCCCAGTCTCGAATTCCCAGCGACTCGTACCCGAACCCAACATGTTAAGTAGCAGGAGGCATTTTCCTCTGGTATCATCAAAGGCCAGACTGCCAGACATACAATATAAACAATTACTACCCCAGAGGTAAAATTTGACTTCATCGATGTTGCTTTTACCGTTGTTTGGTTGGCTAGTAGTCTCAATGTTGTGGGTTCAAGTCCCACTGCCATAACTAAGAGACTGTGGCACAAACTTCTCTTTAACCAAATCTTAACATAAATTCTTCACATTCTCGGCAGTGATAGTTCGCCTCGTTACAATCAAGGTTAAGTCTGGTTCAAAGAGTGCGTGCTGCCACGTGCATCCCACCACACACGCCGCCTTCCCGGAGGGGCGTGTGTGGTCTGGTGTGTCACAGAGCTGCTCTAGACAGGGAGACGCAATCAATAAACGAAGAAGCCTACCTGTAAACACATCACTCCCAGTACCTTTGTACCCGAGTACAACGCCTCCTCCGTCCACTGACATGTGTATAGTTTCGTGTTTGTAGTCTCTATCCTATCGGTGGTTTCAGCCAGTATGTGATCGCCCAGAGTTACTTAATCCCATGCCAGTATGTGGTCTCCAAGAGGTATTGACATCCCATGCATGTATGTGGTTTCTGCTTTGGGGTATCTTACCTGTTAAAACTGTACCTCGGTATATAGAGTACCCTCCTTGTTGTGGTTGCTATACAGCATCAATCACCTTTTATCTATATCAATAGATAATCCATTTACCAGTAGGATATACCTACACATATTATGCTCTCTCCATAGATCCTATTCCTACCGGTAACTGGGTGACTCTCGTGGATTTTCTTCCACACCCGACGATTCAGGGCATGCTTACCACTGAGCAAAAAGCGACTCATTAGTGAGCAATTCTCCTGAGAGCTGCTCGGTCTGCTATTCAGCACATACTCGCATCGATCCTGTCTCACATCGTGCGTTCTCCGAATCGCAGCGCCGGTGAAAGCGGTCACTGTGAACCTGTGTGGTTACTTCCTTTGAAAATATCTTTGGTGGCAGAAGGAGGAGCATCTTTTTTGAAAAAAGAAGGAGTGAACAGTGGATCACTATTCTTTTGAGTGCAGAATAGTTGGATTCACGCTGATGTGTTCAAATGAGGATTCATTGCTGTGGTGGTGAATGGTGTTGGTTGGCAATACTACAGGTTTTATAGATACACAACGCAAGGTGTAGTAGACCAATATGTTACGTCTGGTTAAATCTGAGGCCTGAAACAACTTAACCCTTTCAAGGCGGGTAATGCCTTGAGGCATTCCCCAGCATAGACCGGATAATGCCTTGAGGCATTCCCCCACAGAGACCGGATAATGCCTTGAGGCATTATTTATGAAATTTAGTCATATTTACCATTTCATTGTTTTATGAAGAAATAATTGATCAATACATCTGAAACTTTCAGAGAATATACCTATGATATAGTATTTGATATTATTTGGTAAACCAAATAATATAGATAAGAATGATGTGTCATATCACATGATCAAATAATGGAATTTGGCTTTAGACAAAAATCGGCCTGTCCCCTAGGGTTATACCAGTCCAAAGTACCCGCCCCAACCATAGGGCTCTGCCACAGACCCCCGCCTTTAAAGGGTTAACAAGACTCATTAGATGGCAGCTTTCCACTTTTAGACGAAAATACGCTTTTTTCTTATTCAATATATAGTATTCCTTTTTCTTGTGTAAAACAAAGATGATAGAAGTGGTTTGAACCTCCTCAGAGACACTCAACCCTACGTCATGGCATGTTTCCCATGGTTTCTCGATCTTTGTGAGGCAGCAAATTCCACATCTTTTTCTGACCCCACTTGATATCCCTGCAGGCTTTATCTGATATAGATGCTATTCTGTAAATCTATGCGACATGACACCAAATAGTAAGAGAACAATCCAGGCTTTATGCTTTACAGACATTTAAGCGAAGCATAAACCAAAGGACTTGGCCATCCTGGAGATGCCACTGAAAGGAGCTGTCAAAAGTTCACAGAAATAGTTAAGTGCAGTTTTTCTGTATGGTCTGTTCAAAACCATTCACCTGCCTGATGATGTAATTGATCCAACATCGATTTATATTGATTGCATATAGTCAGAGGACGGATACATTTCGTTAGCAGTAATGTCTGTCGACACTTTGTGCAGACGACATTTGTCACACATACATGTTATCTTCATACATCAGACAATAACAGACCTTCACGAGCCCCTACCGTCCGACAATATAACACGGCAGTAGGCAAACACCCCAAGGGACAGCTTTCATGTGGTGTACGGCATATATATATTCGTATATAACCTATGGTGCGACCTTTAGTGACTGTAAAGGTCAAGCTAAAAGTTGTATATAGGAAATTCTCGCCTCTCAGTGATGGCGCTACTGCCAACGGGCGACGCCTTGCGGTGCAAGAGAGGATGTTGACAATCGGTATTTAGAGTGTGAGATCCATACGGTAACAAAATATAAGTGCTTTTCCTTTATAGAGATGGCTCAGAGATTGCTGTTTTCCACTTTTCCATTTTAATTTTTATTAACCAATAGAACAGTGATTTGAACCTCCCGACAGACCCTAAGCCCCACACTTTAGCCAACACCGATTTGTTTTCAGTATTTTCTATGTCTCTGGGAAGGAATATGAAAAAAATATCCACCTCCTTTTTTACAGCAGCTGCAACCCCATACTCACCGAAATGTGAATTTTCCGCTCATTTAAACTTGTCTGGATTTTTTTCATGTGTTATCAGATTATCTTCATATTCGAGATAATAAAACGATGGAGGCGCGCAGGACACTGAGAACTTTCGACTTCCTTTTTAGCAAAGTACACGTTTTAAACACGTGTACGTGTACAAGCTAATTTGGAACATATATGCATTGAGACTGATACCAATTTCCCACTGTCTGACACAATTAATCCATTTCGCAGTGATCTAACACTATCAACAGATAATTAATATGTAATGATACTTTGTGTCGTAGAGACAGTGATATGTATTTTCATATCGCCTAACATTTCATTTGGCACTACCCATGGGAAGTATAACTTTCTTACCATAACTACTGAAATGTTCCACATCCCTCAGCTTCCTGTATAAATAGAAACGACACCTTCTGGCTTTCCATTTACACTGTACACATTATGACCTGCGGCATGGAGGTAATGTTAGAGTCCCAGACAGGCTGCCTCGCACCTACTCCGGCGCACATGGAGAAGGCAACAGGTCTGATCGTGTTATAGACGCATTCCATCTCGCAGTGTCAGCCTGCTGCCGGCCAAGACCGCCGTGTTATGGCATGTGTACCATTAGAGCTGCGACAGTTTAAGTTAGTATACGTGTCCTGCAGACGGTATGCCCGACAGATGGCCTGTGACAGTAATGGCCGATGTGTGATTCTACACCTCAATGTGGGTAATGTTACTAAGGGTGACTGCAGGGGGAGTAGGAATATTGATGGTTTAGGGTCGGGAAAGCGCAGGCGATTACATTTAAGGTTTTTTTGAGAATGATGCTAAATCCTTCCATTTGCACCAAAACAATAAGATTATACATAGCCCTCTGCTATTTAAGGGCACATGGTGGTGCCCTATGCTCGTAGGAACATCAATTGTCCTTTAGTACTGTTAAAGTACTGCTATATTTTAAGCCTCGAATATACATAAAATACAAAAGACTGAAATAAGTTTCTCAAAAGAGAAAAACGTAAATTACTTTATATACTCAAGGTCCTCTGAGACGTTAATCCACAGGCAGACAGACAGACAGACAGACATTAGATCGAATGGTAGTTTATGCTTTAAGTTACCAAGGGATGTTCTCCTTTGTCTTATCGGTGTTTCTGTAATAAGCTTAGATGTCGCCACGGAGTGGATTATCTGTCTGGGAGCAGTTCAGTACCAGCACGGGGTACCCATAGCCGTGAGCGCAGGGGACCAGTGTCCTGAACCATCCTCACTGATGATGCTTTGTATTTTTTGTGGGGTCTGTTGAACAAAAGCATTTTGTGGTTGCACTCATTGACACCAACTCTGTATGCGAGGTCACAGTCGAGTGACCTGTGGGACGCACGTGCATGTTGCGCGGTCATGCGTGACATGGGAGCATCGTGTCGGGGGACACGGGTGACTGGAGAGAAGGGTGTTGTGGTGAGGGCCTGGGGGAGGGCCGGTTAGCTGTGCAGCCCCAGCACCTCCATCACAACAGAGAATCAGCGGTCAGGGGCTAATTGTGGTTCAGGGGGTTTGAATCCGAAATGGTCCGCAGTGAACCCCCACGACCAATATGACACCCAATAGATAAGGATTAGATAGGTATCGGGATGTCTGACAGACGAGATTACAGCCTATTTCCGACGTACGGTCAAAGTAACCTGAATACTTTTCGCTCCAACACTGAGGAGTGGGCGAAGAAAGTGACAAAGTCTGTTTTGAAAAGAATTTGTATTTTCAGTAAATAATGATCCTCAGAGTGACATTGTTGTTGTTCTAGTTACAGAACTCTTTTTATATAACCTCTATTGTTTCTTGATACTATTTATGTTTTGCACGTGTCATGTAGTACACCTGTGAACGGCCAGGTAAACAAGACCCCCCCCCCCCCCCCCCCCGTAGGCCATACTGTACGCGCCAAGTCATTACCAAAGGACTAATTACACGTTTGTTCGTTGATGGAACCCTGATCAGCAGGGATAATGGACACCCCAGATGGCGTGATGTGATTTTACACCTGATAGGATTGGTTTAATCCCGCTGACACTCTCACACAGGCACATGGGGTCACACTGATCATCACAGTGTTAGGGTTTATATTGTCACGGACATCAATAACGCCATATTGTGATCTCTCAGGTGTCACAGTCTGACACTACAAGTCTCTGTGTAAATGTATCTAAATGTACATGTGCACAGTGTTACACTCCCATCTCTCCATTGGGAAACGAATGTACACGTTCTTTTGGCCTAAAGCTTTTTATTCAACAGCCGCTCCAACAAAGGGAGGGAGACCTGAGTGGTAGAACAGCTTGGTCTCCCTCCACAACAGCCTTCCCAATAATAAGCTACCTGGATTGCATGTGTCACCTGTCGAATAGTCGATAAACGTGTGGAAAGGAGCTACTATCTCGGACCTTCGATACCAGGAAAATAATACTGGCGAGGAACCCGGGTATCGAGCCCGGTACCTCATAGGCTCTTGTTGACATGAGGGGTACCAATACCACATGGAATATAGGTCTGAGGCGGACAATAGCTATGGTAGCTATCTGGTTGAAATTGATCAACGTGCGTTTTTTTTGTTTGTGGGGGGGGGGGGGGGTGTCTAGGAAGGAGAATCACCCTTGGAAAAGTTCCTTTATTTCGGGAATGAGGTTTTGCTTAAGTCTCTGTGGAAAGATTTTGAACATAAAAAGGAGGAAAAAACCCACATATTTTAGCACATTTAGGAAATTGGTAGTATTTGGTCAATAAATTCTTGCTTAAATCTGGTGGAATAATACCGCAACCTTAATGAAGAGAATATATAAAGCCAAACCCTGAAATTTTGAAATCCTGTGAAGCCACCAATTTAGGACTGGGAAATCAGCGTGCTTCCACTACTTAAAAAGAAGGTCAAAGATTAGAATGTAAACTCTCAGAAGTCTAAACTGCTAAAATAAAGACAAAGCCTCCTCAAGTCTTACTGCAGCCACCATTTTCCTTTGCCCCCAACAGTGGTATATTTACTGCTATATCAAAGGCAGTCCTCATACCATGTCTATGTGTTGTGGGAAGTAAAAAAGACTCTCAGCTCGGTAAATGTATAGGGATGAGATCTCTAACTTAATTTATTTAATAGATTCGATCATCACCCTGTGGTGTGGTGTAAAACCGGCGAGAAAAGCTGAACCTTGAGTTAGTTACTTTGCTCTCTTCAACAAACAAAGGAACCAAACTTGTTGAGAAGAGGTCCTAGAAGATGCCTTCATGTGCGTGATTCTTTGATTACCAGCTGCAGAGGCCCTGGGTTAGGTGTGGCTTCTAGAAGACCACTACTCACCTGTGATAGATGCGTCAGGTATCAGTGAGTCAGCCCTGTCCCCCACCTATCTGTCTGCACCACCTGGCGGCCGGCGCGCGCACTATACGATACGCCAGTCATCTCATGAATACAACACAACGTAAGCACAATACGTAAGCGCAACGGAGCCTGTTACCGTAACCAGACTTGATACGTATCCTAATAAGCTTTTCTGACGCAAATGTTTGATTTCCTTTTCCAATTTTAGATACCTTTAGATCCTAATTTTCTTCAACATATGGAAAATTATGTGATATAATTACATTTCTCGTAAATTCAAGTAATATAGGGTTTTACTTATATTTTTGTCTGCTGCTTCGTCATGATTTCGGTATATGTATGAAGCCCACTGACTTTATATTCTATGAGACAGACACATTTTTGCAGATGGCTACCTTGTCACTACATCTCCAGATAGAGTGTCTATAATGGCAGTCAGAGATCTATAAATGTCAGTCCAGGTTGTCCAGCTACAAAAGGCGATGATCTATTATCGTCTGTCTTATCCTAGGTCCATATTATCGATCCATCCGAAATAGACAGTTATTGTCGTTCGCGAGAAGAAAGAGTGGCATGCCTTCCAACATAAACACCAGGTGTTACTACAGATAATTTAGAATGCGTAAAATATTTTTTTTATATTCAGCAAGACAGTTCTACATCAGTAGATCTTCCACTGTCCGAAATATTCTCAATCTTATATCCGTATGTGTAGTGCAAACGGGCGGCGCACGGTCATTTTGTTCAGATTGATAGTTTATTTATCAACTGTGTACTTGCATTTCAATCCAGTGTTACTTAAGGCGGCCACAAACATCGCAAATACGACCCAGGCGAGACATGGCAGGCCAAGACGCGATAAAACTAACATCTTGTCCATTATGCATATGTTCTACCGCAAAAGAACCATGGACGAGTGGACAATGAAAATATAACATTTTTGTTTTGTTTTTAGTGTGTGCAACTGTTGCCATGCAATTGTAATCTTGGACGACGTCACGATCTCTGTATCTAATCGTCGTTCACAGTGGTAGCCTAGTGCAATACAGTCGTGTTCTTCGCTCACTCCGTTGAAAATATCTTTGGCATCCGGATGTTAAGGCATTTGCTCACGCAGCGACGGAGGAATGGCCACTTTTAAAGGGAGTAGGAAAGTGGTATATACAGATGAGAGTTCCGCAAAGACTAATTGAAGTTAGAACATTTCTAATGCAATACCATATTTACTCTACCTAGCCCGTTTATATGATCAGTTATTGTCATTCCAATTACAATGCACAACATTGAATAACAAAAGCAAGACTACGTTAATCTGATTATACAAAGTTTTTCTGCTATAGCAATTTTCCTATTAGAACCACCGTAACTTTTGTCATCAGGAGAACAAAGCATTGCTCATTAAGGCAGGAGTCACTGTGGGCCGCAGGCTGCCTTGATTGGTGGTTACGGCCCTTTCAATTGTTTTTATTCCTATAATTAGGAGAGTTCTATATTCTTAAAGACCTCAAAGCCACAGCGACCGAGTTAGAGAACTAGTAAATTGAGTCTTAACGGGAAGTTTTTTTAGTGTGTAGTAAGAAGTTAGCTAATTAACGTATGGTTTGCTACGTCTGATCGATGTATAATCCTAATTAATGCTTTCATTATGGCTGAGATGAAGCTCTAATCACGGAAGTCCGTGCTCTAATGAAGAGTTTCTTTTTATGTGAGCGACTAACCAAGCGACCTCCAGGGAGTTGATATATGATCCGGTCTCCGTCACATCTCTATGGTGGGTTAGAGGATAATTAACATGAAATAATCATTCTATCCAAACAAATAACTGAAGTTTCAGCAGTCTTTTCAGGCATGGGATTTAACCGAATTTTTCTGGAATTCCGGATGTATGACGTACCGAGGGTAGTTTTGAGATCATTATAAATTCTTTTAAATGTCATTTTAGCTCTCAGCCGAAGCCCATGCCTTACTTTTGGACATTTAACTCATCATATGGATCAAGAATGTAATTAGGTTAAACTCGAATTGACTCCTAACACTTCAGGGATAAATCCGGCGTCCCAGCCAGACTAGAATTTATTGTGCACAGGGTTTATGCCAAGAGGAAGGAGACCCAAGACGAAATCATAATTGAAAACAATTTTCCGATATCTTGATTAAATTAAAAGTTAAAACACATTACATTATTTTGAATGACGATTCGGCGAAGAGATACTCAAAGTTAGCGTTTTCGGTATCTGTTAAGACCCCCTGGTGACAAAGTTATGAAACAATTTTTTGGGAGCGGTTTATAAGAGATCGTCATTAAGGTTCCCCCGAGGTTAAGGTGGGTAGGGGTAAAAAATCTGCTCCGTTTTATCACATATTGACAAGACGGGGACAGCCTAGGAGTTATAATATCGACCCCTCTCCCGGATGATAACCTGGTCAAACAGATAATAAGCAAGCTACATGATGTATGGTTTCCCTAGGGAACCCACTAGCTAATGGATGTTCATCTACTGTCCCGCATTAAAAGTAAGAAAAGGATATAAAAAAAAATAGACATAGCCGTCGTTGTTTAGGTTTTGTGTGTGTTTGTTTTCCAGCCATTACAGAATAGATTTGTAGCAGATTAGCTGTCAGTTGGAGGGCATCGCCACAAAACATTTGTCCGTGATGCTCTAGGAAGGAGATAATGGTAAGGTCAAACCACCTCATCAATTTGTTAGTAAAGACCAAAGAGGGGGATTAGAGCACAATATATCTATGCTGTGGTCATACACAGAGGATTCAGTCTGACAATCTGTGAACCATATGTTAAGGGGCGTTTTAGACCACATGTTCTGCATTCTCTGTATAGCCATGGTCATAAGAGACTTTATAACAATAAAGCACAATAAGACATAACTGTTTCAAAGGTTAGGCACCCCATATTAGCTGCAAGACTCGTTCATTTAAGACTAGAAGATTCAGTTAGATGAGATTGTCTGCAAGATTTGTTCAGTTGAGATTGGAAGGTTCAGATAGGCCACGGTCGCTGCAAAGTGCAGTCCGTTTAGACTGGAAGTTTTCGGTCAGACCATATCGTCTGCAAGGCTTGGTTAGTAGAAAATGGAAAGTTGATAATGCTTGAAGGCATCGTCGCCTGTAAGGTATGACCAGTTGTGACTTCAAGGTTGAGACCGACATTATTGTTCGCATGGCCCATTCAGTTGAAACTGAAAGACTGTATTGTCTTCAAGGCATGACCACAAGGAAAGTTTGGTCAGACCATATTGTCTAAAAGGTTCTGTCAGTTGAGACGGGAAGGTTCCAGACCTTACTGGCAGCAAGGCATGGTCAGATGAGGCTTGGAGTCTAGAAATCAGAGAACGGATCACGTAGCTATGGCTGGACGTGACCTCAGACTGCTAGACGGGCAGCATACAGCCTCTGTGCACTGAGTTCAGGCAGTAACGGTCTCTCAAGACTTTCCTGTTGCTGGGATGGGGGTTGAACCGAAAAACAATGGACGACCATAGTCTATGAGGGGAGAGAGGGGCTTAGTTTGTAAGACAAAGCTTGTACATGTTAAGGCCAGATGCAAACCTGACTGGAATTAATGGTCATTTGAGACTAGAAAGCTCTGTCCAGCCACATTAGCTACAAGACTTGGTCAGTTGCTGGTGATCAGGTGGAGTTGTAGGGGGCGTGATTATGGTGGAGCGGTGACAGATAGAGGGACAAGTGAGATGAGATATGAGCAGAACCATAGAGATTTTTGGCATAGTGAAACTGGGCGGTGCTGGGTTTTTGAGTTGGCCTGGGCGGGGCGGGACAAGGCGAGGGGGTAGACGGGGGCGGGGAAGTGTTGTGTGCAAGATAATATAAATCACTGAGCCTTATTCATGACAATGAAACAGTGGCTTGAACATCGACACAGACCCTGGGAATTACTTATTTATTATGTGTTCTCAGTCTCTGAAGCAGAAAATTCCACAGGAAAAATATTTCCACTTTTTTGCTTGTCCCCAACTGACATCCCTGTGTATAGGGCCTTTATAAAACGAGATGGAACCCACTGAGAGGGGTGCGTTAGGAATGTGTCTAGTGGAGGCGGGTATGCCAGTGCGTGTCTGGAGATATATGAAGGCGGGGCGGCGTTGATGGTGCCACAGCTGCCTGTTGAGACCGCTGCATGCCTCCCATGAGCAGGATGCTGCTGGAACGAGAAGTCCACCCCACCCAACTCCCAACACACACGCACAATTCCGTAGGGCATGCATTAGTCCAAGTTTTGGCTCCAAAGTGCTCATCAGGCTGTCAGGCTCCATCTTTGTCACAGCATATAAAACTTGTTTTTATTCTGAAACAGGGCCCGCCCAGGTCTGGGTCCGTGACGTAGTAACAGCAGCGTGGCCGTGTTTAGGTTTCCCCGCGGCGCCATGTGGGATTCCCTACATGTGGAAGGCGCGGCGAATCTGCACCGTCATGGCTGCATGCTGTCACCACACGTCCGAGTATGCACGTGCAGTGTGTGGCATGAGCCCCACCCGACCCTGGGAGTACGGGAGTTGTCAGGGCAGAACCACCTGCCTCTACACGCGGCCTGCCCGCTCCCCATCCCTTCTCCTCCCGTCCCTGTTATTACACTTACCGGCCCGGGTTGTCTCCCGCCGCCGCCGCTCGCTGCGTCCTCTCTCCGCTGTCATCCAGGCAGCACTGCCGCCCGCCCGCCCACCGTGCCCGCCTGTGTGCTCACGTGACCGCCGGCAGCCAATCAGCGCGCGCCGCACAGCCCCGTGGAACCGGCGGCCAATCAGAATGGGCGACACAGCGCTTGTCGTCTGCGGCAGACGACAGACGACCCGCGCCTCTTGGTTTACTCCTGTCGTTTGCTAATTGTGCGTTCTTCAGAGAAACCAGCCCTTAACCCCCACAGACTCACACTAAAGAGAATGCCCAGACCAGAAGTACATAGAAGGCGGGCCAAGAGGATGGTAAAACAGAAGAAAGCTGTGTTTTATATCCAGATTGGTATTCATATCTTTTTGTGTCATCATCGTAATTCCAATGCGGAGTTATTAAGATGTTATTAAGACATTCTGGATGTTTCACTCGAGAAAGAATGTAAAAACTACTTTAATCATATAGGATGAACAATCTACGTTCTCTTTTTCTCCATTTTCTAGATGAATTATATATGGTGATAATTCTTTTCACTAAATACTTATGAAATGTATTATAAAGACCCAAATTAGATTGACCAGAAGTAAATCATTGAACATATCTTTTTTTCATAGAGAGAGAATGTGAGTAGTATTCACAATCTAAGGTTTGATCCCAGGCTATCGTCCTGCTTGTAGTCACTTGAGGTTCATTGAACCCAAATAGGCTTACTGTAGGCAAGCTTCAAGTGAACTGATTGATATCTTGAGTACGGCGAACCATACTTTAGGCTTGATATACTTACAATTATAAACGGGTACTATGTACCATATGGAACCAGATGTATAAGACTTTACTAGACCTTTGTGAACGGAGCGAATATTGCATTTAGCTAGTTGTTAAAGAGTTCTAGGTAGAAGATAAGTCTGAGCCTAGCATTAAAAAAACAGATGCTATCCTCAGGTGGACTATGTTTTTAGGCTTGTAATTATAGGCGAAGTGGAGTCGGCTATTGACGATCCTACGAGCCTTAAATATCAAGTAACAGACTGTTTGCATGTGGAATCTAGGCTGACAATAGGCTGTCTCTAGGCGGGATGTAGGCTCGCTCTAGGCAGTGTGGGCTCCCAGTGGCGGGTTGTGAGTCTTTTTCCGCAGGCGGCTGATCTATAATTGAGACGAGGTAATGACGCCGCATGCTGAGTCATTCTCAGTGTGCCTCTTCAAGAAACCCGGCGCTGAGATGTGCTGCAGGCAGCCGGCCACTGGTATCAACAAGCCATTACCAGCCACACAATATAGACGTTAGATCAGGATCAGCTGCTTGATTATCCTGAATTAGTATGTACAATTATCCTACCCCTAATATAAAATCCCATAGGCTTAACATTGGGTTTCCGTATGCCACGCTGACTGGCATACAGAGTTTTATATGCCACTAGTGGCATACAGCATTGTTATCACGTAATATTCCAAAATAGAGGAGAAAGGGTAGGATAAAATCAAAACCTGATTCGATTTAATCTTAGCCACCGCATTCCACTCCTGAAGTTTTGGCTCCGGACTTCACTCGGCTTCGCCTCATGAAGTCACTTAGCCAAACTCCAGTCGTGAAATACGGTGGCCAAGATTAAACCTCATCCAGTTTTACGATAGTATGTCAGTTATACGGGTATTTCCGGTTGTCTGTTTATTATGGAGTACTATATTTTCATCATATTTAGTACATTTTACAATAATGCCACTTCTCCGATTTTCTTTCTGTTTTCATTGCGGACAGAATTATCATGATATGAAAGTGTAGGGAGAAGCAGGATTCGGAATCTCTTATTTGCTCTATACCTGACTGGTATCTCTAGGCTGGAATGAACGAGGTAGACTTAATGACGCTTGAGATTCCCCATAGGAGGGTTATTGGTAATTCGCTTCCCCATTGCCAAATTTCGATACTTTCTCTACTTCTTTAACAACTATACACTGGTCCCGACAAGTTAGTATATAAATCTAACACCAGGGGAATCTGAACAACAGGCCTCCCACCCAACGGGGTAGCAATGGGGATCTCTACAGCAATTCCCCATGGGCAATCATGCAATAAGCCTTAACATTAGACATATGTAACACATTTCAATCTACCTTTGTCTTAAACTTTCCTTAATTTCTAGTCAGTGAAGATTTTGCTGGTTGAGCAGGTAGATTGGGGTAATAAAATTGGCCAGATTGATTTCATGTATCCCTCGAGTCTGCCTCTCGCGCTCCACTTGGTGATTAAGGATGCTATTGACGGTTAATATATGGAGACAGGTTCAGAGTGGCTGAAAGAAATCTGTTGGCAGATGTTTAGGTATGTTTAGACGAATGCTAGTCAACTCGTACCTTAGTCAATTCGGGTTTTCGTCCTTTTTCTGGTCAACTCATCCTTTTTCATTAAACATAGAGTAATCCTGGATGTATATACATCAAAATGTTCGGAAACATGCGCTGAACACAAATAAAGCTTTTATTCATGCATACAACTAAGTATTAGCGAGTATCGTTAGCTTTCCCACACCTCAGGAGTAGTGTAGCATATAAAATGGAGCAGCCCACCTACTGAAATCATTCTTCTCTCATCCCTTGAGACTGAGAGTAACAGAACTACCTGCTCGCTCACCAACCAACCAAGTACCATGCCTATCAAGAACCCCTGCCGTGTCTGTGGCAGTATGTCACAATATGTGACATACTGTGATAAAATACTATGTGACCTAGGTGCAAATGTATTTTCATTATTGAATTTTCATTTCAGGTAAACAATTGCTATCTAACATCATATAGTTGTTATCTATTATATAATTCAGTTATATATAGGTGTAAGACAATTGGAAAACAAAAAGGACGAGTTGACTAGGGAAAAGGACAAGTTGACCAAAAAAGCACGAGTTGACTAAGGGACGAGTTGACTAAGGGACGAGTTGACCAGTCACCTGTTTGGACGTATAGAAAAAACCTTAGAAACGACACGTTTCGGGAGGGTGGAGGCATGGAAATAAATGTTTTCATGTACAATATATAAAATTGTCTTTCCTTGTGAAAAACAGATAACATCAATTAAGGTTCATTCATGCCAATAAACCAGTTGTTTGGTCCTACCCACAGATCTCTGTCCCATCCCGTAACTGATCCAAAAACATATTTTCCACTGTATCTCAGTCTCTCTCAAAAATAGTTCCACCTTATTCCTGGCCCCAACTGACATCCCTGAAACAATGGGGAACAGTCTGCTTTCAGGTACCCTCACCCTGATTCCTTAATATTGTTTACCTGAATATCATTAAAAACGTCATTTTATCATTTACGGATGTGAGTGACAGCAAGTCACGTAGTACATACAGTTGACCTGTTAGTGTGAGATATTGGTGCCAAAGTATATATAATAGTAGCACTTAGGCATAATCCCCTGGTATCAAGGCCAGGGCTGTATTTCCCACATGATTGATATCAGGAACTCAATTTTCATATTCATGTATATATTAATTGAGTACCAGCTCTCATACTAATGGCATTCACGAGCTTACAGTTTAATTACAACGTATCAAATGATACAATGGCGCCAATTACTTAGTGCAGTGAATATTGCAGCAGGTCGTCCGACGGAGTGATTAACGGCTGGGTTACGTAATATGTCACCGTCAGCTGTCTGCTGGTCTGCTCTAATGAAGCTGCCACAGGCCAAGTATGCAGACGAGCAATCTTTTATTGGCAGCTTCGTCGGAGATGCAGAGAGATTTAGTACAGCATACACATGGGATTGCAGAGTTAGCTCAGTCGTAAAACCACTGGACTAGTAATCCCAAGCTTGTGGGTTCAAGTACCACTGCAGCCACCTCTCTCCTTCATCCCCAACTGTAGCTGATTTACTGCTATATCAAAGGCCAGTCCTTCTTATGCCAAGTGTGTGTTGTCTGGAAAGTAAAGAACTTTTATATCTGTAAATGTGAAGGGGGTACGACCTTTACCTTCCTCTGTATTACTCACCTATTACAAAGTTCGCATTGAAAAAGTAGTGGTCACAGTGAGCCACTTCCTATGGTTTATTGATACTTGATAAGAAAATACTTGATGGATAGCAACAACATGAGACTAATCCAGAGAAAGATGATAATTTTTTTGAAAGAGACACATCTCTTTGATTGTTTAGAAAATTGTTGAAAAGGTATTGAAAAGAATTGAGTGAAATTAGTATGCCAAAAAAACCATTGAGGAGCTTAAATCAAAAGATAGGTGAAAACAACAGTCAATCTAAAAATCCAGTGGTTATTGCTGTTTTACCGTTACCAGGTGAATGTACGTTACTAAAAGAATAAGTTACCAATTGAATGTTTGGCCACCTCGGCCACGTATCTACGAGGCAGAGCAGAAAAATGTCTACTTTAAGCAGTGTCATTTCAGTGATGCTACGTGTTCAAATGGGGAACCGAGAGACATTTGGAATAACCATTTAACAGGTTGTATAGGTCCGTCCATCCAGAACGGACACTACTGTGGGTATAAGCTCATATGCAGCGAGAGTATACTAAACAAATAGAGACACATTGTCATATATCCACAGCGCGAATGGTGCTCTGGTTGTCGGTAACAGCAAACACATCACACTCTGTTGACGATATGATCAGGTGGTCAAGGGCTCACTTTTATTTGACAGAACGCACACATGTATATATGTACACAATATATTCATGTCTGGGCTGTTGATGTGTACCTATGGTATAGACGAAGTGGGATACATATTTATACTTTTTTCTCCCATCGGTTAATATCAGGGATCTATATTAAATGCCTGTCACAAAAATCATAATGGCAGTGCCACCTGCAGTTTTACCTTCAGTTTCAACCGTGCACTAGGCTCACATCTATTTTTAAATCTTTTCTGAAGGCTAGAATATGCTCGTGTATGTACCCAATTCCTTTCCAGTGGCCTGATAAGTCGTGCCTTTTTACTTTAAGTTAGAATATGCCTCAGGCAGACATTAACATGAATAGGATCACAAAGATGGTACTGCAACGGGGTGATCGTCCAGTACGGGTCGAAAGAAAGTAACACGTTACACTGACACAAATGCCCTGCATCATGAAAAACAGATAACATGCACATTATTTCAGCCCGCAATACTTTCTATATGAATATCAGATGAGACCACACAGAACTGAAGGACAATGAAGCCCCATGAACTCTTTGTGGCAGGTAATAAAATCCCTCTGTATTTTTTTCACTAGATGGCGGCACGGGATGCTTTACGGTACATTGTGGGATTGGTGAATTCTGTTTCCGCCTTTATTCTGTGGTATTTTTATGGGACGAAGAGAGTGATTGGAAGAGTGAGTGGTGTCTTTCACTGCAAACCATTCGATACTGTGAGAAGATGCAGAATTTGTTGTGTTTTGTCAAGATTTGTGAGGTATTTTAGGGAGTATGAACAATAAGAAATGCGGTCAAGAAATATTCTATAAAGATTTGTTACATTGCAGTAATTGCAATTATATCTAAATAGCCGGAATGTCTACTCATGTATTTCTCTATTCCTTGTAGCATCAAAATATTATGTAATATTTAAAAAAAGTGTTATAGATATATAAAATATGAAATGAAGAAATGTTTTTTAAGCTACAGTCAATATTTTCGACAACTTCTAATAGTGAAGTAACTCCAGAACAACCAATTATTCATCAAAATGTATGGCTGCTAGTAGATTGCTGCCTGGGCGAGTATTTGCATTTTATGTGTCCTCCCAACTAGACCGGAAAGAGCTGGGTGCATTATTAAATGGCTCCCCAAACGGTCGACGTTGCGCTTCACAGTAGTGTTAAATTGGCAACTGCCAGGCGTGCCTGATGCATTGCTAGTAACGGGAAGCGCAAGCCCGGCCGCAGTCTAGACACAGAAATTGGTTCGGACAGAGTCAACACGGAAGTGGACCCATCCTCTGTGGCCGCCAGGTGGCGAAGGTTAGGGGGCTATAAAACGAGGCTTAATCACAGGGGGGCCATGTCCCCCTTCACGGAGATGGCAGGATGGTGGGCGGTGCGGGGCTGCACCCAAAGGACGGCCCGTATAACTCAGAGAGATCGGTGAGCTAGACCGGTCAGGAACATACTTACAATTCAGGGTGAAGGGTGAGTTAGAGTGGCCACTGATGGGTTATTACTGAGAGGCATGGGTCTGGTAGAGCTTTCGGTAATGTTCGTTTGTTTTTCATATAAGGGTAGGATAGGGTAGGACGCGCTTAGCGATTCACAAGAAAAACTCAAAGAGTTATGGGCTGAGTTCTAGTGGTCATTGATGAAGTGTCAAGGGAAGCAGGAGTGACTTCACCCTGAGGAATGTCATTGATCAGATGTGCACATGGGAGAAAAGGGAGCGTATTCGTATTCTCACGTTATCTTGGTTAAATCCTGCTGTGTCAAACTGGTCTTCGCCATAGATGAGTGAGTATAGCTCAGTTTGGAATGATTCATAATCAAAAGAGATAAGCTGAATTATAATGGAGACGAGTATAGATAAAGGTGGACAAATAAGTCAAGGATAGCTAGAAATAGTGGCTAATGACTTGGTTGATGCTTTGATAGATAATAAAAGATAAAAGAAGAAATCCCTGGCATATAGACCTCATCAGTAAAAACATAGAGCAATAACAGATTGAGCACGATCACGATTTGTTTGTTTTGAGTTGCAATGGGAGCGGATATTCGGTTTAAAATAATACCAGTGTAGATCCCACAGGGATTTAACAGTTCACTATTTCCTGTTATCTTTCTGGTGCAGAGGGTTCCAGAAGTCCAAACGTTCATAAAAATCGATGGCAGGGTTGAGTTGCCCTTTCTCTGCCTAGTTCTGATGATCGTTCTCATGTCTCCGGTGAATAGGCATTTAAACAATAAAGAGATGGTTCTTTTAATTCACTTCCACACGTTCACTTTTTTGTTTGATTTGAGACGGAGTTTTTATGCATATCAGATTTAGTTAACATGTATCTTCCGATGGCTGAAATGTATCCCGTCAGCATATGTAAAAACCACTCATTAAAAAGCATACCAGATAGTAGCCTAGCTTTTAAGCCCTCACAGGGCCTCAGTCCCACCGACCAGACGTTCTGTATTCTTTTTTCACGAACAGTTCTCATATTTATAGACTCCACAGCTGCAGTCGGCCCAACAGACTTGGAAACAAAAACACAGATAAAGTGATATGTTTAGCTTGTAAAGCCGGTAGACACGTGCAAGGGCTTATCGATAAGCCGGTGGACGGGATGGGTCCTGAGGGTGTCATGGCGTGGGATCTAGGTGGGGAAAGTAGTATGACAGCGTCGCTTTAGTAGGTACTGAATATTCAGAGATGGGATGGTTACTCTGTTATTCAGCGTATTTCTGTACATTGCGGATGACGTATTGGAGGAAGTTGCATTAAGTAGGTAACATCAGCATTGTGACCGGTTGATAGTTAAACTCTCTAGAACCTGGTAACACTTCATACTGAAGCCATTGGAATTGTGACCACCATCAAGATTTACAGATTCTCAGTAGATTTTTTGGCAAGGCGATATCCTCAAGAAACTTGATATATCTAAAGCAGATTTTATTGATAAAGCAACCACTCTTACTCAAATATTGCAGAAATGGTTATATGTCACCTTAATTAGCCATAGATTCACAGAGACTGGGTTGTTAAGTCTCAGTAGATGTCTGGTTATGTTGGGGAGTTTGGCCGCTTTAAGCTTTCCAACTGTAAACCCTGAGCTTCTAAGAAAGACTACCACGAAGGTAAATACTCCAGGCTCGTGTTGTAAACATTGATAGTGAAACCCGGAATAATTTATACCACTGGCAATGAGATCATCCGGCAAGTAATTACTTTTATCCCACCCCTGGTACAGGTTGTGCCATTGAGTTAACGTTGAAATAAAATACGCCACGCTCACCTACGTAGAGTGTCAATTCTCTGCCATTGCAGTGGCGGAGAAGCTATGTATGGTGCGACCAATGAACGTCGCGGAAAAGAAAATAGTTCCGGCGCCATTGTTTGAACCGCAGCTGCAGCAACAATAGTTCCAACGCTATTGTTTGAACAATTCAATACATGAATATATTATTGCTTGAATCGACTCTAAGGTCCGTATTGGGGGTGAGATAAAAACAGAACCGCTTTCGAAATGTATTTTGAGTTTCTAAAGACAGTTCTGCTTAAGTCCAAGTTTTCGCTTTGTTTTAATTTCAGCACAGCCAATATCGGAACTATTATTACGCATATTTACCATACAAGGTAAACGCCAGTATTGATAGACACTTGGGCAATTTGGCCCTTAGGTTTGCAGCCTCTATCAAACTGTCACATATGAATATAAAGTACATCAACTGAAGGTCCTACTGTCAAATAAACTATTATCAATATAAACCTTTTTGTCAATTTCACGGATTTTATACTTAATATCCATCGCAATGTATCTAGCTTCCAAGTCTGATAGAACATATTGGACGTTAACTACCCAAACAAACAACCAAACAAATATCTAGTTTCCTCGTTGGAAGTTCAATTTCCGTTCAATACATTATCGAGTTAACTAACGTATGAAAACATAGAGCTAATTTAAATTCCTCTGTTTCTGCAACGTATTCCTTCTAATATCGCTTGATGGTTTAACAGGCTGAAAGTATTGCAGGGACCATAAAGATGTACAATATATTGACCTATAAACCTATCTGTACAATGTCCTATGCACATCTATGGGTCAATGATCTCCGGGACATTCGTTGCAAAGATCCCCAAATTATAGCTCCAGGAACGTGTAAAAGCTCTATAGATTTTTCTTTCATGGTCGGGGAGTCTGCTCGGCGCTGCCTGCAGCCAGCAAACAGCACCGCTCTGAGCTGAGATGTGAAACCTGGAACTCGTCAACGACAGGCAGAATGTAAACTGATCCCGTCGCACTGAGTGCCCCATTCTTCACTCCTACAACAAAGGACCCCGTTCTCCCTCCAGCACCTCCTCCACAACGCACCCCTCCAGGAGCGGCTCCATCATTAGACAAGGCTGCCCGCTTCTGGAGGGGCCCTGTGAAGGGACCACGCCACTCTACAAGCATAAACCCTGCGCCTTGCTTGTATCTATGCGCCAACCTGCCTGTTTGGATAAAAATCTGTGCCATCCGCCAATGGGTTTTTTTCATATCCCAATTTCTGAGTATCCTAATTCTAAATGTGAGATATAGTGCTTATTATACACTCATTCCTGTTCTTGTGGTGTCATAACCGGCTTAGTCTCTGGTACTATTTTCTTGAATGGAAAACACCTTATGTGTTGTAAGGGTTTGTTTTGTCAACAAGTTTCCCTATATACCCTCAGGGTCCCCTGGGACGTTAAACCACAAACAAACAAACAATCAAATTTGTCAACAAGTCCCATCTGCTTGTACGGAGTGTTAGTCTCCTCAACTCTGGATATACACTATACTAGGTTACAGGTGAAGGAGAGGCTAGTGGAATGTCATTGAAACTAACTCAATACTAATGTCCTTCACACACTAACAATATATGCGTAATTTTTTTCCCAGTTCCAATGCCTTGTAGCCCAAATGTTATTTCAGTTCATGTTCGGGTGCATCACGTGATAGGGCTATAGCAGAGATTAGTAAGCATAAGCGCCATGAAAAATGTGTGCGGAGAGTGGGGACCACACACTTTCATGCCTGTTTGCCTGCCTGCCTGTCTGCCTGCCTGCCTGCCTGCCTGCCTGCCTCCCCGCCCTCCTCCCCGCCCTCCTCCCCGCCCTCCTCCCCGCCCTCCTCCCCGCCCTCCTCCCCGCCCTCCTCCCCGCCCTCCTCCCCGCCCTCCTCCCTGGGGACATGGTCTTTGAGGAGAAACAGGCAGACCTTGGGTGGGCCGGTCTGTGATGGATGTTGGCGATTTCCATAGCCTCAAACAGAGGTCTTGAGCTGAGTTGCTCGCTGGTAGAAAAATGAGCAGCTCTCTATTGGCGCGGCGCCCGGACGGTGTTTGTATTGTGTGTGGGAGGCGGGGAGAGATCCTCTACTCTCTGCCAATTCACGGCTCTACGAGGCGGATTAGACGGAGGTTTTTAAGTAGAACGAAGACATTTAAGGCTGGAATGAAGAGATTAAAGGAAAGGTTAAAGCGACTTATATCGCAGAGATAGCAGTTTTTTTCCATTTTTACCATGGAAATCCAGGTTTTCATTTTCGGTATATAAAATTCCTTTTCCTTGTGGAATACAAAGATGATATTAATTGAGAATTATTCGTGTCAATAAATCAGGGGTTTGGACCTCCTCACAAAGCCTCAGTCCATGCCATGGCTGACACCGACACGTTTTCTCCTGTCTGTCTGAGGCAGCAATTCCGCATGAAACATATATATGTATTGTTGGAAAGATTCCTGCCAAAATGGGCGTGCTCTGGGATGTGCTGCACCCCTTCTGTGTTTGAAAAATAGACATTTCCGCATATTCCTCAGCAGTCACCACAAGCCATTACTTTGTCTTTAACAATGATAGATACACAAATGTCACTGATGGAAAGGGAGATTGAATGATAAACTGATGTGCATGAAATAATAAAATGATGTAGTGGGGCCTGACGGGGAAATACATGACTGAGAACATAAACATAAGTACATATACACGTATATGAAACAAAATGATAACGGGATGTATAGCGGGGCAAGCGAACAGAATGACAGGATAACCAAGACAAATACAGATAGTGAGCCAATGAAAATATGGACCTTCATATAGAAAATGACCCTATTTCTTAACTTGGTAGAGTTATTACACTAAGACCATAGAAATTGTCTATAACTTGATAGGCAGCTACTTCATAGAAGGGAAACAGACTGATGAGCATACGGACAGTGTATAACGGAATATATGGGAAAGATACAGGCTTGCAGGGGTGCTCATAGTCTTTAAGGCAGGTAGACAGGGATCTATGGTTCGGTTTATGATGATTAACAGCATAGCAACTGCGAGGGGCTTGTATAGACTAGATTAATCTATGGCACATCGCATCTATACTCCTGATACAGATCAGGCTGCATTTGATATGTGTGAACGGATGAGTGAATGGATATTTGGACGCCATGCAGACAAATCGGCTACCAAGCACATAGTGAATGGGTGGAAAAGCATACAGGTAGACTTTGCAGATAGACTGGAAGACATTCAAAGTAGGCTGTCGGAAATCGGTCAGAATGAAAGTAAGATTTCTAGTGAACAGACATTTGGAAGGCCAGATAGATAGACAGGCCAGTTGACATTATCTCAGTGAAAAACATAAAGAAAGAAAATTGACATTACCTCTGTGGTTAAGGCACTAGACTAGTAATCCCAATGCCATGGGTTCAAGTCCCACTGGAGCCGCCTTTCTCCTTCATCCCCAGCAGTGGTATACTTGCTGCTATATCAAAGACCAGTCCTTCCCATACTCTGTCTAGGTGGTGTGGGAAGTAAGAGAACTCTCACCTTTTTAAATGAGGAGGGGGCAGATTTCTACTGAAATCCATCACATAGATGCGGTGTAAAATCAGTGAGAAAAACCTGAACCTTTAGGAAGTGTGGAAAGGATTTGTAATGGTTAATCGGATGTAAGATCAAAGAAACAAACAAGCAAACAGACCGCTTTATAAATGTAGACACACAGGCAGAAACGGGAGTGGCCAGACTGTATCTGTCATCCCTCCTCTCCCATCCTCAGCCCACATGCTTCCCCCTAAAACAGCGCTCCCGACCACTACGACCGCTCCCAGCCTCGTTTAGCTTGGATGTAGACTAGCTTCGGTCCTTGTGTCCTATGCCTACTTATCCACCTTCCCCCACCCCCTCCTCGCCGGTAAGTGGGTTGTCAAGGGCGGAAAGGGAGGTTAGGAGAAGGGTAGATTTGGAGGTTGCAGGAGGCGACCAGAGGGGAAACATACAGGAGGTTCTGTTCCTATCTGATAACTCTTTGATTCCTTGGCTTGTCAGGCGTTAGGGAAAGTTAAGATACTGAAAAGTAGTTTGTAATTAGAACCAAAACCACACGTCAAGCTGGATTGTGTTGGAGACACTTTCATACATGTAACCAATTGTTGTTTTTATGTCCAGCTTACCCAACGTTTCAGCCCTGAGAAGTAGTCTTCATCAGGGCTTGGAAAAGTTGTTTGATTTCCTAATGATTGTCCATAATCAAAGGCTTGAGCAAGTCTCGCTTTGATGCTGAAGGACCCTGCGCCTGTCTCCCTCCTCCTCCCACTACCATCCACGACCCATGCTCGACAGGCGAACTGGTGCAAATCAGGAGCGATGGTGTGTTTTTACTGTCTCCCTGAAAGGCGGCCCTGCACCGGCAAACACGAGGGTGGTGGCCGCCACGCAGGCCGCTCAAAGGAGGCTGATAGGAAACACAATCCCCTCTGGTTGGAACGGGAAGCCATGGCATATTGATACACAAATGAGGGCGTTGTCAAGTGTCAGATGTGTCATATGAGACATGGTTGGAGTGAATAGGAAGCATATGTTACTGGGGACACTTGCGCGTAGTGCTCATACATCAGGTGACTCGGTTACCGGGGGCAATCTGTGAATGGAGCCATTTGGGATGCTGCCCTGTGAATTGGGCCAAAAACAGCACCATACTCCGTGCCAGATATTATAAGGCACAAGGGATTGTGTATCACACCCAAATTCACATGAGCAAACACCACAACAAGAAAGGCATTCAACACATGTATTGTAACCTTGTGGTTGGAGCTAGACATTTCTTATTTCTTATTTGTGTTACAGCTAAAACGTGATCATCACGCTGTCTGGAAACTATAGTAGTAGTAGATTTACTGCTATATCAAAGGTCAATTGTTCTCATACCCTGTCTAAGGTGTGGGAACTAAAAGAACTCTCACCTCGGTAAATGTGTAGGAGTGAGATTTCTACCTAAATTCATCCCATAGATTCGATTACCATGAAACCCAAAGTAAGTCTAGTAGAACATATTGAACGTTAAACTACCCAAACATGCCCTTTTAAAAATGTTCCTAGAGTAAAAATCATAGCACAGGTTGAGAAACCGGAGTGTGCTGCTCCAATTATCAAACAGAGTGTAGTGTCCGTGGCCTGGCGGTTATATAGAGTAGCGTCTTGTATTTTTTACCACTCTGCACTCAGTCATACAGATCACCACTCTATAAACATAATATCTGAATCGAAAGGATAGTGCACCACACGCCCTCTTATATGTCAGAATCAATCCCATACAGGTTTGTGACACATCTGGGGAAAATCATGGAAGAGTTTTTTTATAAAGTCAGTGAATTGTCAGGGAATTTGCTAGGGCAAACTAGATTTTGACATATATGTCGGGGAATGTTGACGCTTGTCACCGAAAACTTGAATTTCCACATCTATGCCAAAAGAACTGGCCAATTCTGACACACAGGAAATCTTTGTGTATTGAGAAAGATAGAATATACCAGGTATTTTGAACATACGGGGCTATGATCCTGCGCCAACACCTTGGCCACAGGAAGTAAGAAAGATGTTTTTGAAAGTCTGGTCCTGTAATCACAAAATAAAAAGATGGAATAAGAGATCGAAATACCTTTATTATTAAGAGTCATTCATTTTAATTGTCAGGGAAAAATGAAAATTTTCACGTACATGGTACAAAGTTTAACATCAGCCTTTAATGGCAACCCTGCTGATATTACTACATGGTCTGAACAGAGCAAACCGTCGCGCTAAGTGATGTAACAGCACTTCCCAGCACAATGTGGACAAGACCAATTAATTACAGGATGGTGTAAACTGAGCCGAGGACGTAGTACGAACAGAGCCAAGATGGCGACAGGACCCAGGCAGTGTGAACACAGCCCACACACATCACTCTGAGCTGCGCGACTCCCTGTCTCTGTCACCAGGAGGAGATCAGGCGCTGCTTAAGTAGGCGCTGATTCTATCTCCTTCATCCACTCCCCAGTCGGACTAGCGATTAAATTAGACCGGGCTGACGGCAGCGGGCCGCCCACCCTCCGCAGATGGAGCTGCTCCGAGCTGCTCGCGGCCGCTGAGGTAATTGTCAGAGAGCTCCAACCACTCTGCTGTCAACCACATCTTACAGGGACTTCTCCTTCTTCCACAGAAAACTTCTCGATTTTTTTTCTTCTTTCCTCTATTTTTCTGACGTGGGAAGAAAGGTCCCTAAAACGGCCCGCGAGTGACACTGTTATTGACGGCCACCCACCATCTCGTCCCCGGGGCCCTTCCCCCTCCCCTTCTCCTGGCCCACGTCCAGACGCTCACGGGAATAAGAAGGGGAAAAAATCACTTTAAAAAGCCCACGTCTACAGGGCAAGCAAAAACTCACTTAACGGGGTTTAGAGGCTCCCGGCTTCCCTCGCCACTAGTTATACGACGCCGCCCTGGTGGCGAGAGCAGGAACCGGGAACGCCGACGACGCAGGCGCAGTAGCGATGATAGCATGGCAGACGGCCTCTCCCCCTCCCACCCCTTTTGTCGCGAATCAATTCCATTGTCGCTTTAATTGCCGCAAATCTGTGAGGAAAGATACTTTTTTTCTGGCCCTGGCTGCCCAGCGTCGGCGCGTCATCAAAGAAAAGCGGCAGTTATCGGATGAGAGAGCGGCGCGATGTAATTGGCTGTGTTCTGCATTGATGGCTTCCTTCCATTCATCAGGGCTTCTTAGTCCTGCTTACATTTCACCCCTCGCTGCACTGTTTTTCCCCCATTGCCAGCGTATTTATCAGGACTATATGCTTGTGTATACATATAGGACTGGTTGGGGAATCATCATATACTGGGGTAACCATCAGTTAATGATCATTTACATAAATTCATGTACATGCATTACCAATATTATGAGTTATTAAGTGTGGGACATGCTTAGGGACGCTGCGGAGGTTATATACAGGTTATAGAGACTTTCAGGATGCTGCAAACTATCTTATCACTATCTGCGTGTCAACACTTAAGACAATGTTAAAGGTACACAGGACCCGTCTCTCAGTGACTAAGGGGAGTCCCAAGCTGATCACGGCCAGTCACCACCGACCGAACACCCTCATTGACCAATTGTGCTTGACATATCTGACCCATTCAAAGAGAGTTGTAGACGTGGCTATTGACAGCAAATGATACTCTGACTAGAGAAAACGCTTACCTGTTAATCGTTAAAAACAAAATTCCACGCTCTTCATCAGTGATGAATATCCGTGATGAACATGACATTCGTTCCTACTGTATGTACATGCAGGCAGTACTGAATAGATGCTTTGAGCAGATATCAAGACCTACAGGCAGTCCTGAGAGAGGACTCAATTTGCATGTATTGTCCCCCTAGTGTTATATTTCCTCTGAAGGATGAAGATTTATTTGTTGAGGCCTAATTCACGTCCAGGTCTAGAATAGGTCTATCTGTATTTCTTTTTTGCCTAATAAAAAGTGTGTAGCGACACGACTATGTATTTCTATTTTTCATCAAAACAGAAGTGCATAGCGAGTATTTAAAAGAGTAACTAGTTCTGAATATCTGATACACTTACTGAAGTCGCTCCCATTGAAAAGATTGACAGCACATAATTCTGCTAGCCCAAGGCAAAAAATATATAGTTCTCTTTGTGTGAGACAAACTTATGCAGCCGATATTTGTGAATGTGAAAGTGACATTCAAGCATTACTTTGCATAATTCTAACAGCAAATGAATCGCCCTCTTTCCATTTGAGTAAGTCTATTCATCAGGGAATCCCGGAAATGACGTCAGTGCAGTAAGTTCTTTCGTCAGGGAATCCCGGAAGTGACGTCAGTGCATTTAGCCTTCACATTCAGTTCCCTTCATCCACAGAAATCATTGCTCCGTGGACCGTAAAACTTCCACAATTATGATTGCGTCCCACCTTAATTTAGTGGGTCTTTTCGGCCAGCCAGAGCTTTGTAATCATTAATTGGCTTGGGGAACTTCTCGGGGGCGAGGTTTTAATGTGCAGCCAGCTATCAGCAACTCCCAAGGCTACATTGAAAGGCAGAGTTCTTTTCACTCAGCAATGGTCGGCAAACCCTTGACGAGTTTCTGTGAATGGCATCGCGAGAAGTGTTTTCATGGAATCCCCTCTGGAACGGCGGAGTATGAGACATTTCTTCTGGGATTTATGGCCCTGGAGCGAGTGTTGTCTCTGTCTCCATCGACAGCTCAGACAAATAGGAGCGGAACCTCCTCATATTACTGAGTGGAACGTACTCGTATAACATGTTTATAACAAAACTGTTGTGTTTGTGGTACTTCCTGGTGAAGTTAGTGAGGAATGAACACGTGCGTTTGTTGAATGTATTTTTTTACTCACCCCACTAGAAATATACCCCACGGATATTTATGTCGCAGAAGTATCATAACGATTTTACACGCACGTAGCACCAGATGTTTCCAACGATAAATGAAATAAGAATAATTAAACAAATGCCGTTGAGCAACTAAATTGTATTTGCATAAGCCCCTTGATAATGACACTTTTTACGTTGAGAGCGCCCGGCGGTAATATTTGATCCGTACAAGTAGAGCCCTCAGCCGCTGTTACTACCTTCTCTGAAATCAAAGCTGGGAAATAATGTTCAGCTGCACAACAGTGGGATGGAGGGAGCATGTGTTTCTAGAAAGGGGGTGAGTAGGGGGGTTGAGATTTGATGTGGAGGATGTGGGCAGTGTGGTTCTATAGAGTAAACCAATAAGGGTGGTGAGGCGTAGCCAATACGCCATAAGATTGACTCTGTAGTGATTTCACAAGGCGATATCCGAGTGAAATTACGAAATGACCAAATGAAGGGGTATCTTTTGAAGGTCAATTCAACAAACCTACTGATTACATGTATTAATTGATATTGTCATGTTAAATATATGATATATATAAATATAACCATCTATCCATGATCGTCATGTATAATTGTCTTCCATGTAGACTCATCATTTTAAAGAAAGAAAACACAGCAAAGACGACGATAAGATTTTTGCCTCTGTATTTGTGTCCATGCAATAGAGAGTCGGTATAGAAGCATAGATATTGTTATTACTAGCACGTAAAGAGCCTTACAGAATGTCGGATTGATGATAAAATGTTAGATTGATGATGATCCATGAATGCGTCAAGAAGAGAACCTGAATGACTAGTGATGATGTATCTCCATTGAACATACAACATAGATGGGGCAGGTACCCAGGGAGGACCGTGCGAAAGCCCAGCACAATTCAAAGTTGATGAATGGCTTAAGAACAGCCGTGGCTATTTGTCAAGGAATAATTTCAATTTTTTTCATGGTTATGATATTGTAAATACATATTATTTTATGTCTAAATGAACAGATTGGACGTTAAACTACCCAAACAAACATTAATAGTTTCCCATGTCTTTAAATCCCATTTTTCATTTTCAAAATATACCACTTTTTTCTTATTTCTAAAAAAGATGATATGATTGAGCCTCATTCATGTTTCAAACAATAGTTTGAACCTCTTAACAGACATTTAGCCTGGTCAACACTATGCCTTCTCGGTCTCTCTGAGGTAGCAAATTCCACCTGAAAAATTTCCACTATTTTCCTTACCCCAACTGACATCCTGATTCGTTCACATCTTAGTCGTTTCGTTATGTTCCGCGATATTTTTCAAGGCCTGAACCGATCATGATATTTGTCCAGATAAAAAATCAGTACCTTGCAGTTACGAAAATAAAAGACTATGAGTGTACATTTTGCCGTTGACTTTCACTGGCACTGCCACCAACACGCATCGAACGTTCTCGATAACATTCAACCTGTTGGACCCTTCTCTGTCACAAACATCTTGTCAATGTAGTATGGGAAGTAAGAGTCCACTGTAAATGTGTAGGGGTGAGATTTCTACCCAAATGCATCTTATAGATCCGGTCACCACCCATGTGGTGTAAAGGTAATGAGAAAAGCTGAATCTTGAGGAAATCAGGAAAGGACTTGTAATGGTTGACCGGACGTAAAGCAAAAAAATATATACAAGCTACATGCATGATAGACTTAAGTGGAATATACTTTACCATTGTAGTCTTACACTTAAGTCAGAGAATACAAAGCAATTAACAATGTGACACAAGGTACCTATACTGGATCTGTGGTAATGAGTTAACATAAAAATTCAAATCAGAGAGGGGAATGATGAGCTGTTGACTACGCCACGAGTGTTCGCTTTGTCAAGAGGATTATCGACATGATCAAATGTTTACTCCATTCACTTCATGTATTATGATGAGTTTTATCAAAGGTTGTAGCTCATTAAGATGCGTTGAATGAGTTGATGATTCAAACTTATTTTCTTGGTATCAGCTTCAGTGTTAATACGGTTATTGCACTTGTTTCCGTCATAATGTTGTACTCGTGTGTTATTCGTATTAGGAAGATAAGACAACCCGAACAGCTTCATATTCATCCTTACTCACTCTTCAACCAGATTTCCCCTATTACCCAACAAGGAAGAGCAATCAGCCCGCCAATATCCCGCTTGGAGTGTGGCTTTTACTAGTCCGTTCACGCACCGTGCCACCTTCGGGTTACGGTACGTGAAGGTCTAACAGAGTATGACTCTGACTGGCCAGCCACCTTCAGTGAGAGGAATATCTGGTTGGCTGTTCTATTTATAGTATCAGTTTGACAAGGGGGAATACCAACAGGCGCTTAGTCTGCTTAAAGTCTGTAAGGGTCTAACAGAGCACAGCTCTGATTTGCCAGTTCCTTAGGCACTGATTGGAGAAAAGGATTTCTTGGTTGGCTGTTCTAATTTTAATGCAAACCCAAGCCTGAGAATACCACGATTCTGGCACTATTCTGGAAATCATTATAACTCTCCAAGCTGATTTATTTGGTACATGCCCAGTAAAAGCTACTCTAGGACCTCTGCTTGAAGAGTAGCATACTGGTTACTGGCAAATCAATCAGGGCATCTTAGTACCAGCGGAGGTAGGAATTTCTACCTTAAAATGGCAGTGCAAAACAGTCCCAGTATGAGAGCCTGTGCGCCCTGGCCCTGGCGACAACGGGCTGTACTAGAGTCTAGGCTTTTACCACAGCGTCCGCGCCACCTGTCGGCAGTAGTGGACGGTAGATGGCGCCATTATCTGCCAACACAAGATGAGAACGAGGCTTATCCACCGACCGTTAACCGCCCCACACACACACACACACATGCACGCCTCACAGTCCACCCAACCACCGGATGCACACCCCTTGCTGTTGCCATAGCAACGCAACATTTTTAACGAAAATGCTTTAAATACAGAGTTGCCCAAGGCGACGGTTAGAAGAGGAGCTCGGACGGTCGTCAAGTGCCGAGGTTAAATGATCGATCTCCCAAAGACGGATTTATATTTCTAGAAAAGGGAGAGCTAGGGTTTTAAATATGCAGCAGGTCCATTGAGGGCTGCCTACTGCCTGGCGGGAATGATCTGCTCTCACCGCACACAGCGCCATGCAGTGCCACGTAATGCAACACAGCGTCACGCAGTGCGGCGCAGCGAAACGTAATGCCACGCAAATTGCCTCGTAAATATAGCCCCACACAGTGCTTCAGGCATTGCCATCTAGCACTACACGGTGACATGAATTGCCATTCATCACTACAGAGTGCCATGCGTCACTACAGAGCGCCATGCAGCGCCATACATTGGATGCTATACAATGGCTTGTGGCATCACACTGTCATGCGGTATCATAACGCAATGCCACGCAGCACCACACAGTGCAGTGTAGTGTCATATATTGCCACTTGGTGCTACACGGCGCCTCTCTGTGCTCCACAGTGTCACGCAGCACTGCATTATGCCATGCTGCACCTAGTCGAGGCTTCATCTCGAGGATCAAGCCAAGGAGGGAGCGACAGCCTGTTATTCTCCACGAGGGGCCCTTATAGCCGCTTTGATCCGTATTTATTATCGATTCCATTCAGTCCTATGTTATATTACCTCGGCCCACCACTTCTTCCCATTACAAGTGGCGTTATTTACCCAATACCCATGGAGATCGCATCTCGTGTAGCCGATATGATCTAGTGTGCTTGGCTCTCCGCTTATCGCCTTCCATTCATTTCCTCTTCTCCATTCTTCGTGTTTTATCGGCTTTCTGGTAACGAGCATAACTCTGTCGTCGGACTATCCTATGATGACCTTTTAACTCTTCGCACGAAAATATTACAACATACAATAATCATTTATTATGAAACATCTTCTTAATCATAGTTGAGACAAAAGAGTACAATACATTGACAAGGCAATCCTTATTAACTCTAGATGATGCAAAAATGATACTTTATAAGACGCATTATATATGCATTAAAGGCATTACCGTTTGCGCAGGTTTGTATCATGAAAAGGTCTAAACTTCTGTTCAAATTTCAAAGTTTCCTGGTTGTTTTATAGAATACGTCGGTTTCTCATTTGGAAAACAGTATGAGTAATAGAAAGCCATATGGGGCCATCCATTAAATATGTACGCAGAATTTCTGAATTCTTTTACCCTACCCCCACCCTCTCCCGAGATGGTACGCAATAGAACAAAGAAGGGGCATACGCAACGTTTCCAATTGAAACCCGATCGTGTAATTGGAGAGAATCCCGAGAATTACTAACCTCAGCCAAGGCCTCAGTAAGTAATTTTGGTATTCTCACTGAGGACCTACTGAATTCCTACGTCGGAAATCAGCTTCCCCCTATTCGTTGTTATGAGTTACACCTGCCCTACAGCTGCGCCTTAGACGATGGATAGAAAGGCTTAATTCTTTACCTCTGGGGATTGTTCCGTAAATAAATCAGCTGCTGATTATCACACAATAAATCGCTTACGGCCTTGAATTCGTAAATTACAGCGTTCGCAATGATTCAGGCAACTGATGAGGACAAAATTAAAGAATTAAAGAAAGAGGGACAGACCTTGGAGCTAAAAAATAGGAATGATAATGAAAAGGAGCCATTTTACCGGCGCTTGTTGATGAATATGCGACGTTTCAAGATGGCTGTCACAGAGAAATGCATTTATTTGTGATTCCCCCCCCCCCCCCTCCCCCATGGGTTTTCTCATTAAATGGAAAATTGGGGGGAAATATTGCTTGGAAAGTGAAGGTGATAAATAAAAAGAGCAAGGATTTGTTGGACATGGCGACGGCGGCGGCCATATTTGATGACGTCAAATAAGACAGTTTATTCATCACCAGGTGGCAGCAGGTGTTCTCGATCATCTGTAACATGAGGACGTTCTAGCCAGGTGGCTTGAGATAAAAAGATTAAGCTTTGATCTAGTTTAAATCGGCTTTGATCTAGTTTAAATCGAAAGAATATATGCGAGTCGGGATAGTTTATTGCGAATCAAGAAAAATTCTGGATGCTCCATACTTCTAATCTGGGTTTAGTTGGTTAGGTACCACCCATAAAATACATACGTAGAGGAGAAATGTATTGTACAGAAGACGGCTGAATGTATTCTGCAGAAGACGGCTGAGCATGTGCATTATCCCTTTTGCTGCAACAAAAAAAGAAAACAACCTCCATCATTATTCCCATCGATACAGACTGACGCTGGCTACAACCCTGATACTACTACAAGAATGAGCTCAGGGGGTTCTGTGGATATCTGTATATTCACTTCATTATAATTGTTTGATATATGTTGTTTCTAATTCAATTTACTGTCAGGTAAGGATAAATTCAACACCACCAGAACGACGTCATCAGGATGTCGTGTTTATAAAAGATGTGGACATATTCTATTACTCATGCCCTGTACAAAACACACACAGCGGACCTCTATTGCTTTCCTGTATAATGCCATGGTCGTGGCTGATGCTACGGTCCTTGCCATAGGGATGGTGGATATTGAGGTTATGGCTGAGGCCATAGCCATGCACGTAACCCTATCTCTCCTGTGGGACGTTACCCTTTACTTAACCTTTGACTTGGAATGTAGCCTGGTAACCAGAGATTTGTTTTTAACGTGCCCCTTAACTGAGGCGACTGAAGGAGAAAGCCGTGTTTCTACGGCCTGTTGCTCTTAAGACCTGGCTCCCAGTGGGCTGTCACAGATTCCGTGTCTTTTCAAACCAGGCTGCAAACCAACCCCACATGGGACTAGGCTCTAGGGTCGGTGCTTGTTGAGCTGAATAGGCCATAGCTAAAGAGCTGGCACTGCAGGTTATGTAGGTCTTCGCTGGCTCTAAGGTGTGAGCAGCTCACAATGTGTAATAAGAGCAGGTCAGTGTGTGTAGTATAAGGTCACTATATGAGCAGATTACTATAGTATGAGCAGGTCGCTGTATAGTTTAAGCAGTTTAAAATGTGTAGGATGACCAGGTGACAATAGAATGAGCAGGACACAGTGTGTAGTATTAACAGATCATAGCTGGTTCTTTAGTATGAGCAAGTCGCAGTGTGTCGAAGGAGCAGGTCAATTAGTAATATGAGCATGATGAGTATGAGCAGGTCACCGCTGGTTATGTAGTATGAGCAGATTATAGCAGGATCTGCAGTGTAAGCAGCTTATAACTATTATAGCAGGCTTTGTATGGATGTAGATTAGTAATAGAGTTAGCCGGAATCGTCTGTAGTAATATCTAATAACACAAGCTGGGACCAGTTTATCTGACAGCCCTTCCCCCACCCCTTTTCCTGACACAAGATATCAAAGGCTTGTAGGCGTTGCAACTCAATCCTCTGGAACAGAAGTGCTCTTTGAATTGTGTCCGGCTGAACTGTAATGCTGGCCTTGCATCTGTTTTGTGATTTCATCTGAGAACTACACTGATAAGTGGAAATCTAATGCCACACCGAGCCGCATAGGAGAAGGGGTACCATTGGAACACGGAGATTGCATTTCAAAAGTCGAGAATTTAGAAGATTACATAACAACTGGACACTCTTTCCAATCGAAGCATCACGAGAGCATGCATTACAGCTGGAGGATATTAGTTATTGGTTAGAAACAAAGCAATGAATAAAACCTGACCTTAAGGAAGACTGAAAAGGACCTGTGTTGACTGACTGATCATATATTTAACAAACAAAACAAAGTCAAGATCATATTGGAGTGAGATGTGATATCAGGGATTATTTGAGGAAGTGTCTAGCACTATATTTCTATGCATAGTCACATCCACAGAAATCAGAGCTGTAGCTATACTCCTGTCACACTGTGCCAAACCACCATGTCACTATACTTCTGCCACACGTTGTTAAACCACAAGGTCCCTATACTGCTATTACACTGTGTTAAACCACCATGTCCCTATACTGCTATTACTCTGTGTTAAACCACCAAGTCCCTATACTACTACCACACGATGTTAATCCACCAAGTCCCTATACTACTATCACACTGTGTTGAACCACCATCTCCCTTTACTACTACCACACGATGTTAATCCACCAAGTCCCTATACTACTATCACACTGTGTTGAACCACCATGTCCCTATACTACTACCACACGATGTTAATCCACCAAGTCCCTATACTACGAGGGTGGTTGTGGCCCCTAAGATTCGAGGTCAACTCTCGACCGTAGAAATGTCCCAATGCGCTATAAATATCATGTAAGGAGGTCAGGGTCAAGGTCAGGGTTTGCTGCGAATGCAGTCATTGGCTACTTGGTCTACTCTTTTCCTTATATGGACTTAGTGTAATTTGACAACTCCATGCTGCTTCTATCACACTGTGTTGAACCACCATGTCCCTATACTACTACCACACGATGTTAATCCACCAAGTCCCTATACTACTATCACACTGTGTTGAACCACCATGTCCCTTTACTACTGCCACACTGTGTTAAACCACTATGATACTGTAGTGGTTGCCAGCTGTGGCCTTTCTGGGTTTCCTACCTACAGATTAGTTTATATATATTCTGGCGATATTACGTTGCTACGCTATAGATCCCTGTTCACAGAGAAAACTTGAGTATACAATCTTTATTGAATACCCTGCTTTAACGAACCATGTTTGTTACAGTACCATGACAGTGGAATGTCAACTAAAGCCAAGGGAATAAATGCGCAAGTCGAAACAAGCTCCCTTATTCAACCACCGGGAGGGTGTGGAAAAACCTACTACCACTGACCTGAGGCTCCAAGGGGGACACTCTTCACAGAGGAATGCACGGAGGAACCTATCAACCTACTGCGGGCCCTGCCTTATATATACAGACTAAGTTACATAATCGGGGCGAACCCATAGCACTTTTGTGCACGCACGGGCCCACCTGAATCACCACACAGCAGGGATCAACATCCCCGTCCCCTAGCGTAAAGTGAACACACCACCACTCGACTAACCCGACCTCTACATTATTCTTCGACTGTCACACTTTGTTTAACCATAATGTTACTATATGGTCACACTGTGTCAAACCACAATGTTACTCTACTTGTATCTCTCACAACCACCATAATACTATACTGCTGTCACACTTTGTCAAACCACCAAGTTACTATAAATACTTGGGAATGATCATTGACCAGAAATTGAATTTCACAAAAAAGGAAAACAAGAGTTTTACTCCAAGTTATCTAGATGCAGAAAAATAGTAAGTTAGTTAAACATATATGATGTTACCTATCATAGAATACACTAATATTATCTATTATTGTGCCTCAAAATGCTGCTTGTCTAGGTATACACGAATGGCACAGCACTCATACAAGTGTAGTGCTGCGAGCGACGTGCAAATCCACCCTGTGACTCTGTCTATGTGGGCATCTTTAGAGGAACAAAAAAAAGGTCCTTAAGGAGGTATTCGTCGGGGAGATTTGTCAAGGGAACGTCTCCTCTTACTGACTGTGCTTATACGGTGGGAAGTGATGGCAACAGTGTCTTCTGTAGAGCGGATCTCCTGATGAGACCTCGCAGACAATAGTCAATAAACAGCAGCAGGAGTTTCCACCCGGCTGGATTTTACTCTGAGTTACTCTGCCCCGCGTGAGCTACTCAAGCTGAGAGCTAATATTTGGCATGTACAATCAACACCCTGGCCGATCACGGCAGCAAATTAGTGATTACGTCAGGCATTCATGAGGTGCATGATCATTAATTGATTATCAGAAAGAGAATCCTGAGAAACAACATCGTAAGTAATCGTATTAGTGAGATGAGAAATGCTAATCTATAGCAATGAATTTGTGGAGGCCAAATAGCAGCGTCATCGGAACACTACCAGACAGTACGCTTTACACTATGGCAAAATAATTCACAATGAAATATATTCGACGAGAGAATCCAGGTGCAGGTATTCAGGAATTTAAAAGAGGGACAGCACACTCGAACGGCACTCGAAAAGCTACATCAACTGATATGCCATAAAGTATACTAATGTTGTCGCCTTGTGTCAAATGACCATGTGCATATATTACTGTCACCCCGTGTCAAAGTGCCACATAGCTATACAACTATCAGACTGTGTCAAACCACCATGTCACTATAATACTGCCACCCTGTGTCAAACTATCTTGTCACTGTGCTACTGTCACGCTGTGCCAAACCACCATGTCGCTTTACTACTACCCCACTATGTCAAACCACCATGTCACTATACTACTGCCACCTTGTGTCAAACCATCTTGTCACTGTGCTACTGTCACCTTGTGCCAAACCAAATTGTCACTGTGCTACTGTCACCCTGTGCCAAACCACCATGTCACTATACTACTGTCAACCTGTGTCAAACCATCTTGTCACTAAAATATTATCATCCTGTGTCAAACCATCATGTTACTATACTACTGCCACACTGTATCAAACCACTATATCATTATACGACTGCCACTCTCTGTCAAACCATCATGTTACTGTACTACTCTCACATTGTGTTAAACCAATCTGTCCCTATACTACTATCACAAACTATTATGTCACTATACTATTGTCAAACTTCCTTTACTGAGACTACTCCCTTGTGTCAAAACACCATTTACCTAAACTACTGTCACACTGTGTCAAACTACAATTACCTATACTACCGTCCAAACCACCGTGTAGGTACACTGCAGTGTATGTAATATATCAACTTCCTCTTCTACTTAACAGCTGTACGTTAATCTCGTGAGACCCTCAGTCACTGTTGCTCAGTGCTGGCAGGGTGGTCATCTAACCATGAATGTTAACAGACACTGATGACAAATCTGGACGTGTGAAATCCGTCACCGTCTCACAGCACCTCCCCGTCCCTCCCCTGCCGCCCGCCTGTCAGTCCCGGTGGCTCGTTGCCTGCCTCTCGCTCGTTAATCTCCCTTTAATCCGCATCAGTGAAGGCGGGGGGCTGCGGGGTTGAGCGCAGTCGGGCGAGGATGTCAGCGAGAGAAAGTTGCAGATGTATTACGATAAATCATGGATATCCGAAATTTCAAGATTTTCATTCATCAGAGATGGTAGCTTTCCACTTTTCAATGGAAATCCACTTTTTTTTTTAATTTAGAAAATATACGAGAACCTCATTCACGCCAATAAAACGGTGGTTTGAACCTCCCCACGTACCCACAGCCCTACACCTTGTCAGACACTAATGTGTTTTCCAAGTTTTCTTAGACTCTCATAGGCAGCAAAATCTGCATGACAAATATTTCCTCTATTTTCTGGTCGCGACCAACATCCCTGATATATAACCATGAGATTATCGGAGTATCCACAAAGCTGTCGCACCTTACCGAACCCCAGCGGCACTGGTTCACCCAACTGCCCGCTTAAAGGTGCCGTCAGGATGTCGAAATGTGCCTATTTCCGGAAAGGGACTGGTTTCCATAACTATGTATACACCACTTCTCAGAGCTCTAAATATGGTCCAAGAGAGTCACGACACTGTCTCGTCATTTTGTTTCTCAATATAGTCTGTTTTCCGGCTTGAGGAACCTCACTAGACTAGGATGTGGGAAAGCCAGTACTAAATCGCCAGCACTCTACGTGTTGTACGGAGTAAACAACGGACACTATGCTACGCTGAGGAAAATGCTGAATGACTTTTTTTTATAGGTTCCAAGTGACCAAGAATACGCTAACTTCCTTTTGAAATTTTGAAAAATGTCAGGGGAAATTTACTATTGTCAGGTACAAATAAAATATTAACACAGAAAGAACGGGCCAGCTCTTCCACCCTCGAGACCTGTGCATATCAAAGAAAAGAAACCTTGCTGTTTTCCAGCACCATCACCTTTGCTTTAGAAATGTTTATAACAGTTCAAGGTATGGTGTATTAAAAGTCTGGTCCTAAGATCATACAAATAAAAATAGAAAGGACGACTTAAAACATTTTACTGGAAAGCTTTTCTAGTCTTATTTGTCAGGGGAAAATAAAAATTTGTCAGAGAAAAGACAAGGAAATAGCATAGAATTTTGACATCCCGATTTATGTGGCAATCCTGCATTTAATCTCTACCCAGTGCATACCATTCTACTCTCATGATGACATACCAGCTATTTAGTATTAGAAAAGAAAGCCAGACTCTAATCTCCTCATTGTAGTTTCATGAGATCCCATGGTGATAAGCTACTGCCACACTGCTGTGTTGCTTATCAGGAGATGTCAGGGTTTTGTTATGTCAGCGGCGCAGTTAACTGGAATATCAGTAAAAACGACGCTTAATGCTTTTAGCTATGTATATGAGTTCAGATATATCATAGTCTACCTACCTTGACTTCAACGAAGAATGTAAGAATCTTAAGATCGATCTTTCCTGCCAATGTAGAAATGCCTACGGCCTATGGGTAAATGATGAAGATTAAATGAAATACTGAAAAATATTCGGTGTCTTCCCCCTCCCCCTTCGTTTTCTAGGGATTCCTTTAAACTATATTCTAATGGGTAATGGAAATATAGAACAAATGATAATGTATTCACCAAGGTATTGCATATGCATGTAGTCGTAATTGCCCCATCCATCTTCAACACATGGGTGTAAGAGATACAATAATGAGGATAGGTTTCCCAGTATGTAGGCATTCGTGGGACGAATATTCACTTTGGAGACCTCCATTGGTCCATCCTTCTCTTTACACATACATATTATGTGTATCTGCTATGACTAAAAGCCAAGTCATAGATGTTTACAGTTATACCGGGCCGACTAACAGACTCCATATCCACTCATTGCCATCTCAGTCATGCCTTTACGAGTGCCGGTCGTTTCTATGTAATTGCCTTGTCAACACATTTATATTCAGTGGCCAGGATGAGCTGCTCCACCCAGCCTCGCCCCTGACAATATTGCTCCTACTGGTGAAAGCCAAGCGGAAGTTGGCCCCATACTGCCACCTGGTGAGGGGTGAATTCTACACCAGGTTATAATAGCGGTTTTCTGCGAATCGGTTGAGGATGCGACCGGACCCGCCGCGAGTGGTGTCCGATTCCGTAGAGCAAACGTGACATTGTGCACATCGCGAGAGCGATAGTTTTCTCTCGAGTCATTATGCAGGGTTTCCATAAATGATATGTAAAAGTGTGTATTTTCCACAGGGATGGTAGCTGTGGCCAACATTGACGTAATTTCCATGTTTTCTCAGTGTCTCTTAGGCAGCAAATTCCACCTGAAGAATATATCTACTTTTTTCCTTACCCCAACTGACAGCCCTGTTTCCATGAAAACTATTCGGGTGGGGAGTGGCTAAGAGCACTGGACTCGCAACCCCAAGGTTGTGGGACTTGGGGTTCTAACTCTCCTAGGGCACTACTTTTCTCGCCCGAGGATATCTGCCAGACACACTTCCGGGAGTTATCAGTCCCACCCGCACGTCCCACTGCAGCCACTTTTCTCCTTCTCCCCCAGTAGTGGTAGATTTACTGCTATGTCAAAAGCCAATTGTTCTCATACCACGTCTATGTGGTGTGTGAAATTCTCAATCACCTGAGATGACATGTCATAAGATGTCACCATGATATACCTATATTTGGTGGAAATTTTATGTTTATCGATCTATTATTTCCTATGTTATTACATAAATTCAATGATTTCTTAAAGTCTCGTAAATGATCAATGTCTTTTGGCATCACCTGCCGTGGATGGGACTGGTAGTGCTAGTGTTGCATGGTGCGCGGCATCTGTGTGTATTATCAACAATGTATCACATCTTTTAGGCGATCTGACCTTCACGATAGATGTCATGTAACTATGTACCTCGGCGAGAGAAACTGAGACCAGGTTAAACGAATTCCAATATGAGTGAATATTTCATCGATATTGATAAATCAATTTTCTATTTCCCATTTGCTTCATGAATAGCTATTTTACTCACTGAAATTTTTGTTTCATTTCAGGTGAGAATCCATATTATTGTTGCGGTATACATATTGGTAAGACTATTTACATTTCCATGGGATCTTTTTCAGTACTTCACTACCTTTTAGTTCGTATTTTTTCATTTCCCTGTCTGGCTGATTTTTCTTTGGGAATGAATCACAAAGTGGTCTACCATCATGACCGTTTTTGTCTGACGAAGTAGTAATCATGTATCACACTTGGGGCATTGCCTATGAATATATTATACCATTTGAATTCATCAGTTACATAGACATCATTTATTAATGTTCTCTTCTCAAGTCATACGTTCCTTCTTTAATCTATTGAATACAGGATAGAGAGGGTGAGAATCAAATGTATCAGACATTTCACGTACGTACTTCAATGGAAGGGCATTTTGCGAATATATATATACTTCATGGATGGCCCCAGAATACATTCCGTTTCTAGAAAACAGGATCCATATCGGAATCATTGCGAAGATAATAGTAGAAGCGGTACATTGTTTACCCTGGTTCACAGTTCTGATCCCCTCTGCCTTTCCATCTCAACAGATAACACTTTTTTTTCACTTACTCTCCAATGTAATTATGAGAACATTAACGTTCTGGAACCTGGGACGCCTCAGCTTATCCCCCACCCAGAATGGAGGGTGGAGCATGCGCAGAAGACGCCTTGACTGACATGCTCATTTAGAGCTCCCCTGGTGCCCTCTTGTGGCGCCTGTAAGGAACCAAAGGGCCAGAGCTGACGGTGGTGCTGCAGTGAAGCCTCTGGAGGGCACCAGGGTGATGTTGAGGTGGCGGGAGACGACCGTGGCTGTATTGTTCAGGCAGGTAATGAGGTGATGGAGTGGGCTGGGCCTCACACCTACCGCCCGCCGCCAGTCCCCTACCTCCACAATGGCCGGCCCGTCAGCCACAGCGCTCGCCGGGCAGGCGATAATTGGTGCAATCACCCAAACAGGTACTCAAGGGGACAGGGAGCTGTGGCTGGGAGTGGTTCTGTCCCATCGACCAGCGAACCCTCACCACGCCCCTCACGTTTGTCAACATTCTCCAGTTCGAGGTGCGAAGAGGGGAGCCGGCATGTGCCTTGAGCCAGCCGGAAATAGAGGCGGCTGGTGTGGTCCCTGTTGTGGAGCAAATCTAGGGGAGATTTACATTATTCGGCGTTAGTATCGCAGACCAAAGCGAATGCTCAAAATGGAGGCCGAGGTACGGGCAGGCTGCTATATTCTGTATTTTTTTAGAATGTGTTTTTTAACGTTTAATATGAGTACTTCATGTATTTGAATGATGTTGCCTTGAAGACAATAGTTGATTCAACTATTGTTTCCAAAAACCTTTATTTAAATTGTTACATCGTCCTATTTAAAAATGTGGATTCACTTGCACTCTGGTTGCAGAGTTCACTGACTTGTGTAAAGAGAATGACGCATGTAAAGCAATCAATGCTGCCTTCATTGTCCCTTGCATAGCCATAGGCAAGTGGGGTCTGGCAACATATAACTACAATTAGCTTTTGGTCGATACTCGTAATCAGGGTAAATCTCTTGCAAATAATTCTTCCATCTTGATTTGGTTAGGATCCGATATCAGGATACAGTGAATTGTGACTGTTATCCCTCTCATCGCAGGTTCAATACAGTGCCACATGCTTATGTGCCTAAAATATAGATATGTTTCATTTTAACTGCTAGGCCGAAAACCTTCCTTGGCTTTGTATCATACCTAGCGTAGTCAGAATGTGCTTCTCTAGTCTTAATCTCACCCCTGGTACATTTTTAGCCATAGGAATAACATTAGAAAAAAATACTCAACGATCACCCCCGTAAAGTGACAATACTAAGCCACCACTGTGGCGTGGTGAATTTGAGATGACGTCATATGAATTCGGTTAGTATATTCTAATCATTCTGAAATTTTGATGATATATAATGTCATAGAAAGGGGTGAGATAAATCCAGAACCACATTAAAATATGATGCAGTTCTGTATAAGTCCTTGTCTGTTCCACAGCTTTATTCCCAGTGGGCCGACACTAGTGAAGTCCTTTTAAACACCTCAGCAGCATATTGTAGATACGCTAGTCAATGTGATGCCCTTGTGAGCTTGCCTTGTGTCACCTTTGGGATGCAGGGAGGGCTGAACCTATTGTAGATCTCGGCATGTGTCAATATTTGTTTTCCACGCCGTCTGCACACAGCCCTGTAGAGAGAAGCTCCAACCACAATCACACGCATAGGTCTAGGAAGAAATCACTATGAATAATAAGAGAAAGCGTAGTTAGTGAGCCTGTAGCGATTGCCGTTCGAGGTTTTTTTGTCAAGTATAACTATGGCCCGACCCCAAGGGCGGGGGGCCGTAATTATAGGACAAAAGGCTGATAACGGCATCGCCAGGAGCACACTCACTATGTTTTCTTATCATTATGCACCTCCTAATTGACGGAGAAAGGCCGTTTTATTCCCTTACTAAGTTGTCGATTCACAGCCTTTTGACCGAATATTAGTGGTCATTCAGGACGTCACACTGAGTCCGAACATTATTTATTCTGCACCCCTAACAGCGGGTAGTATTTCATAGACATTCGAACCTAGGTACCCTAGGTAACAATACAAAGTACACTCTCCTATCTTGTCAGAGAAATCTGTGTTTTAGATGTATATAGGAGTTTTCCTCTTATCCTAGTAAATCCATGGTTTTATTTTCAGTTCGTAAGATATTTCTTGTGATTAACAAAGAGAAAATGAATTGGGCTTCATTCACACCAATAAACAGTGGTTCGAACCTCCCTACACACCCCAGCCCTATTCCATGACCAATAACAAAGTGATTTTCATATTTTCTCACTCTCTGAGATAGTAAATTCCAGATAAAAAATACCCCCATATATCCTTATATAACGCTGCTCCATATACGCTGTACATCCCATCCGGCTTGTTATACCAACCAGCCGCTTCATTTCGACTTCCTTTTACTTCTATTTACGATAAAATATCATAAATGTCTGGTATATAATGAAGACAGAACACCTGAAGGGTGCCCGTAAATGATACCTGACTCGATGAGATTACGGCATCTTGGCCTGACGGCCTCGTGCCGTAAATAAGGTTAACCTCATCTCGTCTAAATCATGGACATACAACTCTATGGACTGGAAGCGGTAGAGATACACTGTCCATGTCTAAATACAGCACGAGTATGATTCTGTCTTACCATTGGTGCCAACTGTACATTGCAATTTTCTGTCTTACCATAACTACACATAGTTCTTGCCATAGCTACACATGGTATACAAACTTAGAGAAGAATTTCTGTTTCACCTAAGCTCAGACCTCTATTTTCCATCTCGACCCAAAATGTAACGTTTTAGACAAATATCTTTTACTTCAGAAGAACTCGCTCTCCATGTACAATGCCTTAAAGCATCCTCATCCTTCGCACATAATGCCGTACTGGCCTGAAAAGGGCTAATAATTGGTGCACAACTCATCATAAGATGCTTCCATGCCCAATTCCCAGACAGTCAAGATGTATACTGTACAACAGGTAAATAATTTGAAGTGCTTTCTTAATAAAAAATATATGATCAACCAGACTTATTTTGCAAGTTCACTAGCTGGACAGCTTGAAATCCACAGATCAAAACTTGAGTGGATGTAAGGTATCTACGTACATCAAATTCGATCTCCAGTATAAATACAAACTATTAAACAAATAATTTAAAAATAGAATAGGACCGTACACAGACACCCACACAAACACCCACAGAAAAATGCACACCTGACAATATTAAGCGCAGTAAAATGACTTCACATTCCTAATCTAATCGAGACAACAGGGACTGCCAGGCCAATAGCGATATAAAAGGACCAGGATATCCGAGAAACGGATGAAATATTCACGTAGCCTCCTCTTGCTCGTGTTCTCTGGGAGTAAGATCATGAGCTAACTCCTCTCTCATTTACCTCCCACAATTTCAGCTCATAGAAAGCTCCCAAATGGTCAATGGATAAAATTGATAAAATTGTCGATCAGATGTATCCCTCTGCCTTTGGAAATGGTCGTCAATTATACACTGTATTTCGATGTACGAAGGCAGTGAGCCAATTTCCGATACATTTACATCTGTGTGTAACACATGAGCACCTTCTGAAATGTGAAGAAAGCCAAGTCTGTAGATATAAATCTCTCACAGTCAAGCATCTCACGCTTCACTGTTTAAAAAAAGATTGTATTCAAAGAAAATATTAAATGAATTCCATCTCAATGTGAGATTTTTTAAAAGAATGATAGGAAAGAAAACTCAATTTCCTAAAGGAACACACAAATATTCAATAAAATATGAAATAAAAAGTATTAAAGCATGGATGTTACATGCTTTTTTAATTGAAAAGTACTACCTTGTGTAAGTCTTATTTCCCTTTTACATATTGCAAAACCTATATGACCATTCTTATTGCAGTGCCTCTATTGAACATACCGCACCACCTATATCTTCATTCTTATGTCAGTGTACATATTGCAGACTCCGGTCCAAACCTATGCCTGTCACTGCGACGAATGGCGACGCCAGCCCAGACAGGCACCGACTGAGATATTGCAAATTGAACTGTCGGAAATGGAGGTCGCCAGCTTCGCCTTATTCTCCCGACCTCAAAGGGGAGGGAGAAGGTGGGGAACGGGCCTGTAGCAGAGGGCAACGACCTACTTTGGTATAAATCATGGGGCTTGAGAAGTGCAGGGGAAATGACCTCACTCTGAGTATTACCGCTGACGTCACGACACAAAGGCGGATTAAGCAGACGACAATCGAAAAGGCGCTTGCAGTGACGTCATATCTACTGACCGGAGACCGAAATTAGCAAAGGGGAAAATAGGCATGAAACGAAGAGAAAGTTATTGTGACTTTGTTGATTTTTTAAAAATACTTAACTAAGATCAGTTCAAAATTTGAGAAATAGTCACGTCATCCTCGTACATTCTTCAAACAGTTTTTTTGTTTACTTATCAACTGTTTGTGGATTGTGTTGAGATGAGATATGACGTTGACATTTTCTTTTCATTGTTGGTACTATTGATATATGAAATATAAACCATGTATGGTATAACAAGACCGAAACAATAACTATGGTAATATTTATTATTTGACGAGTTATAATATGCATGTGATTTAACTCATAATGTCCTATAATTGACACAACAGTTCGAGTTCCGTGAACCATCTAGTCTTGTCTAATGTACAACCGTGCTATGTTCAGTATTAAGCACATGCAGCTTTGAACTAAGCCATTAGACTTTGACTATACTTACCTATTACAAGAGATACAAATAGCTTGTAGATAGCCTGTAAATAGGTCGTTAGACTAGGACAATAGACATGAAGGATATTGATGACTGTCCCTAAATGTCCTCACGATATAATAACCTGAAACTTACAGAAGGAAAGTGGCAAGCTACAAACCATCGTATGAGATAGAGAAAAAGACCGGATTTTGTCTGGGAATTTATGTAGAAAATATTGTTCAATGTTTTCATACATGATAAGCTAAAAAGGGACCCTGAAAAACAATGGGGCTGAATCAATGACAGTACTAATGGAAATATTGTTTGATGTTTGATCTGATAACTGTAAACTCACGCCCAAGAGAGTTTCACACCATAACACAAACAGAGCAAAGAAACAAAGTTGTCACTAATGGTGGGGGGTATCCCATTTAACAATTTACTCGCCATGTATTGTCTGTAAATATTAATTTCTACCTATATTTGCAAATGCACTCGACCAAGAGGAGATTGTTGCAAAAACATGTTACCACTGGGGTATAAAACAGAAGAGGAGAGTGCAACAGCTCCAGCTATCTAATACTTCCATTATTGTTTCTGGGAAAAGTCTCCATAGAACAGTGATGCATTGATTCGAAGAAATGAGATCTGTACACCAAGATACAAAACGAAGAAATAAATAGGTAAGATGAAAAGATAAACAGAAACAAAATAAGAATAATAACGGATGTATAGAAAACTAGAGGGGAAGTGGCCGTTCCGTTATTTTGTACTTTCATTATCATCTCTAGAATAAGGCTCCACAGAAATGGGGAGTAATATATCGAGTAGAGAATAAAGATACGAATAGGAAACACGCAGTAGTGTAATGAAATCATCTGGTTAGAAAGAAAATAATAAGACCCTCATACGTTTAGAAAACCAGGAATAAGAGATTAAAAAAGAAAGAAAAAGGAGGGGATGTTTGTACAACTCATATCAGCAAAAGAGAAGGGATGGTAAATCATATGCCATAAGTGAAAACATGAACGTTGCGACAAGTAGAAAACGCATTAGGAATGTAACACGAATGTACTAATGGGATTCATTGAAATAAACGCTTTTACTTATAAAAAAGAAAAGGAATACCGGAAATTAATGATATTCTACCATATATTGGTGTAGCAACCATGTTTACGCAAAATCCACATTCCGCTAATATCTCACCGTTGTCCGTATGGCAGTGTGCGGTAGAGGATGCCGTACACGATATATACGGTATGGGAGTAGAGGTACGTAACTAGCAAAAGTACGGTATATTACAAAACCGTTAAAATCAGTGACTTGCTCTGATAATCCACACACAGCCAGACTTCTCCCAAACGACAGAGAAAAGTAGATGACAGAATGTACATAGCAGGTGACAGTGAATGTATATACGATTATAGCCAGGACACACCGAGTACCAGTGACATTCACCAGACGGGTGCTGAATGATAGGCATGGTAAATTGAATCGTCACGCGGGTACAGATCAGGGGACATTCACGAGAGCATTTTTACCCTTTAGGACTGAGAACCTATCAACACCACCTAGCGAGAGTTTGAGTAGATCATGTCCCCCATTTCCAACAACCCACCAGCGCGTGTCATGCTGGAACAAGATAAGATACCCGTCTCTTGTGACGCCATTTTGTAAGCGTGATCCAGATTTGGCAGCTTTCCGTTATTCTCATGGACACCCAGATTTTCCTAATCAGTATATAGAATTCTGTCTCCTTGTGTAAAACAAAGAGATTATGCATTGAGCTTCATCCATGTGAATGAGGGTCCATCCATAATGTAAATACGCAATTAAGGGGAATATCGGGTTAGAAATGTTTTTGATAGTTTGCGTAAATCTCTTCGATAATCTATTGCGTACAAAATGAGTTCAAATCTTTTCAAAAATAATCCAGACGTAATGCACAAATTTGAACTTCACCTGAAACACTCAACCCCATACTCTGGCTGACACTCATTGTTTTTCACATTTTCTGTGTCCCTGAGACAGGAAATTCCTCATTAAAAAAAACCTCCCTTCTCTCCAACTGACATCCCTGGCCTGTCCACGACGATAATCCCGTTGCAGTTGAGCGGCAGTGGGGCTGGCTGGAGGCTGGGCATGGTGTTAGAGGTGAATTCCGCGGAGGATTAACGTGGCTTGATTCGATACCCACATATCGCAAGTGTCCTCTCCTGTGGGATGGATCAATGTCGCTACTAGTGATTAAATTGAGATTCTGCCCAGTCCTTAGTGTATGTTATGGTTATGATGATCGCAGCATGTGGAGGAATATCTATCATGTAGGTTTTGTTTGCATGCTTGATTTTCTTACGTCCAACCAACTTTCGCAGGTCCTTTCCAGCCTTACTCAAGGTTCAGCTTTTACATCACAGGGATTGTAACCGAATCTACGAGATAAATTGAGGTAGAAATCTCACACCTACACATTTACCGAGACCCTAGTTCTTTTATGGCTCACACCATATAGTCATGGGATGAGAAGAACTGGCCTTTGATATAACAGTAAATCTAACACTGCTGGGGATGAAGAAGAAAGGTGGCTGCAGATTGAGATTACTAGTCCAGTGCCTTAATCACTGAGCTAATTGTGTGATGGGTGATGGCATTTTATGCCCCGTAGCAGCCAGGGCCATATCACTGTAAGAGCGAATCTATGAGATCGGGATAACAGACAAGCAGGAAACACAGCGTCACTGCTCATCATTTGTTTGATAATAGTTCTTTTTTGCAATTATTGGAGGTTAAATCTACTAAACAAACACAACCTCCTGGCCCACCACTTTTCCCCATTCAATTTCAATATCTCTGCCCGAATACGACGTAATCGATTAAATAGGGAGGTTTTATATTTTTTAATCAGTTGCACAACGCATTGACAGACATTTATTACGCTTATCAAATTCAAACTTTTCATTCTCGGTGATTTTCCTCTGGGGACAACAGAGGATACAGAATGTCTTTTCTTTTCAGTGTTACCTTTTTTTTCTCTAGTTATGAATTTGATTTCCTGCATCGCAAGAAATCCTTTATCTTTTCAGGTTTGTTTATATCTTCCAAAAAATTCTATTCCGCCGGGGTTACTTGTTTCTTTTGCTCGGTGGCAGCGTTACACGATGTTCGGTAGGGGACTTTCTCCCAACAAATCAACTAATCTGATCTTTTCACTCGCTTCGTGGAGAGGAGGTTTACAGGAATGGATGCAGTTACTCTTGCTGGAGATGTCACACCCTCACAGCTGAAATTCTGAGCCACTGGCAGAATCACTGCAACAACCTGGTTACGTGACATACAGAAAAAAGAATGGGAATAAACTGTCAAAAAGGGTGGTAACCATAGGACGGGGACTACCGCTTATATATTACGATTTGGGGGAAATGGTTATGGTTAGATAAGCCTCAATGTCAGCTCTTTCTCCATCAGCTCTAAATTACTATATTCTGCATCTCCACAGTTGATGAGTCTGGGTCTGCCACTTCTATTGAGCTCATGGGCATGTTAACAAAACAAAACCCTGCAACACAGGAAGGAGGTGTCCACTCAAGGAGGTAGTCCCCAGAGAATACGCCAGGTTTGACACCACAAATAACAGAAATACGTGTATATATGTGCCTTATCACACCTAGGCTTGAAAACCGAAATACCATGTTTACTGTATGACAAGAACATCTCACTTCTACCCATGCATCAACAAATATAACACAAAATATCCGTCAGAGTGCTCGGAAATAAGGACATCTAGAAAATTGACATATGGGACGAATATGGTCCTAACACGAACTTCTACGGTCATCCAAGTCCATGGTCCTAAGTAGGTGGGATGGGAGAGATATTCTGCCAGTGGCTCAGAATCTAAGCTGGCAGAGTGGATATCTCATTCTATCGTCTGCTCTCTACGTGTTTGTTCCCGTGTGGGGCGAACTGCTCGCCTTGTTATCGTGGTAACGGATAGGATAATTTCAAGGGGAAATCTGGTTGTTTGACGGTCAAGTAGCCCCGGCTCCTCGCTGATCCATACGAACGCCGGGCGAACGCCGTGTGAACGCCGGGCGTGATTGATGCGGGGATTCCCTTACCTGACAACGGCCGCCGGCCACGCCAGCCAACCACTGTTGCCGGCCTGATTCGGCTGACACAATGGGAACGAGCCGTGGTCGCCGAGAACAATCGCGTTTCGATATGTTTGATAGATTGCATCAGGACAAATGTCGTCTGCCCGCCAGTCATTTTCCCGCCCTGGCCACTTGTTTATGCTACTTGTTCTGTGATGATAACAGTATGCAATGCAAGAAAAACCAACAGCCATAGCCCTCTGTATTCTCAGGGGGAACAGATTGGAATTATTGAGGACTAAATTATGTTCTCTTGGTGGATGATAAATTACAATGTAACTCGTTCATTTGACACTGCCTTCCCCGGAGGGCAGGGGGTCGGTTATTGTGATATTTTCTCACCAAGGGAAAAAATTGAAAATCACGGCCAATCTAGTATACTCGTATTTTATCCTGTCAGGGAAATGCCCATCGTCCATCTGTAGATGCCGGGGGAGGGAAGGTTAGGGGGGATGATGCTGCGTGCACCGCTGCAGACTGTATACCTGCACCCCCGCCCCTCGTTGTCCTGATAGTTGTCCCTAGGGCCTGCCGTTTACCCGCTTCAATATGTCTATATTTGGCTGCTTACTTCAAACGCAACCAGACATATCTCTAGGCTGTGGCATTTGGGGTAGCTCAGCAATAGATATTGGTGCAAATATAGTCCTAGCCTCCCCTGGAGGTGGTAACCAACTGGCTGTGAGCGTGTTGGGTGGCTTGAGAACGCCTCAGGAACGCAACACGGATGCCGCAGGGACGCTGCAGAGACGCTGAGGAGTTATTCGCCGGACGCCAGCAGCTTAGAGAGAGAGTGCTGTCAGGTCTACCCCTGTAGTCATCCTGACTACTAGATCTATATCCCACGATCTCATCATTCGTCACTGATATTATCACACCACCATAGAGCACCATCTATGTTGTGGCGCTTCACTGCTAATTCCAAATACAGCCTAGTCACGGGGATGTATGTTTTCCGACAAATGACCGCATTCCGATAATTCATATATATCGGCAACACTCACAGTGTTCGAATATAACTGGTTTCATAACTACTCTGTTCCGAAATGATGTTATAAATTATACGACTGTCTGAGGGGCTGCGCCAAAACAGACGCATCAGTGAGATTGTCGCTTTGCTGATAGTACAGTGTAGATATACACATAATATTACTACTGAATACATATTCTATAGCATATGATTTGTTGTCAGGCCATCAAGTGGTTCAAACTCAGTGGCAGTTTCCATCATTGGTTCTTCCCTCTACCCCATAAAAACTCTGGCTATGGACATGCATCTGGACGCTTTTTTTTCTGTAGGTTTTTTTATTGTATCGTCTTTTAATCGTTGGTACAGAGAACTTTGGTACAACTATTAGTACACACAATTATGATACATAAACAAGGACATGACAATTGGGTCTTCAAACTAGTGGTTGTCAGGTGAGCTAGGTGGTCCTATTACTAAGCTTTTTTCAAACATAAAATATAGGGAAAAGGTTCGGGACTTACTAAGAATGACCGTAATCGCGTGGTGGTCGTATTAGCGAGGTGGTCGTTAGGTGAGAGGCTACTGTAGATTATTCTAATTCCTAAGACCAAGTAAAAGTGCCAGTAACAAGAGAGTTAGTTCATTCCCCTAGCAGCAGCTTGCGGCATGTAAAATAGGAGGGTGAGGTCCAGAGCTTTGGTGGTGAGGAAAGAATAAACTGATATCTCATATTTTACTAGCGCACATGTATAGCAGTTGAAATGTGACAATGAGGTCTACGTAAAGTGCGCCATTCTACACCACGATGTAATTTTTCATTTCTACTTTCGCTTATCGGATGTTTGTACAAAGAAACAGCACTATCTCAGAATTTGATGACTATACAGACATAGAACGTAATATTTACGTTCTAACATTAGCTGTGAATCGCTAATTGATTGAGGTAGCTCACCATTTTGCGTCGTATTTTTCCCTTTATTGAGATTTTTTCTGTTGATTCATTTATATATCTGACTTTCTTTTCTGTTGGGCGATATATATTTGCCTTAGTTGCGGTACGTTTTAACTTCATTTATACAGTTTGCAATTAGCTTTTTCTTCGTTATTCAGCAATACTAGCCTGACTACTAAACCCAAACCTTTCTGCTCAGCATTGTCTCCTATTTCTTTTAAAATAGAACAATGCGGGAAAGGTTACAAAGAGAGGGAATTTATACACTGACAATGGATTCTAAAAGGTCACGGAGGTCATGAAGGTCACAGTGATGTACAAGAATCGCCTGAAGTCTTTCATTCCTGTCTACAACACCTTCTAGGAATTTGACATAGGTTTTGACTTTCAAGGTGAAATGTCCGAAATGCCTTTATGCTTCATCGATCTTCTCTGTAAAAGAGTTTTATCTAACTTCAATAAGACTGTCTAGACAGGTCCCGGGAGCATTCAGCGGAAAACGAATGTGACAATACTGATTTCAAAGGGTAATGCATAAGCGATCGTATAGTTTATCTCCCTCATAAGACAATTGATTTGTGTACATGCCATGGGACTGTTTTTGTGACGGGAGACAATGTTGTGTCTGCTCAGTGACGGGGGAGCTTCACCACCTGACTTCTAGCCGGAGTGTCTAGTCTAAACTAGTGGAGGATATGGCACATTTGATCATGTCCATGTAATCCACTTTTTCATTTTTTAGTATATCCTTTGTCTTTGTGTAAGAACAAAGATGATATCAATCGAGCCTTATTCATGCCAGTTGAAATTGCAGTTAGAAATCTCCCACATACCCTGAGAATGATGTATCTGCATTTATGTAACATTCTGGTAGGAATCGAATGAAGTGCCACTGACCACCATATATTTAGATGTGGAGATATCTTTACAACATATGCTTGTTGGTTGGTCACTTAGGGTGAGAGAGAAACCCAAGACATGTTTAGTACACAGCACCTTGAGACGAAGCGAATCAATCTTTCTTATCTAGATTTTAAATATGCGTGAAATCTACGGGAGAAGTCAAGACAACTGGAGACAATATAGATGGATGTTAGAGACAAGTCAGGACTGAATGGATTAGTCTCGTCTCGTCTTATACCCACCTTTGCCATTGCCCTTAGAGGTTAGGTGATGTAATGCTGACGTAGCTATTATATGGCAACAGGGTTAGGGTACCTGGATAAAATCTGGTCCTTGTTGTTGTGGTTTGTTGTGATGATCTATGAGTGCTATGATCTGTGCTAGAGACAACCATAACAGTTTGTTAAGTCCAGCGACCCAGGGGGTAGTTTCATAATCTAGGATCGTACATGAAGAACCTTTTCTGTACCTCGTACAAGGGTTATCGTCTAGTAGTATTTAAGTCTGTTGGCTAACACAATATTGGCCGTCCATAAGGTCGTCCATAAGTGTTGAATGAAATTGAACCGCATTGTCCCTGGGTCTCGCATTGTCCCTGGCGTGCAGAAAAGGGTCGACATGTACGATCCTGGATTATGAAACGGCCCCCAGACTAGCTTGAATATCGGTTTTAATAATGAGGAGGTCATAGCTCCCAGAGACACGGGAGTACACTGTACAACTATGAGCCAGAGAAAACTGGACTGATTTATTGACAGACTGAAAGAGTTTATATACAATCCACAGGGGCAGGCTGCTGCAGGTTTAGATTGTGCGCTCTACACTATGATTGGCTGTTAAACCAACAGCAATAAGGGATCACCAGTCCGGTTCAGGTCTGTTGTACATTCCAATGAAGGTACTCCTGAAACTAACATCTCATTTAAGTGTCATTGTTAGAGAACCCTGCCATCATGTGGGCATGGAAAGGAACTAAGGAACTAAAGTGAGTGATGGAGAGGGTGAACAAGCCGTTCACCACATGGTGGCCATACGGTAAATGTCAAGGCAGGAGGGAAACACTACGAAATGGCGACTATTCCAATTCAGTCATTTTGTTACTAATAGATACGGACAATTTCTATGATTAATCTCTTCGCATAGAAACCAATATGATTGGTCATGATAGTGATGCATAGACCAGAACTTTAGAAATTGAAGCTAGCTTGTATTTTGTGATGTGGTGTCTGGATAAATTGAGGCTGGGTGGAGAAGTGGGTGAATGAGCAAGTGTAATATCACTGATGAACAGTAAAGGCTGATATTAGCCACTCTGAGCTCATGCCTGTGATTCCTCGTTGTCCGATTCAAAATGTTATCGAGAAGCTATGACCAAATGTAGGGTTTTGTGTTTCTGATGTTTTATTGCGTAACAACATGAAGAGTGATATGAGGACAGGATTAAATCAATGAGATGAGGATAAAGAAACAATGAAGTTCAATTAAAACGGTCTTAGACACAAATGATTCTCATTTCAGATTGACAGACAAGATCAGCCTCACTCTATCAGAACTGGAGACTGAGATGTTAAAAACTTGTCTGCATGCGAGAAGATATTTTATCACCATTGGCTGTCTCACTGCTGTGACCAATAAAAGGTCATAAAAGCACATGTTAACAAAGGAAACAGAAATGGACGAGGTATCCTGGCGATTCGCAGAAAAATACCAGGTTTTTGACTACGAACACATCTCGGCACGTCTCAATCATCCGGCCCCCCTGTGTTACCATGGCAACTGCCAATACGGGCAGCAGACACTGTTTTGACCTTTTAAAACAGTATCGCAAAGGGCCCCTTGTGTTTCTATAGTGTTTGCCGGATTCTGTGAATTCGCAAGAAGACAGGCACCGTAAGCATTTTGCTTACGCTGCATTCGCCGCGTTCTGAGCCAGTTGCCGGTAGCGTTCATTGGTGAATAGTTTGTAAATTGAACACTTTGAGGCCTCTTCCACCCACCAACATATATGGACTAAGATTGTATTGTCCCTAGGAAACATTGCGAAATTCAATATCATTGGTCTGGTGAAGATATCAAAAGACGATTTTCAAAGTACCCCCTCATATCTTTTTATTTACTCTAAGCATGACACCACCCAAGGATAAATCATTTGTACCAAACTTACTTAATAGGGCATAATTGTTTCGGTCAACCGCATTCTTACATGTTTAATTTGTAAGTCACTGCCATTGCTTTGTATTTTTTTTAACAAATGAAAGGTGTGCATAACAATTTACAAGCCACTGAAGGCAGATGTGAATAAGCACTATATTCTACCTACTCTAGCCATCAATTTAGATATAGGTTACTTAAAATACACCTTCTTTTGAAAGTTCTCATGCGTCTCCAAGCATACAGATCTACCTTTGGTTTAGAAATGGTGAGAATTTTTGGGAGAGTACTTAGAATCATTCTTGTCCTGGTGTCTTCCGTGCACCCGACCTGTTATGCCACGTCTCACAAAATATCGGTGCCTCTTCGGTGTAACTGGCAGATTGTGCAGTAGTGTTACCGATTCTATCTCAAGGTTTTTGTATTTGCTTTGGTCTGACACACAATCGCTAACTAGCATTAAATTCTACCGGGAGGCATCTATGGTAAACCCATTGTACCCAGTTGTAAATACTCGGTGGAACATATCATTGTCAGTGCGCCAGTTGTTGAATTTCCCGCTTTGCACACATGTAGTTTTGTTGCCTCCAAAGAATTTTGAAATAATGGTAGTTTTCTTAGTCTTGGCTATTCCTTATTGTTCCATGTTTTCAAGTATTCATTTTCCTTTTTATTGAGAATCCTCTTCCCTAAGTTCAATATTAAAGGCAGTTGGAAACTCTACTGCATATTTTAATATTCATTTGAGAGAGGCGCCTTATTTCATCTCAGCATTTTAAGGCGAAACTAAATGAAGAGAGAATATGATCATGATAAATGTATGAAATCGCAAAGATAATTACTGTTCGTTCTCTGTAATTGTTAATAATTACGTTGCTGGTTTTAGGCGTCGCCATGGTTTCATTAATTATGGACCCGGGCCAGTATAGCAGCAGCTACTTACATAATGGAGGCGCTTTTACACTTTCACTGATGCCTTCAGGCATTCCCGTGGCTACCGCGGGATTAAACCTCCAGGCATTCCCGTGGCTACCGCCGGATAAAATCTTCAGGCATTCTTGTGGCTATTGCAACACGATACCTCCGGGCATTCCCCTGGCTAACGCATCACGATACCTCCAGGCATTCCCCTGGCTACCGCAGCACGATACCTACAGGCATTCCCGTGGCTACTGCAACACAATACCTCCAGGCATTCCCGTGGCTACCGCAACGTGATACATACAGGCATTCCCGTGGCTACCGCAACACGATACCTCCGGGCATTCTCCTGGCTACCACAGCAAGATACCTCCAGGCATTCCCCTGGCTACCGCAACACGATACTTCTAGGCCTTTCAGTGGTTACCGCAACACAATTCCTCCAGGCATACCCGTTTCTACTGCAGAATGATGCCTCCAGGTATTATTATGGCTACTGCAGCACAATGCCTCAAGGCATTCCCATGGCTACTGCAGCATGGTGCCTGATTGGACTTCATTAATTTGAGTCCCTCTACAGCCACTTATCTCCTTCACCCCCAGCAGTGGTAGATTTACTGCTATATCAAAGGTCAATCCTTCTCATACCGTGTCTATGTGGTGTGGGAAGTAAAAGAACTCTCATCTCGGTAAATGTGTAGGGGTGAGATTTCTACCTACGTTCATCTCATAGATTCGGTCAAACCCAAAGTAAGTCTAATTGAACAAATTGGACGTTAAACTAAGCAAACAAACAAACCTCTGTTGAGATTTCGATGATTACGTTTATCTAAGCAGCTAAGAATTCGTACCAGAATTGCAGACGAATTCCAAATGATTTTCAGTGAATCCTTACCATTAAGAATATGGAGAGTATTCGTTTGATTAAAGGTGGTGAAAATGCTCCATTTTATGGAAAGTGCACCTTTAAGGGACGGAAAAGGAAGACTAAGTCAACAAAGTTAACGTATCAAGAGTAAGGGTACCTTCAGAAATCTGCACATGTAAAATTTTTAAATGACCTGATATATCAGTGATACATGAATTGTACAAAATAAAATGTAGAGGATAAGATAGATTTGCACATTTATCCCCATAGTGGGTGGGGGGGGGGGGGGGGCTACTGTATACTGATTCAAAGATCGAGATTTTATTCGGACCGGTATTGGACGTGTTTGACCTGGTTTATTCAAAACAGAGATCAGGAATGTAAAACAGTTGAACCCTGCTACCTCAATAGTCAAACTAGGTACTAGTTGACCGGAAACTGAACTGCGCATGCGCTGTGCTCTCCTGATCCCGCTGTTACAGAAATACAGTTATTGTGGAGCGGGTGTACACGAGTCTTGATTAGTCCAGCGCATTGGAGACCCGTTAGGTGGTCGGCATTAATTCTGTCAGTGGGTTGGGGTGAGGAAAGGGGTGGTCCTTGGGGAGGAATGATGTGCACTGGAGGCTCCCTGTGTTGCCGGCGCATCTCGCACCCACGTGCACAGATATTGAATGGAGCGGGTGCATGCGCACCGTACAGAATCACCTTTGTTCACACCAGTCTGCTCCTTCAATCCCCCTGCCACCCCCTCACCTCTCCATCAGCCACCATTCTCTAACCACCTCTCGTCCCACTCCTCTCATTCTCTCCTTTCACTTGTTATAGGGCACGGAGCGTACCCATGTGAAATGGACATCCGTTGGAGATCGGGGGAGTTTTAGTTTGACCCGTGAAGATCGCGGCACTATAGTCGGGGATCAACCGCTACTAAAAACAAATTTCCAACAACTATTTCTAACTAAATAGCGAATGAGAAAAAATCTATAACCATCAACCGCTACTATAGTCCATTGATAACCGCAGCTGCCACCTGGTGATTTTGTAGGCGTCGGGGGCAAAATGGCTGCCCCCATGACTGGATGCCGTGTAGTCCACTACTCTCGGTTATTCTTTGCCATCCTGACAATGTTTCCTCCCGTCCAACCCCACCCCTCCTTATACATGCGCCTATTCGTTCTACTTTTACCTTTCACACATCTTATACCTTACCTACAGCTTATTCCATTTCCCTGATTGTCCTCTAAGTACCTCTCTTTTTCCAATCTCATCAACTCCCATTGCCATCCTTCTCACCTTGGAACATTAGGGAAAACTGTATGCCTCAGAGCAGAATACAACCTACCTCCATCCGTACTCCCCTCGCAGACCTGTCTCTGCACATTTTCCCTCCAGGCCTGCCCTCATATCCCCGACCCCCACCTTATAGTGACACCTTCATACACCCCACCTGCCCGTGTTGAGTCACCCAGGACGCCATGGCCACCATTAGCACCTGTCACTGTGGTTCGCAATGACGAGCAGAGAATATAGTTCGTGTCCTTCGACCCTATGAGGAACTCACCAGGAGAGCCGCAGTGTGAGTGCTTCTCACAGCCCAGTCTGATGAGTTGTGGTGGTTTAGAGACTGCCTGTAGGTCGCCTATATGCTGTCCTCTGAATATCTGCCATGAAGCTGCTGACTGCTGACTTCAGCTGCAAACCTGCAAGCACCCACAGAACGGCATCTGCCCGCCGCAATCCCCACCGCCCTTATTCCTGGACACCATCCACCTTCCGATTCCTACCGTCAACCATCCTCCACCCACCACACACTGTGCCAGCATACAGCGCCTACTTTGCCCCCATCCCGGCAGCATACATCTCCCACTGTCCCCTGCCAGGTGTATGCCGTCCATCGTGCCTCATGTGCCGGTGTATGCTGCATAATGTGCTCCAACAGCCAGTGTATACCTTCCACTTTGCCCCCTGATGTTGGCATACACCTCCAACAATGTACATCACCAAGTTACACCTCTCACTTTGCCCTGCCCACAAACACACACCTCCCACTTTGTCTCAACAGTTGCCATACACATCCCACTGCCTGCTGGCATACACCTCCCACTTTGCCCTGCCCACCAACATACACCTCCCATTTTGCCCTACCCACAAACATACACCTCCCATTTTGCCCTACCCACAAACATACACTTCCCACTTTGCCCTGCCTATCGACACAAACCTTCCATTTTCCCCTGCCGACCAACATACACCTCCCACTTTGCCCTGCCTATTGACACAAACCTTCCATTTTCCCCTGCCCACCAACATACACCTCCCATTTTGCCCTGCCCACAAACATACACCTCCCACTTTGCCCTGCCATCACACAAACCTTCCATTTTGCCCTGCTCACCAACATACACCTCCCATCTCCCGCCACAAGCCACTGTCTGCTGCCTGCTTCCAACCTTCTTCCTGACAGGCAAGGCTAATTCCTAAGGGCTTGTGTTCATTAGTGAAGTGATTACACGGTTAATTACGCTGTCACCAAGTGTTGACTCAGTCTCAGTCCCGCAGCCATTATGCCAGTTGTGGGTCTCTGTCTCGTTCTCCTTTTTTTCTTCCGGGAATTCGACTGAAGCATGAGAGCAGCTTGGTCCTGGCCCCACCCTAATCCACAAGGCCTTACGATATGTAAGTGGCGACAAACCATCATGACCCCCTGGCTTTCTCGTGTGCTGTGGAATTAGACTTTTCATTCTTCCTTTCCGAAATGATGAACAAAATATAAAGAGGAGAAAGAAACTAAATTACCTAGAGTACGACATAGAGTAAACAGAAGAGATGGTTCACTCAATTTTGACCACCAAGCCCGGCCGGGAAACAGTGGGCAGGGTCTGGAGGTATCATCGGGCATGGCCAGGTGATGTTTCAAAGCATCAGCGAGTGTGGCCGGCTGATGAACCCTACTCACATACATCTTCAGTCTTCAAGTTGCAAGAGCCCCATCCCCACATCCACATAATTGTTGGGATTGCAGTCACCGTTTTTATCCAGAATTGACCGGAACCCTCCAGATAACACAATGGAGGCCTGCGCCTATGCCTTACTCAATAGATTAAGTTAACAGTAATAAAGGTAAAAATGAGAAATATAAATTCGCAAGAAATGATTATATGTATATGATAGAAGGGTCTTTCAGACTGCACTGGCATCTCAGTCTCTTACTTGTTGTCATAACACTTTGCATATGGGGTCAATACCAGATAGACGTGGGGAAAGGGTTAAAGTGGCGTATAACCTAGTTAGTATTGGGACGGCTAGCCTTGCCGGAGACCGAGTCAATACTGGGGTGCTGTTGTCTGAGGTGCTCATGTCAAGACATCCTGTCCCGAACGAGCACCTCGGTGTGCGCACACAGAACACTGCGTGAACACCTACTCGCTTCAACGGGTGTACAGGCAGTGAGAGGAATCACTCACAGGCCACAGTGTGAGTGTATAGACCAACATATAGAGCCTGGATGGGGAAATGAGTGTTAATACCAACATACAGAGCCTGGATGGGGAAATGAGTGTTAATACCAACATACAGAGCCTGGATGGGGAAATGAGTGTTAATACCAACATACAGAGCCTGGGTGGGGAAATGAGTGTTAATACCAACATACAGAGCCTGGATGGGGAGATGAGTGTTAATACCAACATACAGAGCCTGGATGGGGAAATGAGTGTTAATACCAACATACAGAGCCTGGGGCCCGTTGAATAATCAGGGATCTTACTTGTAGACCCTTTTCTGTATGCCTTAGACATCCAGGGACGATGTGGGTCAACTTTATTCAACACTTAGGAATGACCTTATGGACGGCTGATACTGTCTAAGCAAACAAACTTAAATATAATTAAAGGATAACCCTTGTACATGGTACGGAAAAGGGTCTTTATGTAAGATCCTAGATTATTTAACGGGCCCCTGGATGGGGAAGTGAGTGTTGATATCAACATACAGAAAGCGGTCAGGAAGTGAGTGTTAATACCAAGTATTCACCATTGACTCTTATATATATCACAAATGTAATATGAGACCAACTGAAATATCATCGTAAATTATCGAGTATCGACCACGAACCACTCAACGACCGCACTCCAGGGTTTTCAGAGCACATTTAATCGGTAGTTCCTTTCTGTTACAAGAACCAATTGTTGTTTTTGTTTTATTGTCTTCTGATATCGTAAATTATGTATAGATATTAAGACGTGGCGAAAATACCTCTAAACAAAGCTTATGCTACTTTTATTATGACAATTTCCTGTCAATTTGAACAGAGTTACTATAGAGTCTCATGGTTACCAATGTTTTGGATCAGACAATGGTGTATCCAACCATGAAAACATCCTAGATATAGTCCACACTCTCTAAACATTTTGGGCAGGACATTCCAAACATATTTTTTTTATAAAATGGGTGGTTGGGCGGGTTCCAAAATGGCGCATCCTCTGGGCTGGTTAGTCTGGGAGGGAACAGGGGCGGCAAGTGTCCACACTCAAATTACTTAACAATTTCCAATTATCTTCGATGCAGCCACCTTCCACCAGTGGGCTCATTAGTTCCTATCACTCTCTAAGCATTGGCACATGCCTCATATATCCTTATAAGAACACTTAATATCTGGTTAGAGCTCAGCTTTGCTTTAAACATGGAGCACCAGATGGCGCCATAACATGGGCATAGACTCGCACTTGTATTGAGTTTTAAATGCGTCCACCCACTAATTTGGCCTTTAGAGGCCAACAAGTCTACTTCTTGTTACTGTTTGGTCGGATATCAACAGAGATATGTCATTAAAAGGTGACTATAATGTCATGAAGCAACTCAGAGAAAGGACCATATGCAGTTATGGATAAAGATGGGGAAGGATATTCAAGGAGCTGCAAATGATACCATAGCAATGTCGGAAGCAGGCATCAACACACAGGTGTTCAAGCCATATTCTGCCAGGGGAACAGCTATATCCAAGGCTACCTTGAGAGACTTGCCGATGCAAACTATTCTGAGAAAAGCAGGGTGAACGTACTAGTACAAGTTTGCCAAAGTTCTACAACTGAGTTATCACCTCAGACAATACTGCCTTCTATGATACTGTTCTTCAGACAGAGAAGGACACCAAGACTACCGACTGCCTGCAGGTATTTCTCTGAAGGAGCCCAGGTAATGTGTTAAAGTCTCTGTTGATATCCGACCTATCGGCAACGATAAGAAGACTTAATGGATTAAATGAGTCTTACCTTGGTGAAAAGATGATATTTTATCTGAATTCTACGATGTTACTGGGTCGTTGGATTGTCTCCCCTACCCTGTTTTGCTGATTTGTTCCTTGGTATGTTGAATACTGCTTATTCCTGGCGTGTGCCGTATCTCTGTTGCTCAAATTGAATTGGTGTTCTATAAAATCAAAATTTTTGCTTTTGAACCTTTGAACATATGTCTATCTCACACAGGACCTATATACTGTCAATACTGTCAATATTTCCCCCTAAAGGTAAGCCAGGGGATCGTGTCAATCTACCCTCTTGCTAATCTTTAGCGGTGGAAGGAAGTTTTACATCTACACCATTTTTTGTTGTTCTCTTTTTCCATGATGTTAATATAAAGGACTCAGAACAATGTCACGTAAGTCTTAGACTTATAATGTACCCTTATTTAGTTAAAGTTGAGTTCAGCGTTTGACATTTATTCACTAGTTTTAACCCACCAAGGTCACACGTATATGCCATCTAACCTTGGTGTTTATGTGAACACATTGCATGATGTAACTCTGAAAGCTGCAGCCGTCTAAATCACAGTATGTATGAACACAAGAAATTGCATGATGTATCTCTTGGGGCTCCAGCCATCTAAACGGAGAGTATATTCGAGTATATACGAACACATTGCATGATGAAACTCTGAAGGATGCTGCCACCTAAGGGGGGGGGGGGTGTTTCTGGTTATATAGGGGGGGGGGGGACCTAGGTGCAGAGGGGGGAGGGAGTTAAGGAAATATTTCTTTAACCATCCCTTCAGTCACCAACAGCAATGAAAACAATACAAAATAGTGTAAAACAGTAGTGTTTTCTAAATTCCAACCAAGAGTATCAGGATATGGTTAAATGTAAACCTTCAATTTTGAGAAGAGCAAACCTTTTACAATATGGCACCGAGCCTTTATCATATGGGTGGTTCTATTTGCCTCCAATACCTAAAATGTAGTGTATGGGATTCACTGGAAGTCCCTGTATGCGGGGTAGGCTCTGCGCCATATAGGCTGACATTTATGAATACAACTTCCAATATACATTAACGGTAAGGGGCCATCCAGTATGTATACATTGGGGAGGAAATGAAGTTCCAACATCTTATTATTTTGTTCCTTAATCTATTACATACAGGTTGTAGAGTACATTGGGAGATCCTTTGAGTTGTGTTGCCTTTAAATTACATGTATGTGTAAGATTGGTCTGAGAGCAGAAACCACCAAATTTGTATTTGGTTTTCTGTGACTTTCCATCACAACCCATATCACCACTGTCAGAATTGACATTGCTCTGGACATATATATGTACCATCAAAATAATTGTGTATGTGGGCTTCAAGTTACATGAAGTGAAACACACCTACATGGGAATGTTCTACAGACTGCGGATCACTACTGGTTATATTCCCGTGACTACCGCAGCAAGGTGCTTCATTGAAACCTTTATACAAAATTCAATAGATAGAGAAATAATTGTTTGAATTTGATAAGCCTTTGACAAAGTACAAGAGGCATAGATATGAGTCTTTAATTCTTTCAACAAAATGTCATCAGTTATCATGGTAAAGTGCGCACGTGGCACGGTTAATCACTAGACATTGCTATTTCTGTGTTAAGATACCTGCGGTCGGGAGGGGTGTTACTCCAGGCACTGCCTACAGTGTAATGCTGTGCTGGAACGGTGCAGGGTTAGGGTTAATAAACTCCAGGGAAAATCCATCCTAAACTCTGTGCTGAACGTGTAAAAACGGTAAACCACCAAGGGGATAAAACACCCCGCCTATCTCACTACCACCGCTAGGAGGCACGGGTAGCCACCGGAAGTGTCCAGCCACGCACCCCTGGGGGTGTGACGTCACGCGGGTCACGTGATTTGGTGCCGCAGGGGGAAGCGCAGCGCTTGAGGAGGCGCTACTTCAGAGAGTGTAGAGAGAGGACTTCACCAAGAAAATCATTTTACTTGACTGACTTCAGGAGTATCGACCGGGAGTATTGAATGGGTGATGCCTGTCGAAGGAGAACAAAAAAGTCCGAGATGCAGTCTTATATTACACCAGTTGATGGTGAATGAGAAGACGCCTGTCCCAGACAATCATACGATATAGCCATCATAACCTGAAACAGGAGACAGTTGTTGAGAGGAGAGAGAAAAAGGATTCGTGACTGCATTTCCCATCCATGCAGCATCTTCTGTCCTGTTCAATTTGTCTCGCATTTCGCCGTGGCTATTTAAGCTGTGGCAGGCCTGTGATGGAGTGGGATAACTATCCCTGATGTAATAAGGGGGAACGTATTGAATTCATGGTCGTTAACAATTACCCTCTCTGCTGCCTGTCACTTATATCCGCTTGGTAATGTGCGTAGAGTTTTATTATTTTGTCACTTAATTTGATCAAATTTCTCCGTGATTTCAGAGTTTCCAGCATATGATCTTTACCTAATAAAGGCAAGGGATATCCCGTATTGCCCCAATGTCTGATGCGTCGAGCTATTCAGAATAATGATATAATGTTGATTTACTGAGCTCCTGGTAGCTTCTCACGAAACGTGCGGTTTAAGGTTTTCGCATGATAACCATAAAATTGGTGGTTAAATGTCAATGACAGAGATGTCAGCTTCCCATTTCCCCATGATAATCCTTTTTTTCCTTGTACAAAACAAAGTTGATAATAATCGAGCATCATTCACCCCATTAAAACAGTGATTTAAACCCTCCCACAGAACCTAAGCCCTTTACAGTGGCCAACACATGGAAAATATTCCCACTCTTTTTTCTGACTAGGACTTATATCCTTGTAACACACATATATATATATATATATATATATATGTCAACAGAATGAATATCAGCAAAAAAGGAATGGAAATGTTGAAATAAAGTGTTAAATTGAACTAGCAGATGTCAAATCCAAATGGGAGACCTTATTTGTAAGCAGTATGTGCACTGTTCATGCAGTTTCAGTACAGAGATGGCAACTTTCCACCTTATCCGTGGCTATCCACTTTTTCTATTTCTGTATTCGTTCTCTTTGTACAAAACAAATGTGATGTGAATTGAGCCTCTATCACGCCAATAAATCAGTGCTTTGAACCTCCCCACAGGCCCTCAGTTCTTCATAGTTGTTGACACTGACATTTTTTCTCTGAGGCAGTAAATTCTCTCTTTGAGGCAGTGAATTTCACCGAAAAAATATTTCCATATTTTATTCTTTCCCGTAAACATGGCCGCCATGCTAAGCTGTCTCCTTCTTGCTCGTTTCAGGACTAGCGACGGTCACTTGGAGCTGGACTTCGAGTCGGACAAACTGGACATGATTAACAGCGAGCACCAGGAGCTGGACTATAACGGCGGCCTCATGTCGCGCCCGGTCCGGGAGCACATGCCCGAGTACCGCCGGTCTCTGCGGGTACGTCCTCAATGCACCAGGGGTTCAAGTTACTGATGAAATAAACATGTCCCAAATCTCAGATATCCGTTTATTTATTGTGTCTAATCTTCAATGTATGCAAGTAAATAAAGCACCCCCCACCTCCCCCCCCCCCCCACCCCACAGAAACACGCATATCAGGTCGTTAACACTTTCCTCAAGTTTGTGGGACTTTATTGGTCCCACTGCAGCCAATTTTCTACTTCATCCCCAGCAGTGCTAGGAGGCAGAGGTACTACTATATCAAAGGCCAGTGGTTCTCCCACTATGTCACCTCAGTAAATATGTAGGGGCGAGATTTCTACCCAAGTTCATCTCATAGATTTGATCACCACCTAATCAAAGTAAGCATAATTAAACATTGGATGTTAAACTACCCAAACAAACGAACAAATTTCCATGACAACCATACTCGATGCCTTGACAACATAACAAACATCTGCTGCTGTCAAAAATGCCAGCTGGTCTCTGATTGGTCAACCAGGGTCACATGGTACAAGACTTTAAAATTCACAGCAGTTCTACTCTGCCGCCTATTTGCAGTAGCTGCCCTCCGCATGCAGTTCTTATCCTGGCCACATCTTCAATATGATATCGTTTTATAATGATCAACATTTTGTAAATATAACAGAGATAGCAGTTTTCCATGGGAAGCAATATTTTTAATTTTAGTAGATAAGTTCCATTTTCTTATCAAACAAAAATATTGATTGACCTTCATTCACGCCAATAACATCGTGGTTTGAACCTCCTGACACTTAAAGTGTCAGGAGATATGCCAGTTTCAATGTTTCCAATGAAATTCAAGTTTGTCTTTTGAAAATTGAAAATAGAATGTGAACATAGCAATTGATAAGATTGAAGGACAATTGGTAATAGATAAAAGTTGTTCATGCCATTGGCTGACACCAACATGCTATCCACATTTTCTCAATATCATAGAGGCTGAAATATCACAATTTCGTTACTTCTTTTTTTTAATTGGGCTTAGCTCTCTTTATCCTCAATATTTCATTTCTTAGTTTACATGTGACTATCTCTTGCCGTATATATTTGAGTCCCACGTTGTTCATTCACCCTCAGTCTCAAAAGGACGTAACTACCTACCGAGATGTAAAACTACACAAACATACAAACAATTATTCATACATGTGGTCATCCTTTTGAGATTGCTGTTTCAAAATTTCATTTCACATAGGAAAAAAACAGGAAAGCTGAACTTTGAGAAAGTCCTGATGTACCCTCAGGATTTCGGGGATGTTAGACAAACCAGTAAACCCAACTTTCTGTTTGCAGGAATATCTGAGCACCCTGTTCCTGAAACCCAGAATGAAGATCACCTTACGAGGGTGCCGCATCAAGACCAAACTCATCAGGAAGAGTCTGCGTAAGACGAGAAAGACCACCTACACGCCTACATGGATGGTAGGTCCAAGCTGCAGATTCTACACTCTGCGCTTAGTGTAGGATCTCTGTGCCCAGCCAGCCACACTCATGCATGGAATTTCCCTGGATTTTTCTTTTTTTTAATTCCGGACTTTCTGACGTCCCAGGGGCTCTTCTTGAGATAAATATAAGTCCAAGGAAAAGATTGTTGGTGGGTGGGTGGGGGGGGGGGGGGGGTTAAGCAACGGCTTTGTGATGTACTGTAACGTAGTTCTGAATGGGCTATTACATGTATTTGGCGTTACGCATGTACTATGTAGTCACGGTACACTTCCCGGCGTATTTATTCCCAAACCCCGTGGCTGGGAGCAAGTTTGTGTGATAGTGAAGAGACCTATTTATGTTATGTTTTTGTAGGATGTGCTGTAAAACTTCAATCCAAGCAAGATGCATTGATGCATGTACTTCAAAGAATTACTGTTCATTACCGGTATTTCCTTTAATCTATTTTTAATGTAACATCGTTTGTATTCAGAAGTTCTTTTGCCTCGTCTTATGCCTACTTCACACTGTACAACTGGAAGTGCATGTACCAAGGTATGACCAGTCTCACAATGGAGGTACCTTCTAGCGCTTAGGGCCCCAAAACTCACCGCGTGAACTGGTGGTACCTCAAGTACGCCCAGTCACAAGCATTTTGAATATCAGACATGTTTGATATTTGGTACCGCTAGTCGCCGACTGGGCGCACCGGGGTACATCCAGTTGTGAACTTTCTAGTCGCATGGACAGTGGCTCACACACTTAGTGGAGCGTACCTTGCGACTGGGCATAACTCCGGTACGCCCAGTCGTAAGCAATTTGGAACGTTCAGTCTCAAGCTAGGTACCACTAGTTGCCCTTCAGTCACGCAGTGTGAAAGGGACATTACTAATAAAAAATTTCATTTATGATGCCTTTCACGTCATATGAAATTTCCTGGATCACTATTAAAAATTAATAGCGCTTAGTCACTTGCTGATGGGGTTTATTTGCAAAAGATATTGGGTCCAGTGTGAAATGAATATTATATTTTTTTCCAAATATTTTGATTTGTCAGCTTCACTCGTATTGTGTTATATAATTGTCTTAATGGTAAATTTCAATGTCTGCTTTTGTAATTCATCGCTGGCAAATCTGTATGCTTAGGCTGCATACTTCTTTTATCTGAATTCATTATTCTAATTTAGTTTCCGCTTGGTGGTGTCTACATCTATTAACATGCATTCTCTGTCTCTCCTGCAGATGGTGGCCGGTAAGAAAGGTGTGGAGATTATCTTCGGCTTCGGTCCTTCCAAACTGGACTACGGCATTATGATGTACCATCGGAACAGACTCATCAAGGCCTACGAGCACGTCGGTGTTCAGAAACAGGTGAGAGCTGCTCAGAGCTACACTGGACAGCAGGGCCTCAGTGTATACACTATAGACGGTGTAGTACAGGGGAACAGGGTTCCGAGCCGCACAGATCTACACTGGTCTCCTGGGCCACACTCTGTACATTACAAACTGTGTAGTACAGGAGACCAGGGTACAACATGCCAACCTTTCACAGATTACAATAATGGACCAATAGTGAATTGTTATCGAGCTTGTAACCGTATCCCGGCTCTGTGAAGGTCGCGTGAGGTTGAATATTCAATTTTTCTTTATAGAACTTATATTTCTACAAACCAACGGAAGGAAAGACACTTCCATCCGATGCAAGCAGAAACACTCCAAGAGTGTATGAAGCGGGTGGAGAAAAATTAAACCTCCTGCTCTGGCAGTAAACTCAGGCATGAGACATTTCTGCCGATCGGCGGATATCAACTCCTTTTTTAATATAGGTCTCACACGTATTTGATGGCTTTTATTGCTTTCTTTTCTGTCAAAATTAAGCAATACTAGGAAAAAGGAAAAACGTTATTCTCACTGGAGTATGACTTCCTCTAACCTGAAACGTCAACAAGATTTGTGCTAGATAAAACAGTATTGATCTCAAATGATGGAGAATGGATTAGGTGTTTGATCTATATATTCACTGCTTCATGTGCTTCTCCCGTGTAGGCTAACGAGATGGGTGTCGGAGTGGTGGGAGTAGTGGAGGTGGACTTCCTCGAAGCCATCCACAATAAACAGGACTTCTCCAAGACAGACAGATACAAGTAAGTCTAGCTTATCAAAATAATTATGTTCCACGAGATTTCCTACTTAAGTAAAGCAGAATCTGCATGAAAGTCATGTTTGTATAATCAAGGTACAAAATAAAAATTTTCGGCCACAGGGGCTGTCATAGGTCCCATCCGACCACCGACCGTCCACGGCAGAAAGAATTTTACCACATAATCAAGGTATAGCTTGTTCATGGATGTGCTATGAAATTTAACAAATTCGAAACATGCATGTAGTTGTATGTTAATTACCTATATAGAGTATGTTGTGTTGTTGAACACCAACCACAAACCCATGAAATATGAGTCTCAGTTTTATTGACCCTTTATTCTATGGTACAATTTTATAGGACTTTTTAGCGAGCTTTCTGGCTACGTTAGGGTGCCGGGTGGCACCATCTTCAAGGCCAGCCAGTGAGATATAAAGTCTACAAGACATTGACATGCTGATATTCTACAATCCAATTCTGGCTGACGATTCTTTTCAGAACAATGACATTATCTTTTTACGGCACCCTTCATCGACCCAATTTTATTACTGCACTGCCTGTTGTCGGTCATTACTCGCGTGTGGGATATGACTTACTCCACCTGCAGCCACAGTCTGGCCTGGTCCAGCCCGTGATGGCACCCTTTGATCAGAGCCAGGTTACTCTAAAAGGGTATTGTGCATCAGCACTGCTTGTTACCGATTCATTCTGACCATAGGATCAGTGAGAATAGGAGATTAGTGTCGATCTCTTCTCGGCTTAACATTACAGTTAAAGGGCTTGACTAAATACGTCTAAAAGTATGAACAAGTCAATATCTTTCCCAGACAATCCAGCCATGCCTAGAGCTGTCTGCTCACAAAACCACCGTTTGTTGTATATATATATATATATATTGTCCATTTTCACAAATACATTGGAACCGGGAATTGGTCATTTTTATCTGCATGGACAAGGGGATGGCAACTCTGTTTTGCAGTGTATCTTCCTGTGGTGAATGGCTTTAAGGCATATAATTAATGGAATTCGAATCCGTAAGCAGTAGTTATGGGTTCTAATATCTTAGAGAGAATGTGTAGTGGTTTATTGTGGCTCCATACATTTCCAATAGTAATTTCCTAATAACATAATAGGTATGTCCCGAAAAATTGATTTACCAACTGTCGGTCTCTGTGAACAAAGCAGACATAATTCTGTTTATAATGGTAAGTGGGGTTTAACATTGAAGCACGGTTTCCAAAAATAAAGATTAATTGACGGCTTTCTCTTTAAGCGCCTGCATCTCGGCTCTAGGCATCAAGTTGAACCAGTACTGGAATGCAATCACCGGTAATGCTGACAGCGCCTCGGAATTCCTGTAAGCTTTCTCAGTCCTCAACTTATATTGCCAATTATCATTCATCAACAGCATATGTTTCATAGCTCGTCTTCATCCGTTGATCTGTGGTTGATAATGAGATTCCAAATAGTTATGAATAGTAAAGATCTGACCATAAAAACAAGTTTATATATAGGCATAATCTTCTAGCAATACGAAAGAAAAATATCTTTGGTTTTTGTCATTGTTATGTTAAGCTCCAGATATAGTTTCTTTTAAAGGGAAAATAACAAACATATAGAAATGCCCCCAAGGTTGAACGGATTGTTTGAACTGGATATTTAAAAAAAATACACCCTGGCTCGAATGATCTCCAGTAACTTGTGCATTATTGTGTACGATTAAAATGCATTGGTTTCTCCCCTATCCGCTAGACGGCGCCCCGACTGGACGTGGGTGCAGTGTGAGCAGTGCCTCAAGTGGCGACGCCTACCGGAACAGTCGGGGGACTCGGAGGTGCCGGAGAAGTGGTATTGCTACATGAATCCCGATATGTCTCACAAGTGAGTGCCCCATGCCTGTTAAAGTCCTATCTGATAACAGCTATGTTCGCTCTATTTCATATCAGCCTTAAATCGACCGTCATATACTACTGTATGTGCCAATCCATGACGATTGAATACGGAAAACCAGTATGATTATAGAATGAAAGTTACACCAGTAGAAATAAAAGATTATGTATATAAAAAAAAAGGAAATTTGATTTAGATACGAAGACGATGTTGTTAGTTGGAACACTACCATTGTAATGATGCACAACAGAATAAAAAAAAATTGACCCCAACTGACGTCCTCTGTATTATTGCCCTGCACCATTTTGATTCCTACCTTTAGCATTCAGAGATAGCAGCTTTCTAATATTCCACGGAAATCCGCTTTTCCATTTTCCTTATCTAATTCACGATACTATAGTTTGAGCCTTATAATTCACCTCAATAAAACAATCGCTTGAACCTTTCAATGGATCCTCAGCTCCATGCTGTGGTCGACATGGATGTGTTTTGCAAGTTTTTTTCGGTCTCTCTGAGGCAGCGAATTGTACATGAGAAACATTTCCACTTTTTGTTTCTGAGCATAGCTGACATCGCTATAATATGATGACCCCTTTATAGCCGCTACTCTACAGAGATGACAGCTTTCCATGTTCCATGGAAATCCACGTGTTAATTTTTAGTATACACAAATATTTGTCTATTATAAAACAAATGTGTTTTTTCTTAATTCAACTTCATTCATGCCAATAAACCAGCGATTTGAATATCCTTATTAGCCTCAGCCCAACGCAGTGCCTGACATGAACTTATATTCTATATTTTCTGTGTCTCCCTGAGGCAGAAAATTCCACATGAATAATATTACCTCGCTGAACACCACTAGCAAAGCATGGTAATCCCCTCCCCATAACTGCTCATAATCCTCGTGTTGTCACATAGGTAGTCTCTTATTTATCTATGTGTGTGTTGTTGGTTTTTTTTACAGTCGGTGTGACATTGATGAAGAGCCAGAGCACGAAGATGAAGTTTTCCGTCTGGTAGCCTCCAAAAACTCCAAAAAGAAGAAGTCCACCATACAACCGAAGTAGGTTCACATCCACTGTGATCTAGTTTTGTAGACGAGGCGTTTCGAAACACTTCCTATCCCACCGCTTTGCGACCACGGATCACTTCCTATCCCACCGCTTTGCGACCACGGATCACTTCCTATCCCACCGCTTTGCGACCACGGATCACTTCCTATCCCACCGCTTTGCGACCACGGATCACTTCCTATCCCACCGCTTTGCTACCACGGATCCACTGTGATTTCAGTGTTTAATATCTACTTAAAGATGAATTTATACATCCCTCTAGTTACTGCGCGCAATTATTTTTCACACGCACAAAATGTATTGAGTAGAACCCTGGTCGCGGAACACCCATTAAGAGGGGCACACCACGATTTGAGCACTTTGGATTGGATTGGAATCCCCCTGATTTCATATGAATTTGTTCTGCCCTGCCCTGTCCTCTATTGGACACTTACAACTTTTCCTTTATCTATTGTATATCAATAGTCTTCTTTTTACTATATATATATACTCGGATGTCAAAACTGTATTGTCCTCTTCATTCTCCGTTTATCACCCAGAAGTGCAAAGACGATATATAGATATATCAAGGGGAAAAAACCTTCACTTCAAATCATGCAGATGAAACATTAACTGATCAATGCTAATACTCTAGAAATATCACGAAAATGAATGAACGTTGGAATGGGTCAGATGGCAACTTTTACTGAACAAATTAACAGTTGACAGGAAGTAAAGAGAGAATTTTATATATAAAAAAAGCTTGAAAAAAGACCACAATGAATGAATCAAACCGAATCCTTATGTAGAAATGGATGAACCTCTGTATTGCTATTGTCGTGCTTTAAACATTCATCAATGATATGGAAAATAAACACTGCTTTTATGGGAAAAAAAAAAGAAAATAAAGTTCATTCTACCTTGTGAAGAGGCCCATCCTACACCACGGACCATGTACGTTCTTAACGGAGCGTGTTCTGCTTAGCGAGGCCCTACTCTATGTGTCCTAGTCAGTATCAGTGATCCTTGTATGATGGGGTTGATAGGATGGAGATGTTATTTATATCATTCTTATCACACCTTCTGTATTGTAAGATGATATGATCGTGATATATGTATACCTGTTCCCACATTCATTTCGCAACATTTTTCTCTAAGGTTCTCATAGAATTCTTCTCTTCTGATTCCAGTGACAACACCTACAGCGCAGATACGGTACTGTCCTGTTTTTCACTTTACTTTACAAAAAAAACATGAAAATGTGTTTTATTTAAAATCACTGCACACCTATTCTTGTCGAATGGAAGGGAAAAGATCACAAGGGCCGGCTCACCTTGAGGGAAAAAGTTGCCGACAAGATCCCCCCTCAGCGGAGGGTAAAAGTGGTGGTGCAAATTTCGCAAGGAAAAAAGTAAAAAGACATGCACACCTAGCGATAGTTTACCGGAAATTAAATCGCAAGGGAACTTTGTTGGTGATTTTACCCTTAAAAGGAAGAAGGTCGCAAGGTCTCTAGAAATAATGTTAGTCATTGTCCATGAGAAACATAGTTAGTATGGCTGAATGGGATCTGTTCCACGTTGTTTGAGTCCGACTCAAAACAACACGGAACAGATGTAGTTCAGATACACTCAACATGTCTCATTATCATGTGTACCTGGAAATCATTGAAAACGCCATTTTGTAACAACAGGTCACGGGGAATAGAATGCACGAATTTTTTGTTCGGCATAGTGTGTATGGACGGAATCCGAACAGCCGGCCAGTAAGTGTGAGACATTTGTGCTCAAGTATATAACATTAGATTAGGTGCATTAACTCCAAACAAATGAAATGTTAAAACCAATGATTATTCTGCGATTCGCTTGAATTTACTTATAGATTTTTCATTAATGATAAGACGTCATAATTTTGATTGTGATACAGCATTCCGTAGGTATAAAATATGTATACTCCGTATGTATAGAATGTTTAAATAAAACGACCTGACCATGCTGTACAAGCTACAAAACGAGATGCTAATTTACGGTTCTTACGGAACGAGGCATTTATGCCGAGTTCCGTACAAACCGTCAATTATCACCGAATTTTTAGTTTGTACAAGAATGGTGGGTCGTTTTATATTTACTATATACCCAAAATCAATAAAATGATTAACTTAATTTGGCTAATAACTGACGTTCTAACTAATGTTTGAAATGACGTGTACGGAACAGTGTTCCGTATTCTCCCGTACGGAACACTGTTCCGTACAGTATTTTTACGTTATGTGGCGAAACGGTACGTATTTGCAGTATGTACACATAACTTAATGAGAGGAGAACCACAAAGGATGAAAATGAAATGTTATTAAGGAAATACAGGTATTCCGATAACTTACAGATAATCGAAATTTCTAGATGTCATTTATATTGATAAAAATTCCGGAGAGTACTAGTGGACCGCGCCGAGCCGTTCTCTGAACCGCACTTTGAGAGGCCGCCGAAATATGCCGACTTTAAACACATTTAAAGCGGCTTTCTTTTCTGCTGTAATACATCAAGATATCATTGAGCGTTCTGTTGAGAAGTAAGGCACTCTATATACATGAATAAGTTTTCTATTGTGATAGTAGTTGTGAACAGTTAGCATCTTTTCAGCATACATAAAACTGTTCGGTTTTAATATCAATCTTTTACAGTGAAAGAAAATGCTGAACTTTAAGTTTTGAACTGCATATAATTTCTTAATTTCTATTACACTCTGTTAATTTGTGTAGGATCTATGAAATTACCTTTCATAAATAAATAAGGTAAAAGGGGATGGTAGTTTTGGGTGAAGGAGGGTGAAATATATAGATACATAGTACTCATGGACAGCATAGTCGTCATAGATCTAAATAATCCATGTGGTACATGGTCAGTATGTACGCCATCCCTAATTTACAAGAGTAACTCCTCTTAATCATATCAAATGGTTGTGTGTAATATATGATAGAAGATATGCATTTTCTAGACCAGTAAGCTGAAGTATACCAAAGAAACTTCTGGAATGACAATAGTACACATCCTCCACAACAAGTAAGTTGTGAGGGGGAAATAGAGGCGAGGAGATACACTATATACATCCCTGTTGTTTGTGGGTGGACAGTTGGTCTTTAGGTTATGGCTATAGCCTACTGTAGTACACCTGCTTTTAGAGTCACTGGGTGATCGGACGCCATTTTTGCTTTTTATAGCTCACTAAGTACAGATAGGAATATGATTTCTGTTTTGAACAGAAGGTTTCATGGCCATACTGTATTTTAGTGTTTAGTATTTTGACATGGATTTTTCGAGAGAAAAAAAGATATTTCAGTTTTTTGTGGGTTTTTTTTGGGGGGGGGGGGGGGTTGAGTCACAGGTTCATTTTTAAGAACTCCTTTACGGACATATTTCTACCTGTAAAACTGGTTCAATCATAATATAAAATGCCTCATCTGAAAGAGAATAAAACAAAAACAGTAGGTGCTAGGAAGTGGAATTTTCTAGGTAGATTCTATATTTACTGAGATACTCAGGTATTGGTTGAAAGTGGGGAGGGTTTTGGGTGAAAAGGGCATACTAAAACAGATGTTTATTGATTTACAGTGAGTATTGGTGTAAGATTTGCCATCTCCATAGGTGGCACTGACTGTTGCTTACTTCCTAGGAAGTGTAATTATTCAGGCGAAACAAATATCTGATGGGATACTCCTGTATTTTGGCCTAATTACATAATGGGGGGGGGGGGGGCAGCAGGTCAATAAGTGGCTAGTTTATTCAGCATATTTACACACAAAAAGATGTCAGAATTTATCATAACTATGTTCTAGAAATCAGTCAAGACCCAGTCAAATGATATTGGTTTGTAAAATTATTTACCCCCAGATATTGGCTTGACGTACTCCCTCCCTCCCTCCCTCTGAAAACAATGTTCGGCATGTCTTAAGCTACTTGATTTGAGTTTTAAATTTGTCCACCCGCTCATTTGGTCTTTGAAAGGCCAATATTTCTAATTGATAATGCACACTTAGCTCTTGTTCTTTACATTTAAGTTATTTCATCCTTTTGTTTTTATTTGTCGGGTTTATGTTTGAAAAAACAAATGTGTTTATACCAATAGGAAGGTCCTGAATTCAAAAGTCTATTGGTAAATATCTAACGGGTTTTAATGAACTATCCGTTGGCGTTATATATGAAATGTTACTGACGGGTTGATAAGATGTAACATGTTGTTATTGTGCATTGTGGTTCCAATATTGTTTGTTTGTTGTTTAATGTCCCAAGGGAGCCTGAGGGTATATAGGGACCAGTTGTTCCAATAGTCTTAAGTTATTGTTCAATTCGATTGATACGTTAGAGACTTGATGCAACGATTGTTTCTCACTAGATTAAAAAGAAGCAACCTTTTTTTCATTTTTAAAAACAAACACATCTACTTAACTGATCTAATTACACATATGCCACACCTCTACCTCATAGTCCAGATGCTGTCCAGTCATTTTCCCCTCTAGATTTTATTTTCTAATTTGTTCTACGAATGACCTATTTTGGTTTGCTACGTAATCTCTCTTGGCTTTGCCTCGTGAGATTACTCCGCAACCAAAACTCATGGGATATTTTCAGTATCTATGGATCTCGATGCAGTTCCTTCTTAGTGTGTATATATAGATATTATATATGTACGTAGTTTATGTAAACCCTTGTAATCAGACATATTCGTGTGCATTCCCCTTTCACACCAGCTGGCGCAGTGCGGGTTGGGGGCGCCCCTGACGGTTATTAAGCCGGGTGGGAACTCCGCGCGGACGCCCCGCGGCTCGCGTGCGGCAGGGCAAGGCCCAGAGCCCCGCCGAATAGTACCGAAAACTGAGCCAGGAACACAGATCAAATCGGTAAGCTGTTTTCTCACTAGATGCAGTGTTGTTGTTTTATTCAATACAACCACCCCATTTCGTTGTAACCATATCGAAACGTTGACCATTGGAATAAATGTTTTAGTGTCAAATCCGGGAGTGGACATTTTATTACGGGGAATTAAGAGGTTGACAGGCTTCACGACATCATTCAATACAACACCTTGAGGTCGCCCTTTCGGTTTGTTTGATTTGATAAATTTCTCTTAATTCTGAAGTTAAATCGATGCATGAATAAGCAGACTGTGGCGATTGTGAAATAAATACACGTGAACATTATAACAACGACTGTTATCGCCCAACAGAGCTTAGGAAAGCAAATTTTCAAATAAATGATGGACAACCACAATTGTAATTTATAATAATAAAAACTCTACATCATCGACAAGTCAGTGGCACTCTGGCAGCGCCCAGAAACACTCGGCCCCTATGCTACCTGTACCTATAGGGAGTATGATCTATCTCATTTATGTGTATTTCTTTTTAGATACAGAGGATCACTGTATTGGATTTCACTTGAATTTATTGTTATTAACTAATGTTATCTGTTGTTACGTTTTCAGGAGTTTCCCTCAACGAATGGGTAAATTGAATTCCCTTTCTCTCTTGATAATCCCATATACAACTCATAACAAGTTTGATTCTAAGTTAACAAAAGGACATAATTATATTCCATATATAGTGGATCCTTTAATCGGATTAAAACAAAATATAGAATAGAAATACATCCTTACTTGTATTATCGATTAAAAGTGTAAGGGTATTTTCTTTCTTTTACAAGAACCACTTATTTACATTACCTTTCCTAAGGCATATATTCTTTTGGATTTATGTTGACAAAATTGATTTTCAATAGCGGCCTCGCCAATAAAGACATAATTTATTTATGGGGAAAATGAAAACAGATTGAATAGAAAATCACAGTCGTTGAAATTATAATAAAACAATAATTTCTGAGTCTGTGGCTCGAGACTTCCTTTTACAGGGATGCAAGTTTTCCGACAAATGACAGAATCCCGGCCTTTTATACACACCTGCAACACTTTCAGTGTTAGAATATATATATATGAATTTATAGTCATTCTTCTGAAATAATGTTATAAATGATCCTTTTTTATAAGCATTTTAAAATTCCGATTTTTTTCCCCAGTCCCGACATTCATCCCTGCTATAATAACCAGAGAAAACATTCAATAAGATACTGATTTCCATGTTTTTCTATTGTTGCTTTCAGGGAGGCTAGCACATCTCAGCTCGGAGGTTCGATATTTTCGAAGCGAAAACAAGGCGAGGTTATCGATCTGGACAGCAGTGACACCGAGTCCGGAGATGGAGAGAAATCGCCATCGAGACAGCGGCCTAAGAAAAAGAGGTACACGGAGACCCAGGACCCTGACGGCATGACGGTGCTCGTCCTGCCCAGCTCTGACGACGAGATGACCGACTCCGACGACGACGATGATCTCAACCTCCCAGCGGCCAACATCAAGCAGGAAAAGGAGCCAGAGCCCAACACCCCAAAGATCTCGGTGAGCCAGACGTCTGATGGACGGACAATGATTTCCTTCAGCGAGCCGGCGGCCGGGGCAGGGGCCAGTAACAACCGCACGACATCGGCAGAGCCAGACACCAGCTCGGCGAACCACGATAAGGAGACGGTGGTGAAGTCCGAGGTGGAGATGGATTTGAGGAGAGAGTTGGCCAAGGCCACGCAGAGGTTGAAGGAGTCCAGTGAGAAGCTCTCGTCACTGCGCTCCAACATTCGCACTCTCCTCAAGATCCTCGTGCCTAATTTCCAGCTGGAGGATCCGGAGCTGGTGGACCGTGTTGTGGTGGAGATGATCTTAGTGAACGGAGAAGGGAAAGAGGACAGTCACGTGGAGAGCTCCGTGGGCGCCGACACTGGTAATAACGAGACACAGAGAAAATCTGCCGATCAAACTGAAAACAACGCAGACAAAGCCATCTCAGTGGATAGTCCCAAAGACCAGCCAACTGAGGAGAAAGCTGAAGCTCGGGTAGTTACAGGAGTTGATGATAGTGTGCCTACCTCCTCTGTGGATGATACCCAAAACACAAAACAAGACAGTCCTCTACCAGAAGTCCCGTTCTTAACCGAGACCCCTACCACGGAGGTCCCCATGGACACCACTGTGGTGCAGCAAGATAACAGCTCTGTGTGCAACCTTGTCGACAGCGACACAGAAACAGAAACTTGGAAAATGTTAGAGGATGTGAAACAAGAGAAAGACCTCTTAGCCAACTGGTCCACAGAAGGCAATGATGTCACTACAGCCATTGATCTAGATGAGTATGATGAAGATTGATTGATTGGGAAAATTCAGCAATAGTTCTTTTTTACTCTGTTGTTTTAAGGTATGATTGTTTCCACAATTTGTGTCGAGTTAAGTGGGATGCCTCCCGAACCACCGTTTTATTGGTCTTGAATTTGCTTGCTCACTCTTGTCACTTTGTATATTTTTCTTGTAAAGCGCAATGTAAAAACATCTTCATTTATCATCCATTCTGAGATGGAATTACCAGGAGTAATGTGCATATGAATGGTTAGGAAGAGGGTAGAATCCTACAAGGAAACTCAGCTCATTTGTAAGTCCATTGGGATTTGATTTTTTTTATCATCTAGAAACTTAAAGATTCTTTCTCATTACGTTTCATTTCCTTTCACATTATAAATTAGTTTTTTTTTTTTTGTAGGGCTGTATGAATGGGACAAGTGTATGATGTTATAACTAAAAACAGAACAAATCTTTTATATGTATGTTCTTTTTTTTAAACTTTCTCTTGTGTAAACCTGCATACTTGAAGTGGCCCACGTGATAACGAGAAAAACTTGGTTACCTTATTTTCCTTATTTTCAAGGTTATTAACTTTTGACAAGAGAAAAATACAACATAGGGTAATTAGTGTCACAAGTGTGAGTATATGTAATTACAATATTGTGTGATTCGAAAAAAAGAACCCAGCAAACATAGAACAAACGAGTGAGTGTAGATCTTTTTAGTGTTTTTTGGTTTCACTATGGTTTGATTTCAAAGACAATAATTTGTCATTAGCATTGCGGGAAGTGCAGCTTTCCATTTTCCGTGGAATTCAGTTTTTATGGTAATTATGCTAAGCATTTAAACCTCCCCACAGACCTTCAGTTCCATGTTGTGACCGACACCGATTTCCCCCCACACTTTTTTGTATCTTCGAGGCAGCAAATTTCACTTTGAAAATATTTCCATTGTCATTTTTCTAACCCCAACTGACATCACTGCGGTCCCCATGCTGGCAAGCAATTAAAAATGTCCCATTCCGTAGTTTTCAATGGTGTAACCATTCAAGATGAAAACATGATAAAGTAAGTGCTCAAATCACATTTATCCTTCTTTGCCAGGCTTAATATGGATTTGATAGATGGAATTCATATGTACTAAACGAAACATCATGATCTAACTCCCATACCAAAGACATTACTCTGCCAGTGGGATATAATACTGGAATGTGATTTTACCATGACGCATGTAAATATTAATTACAAACTAATTTTTCGGAGGACTCTGCACTAGGGCAGATGTACATGTATAATACACACCTCAAGATCTCATGGATCGAAACATCTGGAAGTGACATCAAATAAGGGCATTCAGCCGCCATTGGATCATCAGGGTGTTGATCTAATACCACGTGTAAATATTAACTGAAAAGAAGACGAGGCGACGTCCAACCCTCTATGATAAATATTATCTGAACTGCCGTCTGGAATTAAGGGCATAGGACTGGGGCATTTAGAATGTGTAATGTAGTGTGTATGACCACATGTTTCGTCAGTAGAAAATGTCGTTACCAAAGACAGCCACATGGGGCGATAACACATGGCTCAGGCTGGTCTAGGTGCTTTCTTGGTTGCAGTGGCAACAGCAAATGCCTTCCAAAGAGGAAAGAATCACTAGCATGATTCCATGCAATAATCTATCATCATGTCACAGTAGAATCTCTTCCATGTGTATTATTCTCTACGCCACTTGTTTCACCTTTCATCATGGATATTTTCTTGTGAATTGATTCCAATTGAAATTATCCGTGTTGTATTAATTTTAAATGGCACTTTTGAACGCAATGATTAGATGTTGGTGTCTGTGCCCATATATCCGTTTTCAAAATACATGTGTACTTCTTGTATGAATTTTATGTATGACTTCCATCTTAAAATACTGTTGTAAAGATGCGTGTGTGCCAACCATTTGATATTAACATGTCAACTGTGAATTGTATTTTCCACAGTAGTACAGACAGATTTCATATTATGTATGCAAACTTTGTTTTTATACCAAAACACAGCAGCATTTGTCCCATACATTCACATGCCTTTGATACAAGAGAATCAGTCACCTGATATTAGTCTAATGGTCTACTTGTAGGTTGCTTGGCTAGCTCTTTTATGGCACATACTCTAATGTAGATAGTCACCCTATACCATCCGCACTGAAAAATAAACACATGTGCACAATGTAGTAGTAGTAGTAGTGTATTAGTGTGTGTTCTGTATCCCTTCATCATGATTTGTAATTATATATAAATATGTATGATTGTATTACCACTTACCACATGTGCCAGCAGATTTTCTTGTGAGTTTCCATGTACATTGGTGTTGTCGGTTCTCGCCTTGGTTATTATATACATGGCACCTTCAACATAACTCAAGCTAAAGCCGGAATAGTTGTTTGGAGTAGTGCGCAATTGTATGGATATCCATAGGACATGTCTGCTATGGTCTACTGCCAGCAGATTTTCTGATCTCTATGCCATCACAAGAAATAAGATATATCCAGGCGAGACCAAACTTGTGTGTTCGAGTCAACTCTGCACTGGAGAGGACAATGGTTAACAACCCCAGATGTGTATATGATACCAGTGACGTAGGATGTTGCAATACCAGACAACAGCAGTCTCTCCTATGTAGATTTTGATATCTATATTTTGCAGACATTTCCACACAGATTCAAAGATCTGGAGACAGCACAAACAGGGTATAATACATCGGTATTTCAGACAACTCCAGGCTTGTCTAGATGTGTACTGACACATGTACATTAACTGACCAAATGAGACAATCTGATATTTAGAATTAAGGGCATATGACTCTGGCAGGTCAATTGTGTAACTAAACGTGTGTATGACTTAATGTTTTATTGAACAAAATAAGTGTAGTATTATATGGAATTGTTTTGATAACATATGTTTTAAACAAAGACAGTCTGAGTGGGTGATAATAGATGAAATTTGTCATAAGTATGAACAACCCCAACAAGTGGTCGAAAAGTTGTCTTGGAGCTTCCCTGTATTATTAAATGTGCTACGTGTGCTCGATCTTTGCATTATTTTCTGTACGCTCATTGCCCTGTATATCAATGTAGAGATAAAAAGGAAATGTTATCCTGGGACAAACGCTCCCAGGCTCGTAGGAACATCAATTACTCTTCAGTACCTGGTAAGACTCTCGGGTAATTACCTGTTTTCACAAAAGGGCATTTTATTGCCTCTCTCAGACGTGGAGCCAGCGTCTTATGGTTAGGACTGCAAGCTATGTCCGCTAAGAGTTCTCCATATAGCTTTATATGCTGACCACAACTCGATAAAAAGGATATGATTAAATGAATTATTCTTTGTCATTTATAATCTCGACATTCAAGTCATCCATTAGTTAGGTTCGACTGGTAGACTCGCTGTCCCAGAAAGTATACATCCGACTTGGTCAGCACATATATCATTCACTATATTTCACACTTCTGTTTGAAGAATATACCACCAAGGTTTTTCTATCTTTTTAAAAATGTTTATTTCTCTCGACTTGTGTACCTAGTTCTTCCTGATACAAATCAAAGAGCAGTAAAGAGTATGTAAATATCAGTATTTGTAATGCTAGTCTTAGTTATGAACAAGGATTGGTTGTGTATGGAGCATTGTGATGAGCGATATTTTGACCAGATGCCCCATGTCCCACCATCCCATGAACACCAGAGTGTATGATCAATGGCCATTATGCTTCAATTAGACTAGTAATATGCATGGTCAGCTGCATATCGCCTGTCAGGGAATGAGGCAATTTTATATTATAATGGTAGTATTTGATCATTTTATTTTAGTCACTGGAGACCCAGTTATAAATATTTGGTTTCAAAGATTTAGACATAAACAACAAAGGTGGTGGATAGCGTTAAATGATTATGCTTGTGATGTAAATGTCTTCCCGCATATCAAGTTCAAAATTCATTTTCTGGGATATAGGGAAGCACTTGTAAAGAACACTTACCACACAAGGAGATTCCTGAATTGTACTTGCCGCAGTTCTGTGTAAGGATTGACAGACTGTTCATGATCTGAATATCATGTGTGTTTCAGTGCTTGTGGCTGCTCTTTCATGTACGCAGAGATACAACGGTAAAGGCATGGTAGACACCTCATGCCTCATCATTACGAATTGTATTATCGAAAGCTAGTCTAGTGCTGGATGTAGAAGTTTTATTCAAGTACAATCTAGAACCAAACCATGCCTGATATAAAATATAAGTATTCTTTATCATGGCCTTTACTTTGTTTCTCAACCCTGTCCGTTTCTTTCGGCTATATCATTTGTGTAATTAGCATATGAACTATGTCCAACGTTGCTTTTATGTTTGGTGCTATCCCTAAAGTGGTCTAGTTCTTGTTCTCTTCCGTTAAGCACATCACTGTGGTATGGTTAGTTTTATACCTCGGTTAGTATGTGTATCGTGTAGTGGTAGGGTTGTCTTTCAGGCCGAAGTTAGTTTGGTGTATACATACTTCTTGTTTACAGACAGTTATGGGGTTGTTGTTGTCTGCGTATTTTTAAAAGTGTGAAACCAAAGTTGCATCGAACTTGTTTTACCTGAAATGAATGAACCCAATAAAAATGCATAATTTTCTATATGTGTGTTTGGTCTACTTATTTCTGGTGAGTTAGAATAGGAGACATATTGAAAAATCGGAAAGCTGTGTAGTGATTTTGGGTATAAAAGTCTTATGCCGAGATTTCATGTGGAGTATACTTAACGGTAAAATGAAAGATTCAACATACAGGACATAGTTTAAATGCAATGCATTAAAATAATTGCATCAACATACAGATATTTATTTTAATTGCATATAACGCGATTCATCTTCATAATTCTAAACCATGTCATTATCCACGAAATTGAGTATGATATTATCCCTTTTTATCCTTTATTTGTACAAATATCAATTGTAATAATATCTAATCATTTGTAAATATTTCAATGACGTTTTGTTGTGTTGATATGTTCTCTATAAAAGGGTTCGATAGACCCCATCTTATTTACGCACTCTTGAATCATTCCCAATAACAGAATGTATATACACCGGCCTATTTAAGTTGTGGGTTTTGACATATTGGACACGAAATGTACTTTACTAAATTGTTATAAGAATAAGTGAGAAAAAAAAAGAAGTTTTCAAACCGTTGTCAACATTAAAAAATAGCCAGGTGAAGTGTACTGAATGATATGTCTTTAATCATCTTTCTAATTAAAAATAAAAAAGAACTAGACGTGCCTCTGGGGATTTAGTATAGTGATAAAAAGACCCCCCCCCCCCTCCAATATCCCAACCCGGCTTACCTCCATTCTTTTTTTCTTTTGTTAAATGAGCAAGCTCTTCCTTTATTTCATTTCAAATTTCATCTTTTAGCATCGAATCTTTCTTCAGTGTACCTGTGTTATTATGGATCTTGAAAAATATATTCAATTCACATAATAGATCAATTCTTCAGCACCAACTATAAAATGTGATCATATCACCTCTCCTAATATCGTTTGGCGGCACCACAGTATGCCAAGACCTATTTCCCTTTTAAATAAATCCTTGTTAATATACCTTCAATCTGATTTAATCCCTCGCATAGGGTAAAAATCTTGACCACATAAAAGATGCAAAAACGTATAATGGAGTACAGGACATACAAAGACAGGATCACAACACTTTGGTATGAGCAAACTGATCCCAACTGATGGGAACTGAATTCCCTGCGAATAACATGAAGGTCTCCTGAGCACTCTGGAGAAACACACAGATTACTGGCATGGGCATTAATAGTCTGTCTCCAGACCGCACATGCCTCAGCAGTACGAGAGTTTGAGAGCATGAGCACCCTGGCCCTAGCGACAACGGGACATACTACAGTCTAGGGCATTAAGCAATGTTGTGGGCTACACTTTCCCATTTCCTGAATTTTCCACAGAACATAAATATTTTTCCATGCACAATTTCTCTCTGAATTCCAGTGTTCAAGCATATAAGGAGAGATTGTTCTCTTGGAATAACCTGTCTATGAATATAAAATTTGAGTTGGATACTAATATAGTTCAACCTTTGAGCTGTGATACCTGAGCCAGGAAAGCCCATTAATATATTAGTCCTGGACCACTCACCATGGAGACCAGCCACCTCCTGTGCCCAATGGATTGATTGGGACCAAAAGTTGTTCACCCTGGGACAGTCTAGGAAAAAATGTTCCATAGTATCTTTTTCCAGACAAAAAGAACATGTATTCTATTGAACTATCTTCCTTTTGTGTAGATAATAATTTATAGGTACAAGCCTATTGATACGTCTATATTGAAGTGACTGCAATTTCATTTCCCTATTTGTTTTATAAATATGAGTATATATATTAGTCCACAACTGTCCATCCATTTGGGGAAGACTATACTTAATACACCAATATTTTTCACTGACTGGCGGCCTAGCCCTGAGGAATGAGAACATAGTATAGTTTTTTATTATTACTAGATCTTCTAATATTTACAACTACTTGAACCGAATCATTAATAAACAATGGGTAAATTTCTGTCTTCACACTTTGAAATGACATCTTTGATAACCAAGGGACAGCCCTGAGTAAATGTAATATATGGAGAAAAGTACATAATATTTCTGCCTAATTTCCACATCAGACATAAGCATACCATTTCTATTAATATCATGAAGGCATGAGATGCCAGCTGAGCACCAGGAATTTGCCATATTACCTTGTTTGCAAATATTAATAAATTTATTATGCCACAAATATTCGTACTGGTGATCCTCTTCTTGTATAGGAAACCAAGGGTAAATTTTGTTCCAGACCTCTACTAGATTACTATAAAAGCTAGACTCACCCAGTTCTAGCTTGATTACTCTCCTAGCTCTAAAATATTCTGTAATTGTTGTGAATGCCGGGTCTCTATTCATGGAAAGAAATTCCGGAAGTACATAATTATTTTGTTAACTTTACTGTTCCAAAGAAATTGACATACAACTCTTCTAAATTCTGAGAAAATTGAGGGTGGAGTATACAACAGCGACACTGGGTACAATAGTATAGGTACAACCATGGAGTTGACAATAGTAACCTTTCCCTTCAGAGACAGACTTTTTGTTGAGCATGCTGAGCAAACATGTCTACATTTATTGATCTTGTCTTCAAAATTTACCTTGGCATACTCATCCTTTTCCCAAACATTCTTAAAACATATACCTAAAATTTTCACCATTTGTCTTTCTTGGATTGATAAGTTGGTAGGGAGGGCACCACTGTCCTTTCCTATTTTCATAATATATGACTTATCAAAATTTATCTTGATTCCTGCATACCTACGGAACCTCTCCAGAATGTCCAGGAGCCTGTACATTAATTGAACATTGCCCAACAAACAAGTAAAATCATCTGCAAACATTGAGATATTCACAGACCTATTTTTCATTTCAATCCCCTAAAAATCTTCATTTTTACCGAATAGCAATAGCTGCCAATTCAACCAAGACTACAAACAGATAAGAGGAGATACAGCATCCCTGACAGGTTCCCCTCGTTGGAAAGAACAAATTAGTATGATGTCCTGCATTAGCTACACATGAAAAAATAGCCTTATATCAATTTAATCCAGCTATGAAATTACATCCCCACATCCAAATAATGTGAGAGAATAAAAGATAGCTTCCCAGGAAGCTGCTTTTCAAAATCAAGGGCTAACAGAATTCCTGCTAATTTGTTGTTATTTAAATAATCCATAACATCTTGGATGATTCTAATATTAGAGCCTATATATCGGCCTTTCAAAAAACCAGTTTGATCCTCATGATGCCCCGGAGGGGTGATTGAAGTCTTAAGGCTAGTGCTTTAGTTAGGATCTTGTAATCTGTGTTTAACAATGTTATAGGCCTCCAATTTTATTTAATTCCATTCTGCTTATTCCTTTCTATACCTAACCTACCAATACTTTCAGAATTCAAAAAGGAGTCTAACAGAAAATCCTTGATGTCCTCCCAGAAAAAAACGTTCGAGTTTGGGCGTAAGACCATCAAACCAAGGGGATTTGTTATTGTTGAGTTTCTTAAGAGCATTGTAAAGTTCTGGTTCTAAAAGGTCCCGATCTAAAGGTTCTTTCTCTTATTTAGAGATTTTTGGTATTTTATTTGGGTCTATTAAATCCTTAATATTATCTAAAAGTGAGTCAGATGTATTTCTTGTGTAAACAGTTCTGAAGAATTCTTCAATTGTAGACAATATTTTAGTTGAGTCAGAGGTATCATACTGTCTGCCACCCTCCACCACTGTTAATTGTGAGACACTTTTGTTCATATAATTCTTCTTAATGATATTAGAAAAATATTTGATAGACCGAAAGAGCAAGGCTAGTGTGGCCTTACGCTCCTGGAACTCAATATCCTTCTTCAAGGCATCAATCTTATACTGCCTATCCTCATCCTCAGAGTAAAGCATTCAAGTTCCTCATGCATAATTTTGACCCGAGTCCTTTCCTCTATTTTCTTCTTCTTAGCAAATTCAATAGACAAATCCCAAAGCTTAAATTTTATAAAGACCCATCTTGGAGCAGGTTCTATCCCCTGTGTACTCATAGACAGCTCCAGTAACTCCTTCCCAATCATTGAAGCAAAACTTTTGTCAGCCAGCAATAAGTTGCTAAATTTCCAAGATGAGGGATCCCGAAACTGTTGCAGTTTCCTCAGAGCAAGAGTGAGCAGTGAGTGGTCTGTAAGGGAAGCAGCCTTAATATCAATCATAGAAATTCTATTTTTCAAACATTCAGATATAAACCAATAATCAATACGAGAGGCTGAATGAGCTCTGTGAAAAGTAAATCTTTTTGTTCCAGGATTCTGTTCCATCCATAAATCAACCAAGTCGTGATTCAGCAAAAATTCAGAAAGTTGTATTCCTATATACCTATAAGCGAACAACCTATGATTACTTAACGCTGCTGGGGGTGGAATAACTTTTGTTAACTGCCCAGGTTGAAGTTACTGCCCAGGTTGACGTTAACTGCACAGGTTGGCGTTCAGACGTTCGGTTTTTATCGATATTAGCCGACAATTGAAGGTATATAGGAATAGGGAAACCACGTACCAGTGGAAATAAGTCAAAGTTACTCGGTAAGGCTTGGAAAAATTACTGCCCGCGGCTACGCCTTGGGCAGTAATTTTGTCAACCCTTACCTCGTAACTTTGACTTATTCCCACCGGAACATAGTTTCCCTCTATTCCATACTGTCAGGAATCGGTTGGGGGGGGGGGGGGGGGGGGAGTGTTCTTCCTATCCAAGTTAGGGTCCATTGCTATATTAAAATCACCCCCTATCAAGGAAATTCATCAAAATTATACAATTCTTCCTCTAAACATTCAAGGTTAATTAATTGATCATGCGGGGTACCCTGGACTGGGCACTATGCATTAACTAAGATGAAAGTATCTTCTTCCATGCAAACCTGAGCATCTGCCATGCATATCTCTGATTACTTTACCTATTTGAAAATCAGCTTCCTTGAAAATTAAATGGCCACCCCCCTGGAATTGGACACCCCATTAGAAAAAATCATTTCCTCCCCCACTCCGTTTTCCACAAAGCATTGCTCCTAAGATCTAAGTTTATAAAAAAAAAAAAGGACCGCCGTTTGGTTGCTTCCCCCAGACCATTAACATTAATGCAAGCAAATCATATATTATCCATAGTAAATTCCCATAAAGTTCTTGCCTCTCTTTCTCATACCATCTGTGATTTTCTGTCTCCCCACCCCCCCCCCCCCCCCCGCTTGGGAATCACCCTTCTGTCCCCACCCTCTCATTAGCAACCAGCCTTGTTTTTCTCCTTCGAGATGAAAATCCTTTTACCCAAACAAAATTACATTTACAGACACACAAATCACACATATGACACGAAAAATAAAAAAGACATACAGGCACATGTAGCTTAAACAGGGAACTGTCATGACAATGAAGGACATGAACCAAATTACCTGGTCCTCAGCTGGGGCCAAAACACCATGGCCAAAACAATTGTACCATTCATCTCTGTGACTCTAAATATCTCAGAACCAACCAAAATGCTTGCATTATGTCTCATCAGTTTACATTATCTCCTAAGATATAACAAGCCTCTCTGTACTAGAGGAGGGGGGGGGGGGCATGTCTGACCGAATAACTGAAGCAACTCTGACTAGTTTACTCTACAGTTTCTTGTAACAAGTTGACACTATTTCACTCTATCTTATAACAGGTTGTCACAATCCGGACCCAAACTTAACCTGTACATAAACCTTCAACTGGGTTTGGGGTAAGCGAGAACCGGCTTGGAAAACTTGGGGCAGGAGACCTGGTTCAGTCGAACTCGAAGCATGATAGCTGGAGTAGACGGAGTTGAAGCATTGGGACTCTACATCTTAATTCAGGGTTGACAGGAGCAAATCTATGACTTGACAGTGTACTGAAGTCCAGCAAAGTCATTGGCCTGGGAAAACCAAGCACAAATTAGCATAAGCAACAGTTATCATACTTTCCTGGTGGTCATATATTCCACCATAAAGAACAAAAAGATCATGTAATATTGGCTTCATGGTTATAGAGCCTAACCACTAATCATGCAAATTATAAAGCCTAGCCACTAAATATAAAGGTTCTACAAAATACACCGACAAGTTGCATCAGGAAAGTATGCTTACCTCCATTCTTTATCATTAGATAATCTTTTCTCTATCAAAAAAAGCAAAAAACAACCGTGAAACTTAACATATGTGAAGAACGCTTGTTTGTCCCTGCTCACTGTTGTTATGGTGTAGAGTTCGTCATACCTTGTTTTTTTTCACCTCCAATAACTTGTGACCAAACGTTCTACAATTAACCCAGCCAGACATCTAAACACTCTTGATACTGCGTTCTCCTCGGTCCAGATACAGATGACTAAGGATGTAATGCAGCCATGCTGGACGATACTCTGGTAATGTAACGGTAATAGTCGCAGTAGCCAAATGCCCGTCAAGACCCCAGATGATTATTTTAAAATACCGGTAAATGAGATTTACAACTATGTCCACTATTTCAAGCTGTAATTATTCTACGTTTCAAATGTATTGGAATTCAAAGATACAATACATGGATGATCTGTAATTACAGGTAGGTACAATACTAACAGTACTATGGAATGAATTACCAAAAGAGATACAAGAAACTACACATAGTGGATATTTTAAAACCTATATCAAGGAATTTCTTTTGATAAATGACCATAGATGGTAAAATAGAGTATTGACCGGCCAGCTAACTCGTTTTGATTCTAGTAGTATAATGATGTGTTTTGGTCCCACACTGCTTGTCCTGTCCTTTCTTGTCTGTTTGTCCTGATCTTACCTGTTGGTAAATCGCTGTGAATATTGTTGTAAACTGCTGTAAATACTGTTGTAGCAGCTGCATGTAAGAACGCCCGATTGGGTGAATGTAATTGCTTTATTGAATAAAAAAAATTAAAATACGAATGCAATATGACAGCCATGCACAATTAAGTAATTTGCCTTCGAGTCCCAATCCCTTATTATCTACTATTGATGTTGAAAGTTATGTTACCTTGAATTTTCCTGCGATGTGCACATGAAACATAGAAATGTCATCTGTATGAACTTTTTTTGCTTTAGTCACAGCTAATACACCCATAAGACTTTCATTTTTTTATCAGATATTTTTTATTTCCTCAACTTGATAAAAAGAATTGAAAAATACATAGACAAAAGATGTCTGGCCCATGGCAAAATGTCACGGTTTGAAATAAATTAGTCGTTCACCGATGATTAAATAACTAAATACCTCATGTTTTGATATGCTAATGTATCGGGAGAATCTGAAAATCAAGTCAAATATCACAAACTGTACATGGCAGAATTAAGCACCAGGGCAAGGTTTATTTTGTCATTCCGGGTACGTTAATTCATTTTCTATCATCTCCCCTATAGATTTTAATGTCAATTGGCCCTAACAAAAAAAAACATGCATGGCCCCAAATCAACGCAAAATGTGGTTAAGGAAACGGCCAACAGATGAAAATGAATTACCAATCAGTAAGAACTCGGGACATTTGTGTTGAGAGAAATTCATCTAACATCTCAAAAAGTATATTATGTAGAAATTCATGACACACCTTATTAGATACCTCTTTACGCTTTTGGTCATTTTTGCATCACCCACACCAAAATTTTGCCCTCAATATCAAGGTTGCATTAAGTTGATATTTTACTCGCATCAGATATGATGTTAGAAATGCTCGAAGGAAAAATTTTGCGACAAAGTGAGACATATATTCAAAGAAATTTCCTATGACTGATGTTGGACTTTTTGTAACCTTTTTTACATTATACTTGACATGATTGGCACTTAGGCAGCATATCGGCATTTTACATTTCATTTTTTCGTTACCGAACAAAATATTGCTCTTTGGAAAAACTGTAATATTTCATTACAGAAAAAAAAAAAAATCGCAATTAAAAAAAGACCACAACTTGCATCCCAAGTTTTTAACCAGAAGTAATCACTGGCATCCTTAACGATAACCTATCACGGCACATGATCAGCGGTGACGAGGTAGTGAGGTGACTAGCCGAACCAGTGGTCTCCCTGACAGTCGCGGTTCCACTGAGTGCTGCACTGCCAGCACCACTCGTACCGACATCTGGGGCACAGCATGTGCATGCAACCTCCTGCAATAACAACTAATTTGTGTTAATTTCAAACAGGGTTTCAGACTTTTCAGTGGATTTTCGGCATTTTGGTTGTAGCATGCACAGTGTATTTAGAGCACAATGTCCATGTTTGTAGCAAGGCCATGTCCTCAACTTGTTCAACAAATCAAAAAACTTGATATAATTTAGGCAGACTTTGTTAATCGATTAACCATTCTTACCTAGATATTACAGAAACGTCTACATATCACCTTGGAATATCACTTAGTTTACTTAGACTGTGGTTTGTTGACGCTCTGTAGAAACCTGCCGATTTCAACTTAAACATTCCCCTTGTAGGTTAAGAATATGCACATCTAAGAACGTCCACTCTTCACATTGAATATTTCCATTGATATATGATTGGCGAAAATGATGATCTAGATTAGCTGGTACCCCACCTAAAATTAGTAAATGACCACTGTAAAATCTAGGCGATACTAGATCTCCGATCGTCCACTAGGAGGCTTCATCTTTTTTCACATACCAATAGTCGCATCTCGTTTAAGGCATCAACAACATCCTTCATTATCATATCATTTGTGTCAAGTTTGACGCAAATTCTAAAAGATAGAAGAAAATTAACGTTTATTTTGCTTACCATCCTTTTCCACTGGGATCCGGCACTGTGGGCAGGGTTTTGTAGTCTCCCTAATGGTCTCTTTCGATTCTCTATCCCACCTGGCTCTCTCTGCATTGTGTGGGTCCACCCGATATCCCTGACATATATAATGCAGTGGAAACAGTTGTTACTATAGAGCTAATCTACTATGGTGAAAAACCTCAATGTAGGGCGCTAAATTAGAAACAAGAAAAATATTCCTCCTATTTTAGTCACATAGATACTAACGACATTAAATGTAGTGTTATCATAAGATATATTTACAAATATATTTGTAAGAAGATAAATAAATGTGTTATTCTATATATCTGGTCTATACATTCCTATCGTGCCCAATTATATTTGTTTCTATGCAAAGAGATTGATAATCTTAATTTTCAGATTTATTGGTATAAAAAATGACTGAATCAGAGCAGATGCCATTTTGTAGCAGCTCCTCCCTGTCTTCATGTTATCAGTACGGAAGCCATGTAGGGAATGGCATGTTTACCCTCACTAGCGCTTGTTCTAGTTCCCACACTGGACACATTGGGGCAAGGTGCTCTAAAGCGGATATTCCACCAACTAGACACCAGCCCTGGCCGACGACTGTACACCAACCACACAGCATTTGCCAGCAGATCTGGCCTCAAGAAGGTATCTGCCAGCTTGGTGGAATCGCTCGCCAGATGTTCCAGCAGGCACGGGCTCTTAGTTGGCAGGTAAAGCTGGCTTCTGTTGGGGTTTCTTGGCATGTCACTTCAAGGTTGCGGAGCATTTGCTGGGGCACCCGGCCATCTGCTGGCTGAAATGCTCTTCCACCAGCTAGATTTTGAACCCGGCGTCCCACTCTATCTTGCAATTCTCGTCAGCCTGGCGGAACTTCTCCCAGCCGACGAAAACTGATTTAATAGTTTTTGCCGGCTGGAACTGCGCAGCCACCAGATGGTTTTGATGAGAGCACAGCACCCACCGTGGGCTTTGCCGGGACCCGCTTTGAGGGAATGCCATCATTATAGAACAGTCAACACCCGTGATAGCCGAAGCCGCGAATGGAGACATGTTTGCGTACTCCAGGAAGAATTCTAGCACCAGATTCATAACATCAAGGCTTATCCTTATTTACCTTCATTCTTCAGTTTAGTGCAGAATTTAGCGCAAAATCTATGAACTTTCAGTGTTCCAGTACAAATCCCAACATGGCGGCACTCTGCCTCGCTCAATATGCAGCCTTCGCGGATTCAAAGCAGAGTAGTATTTTGCGCCACTCAACGTGCTGCCTTTGACTGAGTGGGGAACTCTATTGCCACATGAATGTGGCCAACATCCATGAGACAGCGCCACTGTCCATTCACCGCAGCTCTCTCTAGAGAGTCAGGTGGGGCGCTGGCTGCGGATCTGCTGGCACGCCGGCTGCACACCGAGGGTGGTTGTGGCCCCTAAGATTCGAGGTCAACTCTCGACTGATGTCTACGTCCCAAGGCGCTAGAAAATATCATGTAAGGAGGTCAGGGTCAAGGTCGGGGTTTGCTGCGAATGCAGTCATTGGCTACTCGGTCAACTCTATTCCTTATATGGACTTAGTGTAATGGGACAACTCCATGCTGCACCGCTGAGATAGGCCTTGTTGAAGCTCACGCAAGGCAGCCAGTCTTAGCCAGATCTCTTGGCTAAGATGTCGGCTTTGCATCAAAAGAGCGTCTATTTGGTGGAATACTCGCTTAACTCCAAGTTGTTGGTGTCGTGAGGCCCGCCTGGTATGTGTCACAGACCTAAATGAAACTAATCATCCCTCATAAGCTGTTGATTAAACAGCTAGTCACAGCAGAGAGATTCCAAAATAAACCTGCAGCAAGATGCCTCCTGTGGCTTGTATATAAGATCTTCCATCTGTCATTAAAATCAGTTAAGTTTCTTGACTAAATAGTAGTAACACATACTCTTGTGTCTAGGTTCTATCCTGGCTTAGGTTGGAAAAAGAACTTTATATACTGGAAATGAAGATATGGATTTCCATGGAAAAGTGGAAATCTAAAATTTCTGTCTATTTTCGCCATGGGTAGATGTGAGTACAAGTCTTCCTCTTACGGAGGTGGATTCAGCTTGTTGAGCCGCGGATGTTTGGCAGTCACCTGGGTGGCATGACTCGAGGCAGTCCTTACAAAACACCATCTGAAAGGACAATAACAATATCTCCTTCAGTCATGTAAAAAGTATGAACATACATCGGTAATATCAGTCATAAATCATTCAGTAAACTTAGAATGAAAATATAAATGTATGAGTTTTAAAGCTGGGTCGTAGATAACAAACCATACTACCGTGTTCTACGAATGACTAAGACATGAAATATTGTTGGTATAATGTTACACTGGCGCTTACACAATCCGCACTAAAGTATCTAAAGATGTGTACCAAAATATCTATAACCAGCCTATTTCTAGTTTTACGATAAAATAATTTCTTATCATAGGAAATACAATAAATTTCCATGACCATGTGAAGCCTACATACAAAGAAATGTTAATATATTTCTAGTTGTTGATGCCTGTTCAATGTTGTTAGACTGGAATATTGTGGCGTTATTGCATACATCAGATTTGACACTTGGCTAGACTGAACTGCACTCTAACGCAGCGTTATCTTATACATGTAGTATTTCAACTCACGCCGCAGCCTTGTTCGCAGGTCACCTGTCTGACATCAGGGTCTGGTAGAAGGCCAGCGCCACAGTCACGGCCCGGACAGAGCACACCACCCATCTGTAGTAAACACTCCTCAGCACCAAAACGTTGGTACCGCTCATACTGAAGTCAACAAGAATATTATATAGCCGTGAGAACAATAATACCATTTATATTGAGATCAATACCAATTAAATAGTGTGAGCAATAACACCACTCTTGCTGGAGTCAATATATTATCGTATTGAAATATTACTTGATATTCGAGCGTGAAAAAAGACATTATAATCAAATAACTTGAACCATGATGGACTCAACTATGTATATGGCTATAATTGATCAAAGAAATGCTTTATTTGCTGTAAAGATCCCGGCATGACTTAAAAGAAATTATACGTAATAAGTACACTGTACACTACATTGACTGTTCGGCATTGCCAAGAATATCAATTGCGCTTCAATTGAGGCAGTTGCCTCTTTATTGGACCTATCATACTGTCGTATCTGTAATACAGTAATTTATTTACTATTGTACTAGGATCTGACTCCAATAAAAAAAAGATGATGAAAATAAAATACAGCGGTGTGAACGATAGTACCTCGGATACCTGAGTAAACGATACAGCATTATGTATGATAATACCTCTCATACTCAAGTCACCATACCAATACAACAGGGTGGACGAAAATATCATTTATACTGGGGTATCTGGACGATACGCTTTGTAGCCAGCACACTTCGTTTTTCAGCGGACCATATGCTTTTTTCAAATTTATATCAGAACTCTGTCAAAGTTTGATGTATTAACTTCAAATAAAGATCAGTAGATAGATAAAGATATGCGAAAAGTAGTTTTTAAGTTTATATTTTGATTCATGATAGGCAAAATATTATTATTTGCTGTTGATTATTACATAGTTCGCCGCGAGTGCTAGAGTGTCGTCTCCCGAAAACGAAGCTTAGCGCCCAATTTCCAATGCATATCATCCAAAGTGTACTGGCTACCAAGCATATCGTCCAGTATTCTATACCGAATGACAATACAGCAGACTGAATGATAATCCAACTCATTCTAGAATTGTTGTTTTACCGTTCAGTGCCGCCTTCTAGTGTGTTATTTAATGAGGCCGTCGCACTCTTCAGTTTACCCTTATGACTCTGCAGTCACACTTGAACTGTATGGCAGGTGAGAGCATAATGCCATTGTTTTCTGCAAGATGAGCCTTTTGGGAGAACCTATTGCACTGCAATAACATTGCCTATGAGGTAGCAGTGCTCCAAATAGACACAACGATGAAGAATCATCTTATTGTTATCAACCTGTATACGAGGCTGAGATTGAGTTTCTGGCAGCCTCACCTAAGTTCAAATAAACGCATTCAAAGTCTTCCCAACCACAAGCCTGACCTGAATGAATCAAATTTTATCCAAAACTCTATAGAATCCACTGAAGTGAATTGAAACATATTCTGAACATTCAAAATATGGAAATAGAAATATAGTAGAACCCCATCAACGGACACCCCGCCTAAGCGGACACCCCACGTTAACAGACACCTTTGCTCGGAACGGGTCCCTATATTAGATGTTTATTTTAACACGGATACCTCGCATAAGTGGACACTTTGGCCTGGAACGGAAGGTGTCTGCTTATGCGGGGTTCTACTGTGGTTTGTAATTCGTTTGGGCACCTCTTTTTCCAATGATATAGAATATTTCGCTAGGTAGTTGTTTGGCCAATACTGGCGTGTATCTATGAAACCACTCTCATCTCAGGCCTTGCAGAAAAAAGACCTATTAACAACAACACAGCAGTATGAACGATGATACCATTCATACTTAAATCAATAACAATACAGTGAGATCAACAATGCTTGAAAGTGGCACTTTAAGGGCATGTTTCATTGGGTTGAATGTATAACCATTAAACAGAACCGTTCGCCAGTTGCACATCGGCAGTTTGTCAGGTCTTTATAGCAATCAGTGTATTGGAGGAGTTAATACTCTCAATGGTGGCGGTCGCATGGCAGTGTAGCAGTCGATGACTCATAAATCCCAATAACGAGTTTGTCGGATGCCTGTATATACTGCCCACTCGACTGCCTGTTAGATTTGTTCACTATAAGCGTGTTCAGCAGATGCCCTAAGGTATTGGATTCATGACCAGCCCAAGGGACGCCCTTTATACAGAAATTCAATGCTGTTAATTTACTCCTATGTAGCAAACAAGTCTTATCCGTGATGTCATACTCTCTGCCAACTTCTATGAGAACAAGGTTTTCGTGGCACATGTTATAACTGGTCAAGACAATAAATACTTTGCTTGATAGTTGCACATATATATGGCTATAACCGTTATAATTTGGAGATAAATATTGAAAGAACTCGGACAAACCTGTTCATTGCCTAATATTCTAAAGTGATGAGCTTCTTGTATCAAGGAGTCTGCACAACCAGCTGTAAAAGGAAGAGAAAAAAATACAGTTCCAAATGTTAACATTCATAAAAGGGTTAACCGGTAGAATACGGTGGTGGACTATTTCAGAATCAAAACATTGTTTCTTTTATTTAAACGTTGGGAAATTAACCACAAAACACACATTAAGACCGAAATAATTGTTTTTAATATAAAAAAAACACCAGAAAAAGACAACAAGAACCTATAAATTATCAATATGGAGGCTTTGCAATGATATGGCTCAGGGGGTCCATAATAGTACCTAAAGGGGAGGCAGGAACTGCCCTGGGAGTTTTAATGAGTACATGTGCATGTATGTTCATATGGCAGGCCTACTGTCTGTGTGCAAGGGGAGGTAGCAAAGCAGAAATTGATACTTAAACAGACTTTATATTCCATATTGAATAAACAATTTTGCAATTTTCTGTGATATAGTCTAAGGAAACAATGGAGACATGATCTATGGGTCTAGAGGGGCCTCTAGTTCCCTGACTTGACAATAGAACTAGAGCACTTCTTGACTTAACTGAGTGACTCGACAAGCCATAACCTAAAGACCAACCATCAACGCTGATAACAAAAACCTGTGGTATCATAAAATGTTGCTTGTAACAATGAACAATCATTGACAGCAATAAATATAATCAAAAGAACGTGAAGATATCGTACCAGCACAAGGTATGGAGTAACCTAGGTCAGCATTTTGTGAGAAGCTTCGGTCGTTCAGTTTGGTCGTAGAGTAGAGTCTAAAACAGTCGAGGCACATGGCGTGCGTGCTTTCACACGGGAACACAAGTACCGGGTTCCTGAAAACGGCAAGGCTTCAACTTCACACAATGTCTTATCAAACTAGAATTGAAATGTGTTCATGAGTGGCATTTTAGCGGCAGATAAAGAAAAAAAGGAAACCTGACCACAATTGGTGATGGATGGCTGCTAGTTCACCAGGATACAAAAGATGGATCGAAAAATTCCTATCTGTATGCACGTTGACACCTTTAAGTCAGATACTAAGGTATAAAGTAGAAAAATTCCAAAGTCGTTGGAGTTTTTGGGGATTTTTCAATAAAAGGAAAAAATACTAGTTTAAGATTGATAGCTGATGCTTTAGTCTGAAGTAATGATACATTTAAGTGAGATACTAGTTTTAAGTTTGATAACGGATAGTCTGGGGTAACGCTTACTCGATGTCCATGCACGTGATGCACGGCACGTCCCGCGTGTTGGACCGGACCAGATGTAGAGCTACTGCCGTATCATCCTCCGCTGAGTGGTGCACCGAACACTTAAAGTAAAACTCCTAAAAAATAATGAATTTTTTTTCTGCTTTAGAGTGCGGTCCAGTCTAGCCACGTCCTGAATATGAATAACAAATTAAGTGAAACTGCTATAAAGCAAGAAATCACAACAGACTCTTTTACTATAGATAAGTTTAAATATTGATAGTTTCCATATTGGCTTGTTTTAACAGTGTTTGTCTATGTCTGACATTGCATGACTTTCTCCTACCCCAGATAGGAACAACACATAGAACAACCCATTTCCTTGGTACTAATGTCACTAACAATCAACACAATACCAGATTTTTAAAGTGACAGTTGGAAGAATTTATTACCGTTCTTCAAAATTGAGAAAATGCCACAACTACTTGGGATGTCTTGTAAATAGGTGTTGGCATTTGACAGTTTTTAATATTCATTTGTAAAATGTGTACATCTATTTCAAAGACTTCCATGTGAGATAGAATTAAACAAAAGTAGGATTAGCAACACAGCTATAAGCAGATGGACTATAATTGATGAGACCCTTTGAATTAGCATAATGATAAGCACTTAGCAGAATCAAATGCACTGCTATATTGTATCCCGCAAAACACTCTAACGAAATTTTTCCGATTACAAATTAGCTGAAAATCCACCAGAACATGTATATGTCAATTTACTGTTGTTGTGACCCGTGCAATGAAGAATGCCTCTGTAAGGAAGCGAATGTGCATCATCCTTTTTCTTTACTGAATAGGAACGAAGAAGAAGCTAAATGACTATTGATTTGGGACTCACGGCGATGGTGCCGTCACAGCCGTCGGCCTGACAGGTGCCGGAGATCCGCCCCGCAGTCCGCACGTCCTCCCAGCCCTGCGGGTCCTGCCCCAGAGAAGAAACCACAGTATCACTCCCACTGCTACATTATACAGACATGTCAGTTGGGGTCAGGATGGGCCTATTTCTCATGTGGAAATTACTGCCTCAGACAGACTGAGAAGAAAACACATAAATGTTAGCTATGGAATAGAGTTGAGGGTGCGTGTTGGGACGTTCATTGACGTGAATGAGGCTCAATATAAACCAAGATGTCAGTGAGGTCTAGAAAAATACCCGGAAAATAAACTGATTACATTCACTATTTATCTCTAACATGATCAATTCTTAGTACACTAGGAAAACCCGGAAACAACTGGAAAACTGACATCTCTGATTTCTATCTTTGCTTTATAAAGGAAAAATAATTTCATAGACTGGAAATGAAAACAAGGACTTTCATGGAAAAGTCCCATCCTTGTATATACACAAGTAATCAACTCATTAGTCCAGCCTTTAAATTGAGGGAAATAGTTTTCTTCTTACCAAGGCCTCACTCCTACTACTAGAGATAACAAGTGACTGCAACAAGCTTCTGTATTTAAAATCATGATAGCACGATTGTGAATGCTATAAAATTAGTCTGATGTACTATGGGGCTAAACTCTGGAATCTACTACCTCTGAATATGCGGAATATTGACTATGTAGTAACTTTTAGAATTAATCGTAAGGAAGTGCTCAAATCTCAAATTAACTTAAGACTTATAGGAACTATGTTAAGGTATTTACCATCTCTCTCATAAACCACCGAATACACTGTGATGAAACGTGAAAAACTAGATCGATCAATGCAACTATGTGCATACGTTAACCTGTATACAGCACCAAATAGAAAATTGGTATTGTTATACGATACTACTGGATGTATAAGAAAAATAAATTATCGTTTTAACTGATGCATGTGTCAGGCTAAATAAATGGATTTAAAAAGAAAACAACATGGTATGAGTCCGGTTTTTCAAATACAGGGTTGCCAGCTGGGGTAACAAAAAATATCCACCAGTGTTACACTCTCTTTGGAGTGCAGTTGCGATAGAGTGCAGTTAGGCCTAGCCACGTACCAAATCAGTGTTACACTCTCTGCTCATTGTTATAGTAGTGTGATAGTAATCTGAATGAAGAGCACCATGTCCTGATTTAAGCACACGATTCATTGTCGATGGTCTGACAACTGCATGCTCTCTGAATATACATCGAGGTGCCACACCTGTGTATTTCTGTTCTATACTACTCTCACTTTATTGGGATGGGGTGGGGCTACCAGGCTGTTGTGATGGATATCCCTTACACTGGAGGATAAAATCGGAGCGAGCCGAGCAATGAGACCGGGGGAGGGTGCATATCCGACATCCACAGTAGGAGTGTGGCACTAGTAAAGTTTGGTAGACACATTCCTTAGTTTCCACAGTTTTATATCTTTTATCCTGATAGATATTTTGTTCAAATTGGGCCCTGGCTATTTGATATATAGGTTTTATATTATCATTAATAAGGACTATTATACTATGAACAGAACACGACTTACATTGTCTACAGTGAGAGTTCCCTGTTTGCATGTTTTACAGCGAACACGTAGTTTCCCAGGCCGGACATCCTCACATGTCTTCTTACAGTACACGAAGAACTGAGGCCGATAGACCGCTACGTGTGTATAACAAGAATATTCACAAAAACAATGAATGGCCAATTAAAGAATCATTTGCTAGACTTTAAGTTTCAGTAGGATTTCAAAAGTTTTAATATCCACGTCGTGAAATATATGTCACACTAGTTAAATTTATCATTAACGATTGTATCAAACCTTAGTCCTTCATCGTCTGATTATATGAGGATCTGTTTAATAATGTTTTCCGCCATACAATGTATACAAATGAACCATATAGAATTGTGTTCCTGTCTCAATTCAGATGGTCCTTTACCAATAAATGCAAAACGGCATTTTATAGGTTCTTGCTTAGTTGTTCTCTATGACTTTTACTACGATTACAATTACGATTTATTTGTAATACATTTTGAGTTGTTATCCTCTGTTTTTTCCATAAAAATGGAGATTTACTGACGCAATCAATGTATACATTTTCAGTGGCAAAGAACATATTCCATGGTAGCAATAATATATCTATTTCCTTGAGATTTAAAAAGAGAAAAGTCAATGCGTTTATGGTTGGGCTCCCTGAATCTATGTCTTACCCGGAATACTGGTGTGTGTGTTTGTTGTATGAGGGTCTAACAGCTGGTTAAGACCTTCACCTTGGGTGCGGATGTCCAGGTCCAGCCGGTTGGCGTTGCCGAGTGTGGCTAATGAGGAGAGCGGTCGGCGGCAGCGAACACTTCGCACCGCGTGCAGGACACTGAAGTCACTCAGGTCACATTCCTACTCAAATACAGAAACAGCTCAATCAGCGTGAACTTCCTACCATGCCAACACTGCCTCTTTATCAATTATTGATGCATATCTCATAGTTTGTGCGTAACATCCCATTGGTTTAATCAAAAATTACTATAGTAAATGGTAATTTAAGTTTTTACTAATTTCCACATGATAGTTTTCCTGTTTTAGTCTGTCAAGAATACCTTTCTTTCCCCACCAACAAGGCTTAATATTTTCAACAAATGGAACAAATCCTTGGTGAGATGGTGGATAATTATGAAACTATATCACTTCTTACACCTACAACGCTATCATTATCATAGCCTACCATAGGACTGGCCTATCCTTACCGCTGATGCATGATGTCTGAAAGCACCATTTTTCTATTTTTGCTAGAATGCATTTTTATTGGTGTGATTCAATTACAGGATTCCCTTGGAAAACGGAAAGCTATCATCCCTGTACCTGTAAAGAAACAGCATCATGAAGCTCGCGACCCTGAAATATGACTCGCACTTCGTCGGCTGGCACTTTGTAAACTCGTTCAAGTTCTGTCTTCAGTCGCTTCACGACCCACCACGGCTCGACCTCTATAGGCAGAGGGCGGTGAGAATTGAAACGGATATTTATGACGAAGCTCATCCTTCTGCCTGAAAATTGATGAATATAATAAGATTTAGAAATCGAAATGGGATATTGAATGAATTAGTGTGTTAATAACATCAGTCTAACAGGACAATGACTATCTTAACAGATTAAACATATACACTTTTTTTTAATATAAACCATACACACGGTAAACATATAAGATGCTAATTTCACATTTGTGCCATCAAAGATTGAATAAAATACATCGCAACTTTGAGGTCTGAACGTCAATCAAAAGGGCATTATATTTATGTTCTACTCGATTAACGCCCTTGTGCTACAATTATCTATGAAGACATGTTAAAAAGTAGTATGCTGGCCAACCGGCGACAGTATATTCTACCCAGAATGAGGACCTGGCACTGCTGACCAGCTGGCCTCCACCGCCAGTGACACCTTCTTCGTTCTTCCACTGAGCAGATTGTCAACACACTAAGTCTGCCAGTGACAACCATACGGGCCCTGGCTGGATCTAGTGCCTGGTTGGGGGAACACTCGCTTAAGCAAGTGTTCCACCAAAAGCCCTTCAGCAGGAAGCCAGGCCAGCTGATGAGCTGGCGCCAGGTGGCTGGAAATTTGCAAAAAGGATATGAATTGTCTGAGCTCTTCCACCAACCCACCTAATTCCAGCTGGCTGGCGACCTCACAGGGTCCGTACACTGACCAGCAGGCACCCTGCGACCACTAACTCCAAGCCTACTCGTTGGAGCACTCACTTTAAAATGCTGCCATGTTCAAAACTTGATGAAATGGATGAAAAAATATGATTTGTGTTGGCAGTGTAGTAAAAGTACATATATCCGTTTGAAGCAATGCAACATGTCTGCTGTGTTAAGTTTGGAACAGCAAAGCTTTTACAATTGCAAGACAAATGAAATGGCAGCAATTCCGGAGTATCACTAATAGAATAGCGAAGAAAATATAGAAATTATCAGAAAAAGCATTATAACATCTTACTAAGATTCATTGAGCTTTTATTGTTGTAGATGCAGCTCGGAATATCTTTATATATATATATATATATATATTATTTATTAAATTTCCGATAGCCGTTTCAGGTACGGGTCGTCATTACTAAACTAATAATTACCTACTATATCTAAAACGGTAGAATTTTGTGATATACGCTTGGAGTTGCTCCCATACATAGAGACATAGTGAACCAAACCTGGGCGTGGAGAATGAGGGGCCACGACAGTGAGAATCTCGTACAGTGAAAAACTCGAACCTGTTCTTCTTTTTTGTAGGACTATACTCTGACAAACTTCTTCTCTTTTGATTCATTTCAAGCCATGCCGAAATCAAAGTTTGGTATTGTAGTTTTCTGATCTATTTTTTCTCGTGAGAAACCAATGGTTTTCCAACTTTCGCTGGTGTCAATCCATAGTGTTATGATCGCTGATGATCAGCTCAAGCACCTGTGTCATACGAAATGATAACCACGAGTTTACGATGGTTTCCCGTATACCCGCTAAAGGGCCCAGTTAGCCTGTAGTGCGGCCGACTTTCGTGGTACGAACGAACGGCGGGGGATGCTAGCCAAATACGATTCGACGAAGTCGCTAGTACTGGATAAAACTGACTAAGGGGCCCTCCCACCTACTATGACGTGCTACGACGGGCTACGCTTAAGTCCCTAACTCCAGTGCATGTCGGCGACAACGTCAGCGACACACGCCACGTGTCGAGGACTTGATCATAGCCCGTCATAGGATATTAGGGTTGGTTTTTTTTTACCCAGCTGGTCGGCGACAAAAAAAGAGCGTGAAAACTCTTTTAACTTTCTACTTGAGGTAGCATATATAAAACCTGTTATAATTCATGGAAATAATTCACTGTTATAATAATAGATTTCTTAATAGCATATATACATAACAATACCATATTGTTTTTGAGACAAAAAAACTCAGTACCAAGTCAAACTATTAAATGATTGATTTGAGACCCTTAGCCTTTATTGAAGGACTCCAGATTTGCAGTGCAGTATCTTAATTATATAACCCACCGGATCTGCAAATTTCATAATTCTCGGTCAGGTATTTCACATATAAAAGAGCTTTACCCGGCCGTATTTGTCGCCAACGGGCTACGAAATTCAAACCAGTTTGACTTTCATAGACCCTCTATAATTAACGTTTTTTGTTGTGGCACATCGTAGCGCGTCGGTGCGACAAAACCTGACTGATTGACGGCTCTGTCGCCAACACCTCCACAATTTTTTTTCAGTTTGTCAGCAACGAGGCCAAAGGGTTAATCATAGAGTTAACCGTATTGGTGATTAGACCTCGTGACCCTTTTCCGCCGTGACCCAGAGTCACCATGACCCTACTTCCTGGTCGCGGTGACCCAGTGTCCTGGTCGTGGTGACCCTGTGTCCTGGTCGTGGTGACCCAGGACTGGTCATGGTGACCCTTCTTCATTTTGGTCAGGACCAGGGTCACCACGACCAGGACCACGGTACTTGGTTATATATTCCCCTACCTTATGTTAAAGTTTCGTGTCCTAATTCTCACAGAAAGTGGGTGAAATCACCCGGAAAAGGTGTGGTCCTTGACATCGCACATGAGTGATAATAGGTGCACATTGCCATTGGAAGAAAATGTCACACGAATAACGGCAAATTTACATAAGTTCCCTTTAGAGAATCAAACTATAAACCTACCCATCGTTTCCTGAACGATTTTGACATCTATTAGTCTTTGTCGAGTGTTTATACACCAGTTATTCACAGAGTTATCACCTGCAATGTACAGTGGTGACTTGGTTCACAGACAGTCGAATAGATCGACGGGCCGTACCGTACACAGAATTTTCCGCACTTCCCATAGGAATTAAGCAATGAAACTTTTAGACGAGTTAGGGACATATGTGACCTATAAGCCCTCTAAAGATGAAGACAATCGACTGCACCGTTCTGAAGAAACCGGCGTTTGAATTTCGTCATAGCAATCGGCGATCAAAAGCTCACACGGCGACTAGCACCTCGGGTCATTCACGTCTACTCCTGTTACGTGCCCCGCGTCCGCGGCCCGTCTTACCGGCGATCAAAGGGTCACGGCGACTAGCACCTCGGGTCACGACGACCACAATTTTGCGCGAAAAACCTGGTCACGGTGGGAAAGGGTCAGGACGACCATCAACCATCGTATTAGGTGGAAGGCCCCCCTAAATCTAGAAGTCTGTCTCAGAGATAAACTATAGGCCTACTGACAACTTCAGTACGGTACAGACTCATTCTGACTCTTACATGGACTGTCTTATTCGTGGTTGTAAAATGCATGTATTATGTATTTTAGAGAAACAGGCTTACTGTTTCCGTACGGATAAAATACGCGGTAAAATCCGATTTTACCAAGTATTTTATCTGTACGGAGACAGTCAGCCTGTTTCTCTATTATTATATACCTTAAAATATCCGATTTTTAACCTTGCTTCTGGGGGAGTTTTTGGATTTCGCCGCCGTACATGCCCCATACGCCACATACATACCCCGTACGTCACCTAGGTGTCGTACGGATATAAATACGACATGGGTAGGAGCGGGTCGTATGTGTAGGATATACTACCACAGGTATATAATAATAATATAGAGAAACAGGCTTACTGTCTCCGTACGGATAAAATACGCGGTAAAATCGGCGATCAGATGAACCGATGCCGGAGGCAGAGGTTCATCTGATCGCCGATTTTACCAAGTATTTTATCCGTACGGAGACAGTCAGCCTGTTTCTCTATTATTATATACCTTAAAATATCGAATTTTTAACTTTGCTACTGCGGGAATATTTGGATTTTGCCGCCGTACATGCCCCGTACGCTACATACATACCCCGTACGTCACCTAGGTGTCGTACGGGTATAAATACGACATGGGTAGGAGCGGGCAGTATGTGTAGGATATACTACCACAGGTATATAATAATATTCATACAACTTAATGCATCATATAACTAAAATAAAGTTTTATTATAGGGCTGCAAAAACGCAGACCACCGTCGGGATATTAAAATAAAAGTTAAAACATCCAAGACTGGCCAAGAGTGAATCGTCCGCTGCTGAGGGTATATGACAAACACTTTGTGACAGTTTTGAATGATTTCCTTTAAGAGAAACTTATCATATAGACCCTATTGAGGTATCCCATAATTCAGTATATTCACAAGTTCCAATTTTCGCTGATTACCGACGTGGTATGGTGATAGACCCTTACCCGTAACCCAGAATTAATGCAGTTTAACGGTTTTCAGAGATCTTCAAATTGAAATTCTGATGCCAAAAATGGAAATTTCAGCTATTTCTACATAGAAATCCGAAATTATATTCAGTTTCTCCAATTATAAATAATAAAACTGTGGTTCATGTTGTCGTAGTGTGCCAAGTCTATCGGGAGCGGAACTTTGCTTTACCCGGGGCGATAATCGGGAGTTTAGTAACCTCTGGAGGCTCTATGCTAGTTATGTCAAGTTCAGGCTTGAGTATGATTCTTAGTTTTAGCTTAAAATTTAATACTCTGAAATGGAGAATGAAACTTTCAAGTTTCAGTGATAGATCTAGAACTTAGAAATAGAAGATCCTCCTTAAATTGGGGCGAAGCTGGTCCAACTTTCAACATTCAATCTAACTGGCTTTTAAAAGACAGCTTCCTCATTGGTAAATGTGATAATATTTTAATTGTGGTTCGGCGACAGCGAAACTTCGTTCGCCTCTGAAAGTCTGACTGAGCTAAAGTTTAGATCTAGTGCTTTCCCACTTGAATCGTATTCTACATCGTTGTCATGTGTATTGATTAGCTCCCATATGTACATTGATATATAACGAGTACATAATCAACCATATACATATTTATTTACCTTTGGCTAGCTACAAACGTGCAGGAACGTTCATGGTGTTTAACCCAAACTTCATACTCGTATAACCTTGTCCTCCATATTGGAATTGGAAACCGGAAGTTGAACCGTAGCTGGTTTCTCTATATGTCGATTACTTCTCCTAGATGCTTCGAGGTACAAGCATGAGAGTTGAGGCGATTGGTACCAGACTTCTCCGCTAGATGGTCCTGATAATAGCGCTACCGGTAGATATGTACCTAAATGGGACAGCAAAGATTATGACTGTGAGTGTGCTGGGGGCTTCCAGACAATTGGCAGATTTTGTGTGACTTTGACTGGGGTCAGCAGGCAGATTTCAGCAATTTTCAGAAATTCTGACATGGGAAACCAAGATTTTGAAAATATTCCCATCTCACCAAGCCTTAATGAACTATTTCATCAATGATTCCAACATAGTTCCTAAATAGATCAGCAGAGATTATGGCCCTAGGTGTGCTGGGGGGTTCCAGACAATTGGCAGATTTTGGGTCACTTTGGGTTGGGCTAGGACTCAGAATTGCCTCATTTTCAGGGTGTTGACATGGGAAATCCATATTTTGAAAATATTCCCATCACGCCAGGCCTTAATGAATTATTTCATCAACGATTTCAGATATGTACCTAAATGGGACAGTAAAGATTATGACTGTGAGTGTGCTGGGGGGGTTCCAGACAATTGGCAGATTTTGTGTGACTTTGACTGGGGTCGGCAGGCAGATTTTCCTCATTTTCAGAAAATCTGACATGGGAAACCAAGATTTTGAAAATATTCCCATCTCACCAAGCATTAATGAACTATTTCATCAACGATTTTAAAATAGTTCCTAAATAGACCAGCAGAAATTATGGCCCTAGGTGTGCTGGGGTGTTCCAGACAATTGGAAGATTTTGGGTCACTTTGGGTCTGGTCAGGAGTCAGATTTGCCTCATTTTCAGGGTGTTGACATGGGAAATCCATATTTTCAAATTATTTCCACCTCAACAGGCTTTAATGAACTATTTCATCAACGATTTCAGATATGTACCTAAATGGGACAGTAGAGATTATGGCTGAAGGTGTTCTCGGAGGTTCCAGACAATTGGCAGATTTTGGGTCACTTTGGATCTGGTCAGGAGTCAGATTTGCCTCATTTTTAGGGTGTTGACATGGTAAATCCATATTTTGAAAATATTCCTATCACGCCAGGCCTTAATGAACTATTTCATTAACGATTTCAGATATTTATCTCACCCCAGATATTTTTTCTCCATAGACTTAACATTGGAAACTCGTATCTAACACCCATTAGATATTTAGGAAATATATCCAATGGGGGATAATGTCACAAATGTAAGCCCATTAGTCAATATTAAGGGTGAGATAAATTCAGAAACCCATTCAAGTTTAGGGTCAGAGTTCGATCCCATCTCATTTGAATCACATAGCAATTCACGCGGCTTCGCCTTGTGAATTACTACGTGATTCAAACTCGATGGGATACGAACTCAGACCCTAAACTTTCATGGGTTTCCTCTATAGTACCTAAATGGGACAGTAAATATTATGACTGTAGATGAAGATAGATGTAAGGGAACTGGTCTTTTTTGTCTTAATGTATATAAATGTGTAGGTATTTGGTTCTATTGATATCAAAATCCCAGTTTAAGTCAGGATCAGAACTATAAAGACATTACATAGGTATCATAAATGGGATTAATGTGCATTTTAGATCATATTTCTACTCCTATTATTTGCTGAGATATGGAATATTTATTACCTACCATATCTAAAAAACTATGATTCTGGTAGTATCTGCTTGGACTTCTGCCTGCACATAAGGACAGAGTGAACCAGACTTAGGCTTGGAGAGTGAGGGGCCACCAGAGTGAGAATCTCGTGGAGGAAAATATTAGAATCTGTTCTTCTTTTTTGTAGATCTATTTGCAGAAATATCTTTTCTCTTATGATTTATTTGGAGCCATGCCAAAATCAATGTTTAGTAGTGTAGTTTTCTTATCTACTTTTCTCGTGAGAAACCAATGAGATCTCAACTTTCACTGGTCGCCCCACTTTCAAAACTCCGCTGATTCCCTTCACCCAGCAACAGCCTAAGTATTTGACCCTATTAGAGCATCTGACTTTGTGGAGTAGTGGGCAGGGTGTTTCCCTGGCAATGCGAGTGTCGGGTGTTTGTACCCAGCAATAGGTAGCCCATAATTTAATTTTTCAATATTCTCCCCTTAACTCGGACTCGACGAAGTCGCTAAATATATCCATGATATTTATGAAAGATAGATAAAAGAAGCAAAAGGAACCAAACTGATTTGTTCCTGCTATATTTTGAGCATACCAATCTCTGATCACTTTAAAGTTTGCCTATAATGGAAAGATAGCAAACCATTCCTGTTGAGGAAGCATTTGTTTCACACTGTCTCCACCAGGTGGCAAGCCTGTACCATGACTTGACCAGTCTCTCCTCACTGGTAGGGTTCCCTACACAGCATGTTGCAGGGCTTACCCTGTAGAGGAATCATGTGCATCTTGTCCTGTATAACAAATTCAGAATACTCTCATCAGCAAAGTTTAGCAAGACACATACTGATATTACATTATCTACCAATGACAAAGGGTTGGAGGGTTTCAATGTGGTTTTTCTTGAGAAATCCTACATTGAAAAACGTCCCTGTGAACTAAATGCTTTTTCATAGAAGTAAATTAATTGCTCTTGAATGCTATTCCAGTGAGGGATTATGATATCAGTATATGGCAGTATTGTGGAGCAGCTTATAGGACTATTTCTTAGATTCTAAAAAAGCATAATTGAGACTTTTGTCATGGACTTCATAGGGCTTTATGTTCAAGTGAGGCCATTGTTTTAAAATGATACAAACATGATCAATTATACATAATTATCATATTTGACCTGAACTTCACCAAGGAAAATGCCATAAATCGTAAATAAACTGGGGGAGAGGGTCTTCTAGAGATAAGTGAAAATATGCATGTCAAATATATCCATGATACTTATTACCTACTATATCTAAAACACTACGATTCTGGTAGTATCTGCTTGGACTTCTGCCCACACATAAGGACAGAGTGAACCAGACTTAGGCTTGGAGAGTGAGGAGCCACGAGAGTGAGAATCTCGTGGAGGAAAAAATTAGAATCTGTTCTTCTTTTTTGTAGATCTATTGGCAGAAATATCTTTTCTCTTATGATTTATTTCGAGCCATGCCGAAATCAATGTTTAGTAGTGTAGTTTTCTTATCTACTTTTCTTGTGAGAAACCAATGAGATCTCAACTTTCGCTGGTCGCCCCACTTTGAAAACTCCGCTGATTCCCTCCACCCAGCAACAGCCTAAGTATTTGACCCTATTAGAGCATCTGACTTTGTGGAGTAGTGGGCAGGGTGTTTCCCTTGCAATGCGAGTGTCGGGTGTTTGAACCCAGCAATAGGTAGCCCATAATTTAATTTTTCAATATTCTCCCCTTAACTTGGACTCGACGAAGTTGCTAAATATATCCATGATATTTATGAAAGATAGATAAAAGAAGCAAAAGGAACCAAACTGATTTGTTCCTGCTATATTTTGAGCGTACCAATCTCTGATCACTTTAAAGTTTGCCTATAATGGATGGATAGCAAACCATTCCTGTTCAGGAAGCATTTGTTTCACACTGTCTCCACCAGGTGGCAAGCCTGTACCATGACTTGACCAGTCTCTCCTCACTGGTAGGGTTCCCTACACAGCATGTTGCAGGGCTTGCCCTGTAGAGGAATCATGTGCATCTTGTCCTGTATAACAAATTCAGAATACTCTCATCAGCAATGTTTAGCAAGACACATACTGATATTACATTATCTACCAATGACAAAGGGTTGGAGGGTTTCAATGTGATTTTTCTTGAGAAATCCTACATTGAAAAACGTCCCTGTGAACTAAATGCTTTTTCATAGAGGTAAATTAATTGCTCTTGAATGCTATTCCAGTGAGGGATTATGATATGAGTATATGGTAGTATTGTGGAGCAGCTTATAGGACTATTTCTTGGATTCTAAAAAAGCATAATTGAGACTTTTGTCATGGACTTCATAGGGCTCTATGTTCCAGTTGATGCCATTGTTTTAAAATGATACAAACATGATCAATTATACATAATTATCATATTTGACCTGAACTTCACCAAGGAAAATGCCATAAATCGTAAATAAACTAGGGGAGAGGGTCTTCTAGAGATAAGTGAAAATATGCATGTCAAATATATCCATGATACTTATTACCTACTATATCTAAAAAACTACGATTCTGGTAGTATTTGCTTGGACTTCTGCCCGCACATAAGGACAGAGTGAACCAGACTTAGGCTTAAAGAGTGAGGGGCCACAAGAGTGAGAATCTCGTGGAGGAAAATATTAGAATCTGTTCTTCTTTTTTGTAGATCTATTGGCAGAAATATGTTTTCTCTTATGATTTATTTGGAGCCATGCCGAAATCAATGTTTAGTAGTGTAGTTTTTTTATCTACTTTTCTCGTGAGAAACCAATGAGATCTCAACTTTAGCTAGTCGCCCCACTTTGAAAACTCCGCTGATTCCCTCCACCCAGCAACAGCCTAAGTATTTGACCCTATTAGAGCATCTGACTTTGTGGAATAGTCGGCAGGGTGTTTCCCTGGCAATGCGAGTGTCGGGTGTTCGAACCCAGCAATAGGCAGCCCATAATTTCATTTTTCAATATTCTCTCCTTAACCCTTTAAGGACGCATGATGCCTGGAGGCATCACCGCGCTAAAGACGCATAATGCCTGGAGGCATCACCGCACTAAAGACGCATGATGCCTTGAGGCATCATTGTCCTGATATTAAGAAAAATGTTTTAACACAGAAATAATAGAGCAATATTCATGAAATCTTCAGAAAATGTAGATATAATATCATATTTAGTATGTCTATTAAAAAGAAATAAAACATTTATGATTATGTATCATATTGCATAACTACAAACTTGGATGTCAGTTTTAACTATTATGTGCCCGTCCTGTAGTCAGACAGACTGCCACCAGTATCGATCCTTATGGGAGTAGTTGGACCCCTGGCAGCCGTCCTTAAAGGGTTAACTCGAATTCGACGAAGTCGCTAAATATATCCATGATATTTATGAAAGATAGATAAAAGAAGCAAAAGGAACCAAACTGATTTGTTCCTGCTATATTTTGAGCGTACCAATCTCTGATCACTTTAAAGTTTGCCTATAATGGATGGATAGCAAACCATTCCTGTTGAGGAAGCATTTGTTTCACACTGTCTCCACCAGGTGGCAAGCCTGTACCATGACTTGACCAGTCTCTCCTCACTGGTAGGGTTCCCTACACAGCATGTTGCAGGGCTTGCCCTGTAGAGGAATCATGTGCATCTTGTCCTGTATAACAAATTCAGAATACTCTCATCAGCAATGTTTAGCAAGACACATACTGATATTACATTATCTACCAATGACAAAGGGTTGGAGGGTTTCAATGTGATTTTTCTTGAGAAATCCTACATTGAAAAACGTCCCTGTGAACTAAATGCTTTTTCATAGAGGTAAATTAATTGCTCTTGAATGCTATTCCAGTGAGGGATTATGATATGAGTATATGGTAGTATTGTGGAGCAGCTTATAGGACTATTTCTTGGATTCTAAAAAAGCATAATTGAGACTTTTGTCATGGACTTCATAGGGCTCTATGTTCAAGTGAGGCCATTGTTTTAAAATGATACAAACATGATCAATTATACATAATTATCATATTTGACCTGAACTTCACCAAGGAAAATGCCATAAATCGTAAATAAACTAGGGGAGAGGGTCTTCTAGAGATAAGTGAAAATATGCATGTCAAATATATCCATGATACTTATTACCTACTATATCTAAAAAACTACGATTCTGGTAGTATTTGCTTGGACTTCTGCCCGCACATAAGGACAGAGTGAACCAGACTTAGGCTTAAAGAGTGAGGGGCCACGAGAGTGAGAATCTCGTTGAGGAAAATATTAGAATCTGTTCTTCTTTTTTGTAGATCTATTGGCAGAAATATGTTTTCTCTTATGATTTATTTGGAGCCATGCCGAAATCAATGTTTAGTAGTGTAGTTTTCTTATCTACTTTTCTTGTGAGAAACCAATGAGATCTCAACTTTCGCTGGTCGCCCCACTTTGAAAACTCCGCTGATTCCCTCCACCCAGCAACAGCCTAAGTATTTGACCCTATTAGAGCATCTGACTTTGTGGAGTAGTGGGCAGGGTGTTTCCCTGGCAATGCGAGTGTCGGGTGTTTGGACCCAGCAATAGGCAGCCCATAATTTCATTTTCCAATATTCTCCCCTTTACTCGGACTCGATGAAGTTATACTACGGTAGCGACGACTAGCGGTTTAGATATACAACACTCCTCCACGCTTAATGGTTTTGACATCGTACTGGAATAAACATATAATTAGAACATGTTTAAAGTCTTTGGTCTCTTTGAGGTAGATGTCCATAACTATGAGTATACTGTTTATAAGTATGAATATGCTTAGTTCTTGTGAGTCTTTAAAATCCAATAAATCAACTTGTATTTAGATAGTCCTCTATCAACTAACCATAACTGTTTTCTTTACCTAATATTACTTTTAACATAACCAAAAGTGAGTGTCAGAAATATTAGTCTCTGAAATAGAACAGTCATTTAGTAACATAGTCATTAAACTTTGTGGGAGCTCTTCTGGCTCTCATTGGCACTCGTCTTGGTGATGGTGCTATAGGCCTAGGTGGTGTAGCAACCACCGGGGGTGGAACTCTGGATGGTTCCTCATGGGTAACCCCATGATCTGCTGGTGGCATTGCTTTGGGTGGTGTATCTGCAACCACAGAGTGATTTCCATCTTTTGGCATATCGTTGATGATTGCGTCAGTTAATTGCCTTTGCATGGATTGATCATCATAATTGTCATTGTCATCTTCGTTGGTTTCCCCTGATTTCCGAAGATGGTCAACATGTACATATCTGAGGTTCCGGCCAACTATCACCAGGTATTGTACTGGACCCTTCCTTGACACGATCGAGCCAGGTACATACTTGATATCAGTGCCTCGACAGTTCTTTACTCGCACGCGCTCTCCTCGCTCGAACTCTCGAAGCTTTGGCACTCGTTCGTCTCTGTACTCTCTCATCTTCTCCTGTTTCCCCTCCACTGTCACATGAAGGTTGGGTTTTATCATCGCTAACCGGGTGCGAAGCTGTCTTTTTAGAAACAACTCAGATGGAGATACCCCGGTCACAGAATGTGGAGTTGAATTGTAGGAAAACAGGAAACTACAAAGCTTTTTCTCTGTAGTCATGTCTCTTGTTGCATCCAGTGTGTGTCGTTTTAAAGCTGCTTTTAGGGTCTGCACCGCTCGCTCTGCGAGTCCGTTGGACGCTGGATGATAGGGAGCAGTAAGGGTATGCTTAACACCCTTATTGTGCAGAAACTCACGGAACACCTCTGCGATAAACTGTGGCCCGTTATCGCTTACAACCTCTCGTGGGAAACCGTTATGGGCGAACATCCACTCAAGCACCTCCCTGGTCTTTTCAGCCGTTGTAGACTTCATCAGGACCACATCCAACCACTTTGAGTGGGCGTCTACTACAACAAGAAACATTTCCGACTTGTACTCAGCAAAGTCTATATGTAGCCTGTCCCATGGCCTTTCCGGATATCGCCATGGATACATGGGAGAAGCTCATGGATCATTTTTAAGACTCAAGCATGTTTTGCATGCCTTGGTTACTGCTTCTATCGCATTGTCAATGCCAGGAAACCACAAGTAGCTACGTGCCAATGCTTTCATGTGCACTATGCCGACATGCTCAATATGCAACTCCTCAAGCATTCTTTCCTGTAGCTTCTGAGGAATGACCACTCTCATTCCCCAAAGAAGACATCCTTGATCACACGACAGCTCGTGTCTTCTTGTATAATAGGCTAGCAGTTCATCGTCATCCACATGGTTTGGCCAACCATTCATGGTAAACTCTAGCCCTTTGTTAGGATCCGATCTTTTCGGGTTGCTTCCTTTATGTCTCTAGCGTTGATTGGTAGTTTGTCTGTATGACTAAAGTAGTTATCCTCAGCCTCCATGTTTTCTTTGGCTATGTCCACTGGTGCACGACTCAGATAGTCAGCGTTGGCATGATCCTCAGATCTTTTATACTTGACATCGTAGTCATAGGACATGAGGATCAGCGCCCACCTTTGCAACCGTAGGGCTGCCAAGGTTGGCACGTCTGTTTTCGGACCGAGTATCTTCGTCAGTGGTTTATGGTCTGTCAGTAATGTGAATGTTCTTCCATATAGGTATTTATGAAATTTCTTCACTCCAAAGATGATGCCTAATGCTTCTCTCTCTATCTGTGCATAGTTTCTCTCGGCTTTTGTCAGCGTGACTGATGCATAGGCTATCGGTCTTTCCTCTCCCTTGTCATCGATGTGTGATAGTACTGCTCCGACTCCGTAAGGAGATGCGTCCGTAGCGAGCAGTAGCTTTTTGTTGACATCATAGTGGGTTAGGACTGTGTCACTTGTTAGGGCATCCCTGACTTTGTTGAATGCCGCTTCGCACTGTGATAACCACTTCAACGGTACGTCATCCCTCAGCAGGTTATTTAACAGAGCTAGGATGGTCGACAAATCCTTAACAAACCCACCGTAGTAATTGATCATCCCGAGGAAGGTGCGGAGTTCCGGGACACTTTCCGGTGCTTTTGCCTCTTTCACCGCAGAAACTTTGTCTGGTACTGGCCTACGACCCTCCTTGTTGAGTACATGTCCTAGATATTGGACCTCGGGAGCAAAGAACGTACACTTTTCACATTTGACTCAAATATTGTGCTTGCTCAATCTCTGAAGTACCAGTTCAAGGCGCTTTAGATGCTCGTCCTTTGTGGGAGCAGTTATCAATATGTCATCGATATAGCAGCAAACTCCAGTAATTCCATGTAATACCTGGTCCATTATCCTCTGGAAGATGTGTGGTGCTGTTTTTACCCCGTAGGGCAACCTGAGTACTTCATAAAGTCCTTGCACAGTGTTGATGGTCAGGTACTTCCGCGACTTTTCCTCTACCACCACTTGTGTATAGGCATTAGACAGGTCCAGTTTCGTAAACTGACTACCACCTGCCAGCGTCGCGAATATATCCTCTGCTGTAGGTAGCGTATACGGTTGGTCAATGACCGCACTGTTTATTGTCACTTTGTAGTCACCACACAATCGTAGCTGCCCATCCCCCTTTGGAACCACTACTATAGGAGATGCCCACTCACTTTTTTCGACGCGACGGTAGACTCCGTTATTTTCCAGCCTCTGTAACTACTTCTTCACACCGTCTGTGAGGGCAAAGACAATGGGGCGTGCTTTGTAGAACTTTGGTGTGGCATCCGGCTTCAACTCGATTGTAGCTTCAAAATCCTTTATTTCTCCTGTCTCTCTTTTGAACACGGACTGATACTCATGCAGGAGCTGCTCTAGGGGTGTTGCATGGATTGCAAAGACATTTTCCCAGTCTATACGTATGGCTTTCAGCCAGGTCCGTCCGAATAACGGTGTACGCGCACCTTTCGCGATCACTAACGGCAAATGTCTCTTTTGACTCCCATACTCCACATGTACGTCTATCTCACCAAGTAGCTCGACTTTATGTCCAGTGTATGACTTTAAGTTGATAGACGCTTCGCGCAACTCAAAATCTGGGAAGAATTTTCGGTAGTCGTCCTCACCGACAATTGAAACTGCCGACGCTGTGTCCAAAGCAAATGTCATATTGTTGTTTTCGACTCGGGCCTTGACCGTTATTTTTCCATATTTTCCATTCTTAACTTCAAACAGCGACGCATAGCTGACTTCTTCCTCTGGTTTGTCGTTATCAACGTAATTTGCGCGACCTTGCCCATGGCCTCTTCCACGGCCTCTATGCAAGCTACCTCTTGTTTGAGACTGACCTTGATATTTATGAAAGATAGATAAAAGAAGCAAAAGGAACCAAACTGATTTGTTCCTGCTATATTTTGAGAGTACCAATCTCTGATCACTTTAAAGTTTGCCTATAATGGATGGATAGCAAACCATTCCTGTTCAGGAAGCATTTGTTTCACACCGTCTCCACCAGGTGGCAAGCCTGTACCATGACTTGACCAGTCTCTCCTCACTGGTAGGGTTCCCTACACAGCATGTTGCAGGGCTTGCCCTGTAGAGGAATCATGTGCATCTTGTCCTGTATAACAAATTCAGAATACTCTCATCAGCAATGTTTAGCAAGACACATACTGATATTACATTATCTACCAATGACAAAGGGTTGGAGGGTTTCAATGTGATTTTTCTTGAGAAATCCTACATTGAAAAACGTCCCTGTGAACTAAATGCTTTTTGATAGAAGTAAATTAATTGCTCTTGAATGCTATTCCAGTGAGGGATTATGATATGAGTATATGGTAGTATTGTGGAGCAGCTTATAGGACTATTTCTTGGACTCTAAAAAAGCATAATTGAGACTTTTGTCATGGACTTCATAGGGCTCAATGTTCAAGTGAGGCCATTGTTTTAAAATGATACAAATATGATCAATTATACATAATTATCATATTTGACCTGAACTTCACCAAGGAAAATGCCATAAATCGTAAATAAACTGGGGGAGAGGGTCTTCTAGAGATAAGTGAAAATATGCATGTCAAATATATCCATGATACTTATTACCTACTATATCTAAAAAACTACGATTCTGGTAGTATCTGCTTGGACTTCTGCCCACACATAAGGACAGAGTGAACCAGACTTAGGCTTGGAGAGTGAGGAGCCACGAGAGTGAGAATCTCGTGGAGGAAAATATTAGAATCTGTTCACCTTTTTTGTAGATCTATTGGCAGAATTATCTTTTCTCTTATGATTTATTTTTGAGCCATGCTAAAATCAATGTTTAGTAGTGTAGTTTTCTTATCTACTTTTCTCGTGAGAAACCAATGAGATCTCAACTTGCGCTGGTCGCCCCACTTTGAAAACTCCGCTGATTCCCTCCACCCAGCAACAGCCTAAGTATTTGACCCTATTAGAGCATCTGACTTTGTGGAATAGTCGGCAGGGTGTTTCCCTGGCAATGCGAGTGTCGGGTGTTCGAACCCAGCAATAGGCAGCCCATAATTTCATTTTTCAATATTCTCTCCTTAACCCTTGAAGGACGCATGATGCCTGGAGGCATCACCGTGCTAAAGATGCATAATGCCTGGAGGCATCACCGCACTAAAGACGCATGATGCCTTGAGGCATCATTGTCCTGATATTAAGAAAAATGTTTTAACACAGAAATAATAGAGCAATATTCATGAAATCTTCAGAAAATGTAGATATAATATCATATTTAGTATGTCTATTAAAAAGAAATAAAACATTTATGATTATGTATCATATTGCATAACTACAAACTTGGATGTCAGTTTTAACTATTATGTGCCCGTCCTGTAGTCAGACAGACTGCCACCAGTATCCATCCTTATGGGAGTAGTTGGACCCCTGGCAGCCGTCCTTAAAGGGTTAACTCGAATTCGACGAAGTCGCTAAATATATCCATGATATTTATGAAAGATAGATAAAAGAAGCAAAAGGAACCAAACTGATTTGTTCCTGCTATATTTTGAGCGTACCAATCTCTAATCACTTAAAAGTTTGCCTATAATGGATTGATAGCAAACCATTCCTGTTGAGGAAGCATTTGTTTCACACCGTCTCCACCAGGTGGCAAGCCTGTACCATGACTTGACCAGTCTCTCCTCACTGGTAGGGTTCCCTACACAGCATGTTGCAGGGCTTGCCCTGTAGAGGAATCATGTGCATCTTGTCCTGTATAACAAATTCAGAATACTCTCATCAGCAATGTTAAGCAAGACACATACTGATATTACATTATCTACCAATGACAAAGGGTTGGAGGGTTTCAATGTGGTTTTTCTTGAGAAATCCTACATTGAAAAACGTCCCTGTGAACTAAATGCTTTTTCATAGAGGTAAATTAATTGCTCTTGAATACTATTCCAGTGAGGGATTATGATATCAGCATATGGTAGTATTGTGGAGCAGCTTATAGGACTATTTCTTGGAATCTAAAAAAGCATAATTGAGACTTATGTCATGGACTTCATAGGGCTCTATGTTCAAGTGAGGCCATTGTTTTAAAATGATACAAACATGATCAATTATACATAATTATCATATTTGACCTGAACTTCACCAAGGAAAATGCCATAAATCGTAAATAAACTAGGGGAGAGGGTCTTCTAGAGATAAGTGAAAATATGCATGTCAAATATATCCATGATACTTATTACCTACTATATCTAAAAAACTACGATTCTGGTAGTATTTGCTTGGACTTCTGCCCGCACATAAGGACAGAGTGAACCAGACTTAGGCTTAGAGAGTGAGGGGCCACGAGAGTGAGAATCTCGTGGAGGAAAATATTAGAATCTGTTCTTCTTTTTTGTAGATCTATTGGCAGAAATATGTTTTCTCTTATGATTTATTTGGAGCCATGCCGAAATCAATGTTTAGTAGTGTAGTTTTTTTTATCTACTTTTCTCGTGAGAAACCAATGAGATCTCAACTTTCGCTAGTCGCCCCACTTTGAAAACTCCGCTGATTCCCTCCACCCAGCAACAGCCTAAGTATTTGACCCTATTAGAGCATCTGACTTTGTGGAATAGTCGGCTGGGTGTTTCCCTGGCCATGCGAGTGTCGGGTGTTCGAACCCAGCAATAGGCAGCCCATAATTTCATTTTTTCGATATTCTCTCCTTAACCCTTTAAGGACGCATGATGCCTGGAGGCATCACCGCGCTAAAGACGCATAATGCCTGGAGGCATCACCGCACTAAAGACGCATGATGCCTTGAGGCATCATTGTCCTGATATTAAGAAAAATGTTTTAACACAGAAATAATAGAGCAATATTCATGAAATCTTCAGAAAATGTAGATATAATATCATATTTAGTATGTCTATTAAAAAGAAATAAAACATTTATGATTATGTATCATATTGCATAACTACAAACTTGGATGTCAGTTTTAACTATTATGTGCCCATCCTGTAGTCAGACAGACTGCCACCAGTATCCATCCTTATGGGAGTAGTTGGACCCCTGGCAGCCGTCCTTAAAGGGTTAACTCGAATTCGACGAAGTCGCTAAATATATCCATGATATTTATGAAAGATAGATAAAAGAAGCAAAAGGAACCAAACTGATTTGTTCCTGCTATATTTTGAGCGTACCAATCTCTGATCACTTTAAAGTTTGCCTATAATGGATGGATAGCAAACCATTCCTGTTGAGGAAGCATTTGTTTCACACTGTCTCCACCAGGTGGCAAGCCTGTACCATGACTTGACCAGTCTCTCCTCACTGGTAGGGTTCCCTACACAGCATGTTGCAGGGCTTGCCCTGTAGAGGAATCATGTGCATCTTGTCCTGTATAACAAATTCAGAATACTCTCATCAGCAATGAATAGCAAGACACATACTGATATTACATTATCTACCAATGACAAAGGGTTTGAGGGTTTCAATGTGATTTTTCTTGAGAAATCCTACATTGAAAAACGTCCCTGTGAACTAAATTCTTTTTGATAGAAGTAAATTAATTGCTCTTGAATACTATTCCAGTGAGGGATTATGATATCAGTATATGGCAGTATTGTGGAGCAGCTTATAGGACTATTTCTTGGATTCTAAAAAAGCATAATTGAGACTTTTGTCATGGACTTCATAGGGCTTTATGTTCAAGTGAGGCCATTGTTTTAAAATGATACAAACATGATCAATTATACATAATTATCATATTTGACCTGAACTTCACCAAGGAAAATGCCATAAATCGTAAATAAACTAGGGGAGAGGGTCTTCTAGAGATAAGTGAAAATATGCATGTCAAATATATCCATGATACTTATTACCTACTATATCTAAAAAACTACGATTCTGGTAGTATTTGCTTGGACTTCTGCCCACACATAAGGACAGAGTGAACCAGACTTAGGCTTGGAGAGTGAGGGGCCACGAGAGTGAGAATCTCGTGGAGGAAAATATTAGAATCTGTTCTTCTTTTTTGTAGATCTATTGGCAGAATTATCTTTTCTCTTATGATTTATTTTGAGCCATGCTAAAATCAATGTTTAGTAGTGTAGTTTTCTTATCTACTTTTCTTGTGAGAAACCAATGAGATCTCAACTTTCGCTGGTCGCCCCACTTTGAAAACTCCGCTGATTCCCTCCACCCAGCAACAGCCTAAGTATTTGACCCTATTAGAGGATCTGACTTTGTGGAGTAGTGGGCAGGGTGTTTCCCTGGCAATGCGAGTGTCGGGTGTTTGGACCCAGCAATAGGCAGCCCATAATTTCATTTTCCAATATTCTCCCCTTTACTCGGGCTCGATGAAGTCGCTAAATATATCTATGATTGTTGTGTTCAAGCCGTTTAATACTAGTAAAGACATCTGGTGGTTGATACAAGAACTATAGCGTTATACTACGGTAGCGCCGACTAGCGGTTTAGATATACAACACTCCTCCACGCTTAATGGTTTTGACATCGTACTGGAATAAACATATAATTAGAACATGTTTAAAGTCTTTGGTCTCTTTGAGGTAGATGTCCATAACTATGAGTATACTGTTTATAAGTATGAATATGCTTAGTTCTTGTGAGTCTTTAAAATCCAATAAATCAACTTGTATTTAGATAGTCCTCTATCAACTAACCATAACTGTTTTCTTTACCTAATATTACTTTTAACATAACCAAAAGTGAGTGTCAGAAATATTAGTCTCTGAAATAGAACAGTCATTTAGTAACATAGTCATTAAACTTTGTGGGAGCTCTTCTGGCTCTCATTGGCACTCGTCTTGGTGATGGTGCTATAGGCCTGTAGCAACCACCGGGGGTTGAACTCTGGATGGTTCCTCATGGGTAACCCCATGATCCGCTGGTGGCATTGCTTTGGGTGGTGTATCTGCAACCACAGAGTGATTTCCATCTTTTGGCATATCGTTGATGATTGCGTCAGTTAATTGCCTTTGCATGGATTGATCATCATAATTGTCATTGTCATCTTCGTTGGTTTCCCCTGATTTCCGAAGATGGTCAACATGTACATATCTGAGGTTCTGGCCAACTCTCACCAGGTATTGTACTGGACCCTTCCTTGACACGATCGAGCCAGGTACATACTTGATATCAGTGCCTCGACAGTTCTTTACTCGCACGCGCTCTCCTCGCTCGAACTCTCGAAGCTTTGGCACTCGTTCGTCTCTGTACTCTCTCATCTTCTCCTGTTTCCCCTCCACTGTCACATGAAGGTTGGGTTTTATCATCGCTAACCGGGTGCGAAGCTGTCTTTTTAGAAACAACTCAGATGGAGATACCCCGGTCACAGAATGTGGAGTTGAATTGTAGGACAACAGGAAACTACAAAGCTTTTTCTCTGTAGTCATGTCTCTTGTTGCATCCAGTGTGTGTCGTTTTAAAGCTGCTTTTAGGGTCTGCACCGCTCGCTCTGCGAGTCCGTTGGACACTGGATGATAGGGAGCAGTAAGGGTATGCTTAACACCCTTATTGTGCAGAAACTCACGGAACACCTCTGCGATAAACTGTGGCCCGTTATCGCTTACAACCTCTCGTGGGAAACCGTTATGGGCGAACATCCACTCAAGCACCTCCCTGGTCTTTTCAGCCGTTGTAGACTTCATCAGGACCACATCCAACCACTTTGAGTGGGCGTCTACTACAACAAGAAACATTTCCGACTTGTACTCAGCAAAGTCTATATGTAGCCTGTCCCATGGCCTTTCCGGATATTGCCATGGATACATGGGAGAAGCTCATGGATCATTTTTAAGACTCAAGCATGTTTTGCATGCCTTGGTTACTGCTTCTATCGCATTGTCAATGCCAGGAAACCACAAGTAGCTACGTGCCAATGCTTTCATGCGCACTATGCCGACATGCTCAATATGCAACTCCTCAAGCATTCTTTCCTGTAGCTTCTGAGGAATGACCACTCTCATTCCCCAAAGAAGACATCCTTGATCACACAACAGCTCGTGTCTTCTTGTATAATAGGCTAGCAGTTCATCGTCATCCACATGGTTTGGCCAACCATTCATAAACTCTAGCCCTTTGTTAGGATCCGATCTTTTCGGGTTGCTTCCTTTATGTCTCTAGCGTTGATTGGTAGTTTGTCTGTATGACTAAAGTAGTTAACCTCAGCCTCCATGTTTTCTTTGGCTATGTCCACTGGTGCACGACTCAGATAGTCAGCGTTGGCATGATCCTCAGATCTTTTATACTTGACATCGTAGTCATAGGACATGAGGATCAGCGCCCACCTTTGCAACCGTAGGGCTGCCAAGGTTGGCACGTCTGTTTTCGGACCGAGTATTTTCGTCAGTGGTTTATGGTCTGTCAGTAATGTGAATGTTCTTCCATATAGGTATTTATGAAATTTCTTCACTCCAAAGATGATGCCTAATGCTTCTCTCTCTATCTGTGCATAGTTTCTCTCGGCTTTTGTCAGCGTGACTGATGCATAGGCTATCGGTCTTTCCTCTCCCTTGTCATCGATGTGTGATAGTACTGCTCCGACTCCGTAAGGAGATGCGTCCGTAGCGAGCAGTAGCTTTTTGTTGACATCATAGTGGGTTAGGACTGTGTCACTTGTTAGGGCATCCCTGACTTTGTTGAATGCCTCTTCGCACTGTGATGACCACTTCCATGGTACGTCATCCCTCAGCAGGTTATTTAACGGAGCTAGGATGGTCGACAAATCCTTAACAAACCCACCGTAGTAATTGATCATCCCGAGGAAGGTGCAGAGTTCCGGGACACTTTCCGGTGCTTTTGCCTCTTTCACCGCAGAAACTTTGTCTGGTACTGGCCTACGACCCTCCTTGTTGAGTACATGTCCTAGATATTGGACCTCGGGAGCAAAGAACGTCCACTTTTCACATTTGACTCGAATATTGTGCTTGCTCAGTCTCTGAAGTACCAGTTCAAGGCGCTTTAGATGCTCGTCCTTTGTGGGAGCGGTTATCAATATGTCATTGATATAGCAGCAAACTCCAGGAATTCCATGTAATACCTGGTCCATTATCCTCTGGAAGATGTGTGGTGCTGTTTTTACCCCGTAGGGCAACCTGAGTACTTCATAAAGTCCTTGCACAGTGTTGATGGTCAGGTACTTCCGCGACTTTTCCTCTACCACCACTTGTGTATAGGCATTAGACAGGTCCAGTTTCGTAAACTGACTACCACCTGCCAGCGTCGCGAATATATCCTCTGCTGTAGGTAGCGTATACGGTTGGGCAATGACCGCACTGTTTATTGTCACTTTGTAGTCACCACACAATCGTAGCTGCCCATCCCCCTTTGGAACCACTACTATAGGAGATGCCCACTCACTTTTTTCGACGCGACGGTAAACTCCGTTATTTTCCAGCCTCTGTAACTACTTCTTCACACCGTCTGTGAGGGCATAGACAATGGGGCGTGCTTTGTAGAACTTTGGTGTGGCATCCGGCTTCAACTCGATTGTAGCTTCAAAATCCTTTATTTCTCCTGTCTCTCTTTTGAACACGGACTGATACTCATGCAGGAGCTGCTCTAGGGGTGTTGCATGGATCGCAAAGACATTTTCCCAGTCTATACGTATGGCTTTCAGCCAGGTCCGTCCGAATAACGGTGTACGCGCACCTTTCGCGATCACTAACGGCAAATGTCTCTTTTGACTCCCATACTCCACATGTACGTCTATCTCACCAAGTAGCTCGACTTTATGTCCAGTGTATGACTTTAAGTTGATAGACGCCTCGCGCAACTCAAAATCGGGGAAGAATTTTCGGTAGTCGTCCTCACCGACAATTGAAACTGTCGATGCTGTGTCCAAAGCAAATGTCATATTGTTGTTTTCGACTCGGGCCTTGACCGTTATTTCTCCATATTTTCCATTCTTAACTTCGAACAGCGACGCATAGCTGACTTCTTCCTCTGGTTTGTCGTTATCAACGTAATTTGCGCGACCTTGCCCATGGCCTCTTCCACGGCCTCTATGCAAGCTACCTCTTGTTTGAGACTGACCTTGAGCATGCTTTGTTTTACAAGCCCTGGAAATGTGACCTATTTTACCACAATTAAAGCACTTTTCCTTTTCATAGGGACACCAACCTTCGTGGTCGCCATCACACCGATAACACTTTTTGTTAGAGGGGGCTTTTCCCTTGTGCTTCTAACCTCCCCGCTGAACACGGTTTACATCCTGTGTGGGCCCCATGAGCTGATTACCATGGCAAGCGGTGTCCATTGACGTGCTGACATCGACAGCTTTCTCCCATGTTAACGCTGCACCCACACCTAGCAGTCTGTTTTTAATTGCTGCGGACCTCAAACCAGTAACTAGGCGATTTCTTAACCTCTTTTTGACCTGGTCCTCATCACCAAACCCACAGTGTATGCTTATTTTCTTCAAAGCCACAATATAATCTGCTACATATTCATTATCTTCCTGCTTGCGCTCATCAAATTTGAAGCTCTCAATTAACTCATCGGATCCGGAGGTGTAGTGTTTACTAATTAATTCAGTCAGTTGAGCATATGTTTTGGTTTCAATTTCAGCAGGGGCACACAATGCAACTAACAAGTCCACAACCTCAGGCCCCACCATAGCTAATAAAGCATCGATTTTTTCATCATCCTGGATTTTGTTTATGCGCATCCAGGCATTGAACCTTCTTTGATAGTTAGCCCACTTTTCTTTATTGGGACTAAACTCACCTATGGCATTTACAACATTCCTAGCTTCAGCCATAATTTTTCTGGGTTATTCAGATTCACTGTCACTTTTTTTTCTGGTTCACTAATTTGTAGAGAGCCTAGCCTATATTAATACAGTCATTTAACTTTGAATGCTTAATTCACTTTCACTACTGTGGACTGAAACCAGCTAGACCTAGATTTGTTTCAGGTCTAGAGAGTTGAGAAGTTAAAGTCACATGGGCTCTTTTCACACAACAAATTATCACTGTTTTTTCAATGAAAGTTCATCCAATTTGTAGTAAATGGCTTCTATGGCCTTGCACTTAGCTTGTGTTGACATCTGCAAGTAGAGACACTTTGTGTGCCAAGCAAGATTTTCGAGCTGGGTGATTCTATCCCATCCTCAGGTCGCCATACTGTTATGTTCAAGCCGTTTAATACTAGTAAAGACATCTGGTGGTTGATACAAGAACTATAGCATTATACTACTGTAGCGCCGACTAGCAGTTTAGATATACAACAATGATATTTATGAAAGATAGATAAAAGAAGCAAAAGGAACCAAACTGATTTGTTCCTGCTATATTTTGAGAGCACCAATCTCTGATCACTTTAAAGTTTGCCTATAATGGATGGATAGCAAACCATTCCTGTTGAGGAAGCATTTGTTTCACACCGTCTCCACCAGGTGGCAAGCCTGTACCATGACTTGACCAGTCTCTCCTCACTGGTAGGGTTCCCTACACAGCATGTTGCAGGGCTTGCCCTGTAGAGGAATCATGTGCATCTTGTCCTGTATAACAAATTCAGAATACTCTCATCAGCAATGTTTAGCAAGACACATACTGATATTACATTATCTACCAATGACAAAGGGTTGGAGGGTTTCAATGTGATTTTTCTTGAGAAATCCTACATTGAAAAACGTCCCTGTGAACTAAATGCTTTTTGATAGAAGTAAATTAATTGCTCTTGAATGCTATTCCAGTGAGGGATTATGATATCAGTATATGGAAGCATTGTGGAGCAGCTTATAGGACTATTTCTTGGACTCTAAAAAAGCATAATTGAGACTTTTGTCATGGACTTCATAGGGCTCAATGTTCAAGTGAGGCCATTGTTTTAAAATGATACAAATATGATCAATTATACATAATTATCATATTTGACCTGAACTTCACCAAGGAAAATGCCATAAATCGTAAATAAACTGGGGGAGAGGGTCTTCTAGAGATAAGTGAAAATATTCATGTCAAATATATCCATGATACTTATTACCTACTATATCTAAAAAACTACGATTCTGGTAGTATCTGCTTGGACTTCTGCCCACACATAAGGACAGAGTGAACCAGACTTAGGCTTGGAGAGTGAGGAGCCACGAGAGTGAGAATCTCGTGGAGGAAAATATTAGAATCTGTTCTTTTTTTTTGTGGATCTATTGGCAGAATTATCTTTTCTCTTATGATTTATTTTTGAGCCATGCTAAAATCAATGTTTAGTAGTGTAGTTTTCTTATCTACTTTTCTCGTGAGAAACCAATGAGATCTCAACTTTCGCTGGTCGCCCCACTTTCAAAACTCCGCTGATTCCCTCCACCCAGCAACAGCCTAAGTATTTGACCCTATTAGAGCATCTGACTTTGTGGAATAGTCGGCAGGGTGTTTCCCTGGCAATGCGAGCGTCAGGTGTTCGAACCCAGCAATAGGCAGCCCATAATTTCATTTTTCAATATTCTCTCCTTAACCCTTGAAGGACGCATGATGCCTGGAGGCATCACCGCGCTAAAGACGCATAATGCCTGGAGGCATCACCGCACTAAAGATGCATGATGCCTTGAGGCATCATTGTCTTGATATTAAGAAAAATGTTTTAACACAGAAATAATAGAGCAATATTCATGAAATCTTCAGAAAATGTAGATATAATATCATATTTAGTAGGTCTATTAAAAAGAAATAAAACATTTATGATTATGTATCATATTGCATAACTACAAACTTGGATGTCAGTTTTAACTATTATGTGCCCGTCCTGTAGTCAGACAGACTGCCACCAGTATCCATCCTTATGGGAGTAGTTGGACCCCTGGCAGCCGTCCTTAAAGGGTTAACTCGAATTCGACGAAGTCGCTAAATATATCCATGATATTTATGAAAGATAGATAAAAGAAGCAAAAGGAACCAAACTGATTTTTTCCTGCTATATTTTGAGCGTACCAATCTCTAATCACTTTAAAGTTTGCCTATAATGGATTGATAGCAAACCATTCCTGTTGAGGAAGCATTTGTTTCACACCGTCTCCACCAGGTGGCAAGCCTGTACCATGACTTGACCAGTCTCTCCTCACTGGTAGGGTTCCCTACACAGCATGTTGCAGGGCTTGCCCTGTAGAGGAATCATGTGCATCTTGTCCTGTATAACAAATTCAGAATACTCTCATCAGCAATGTTAAGCAAGACACATACTGATATTACATTATCTACCAATGACAAAGGGTTGGGGGGTTTCAATGTGGTTTTTCTTGAGAAATCCTACATTGAAAAACGTCCCTGTGAACTAAATGCTTTTTCATAGAGGTAAATTAATTGCTCTTGAATGCTATTCCAGTGAGGGATTATGATATCAGTATATGGTAGTATTGTGGAGCAGCTTATAGGACTATTTCTTGGATTCTAAAAAAGCATAATTGAGACTTTTGTCATGGACTTCATAGGGCTCTATGTTCAAGTGAGGCCATTGTTTTAAAATGATACAAACATGATCAATTATACATAATTATCATATTTGACCTGAACTTCACCAAGGAAAATGCCATAAATCGTAAATAAACTAGGGGAGAGGGTCTTCTAGAGATAAGTGAAAATATGCATGTCAAATATATCCATGATACTTATTACCTACTATATCTAAAAAACTACGATTCTGGTAGTATTTGCTTGGACTTCTGCCCCCATATAAGGACAGAGTGAACCAGACTTAGGCTTGGAGAGTGAGGGGCCACGAGAGTGAGAATCTCGTTGAGGAAAACATTAGAATCTGTTCTTCATTATTGTAGATCTATTGGCAGAAATATCTTTTCTCTTATGATTTATTTCGAGCCATGCCGAAATCAATGTTTAGTAGTGTAGTTTTCTTATCTACTTTTCTTGTGAGAAACCAATGAGATCTCAACTTTCGCTGGTCGCCCCACTTTGAAAACTCCGCTGATTCCCTCCACCCAGAAACAGCCTAAGTATTTGACCCTATTAGAGCATCTGACTTTGTGGAGTAGTGGGCAGGGTGTTTCCCTGGCAATGCGAGTGTCGGGTGTTTGAACCCAGCAATAGGCAGCCCATAATTTCATTTTTCAATATTCTCCCCTTAACTCAGACTCGATGAAGTCGCTAAATATATCTATGATATTTATGAAAGATAAATAAAAGAAGCAAAAGGAACCAAACTGATTTGTTCCTGCTATATTTTGAACGTACCAATCTCTAATCACTTTAAAGTTTGCCTATAATGGATGGATAGCAAACCATTCCTGTTGAGGAAGCATTTGTTTCACACCGTCTCCACCAGGTGGCAAGCCTGTACCATGACTTGACCAGTCTCTCCTCACTGGTAGGGTTCCCTACACAGCATGTTGCAGGGCTTGCCCTGTAGAGGAATCATGTGCATCTTGTCCTGTATAACAAATTCAGAATACTCTCATCAGCAATGTTTAGTAAGACACATACTGATATTACATTATCTACCAATGACAAAGGGTTGGAGGGTTTCAATGTGATTTTTCTTGAGAAATTCTACATTGAAAAACGTCCCTGTGAACTAAATGCTTTTTCATAGAGGTAAATTAATTGCTCTTGAATGCTATTCCAGTGAGGGATTATGATATCAGTATATGGTAGTATTGTGGAGCAGCTTATAGGACTATTTCTTGGATTCTAAAAAAGCATAATTGAGACTTTTGTCATGGACTTCATAGGGCTCTATGTTCAAGTGAGGCCATTGTTTTAAAATGATACAAACATGATCAATTATACATAATTATCATATTTGACCTGAACTTCACAAAGGAAAATGCCATAAATCGTAAATAAACTGGGGGAGAGGGTCTTCTAGAGATAAGTGAAAATATGCATGTCAAATATATCCATGATACTTATTACCTACTATATCTAAAAAACTTCGATTCTGGTAGTATCTGCTTGGACTTCTGCCCCCATATAAGGACAGAGTGAACCAGACTTAGGCTTGGAGAGTGAGGGGCCACGAGAGTGAGAATCTCGTTGAGGAAAACATTAGAATCTGTTCTTCATTATTGTAGATCTATTGGCAGAAATATCTTTTCTCTTATGATTTATTTCGAGCCATGCCGAAATCAATGTTACGTAGTGTAGTTTTCTTATCTACTTTTCTTGTGAGAAACCAATGAGATCTCAACTTTCGCTGGTCGCCCCACTTTGAAAACTCCGCTGATTCCCTCCACCCAGCAACAGCCTAAGTATTTGACCCTATTAGAGCATCTGACTTTGTGGAGTAGTGGGCAGGGTGTTTCCCTGGCAATGCAAGTGTCGGGTGTTCGAACCCAGCAATAGGCAGCCCATAATCTCATTTTTCAATATTCTCCCCTTAAATCAGACTCGATGAAGTCGCTAAATATATCTATGATATTTATGAAAGATAGATAAAAGAAGCAAAAGGAACCAAACTGATTTGTTCCTGCTATATTTTGAGCGTACCAATCTCTAATCACTTTAAAGTTTGCCTATAATGGATGGATAGCAAACCATTCCTGTTGAGGAAGCATTTGTTTCACACCGTCTCCACCAGGTGGCAAGCCTGTACCATGACTTGACCAGTCTCTCCTCACTGGTAGGGTTCCCTACACAGCATGTTGCAGGGCTTGCCCTGTAGAGGAATCATGTGCATCTTGTCCTGTATAACAAATTCAGAATACTCTCATCAGCAATGTTTATTAAGACACATACTGATATTACATTATCTACTAATGACAAAGGGTTGGAGGGTTTCAATGTGATTTTTCTTGAGAAATCCTACATTGAAAAACGTCCTTGTGAACTAAATGCTTTTTCATAGAGGTAAATTAATTGCTCTTGAATGCTATTCCAGTGAGGGATTATGATATCAGTATATGGTAGTATTGTGGAGCAGCTTATAGGACTATTTCTTGGATTCTAAAAAAGCATAATTGAGACTTTTGTCATGGACTTCAAAGGGATCCATGTTCAAGTGAGGCCATTGTTTTAAAATGATACAAACATGATCAATTATATATAATTATGATATTTGACCTGAACTTCACAAAGGAAAATGCCATGAATCGTAAATAAACTGGGGGAGAGGGTCTTCTAGAGATAAGTGAAAATATGCATGTCAAATATATCCATGATACTTATTACCTACTATATCTAAAAAACTACGATTCTGGTAGTATCTGCTTGGACTTCTGCCCGCACATAAGGACAGAGTGAACCAGACTTAGGCTTGGAGAGTGAGGGGCCACGAGAGTGAGAATCTCGTGGAGGAAAATATTAGAATCTGTTCTTCTTTTTTGTAGATCTATTTGCAGAAATATCTTTTCTCTTATGATTTATTTCGAGCCATGCCGAAATCAATGTCTAGTAGTGTAGTTTTCTTATCTACTTTTCTCGTGAGAAACCAATGAGATCTCAACTTTCGCTAGTCGCCCCACTTCCAAAACTCCGCTGATTCCCTCCAACCAGCAACAGCCTAAGTATTTGACCATATTAGAGGATCTGACTTTGTGGAGTAGTGGGCAGGGTGTTTCCCTGGCAATGCGAGTGTCGGGTGTTCGAACCCAGCAATAGGCAGCCCATAATCTCATTTTTCAATATTCTCCCCTTAACTCGGACTCGATGAAGTCGCTTAATATATCCATGATATTTATGAAAGATAGATAAAAGAAGCAAAAGGAACCAAACTGATTTGTTCCTGCTATATTTTGAGCGTACCAATCTCTGATCACTTTAAAGTTTGCCTATAATGGATTGATAGCAAACCATTCCTGTTGAGGAAGCATTTGTTTCACACCGTCTCCACCAGGTGGCAAGCCTGTACCATGACTTGACCAGTCTCTCCTCACTGGTAGGGTTCCCTACACATCATGTTGCAGGGCTTGCCCTGTAGAGGAATCATGTGCATCTTGTCCTGTATAACAAATTCAGAATACTCTCATCAGCAATGTTTAGCAAGACACATACTGATATTACATTATCTACCAATGACAAAGGGTTGGAGGGTTTCAATGTGATCTTTCTTGAGAAATCCTACATTGAAAAACGTCCCTGTGAACTAAATGCTTTTTCATAGAGGTAAATTAATTGCTCTTGAATGCTATTCCAGTGAGGGATTATGATATCAGTATATAGTAGTATTGTGGAGCAGCTTATAGGACTATTTCTTGGATTCTAAAAAAAGCATAATTGAGACTTTTGTCATGGACTTCATAGGGCTCTATGTTCAAGTGAGGCCATTGTTTTAAAATGATACAAACATGATCAATTATACATAATTATCATATTTGACCTGAACTTCACCAAGGAAAATGCCATAAATCGTAAATAAACTGGGGGAGAGGGTCTTCTAGAGATAAGTGAAAATATGCATGTCAAATATATCCATGATACTTATTACCTACTATATCTAAAAAACTACGATTCTGGTAGTATCTGCTTGGACTTCTGCCCGCACATAAAGACAGAGTGAACCAGACTTAGGCTTGGAGAGTGAGGGGCCACGAGAGTGAGAATCTCGTGGAGGAAAATATTAGAATCTGTTCTTCTTTTTTGTAGATCTATTGGCAGAAATATCTTTTCTCTTATCATTTATTTCCAGCCATGCCGAAATCAATGTCTAGTAGTGTAGTTTTCTTATCTACTTTTCTCGTGAGAAACCAATGAGATCTCAACTTTCGCTAGTCGCCCCACTTCCAAAACTCCGCTGATTCCCTCCACCCAGCAACAGCCTAAGTATTTGACCCTATTAGAGGATCTGACTTTGTGGAGTAGTGGGCAGGGTGTTTCCCTGGCAATGCGAGTGTCGGGTGTTCAAACCCAGCAATAGGCAGCCCATAATCTCATTTTTCAATATTCTCCCCTCAACTCGGACTCGATGAAGTCGCTTAATATATCCATGATATTTATGAAAGATAGATAAAAGAAGCAAAAGGAACCAAACTGATTTTTTCCTGCTATATTTTGAGCGTACCAATCTCTAATCACTTTAAAGTTTGCCTATAATGGATTGATAGCAAACCATTCCTGTTGAGGAAGCATTTGTTTCACACCGTCTCCACCAGGTGGCAAGCCTGTACCATGACTTGACCAGTCTCTCCTCACTGGTAGGGTTCCCTACACATCATGTTGCAGGGCTTGCCCTGTAGAGGAATCATGTGCATCTTGTCCTGTATAACAAATTCAGAATACTCTCATCAGCAATGTTTAGCAAGACACATACTGATATTACATTATCTACCAATGACAAAGGGTTGGAGGGTTTCAATGTGATCTTTCTTGAGAAATCCTACATTGAAAAACGTCCCTGTGAACTAAATGCTTTTTCATAGAGGTAAATTAATTGCTCTTGAATGCTATTCCAGTGAGGGATTATGATATCAGTATATAGTAGTATTGTGGAGCAGCTTATAGGACTATTTCTTGGATTCTAAAAAAGCATAATTGAGACTTTTGTCATGGACTTCATAGGGCTCTATGTTCAAGTGAGGCCATTGTTTTAAAATGATACAAACATGATCAATTATACATAATTATCATATTTGACCTGAACTTCACCAAGGAAAATGCCATAAATCGTAAATAAACTGGGGGAGAGGGTCTTCTAGAGATAAGTGAAAATATGCATGTCAAATATATCCATGATACTTATTACCTACTATATCTAAAAAACTACGATTCTGGTAGTATCTGCTTGGACTTCTGCCCGCACATAAGGACAGAGTGAACCAGACTTAGGCTTGGAGAGTGAGGGGCCACGAGAGTGAGAATCCAATTTGTCTAAAACAATTTTTTTTCCAATATGAGCATGGCTCTCCTTTATTATGCCATATTGACTCGACCTCCTATCAGGAGCAGATTACACCCAGCAACAAACAGCCGGCGCCTACTGGAACAACTGCCAAGCGGTTCCACCAAGCAGGTCACCACCAGCTATGTGACAGATCTAATGACAAAAAGTAAGACCGTCCCTCGGGACGAATTATGTGCTTAATAAAAAAAACCGGTTACATACCTTGATTTTAGCACGAGAGTTGCTCCCTTTTTTCGGTTTTGTATACATTAAAACCCTGATTAACCCTGTAAGGACGAATGATGCCTTGATGCATCAACCGGCCCAGGCCGAATGATGCCTCAAGGCATCATTTCTCCAAAATATATAAAATCACTTTTGATAAAGAAATAATTTGTCAATGAACATCAAATTTTCACAGAATACGGTATAGTTCTAATATCATATTAAGTATTTCTAGTGAGAAAACAAATAAATATCAAGGATGACATATTATACCACGTGATTACACCCTCAAATTATGGGTTCTGACACCTATGTGCCCGTCCCCTAGCGGTATACACAGACACCAGCACCCGCCCTCAAAGGGGTAACACGGCCGCACCCACCCGTCCTTAACCCTTTACTTCTGTACTGAGCAAAGTGTTCTCTTAAGCGGTGTTGAAATAAAATATAAATTTCTGTGCAAACTCCATGCAAGGGAAAACCTTGTTCAGAACGGTTCCCTCTATCAGATGTTTGATTTCACTCCGTGTAAGGGGTCCTTCGTATGCGGACAATTCGTTCGGAACGGAAGTTGGCCCTTTAAGTGGCGTTCTACTGCAACAAGAGTTGCCCAAACATTTTACAACTGCACACGGCAGATTCTGAAGATAAAGAATTATGCAAAATACATCGTATGGCCGATGAAGCGAGGTGTAAATAGCAAGTTCTTAACCAAATACGCTAAAAGCCAAAAATATTTGAGCTTTGTCAAAAGATATTTTAATATATAAGTCGTGATTTTTGAAATCATGAATGTGATGCTATTGTCTAACATGTCTTTACAGTCAGTGGAAGAAAAACATTCTTTTATTTGACAGAAATACCTTGCAAATACAGCATTCACCTTTTTCCGCAAGACCTAAAGTGAATCTGGTTTCAAAGATACGCGGAAGAGTTGGGCCAAATGCCTTTGTTATGATTCATAATAAAATGGTCTACCGTCATTAGAAATTACAAAAAAGTCTTTCAGATTACACTCCCCCCCACTCCGACACGCACACATCCCCCCCCCCTCCGACACGCACGCACGCACGCACACACACACACAAAACCAGACAGAATATATGAATTCAATAACATTATAAAAATATTCACCATGCGCACAGTAAGTGTCCCCGGGATTTGTTGGTTTGTTTGTTGGTTTGATTTTACTTCCAGTCAACCATTATTGGTCCTTTCCAGACTTTCTCAAGGTTCTTTTACACCACTAGGGTGGTGATCGAATCTATATGATGAATTCAGGTAGAAATCTCACCCCTACACATTTACCGAGGTGAGAGTTCTTTTACTTCCCACACCACATAGATATGGTATGAGAAGGATTGGCCTTTGGTATGGCAGTAAATCTACCACTGCTGGGGGTGGGACTCGAACCCACAAATATCCCCGGGAAATCCTGGGCGCTGATAGCCTATCACTGAGTCCTATAGAATGTCCGCCACTGGTACTCCTACTTAAATACTCTGAGAAAGCACCAGTAATAATTATTACAAAAATTTCGTTTCCTGTATAACAATCTGGTCAGGGATACACCACAGATCGTATCACTGTCACACTGATAATGCCAGGGTTCTTCAAGTCCATTCGCTACCATGAGATATGAAATATCCAGCTTAACAAGAGCTAAGTGTACATAGTCAAATAGAATCATTGGCCTTTAAAAGGCCAAATAAGCAGGTGGACGCATTTAAAACTACAAGTACCGTAGCTTAACACATGTTTAAAATTGTTGAATGAAAATATTTTGATATCTTAATTCTAATGAATGAATGAATGAATGGAGGGATGGAGGGAGGGAGGGAGGGAGGGAGGGAGGGAGGGAGGGAGGGAGGGAGGGAGGGAAGGAAGGCATCCATGAACAGGGAAGGGCCTGCATTGATTCGATATTTAAAGCCCTACTCCTCTGTGAAGTCAGCAGGTCATGGCTCAATGCACAAATATATTATGCTACCTATATATAAAATGTCTGCTTCATGGTGATCATTCATGGATGAGTGCACACAGACCTGTCTGCATGCTCCCTAGCCATGTGGGGGACACAACTTTGTTTCTATGTAAAGTAGGTCAAGCTAATATTTGGTAGTAAATGATATTGCAAATAATTTTACAAACCAATATCATTTGACTAGGTCTTGACTGATTCCTACAACAAAGTTATGAACCATTTTGACTTCTGTTTATGTGTAAATATGCTGAATAAACCATCCTCTCATACACCTCATGCCTTCCGCCCCTCCTATTATGAGATTTGGCAAAAATACATGAATAGCACATCAAATACACATTTCACCTAAATAATGACACTTCCTAGAGTGTAAGCAACTGTCAGTGCCACTTATGGAGATGGTAAATGTTACACCAATGCTCACTGTAAATCAATATTGAGTAAACATCTGTTTGAGCATGCCCATTTCACTGAAAATCCCCCACACTTTCAACAAATACTTGAATATCTCTGTAAATATAGAATCTACCCAGAAAATTCCACTTCCTAGCACCTACTGCTTTTTATTCTCTTTCAAATGAGGCATATCATATTCTGATTCAACCAGTTTAAGGGGTAGAAATATGTCCATAAAGGAGTTCTTAAAAATGGACCTGTGACTACCAAAGTCCCCCCCAAACTGAATTCACTTTTTTTTCAAATCCATTCCAAAATACTAAATTTTAAAAACTGTGAGGCATTGAACCACCATAAAACCTTCTGTCCAAAACAGAAATCATATTCCTATCTGTACTTAGTGAGCTATAAAAAGCAAAAATATGGTCAGGTCACCTAATGACTTTACAAGCATGTGTTCTACAGTAGGCTATAGCCATAACCTAAAGACCAACTGTCCACCTGCAAATAAAACCTTATTATGATATCAAAAATAAATTTAACATTCACTCCCCTTCAAAAGTAATGATTCTGTCTGTAAGTAAACTTTCTCAAAGCGATATGAAATTAAACAATAAAATTACACCTTCCTTTTTATACTTATGTTATGGTCTGCGACTGTAGGCCGAGCTTTCTGAAGGAGAATTTTCTGCCCTGGCTTTATCAGGGATGCCAGTTGGGGTCAGAAAAAAGCATTGAAATATTTTCAATTGCAATACAGGGTTTACACATTACATACACAAAACCATGGGGATTAAAGGATCAAGGGAAAGTTTATGTTTTTACATGGGCCAGTGGGGGATCATAGGATGTGGCTGATTGGATAATTTAGCAGTTGGTATGTCAGTATTATACAAAAATAATCTTTCATCTTGAAAATGAAAACATGAACTGGCATCCCTGCTTTATACACGTTTCTCCTACACCAGAAGTGAATCGTCTAATCACCTAGACACAATAGGGATCATAGATACCTGATAAGGCCTCGTGTGGCGAAACCATGATAAAATGAGTTTCACTACTTCTATCATAATTTTGGCACTATGTATATATATATACAATAAAATGTAGGTTGCTGGCAATGAATTGTAGTACATTCTTAGTTAGGACAGAACTTCAAACTATTTAATTATTATAATGATAAACGTATAGTCCACGAATTATCCTTAAATTTATTAGAAATTGGAATAGAGGATCGTGGTTAATTAAGAAGAATGGTGTTGGAAGGTGATTGATGTTAACCTTTTTACATTAACATTATTCTTGAGATTACATGAAGGACTTCAGTGACCACTTGGCTAAACTCTCTATTCAAATAAACGTGTTTGGTGCAGTTCTTCACAATCGTATTATTTCCCAATGAAGGAATGTATAAATAGGTAAGAAACGTCGTCTATTATTCAATACAACAGTTCGTTTGGGACTCTCACAGATTCTAGCGGTATGGTGGTCAGAAACTATAGATGTATTCATAACCAACAAGCAATCTGATCACTATATATCTAATGTACCACTCAATTATCTTATATATATATTTCATAATTTAGATTAAAATTTATATCGATATATCAGTCATGTTGTACCAATTTCATATATATTCAATACGCAAAGACATTGGATTGGAATATCTATCACACTGTTATTATGAACATGGAATGTGTAAAGTACAATAGATTGTAACACCACCAAAATTGGTAAAATTTGTTGATTAAAAATTATTATGATTTATGCGAAACAGAATCACATCAGTGTCCTATTGATGAGATTGGTCCACTTGCTGATCATCTCCGTCTTAAATCGCCTGTTAAATCTCCGCATCTGCTCGCGAGTCACTCGCACGTTGCCGTTCTGGAGGTTGTCCACCAGGTCCTCCACACTCTCGTAGTGCCCAACATGCGGCAGGTGGAGGAAGTCAGCGAAGCGTAACCAGTAACGCAGCGACATGGAACTCATCTCGTCGTTAGGGTCAAAGCGACCCATTGCGGCTGCACGGATCGGAGAGCCTGAGATACTGATTCCGTGTTTGTTCAGGCGATCCTCAGTAAAAGTCCGGTTACTGCAAGAATAATACTTTTTTCTTGTAACATTCCCCAATAAGGTGTTGTACGGCCATGCTCATGTATTTCCATCTCTAGTCCAATATATAAACTGACCGTCCATAAAATACGTATGCAACACGGAGGGATAAAAAAGACATTTGAACAATTTCTGTACATCCCTTCTTTAAGCTATTGTATGCAAGATGGGGGGAGGATTCTTTTTCAGAAATTTTGGGTACTTAATTTATGGATGGCCACAAAGCAGTGGTGTCGGCTCGGTCTGTCTGTCCAAGTCTGGCCGTTGGTATCTTTTGTCATCCTCGGTGGCACGCCAGGGTGGCACGCAAAGTAAAATCTTCTATAAGGTGGCTCACCGTTATTTATCAGAAAGTGACCATGATGAGAAGACAACTTTTTTTTAAAGGTATATTATATTAAAACGTGTATAGTTATTGTTCTCTTTTAATTGATTGAGATGGTGTTTGCAAAGAGGGAATTCACTGTACATACATTAATTAATTTAATATAATCAATGTATCAGTCCACAATAACCAGTATGACAAAACATACTATTTTACATGCTACTGTATTGACGTATTATTAGATACTAATATACCTGACAACTAACCAGAACAATTTACTATTTTGGAATATAATAAATCTATAACAATACTGTGAATATACAAATAAACATACCTAAGTAAATGGTATTTTTTGTGCCACTCGGCGAGTAAGGCTAGGGATGGGAAGAAGAGGGGTACCGCGAGACGATACTGTTCACACACCCGTATGTCAGAGACCTACAACAAAATGCAACAGACGAACGTGAGACATCAAGGTATAACTCAAACTAAGAGTTAATTTTGACTTAAATAGTTACCTAAAAAACGCTGAGAAAAATGTAACATGTATTATAATAGCTTTAAGTAATTCCGAAGTAGATTTCAGTGCTACTTTATAATCTTGGCTCACACTTATATGTGATGAGAACTGCCTTAGACAACCTGGGAAACTTACTGTGTGGTGTATTTTTTCCGTTGAATAAAGAATATTTTATTCTACTTCCTACTATAAATCCCATTGATCCGATAACAATTTCTTTGTTTCAGTATTAAATCTTTTCCAAACACGCTAGGATCAATATTTGTCATTTAGAAAACTCGGTGTGTTAACCGAGATGAATTATCAGCAATTAAAATTACCGAAAGCTTCACTGAATGGGATTGCATTGATAGCCAATAAATAAAACTTATCTTATATTAAACACGTGTCAGCCTAAGATAAACCTAGGGTTCAGACGTAGCCACGTCTTATTTCTCTACAATTAAACCCATAAATGCAATTAAATTTCCCAACTTTACCTTCTCAGGTACATGGATGATACCAGGATGGGCAGCAAGGTCATTGAGGTCATGACCATGAGGGTAAAGGTCATCAACGTAGATGACTTTGACCTTGGCCTTCAATTTGACCAGCGTTTTCTGCAGGGTGTCCATGAACCAGCCGCGGAACTCCGGGTTAGAAATGCGGTCGACTAGAAATTCCGGTCTCGTTTGGTTGACTGAGATGTCTTCAGCATAGGCGCAGTAGGTGGGAAGGTACTCTGGATCAAATCCGGTGAAATATCGCATATATTCCACGTCATAATGGTTGTTGGCTCCCACGATGTTCTTACCATCTCCCTGAATATGAGGAATTGCATAAAAAAACAACTTAATGTGCCGTCTCATCACTTCGTAACTATTTTTCTTAATCTAAATAGCCTAGTAGATATGTTTCTCAATGAAACATATATATTAGGTAATTATCCCATGTATTTACCAGTACTGAAGGGGAAATGGAGTTTTAAGGGGCCTAGGACACTTATCTTTTGTGCAGTAGGAAGGCATAAACCCTGGAGTTTATCTATCAACAAGGCTAGCCAGTTAGGTGTTGAAACTTACTATAAACAAATATATCCTTGGAAACAATATTTATGAATAAACAAACAGATGCTTTACCTATAAACTAAACCACAGACATATATTTCCTTTTCAAGCTTGGCAGGTAGCCTACAAATAGCAGAGCTCTATAAATACAACCGGGACGCCCCCATCAACCGCATTTCCAGTTCTGACCACACTTCAGATCAAGCAGTGGTATGCGACTATGACGATTAAGTAAGCGTTTTTATACAGAGTAGAAATTTTCTACAAGCCATGTATCTTATCAAAAAACCTCATCATGAAAATAATCAATTTCAATTATAGTTTTACAACACCCTTACAGATTTAGGCTAACTTAGGCTGATTGGGAAATCTAAAATGACAAGTCTATGCAGTAATCTCCATGATTGCCTCTGACAGGCATATAGGCAGGTGTACCTCCCTTACTCTCTCATTACCCACCAAGTCCCTGAAGAAGGCACATCCACCGAAACTACTTACAAGCAGTGACAATCGTCCCTTGCAAGTTGAACAACATGCACAACTATCTATTACAATACACATTCAGATAATAACCGAGTCGTTGTGAATAATGCTTGATTAGTGGCTCCATACCACCATTTTTTTTTTTTTTTAAATAATGCAATATGTGATTGAAAATAAAAGTCCAGTTATATAATTTACGATTTTGTTCCTAACCGTCACTGCATATAATGTACACATTACAAAACACACATACAAATAAACTATACTTTTTTCGTACCTGTATAAGTGAGAGGTTGGTGTTGAGCTGCTGCCAGCTGAGTGGGGTGAGCCTACCCTCCTCGTAACGCCGTGTGGCCACTGCCATGATGCTCTTCTTAAACTTCATGTACAGCTCACACGTAGCGACCGGCCGGAAGCATAAGAAGTGAGTCACCTGTCTCATTTCTGGGTCATCCTTGTATCTGTAAGCAATTGTGTAAAATAGAAATCAATACTGGATCAGAGCAAAAGCGAAACCAGAGAAGGAGAAATATGTTACGGGAGGAACCACTCATCAAAGACGATTCACTATTATTTCATTGTGTATTGCACATGTATGTATTACTACTTGTTTTGCATACAACTGTTCTACTCTACATGGGGAGAGTTCAACACCACTTATCTAGTTTTCTTTACAAATCTATAGAACTATATTCAAATCCATTTCTTTACAAATCTATAGAACTCTATTAAAATCAACCGTGATAATAATATAGAGAAAAAACAGTAGAAAACAGAGCATTCAATTAGAAACACCAGATTTATCATACAGAACGAAATTATGAAGAATTAAAAGTGTCCTTTTGATGATTTTAATTACGAGTTTAAGATTGCTACCTGGACCATACATCGAGGGAGTTAATAAATCATTTAGAATACAAAAAAAACAAACAATCTGCATCCAGACTCATTTTTTTGAGAACACACATCACAGGTACCTGTTGTAGAAGCTGTTGGCTAGTTGTTGGTCAGCTTTTATCCCGTTTTCTGGTGTAATGACGGTCAGGTTGTGCGGACAGGTACCGGCGGCTGAACAGTCACTGGCCAGACTTTTATCTATGAACTCCACGCCGCGGGGCGCGAGCAGACTCTGTAAACCAGTGTAGACCTACATTAGTATACAGTCCATGGATGTCAGTTGGGATCAGAAAAAAAGTGGAAATACCTTTCAGGTGGAATTAGCTGCTTTGGGGAAACCATGAAACCATGGAAAACACGTCTGTGTCGGCCATGGAATAGGGGCGAGGGACTATGGGGAGGTTCAACCCACTGTTCTATTGATATAAATGAGGCTTAATTTATATCATCTTTGTTCTACACAAGGAAAAATAATTGTATGCTGAAAACTAGCGACTTCGTTATCATTTGAATAAAATGACAACAAAACTAGACGTTATTATCAATTCATTGATGTTAAGTTTCCCTGCATTATAGAGGCATCCTTATGTTACGCACACTCAGAAGCGCACATGGGAGCGACGAGGCTGCGAGAATTGTGATGAGAAATGAGGGTACCTAGTGTCTGGGTTTGAACTCCCAACCTCAAGACTCAAAGCCAAATGCTCAAGCAACGGATCAACAGAGCCTGTTGCAAGGGCATACACTGCAGCGACTCATATGCTGACTAATGTGTGCTGTCCTGTGCGCCCCAAAGATCGCATTCTGTGGTAGTACCAGTGTAGGGGGAAACCAACGTTATTCTGAACTCTCTGCTGGGTCCTGAACGCTGGTCGACTACTTACTCTGTGACTTGCAGTAAACCGCGCAACGCCTGCCATGTTAGAGGTCTCATATCCTATCCTCAACGTAAGGAGATTAGAAAACTACTTTATGGAATTTTGTTTTCAGTATGGCTTGACATAAAACATAAGAGCAAAGGTAATTCTGAGTATAATAAACATACATAAAAAGAGTAGGAGGTTCTAGTCTTTTTTCCTGGCACGAGAATCTCACTCATGGCACTAAAGTCTCCAAGCCTAGATCTGATTAACTGTCCCTATATGCGGGAGAAACTCTAAGCAGATCTGACACTGACTAGTTTTTTGTAATGAATGGTATGTAATAAAAAGTGGATTTTCTTGGAATAGTGGAGATCTGTGATCTCTGTAATAGTAGACATGGATGTCAGTTGTGGTCACACAAAAGTGAGAATATTTTGTACACGACACTTTACCCGTTTTTTTCCACTACTTGTAGAATTTATTTATGATGGTGAATGAATTTCCAACGCTAAGATGGAAACGGAAAAAAATGAGTGAAAAAAAAGCAGGAAAAACATAATTATATGGAATTTGCTTAGAGACCAAGAAAACATGGAAAGCTTAAGTAATACGTCGTAGCTTCTTACCTTGATACTTTTCACATGGGATGTGTCATAATCCATGGTCCACACCACCACCCTCCCCACCAGAGAGGGGATCTTCGCTTCTTGCTGCTGTCTCCGGTCCAGCTCTCTCTCCACCTCTGCTAGGGATTTCCGCCCAGCCTCAGCCTTCACTGCTCGGGCGTTGGCTTTCTGCTTGAGCAGCCACGACTGCCTGGACTCTCCGCCTCGCAGCGTACATTCCCATGGCTCCGGGTACAACTTAAGCAGGTCTATATCGATACCACGTGACACGCCGAAAGCACTGAACACTTGACCGACGTGCTCATACTGGTGGCGCGGGGACGGGAAGGGCCACGTATTGGGCCCCCACTGCCGGCAAGACACACTGTCATGACACAGGGCGTAGTGCTTCACCCGCGGCCAGATGGTGTTCGCCAGGAACATGATATCCATACCGTAATCATCCGAGTACGACCCACCCATCAGTGCCTTCCAGCGTTCTCGCACAACCTCGCGCAGGGCACGAGACTGGCCGCCGAGAAGCCCTCCGAAGATGGACGCCGAACGGTGACTGGGGTGATCACGAATGCAGTGGAAAGGATGCTCCGTTTCCAACCACTCCGCCACGATTTCCGCGTCACGTGCGATCAGTCGCGAATCGCAGTCGCGGACGATGAAATAGTCGACGTCTTGGTCGTCTGCCACCAGGAAGCGCCACATCATCGGGGGCACTTTGACGAGCTTGGTGTCCACGTAGGCGATCTCGGCGTTTAAGGCTTTCAGTTTGTTGACGATGAGAGAAGGAGTCCGGGCGAAGTGCGTCGAGCCGTCTGAGTGTAACTTCTCCACGTAGACCCGCAGCGTCCATCCGGGGAACACACGCGGCGTCAGCACAGCGTTCCTCACCGCCCCGTATGTGTATCTGGGGTCATCGCCGTAGAGAGACATGGAAATGACCTTTTTGCCCTTGGGAAAGGTGACTGTAGGCGCGTCCTGTGTTCGCCATGAGAGGTAGCTTCGTGAAATAATAACATAAACAATATATAGTGTACACTTTCTTCAGACTCACTTTAATCACTAATGAAATATCACCATGGTCGATAAGTAGCGGAGAGAAGAAAAACATTTAAATTTACCGAAATTATGGCCAAACGTGCTTATAGTGTACAACCCACAGGTAATTGTAAAAGCTGAGGTTGCATGGCGGCCGTGTGGACTACGTTTGTAGGCATCCTACAAAAGCTATTTCTAAAAGGTTTTATGGTTTGTTGCCTGTTACAACATCATATGGCTACCACCGTGGTAGCCATATGATGTTGTTGTCTCCTCCACTACATATTGTTGCCTCCCCCACTACATTTGTTGCTATATATAATCACATGAAGAATGGCTGTTGCATGATGCCCTTTTGCGGTCATGGAGACCATTGGAACACGCCCTTTACAATACTGTATTCACATCAGTTAATGTATGAATAAAGCAGGGATGCCAGTTGGGGTCAGTGAAAAAAAGTGGAAATATTATTCATGTGGATTTTTCTGCCACAGAGAGACCAGGAAAACCTGGATAATATGTCCTTATTAGCTATGGCATGAGGCTGAGGGTATGTGGGGAGGTCCAAATCACTGTTTTATAGGCATACATGAGGTTAAATCAATATTTTCTTTGTTTGACACAAGGAAAGGCAATTACAAATACTGGATATGGAAAAGTGGATTTCCATGGAAAAAATGGAAAACTGACATCTCTGAAGAATAAAAGGTACTCACTCGTTTAGAGTCTCCCTGTCTGTGAGAATACGGTTGGTGAGCATGGCTGGGGATGTCCATGAATGGTTGTACCTGGTGCCCTTCTCACCAGTGTGTATTGCCCGCACTGACACTAACTTCCGCGTCCGGTCACGCCCGTACACTCCAGAGATCCAGTCATCAGCCCACCAATCAACAAACGTCCGCGGGTAGTAAAACCCAAACACGTCCATGTGACTCTTGTGGACAAAGTCATAGGCAAGGATCATTTCGTTACCACCCGCATGAGCTGGGCCTACGACGCCAACGTTAGGGGGACTGAGGTTCATCAGTGTTGTGGTCAAGGTTTCTGTCCAGTTACGAGTCGTTAGCAATGTGTCATCGTTAATTCTGTAGAAATAATCGTTATTATCAAGATAGGCCATAAACATGGCATCGTTCTGTGACCACGTAGGCCGGCTACTATAGGGGCATCTTACGAAATATAGCTGGGGTTCAAATTCAGTAGGACATACGGTTTTCACAATTTTTTCAAACCCTTCTCTAAATGCTTTCTTCGACGGCTCTGCTGAAAAGAAAGGGTCATTGCTATCATAAGCAAGGAAAAACTTGTATTCGTATATACCGTTGTCTACTGTCCTACAAAACGTGGGCAAGAAAGAGCGAAGGAATGGTGACACTGTGGATACGGTGTTGTCAAAAAGACCCTGTAGTGATTTACTAGTTATGGCACAGCCAATTGCAATAGATATAGTATCACTGTTAGCAGGTTTATGCATGCCTTTCCTGTGGTAGTTATCAACAAATAGTCCCTCTTGGGGATCAACTACATCCCCATCGAAGATTTTTGCTCCGTGTCCGAACTTTGATAGATGACTGGATGATACAAGTTTCTGTTGGGGTCTGGATAACCTTTGATTGACCTTGATCCCGAACCAAGACATGAAGGTCACATGATCTGTGCTGAGTACTTGGTAGAGGAGAACGACAAGGGAGATGAAGGTGAAGACGAGGAAGGCCAACTCCACTCTCCTGCAGAGTCTTGGACAGCGTCTGAGCCGCATTGTCGTCTGCTCCCCGGGACCAACTTCCCATGATGCTCTCATGTACGCATGCTCATTCCAGGTCCGCGGGAATTAGTGTTGTGCACCGTTCTGAAAAAAGTATAGGTTAAACTTCACATATAACAATTTTTTAACCTTGTAGGTGTGGTAAAGATATCATTACCACTTCACAGGCCTGCCACTGCCCTTTTGATGGAATATAGGGCTCCATATAGGGCAGGGAAAGTGAAAATATAGGGCTAATGTAGGGCAAATATGGGGCAGATGCTGAAAATATAGTTCTTTTATACCAGAGTATTCTAACAATTGGAGGCGTACCCAGGGGCCAGAGGGGGCACAGGGGGCTCGTTACCCCTTAAGTGGGGTTAAAGTAAACAAAATAAAAACTTCTGTTCCAAGCAAAGTGTCCCTTAAAGCAGAGTGTGACCTTAATTGAGGTGTTCCAGAAGCAGGGTTTTATTGTATGTCACCTAAAATGACTCTAAATGCCAACCTCTCTGGGAGTGCTTTGCCTTCCACACCGGATACAGATGTGTAAAAGCAAAGTCCTTTATAAGGGGTTTGCCTCAAGAGCCCCCAGGAGGGGCTTTGCCACTGGACCCCCACTGATCTTGCTAGGTAGTCTTAGGTATGTAACCCCCCCCCCCCCCCCTCTTTGAAACAAATTCCTGGGAACAGCTTGTATAATGTATAAAATTCAAGTGTTTCGAGGGTTTTGCCCCTTGGACCCCCAAATGTGTTTTGCCACTGGACCCATATAGGGCAGGGAAAGTGAAAATATAGGGCTAATGTAGGGCAAATATGGGGCTGATGCTGAAAATATAGTTCTTTTATACTAGAGTATTCTAACAATTGGAGGCGTACTCAGGAGCCAGAGGGGGCACAGGGGGCTCGTCACCCCTTAAGTGGGGTTAAAGTAAACAAAATAAAAACTTCTGTTCCAAGCAAAGTGTCCCTTAAAGCAGAGTGTGACCTTAATTGAGGTGTTCCAGAAGCAGGGTTTTACTGTATGTCACCTAAAATGACTATAAATGCCAACCTCTCTGGAGTGCTTTGCCTTCCACACTGGATACAGATGTGTAAAAGCAAAGTCCTTTATAAGGGGTTTGCCTCAAGAGCCCCCAGGAGGGGCTTTGCCACTGGACCCCCACTGATCTTGCTAGGTAGTCTTAGGTATGTAACCCCCCCCCCTGAAACAAATTCCTGGGAACAGCTTGTATGATGTATAAAATTCAAGTGTTTCGAGCGTTTTGCCCCTTGGACCCCCAAATGTGTTTTGCCACTGGACCCCTGACAATCTTCTCAGGTGTGTAAATTTCTTTCCCCAAAACATAAACTAGGGTTCAGCTCTTTTATGTCAGGGATGTCAGTCGGTGTCATGAAAAAGAATAGAGAATATTATTTTCATGAGGAATTTATTGCGTCAGAGAGACTGAGAAAATATGGAAAATACATCATTATTGGCCCTGGAATAGGACTGAGGTTATGGGGAGGTTTGCACCACTATTTATTGGTGTGAATGAGGCCAAATTTCTTTCTTTCTTTTACACAAGAAAAATTAATTCTCTCTGTGTGCCCGGCGAACGGATGGAACGAGGCGCAGGCAGGCACTTTCCTGGGGGTTAGTCTTACGGGCCTGGCGCGGAGGGTCCTAACCGGGACCGACCCCAGTGGGCCGGGGGAGTATGCCCAGCTGAGAGCTGCACTGTTCCGGAGGTTTCAACCCCGGAACCAGACGGAAACGTACAAGGCCCTCCTCCGAACGAAGGAGCGGGACCCCGAGGAGGGTCTCCAACTCTTTGGGGAGGAGGTGTGGAGGCTAACACGGCTCGCCTACCCAGAGGCAGATGCTACCACAGTAGACTCCATGTGCCGCGACCTGTTTGTGGAGGGCCTCAGAGATGGGAGACTGCGGCATCTTCCAGTCTAAACCTCACTCCATGGAGGAGGCGGTCTCCACCGCGTTAGAGGCTGAGGCGTACCTCAAATCAGATAGGGGCGGCACGGGCAAAGTTCGTAGCACGGGGGCCACAATGGCCGAGGAACTTACCTCCCTACGAATGCAGTTGGCGGCGCCCCCGCGGCAGAGGTGCTATCAGTGTGGGAGCACGGGACACATCAAACGGGACTTCCCTTACATGGAAGCCCCGCGGAGGGCAATGGGATCGGGAGGTCTGCCCCCCACACTGCATCCCTCGGCCTCGAAAAACTAGGGAGGACCCACGCTGACGGCGGAGCGAGGGTCGGGGAGGATGGCAGCCGTAGGGGAGGACTGGTTCAGGGGCGCAGGGAGCCCAGGGGGACCAGGGATGCAGGTGGAGGGACGGATATGGGGACAGGTGGTGCGACTATTAGTAGACACGGGGGCCGCAGTCAACCTCCTGTCCCTTGCATGGTGGAACCAACACACCAGGCCCGAGCTCGTGAGAGAGGCGCCTACACGGCTGTTCTGTGTGGACGGTCGCCCCCTTGATGTTCAGGGCCAGGTGACGACCCAGCTGGACTGCGGGGCTTGGAAGGGGACGGTGGAATGGCAGGTGGCCGACCTGAGCAGGGAGGCCATTCTGGGGGCAGACTTCTTGAAGCGCAGCGGAGCCATGATAGACTTGGCGGGGTGTCGGCTGCTGTGGGGAGAAGTAGCCACGGGTGCCTGCCGGGTGTTGGCCCTGAGAGGCGCTGTTTTGGGAGCTGGCTCAGAGACCGTCCTAGAAGGCCGAGTAACGGAGTGGTCGGGTGCGGGGAGTGGGGTGGTAGAAGGTACCGAGTGCTACTCCTTCGCAGTGGGTCAAGCACTGGTTACTCCAAGGGACGGGCGCTGTCCGGTAAGGGTCCTGAACCCGGGGCCTAAGGCGATAGTTGTCCATAAGGGGGCGACCCTGGGGACCTGGGGGGGGGGGGGGGGGGGGGAGTGGCAAGTCCGCACAATAGCGGCGAGGGGGGAGACCACTCTAGAGGAAGTCGGCATCCTGGAGGAGATGGCGACCCACCTTGAGGGGGACCGGCGGGGGCGGCTGGTAGCGCTCCTGAAGGAGGAAGCTGGGGCGTTCAAACTTAACGAGAACCAGAGGGGGCGCACGGACCTGGTAACGCATCAGATCGACACAGGGAGCACAGGGCCGGTGAACGGGGTGGGGACTGGCTGGAGAGTCCCCCGAGCTGGGACTACTGGCTGCACAGACACCATCGACTTGGTCCCCATCCAAGCTGGACGATCTGCTGGGCCCAGGCCCCAGCACGGAGAAGCCTGTGACCCCGCGGGTGGGACAGAGACGGTCACCGAGGCACTGTGTGTCAGCAGCGGAGGCCAAGGCTCCCCCCTGCCAGCGGAGAACTCAGAAGATGCCAGAGGGGCCCCAATCGCCAGAGAGGTCTCAGGATTGGCAGACGGTGCTGACCCGCATGCCCACACCTCCTGCACCCGACGCGAGGAAGGGATGAGGGAGTTACTGTAGTACGGCCCCCCCAAGAGTTGTCAACAAACGTCCAGGGCTCCTGTTCTGGGGACCAGTCTGGTGGTACATATTGGAGAGGAGGGAAGGGGCACTTGCTGTACCGCAGCTCCCCGAGGTGTTATAGCCAGCAGCATAAAGAGCCAGGGACCACCCCCGCGGGGCACGCTACCAGGACCAACGGGGAGGTCCCCTGGCCACGCTATATTGATAGAAACCACGGAGCCCTGTACTGGGTCTGCGGGAAGGAGGAGGAGGAAAGGCGAGTTGGGGTGGTCAGAGACCCACCCCGCGGGGGAGTGTCGGGAGCCTTGAGAAGTCACTCCCAGGCGTCCGCCGCGGGGAGGGGTGAACACCCGCCGCTGGGACGGAGACAGGGCCAGGTAGGGCTATGGAGGAGGAACGAAGGGGCAGGGACGGATGGGGATACCCACGCTGTGACCACAGGATGTACCCAGACCCCCCTTGTTGTTGTTGCAGAAGCGTCCATAGGAAAGGCCCGGGTTGGCAGCGGGAGAACCCCGAGGAGAGCCGGGTGTGGTGCACGGCGGACTCTAGAGGGGCAGACACGATGGGACAACTGAGAAGGGCGAGACTGTCCAGAGGTCCCCTCGGAGATGAAGAGATTGGCGTTCTTTGTTGTAACTGTTTTTAAGCATTGTATTGAAGAGTAACTTGTAACAAGAACTTTTACCGTTTTTAAAAGAAGAACTTTTAAGCTATTAGTAGTAAAAACAACTGTTGATGTTCCCCCGCGTTAGTTCCCCCTTCTGGGGTGCCGGGCCTGGTATCAGAGGGCACGGTGGGTTTTAAGGAGGGAAGAGTGTGGCAGGTGGGTGGCGTAGTCTTTCCCCCCCGCGGGGGAAGCTGGTGGGTCTGGCCCTTTTCCCCTGCGGGGGGGGGCCAGTCTCGCCGGTTCTCCCGGGGGGCGAGACTCAGAGAGATGACGTCACCCACTGACTATATAAACAAAGCCGTCTGCTGGTTTGAATCAATCGTCTCTTGGGCGTCGGCACATCACAAAGAACCATTGAGGCTTGGGCAGCCAATGTAGCCCATTTATTGAATAAAGATGTTTGATTGTGTGCGAGAGCTACCGGTAATTCCTGTGTCGCGTCATCCTTACAATATATATGATATACCTGTGTTAATTATGGCTAAGATTCCCCGTCGTAGATGGAACAACAGAATTTGTTAGGTGAAAAACACCAAAACATGTTACCTTCCTGTCTTCACAGTAATTTAATGAAAAATCTATAGAAATAAACATCCTATTTTCTTAGCTTTTTCGAGACCATTAAAATGATACCTATCCTGCCAGGCTGTGATAGATATTTTCTGATGTACAGGAGTATTATCACAGATGACAAAGAGTCCAAAAGAGCCATAAAACGTGATTTTCTGATATCATTGTATTTTTGGCAGATAGCATAGCTAAAACTGCCAATAATTTACCCCTGAATAACATTTAGTTGATAAGATAACCTACCAGTTGTATTCTGTGGGGGTTCATCTACAAATCACTTTTTATTTGAAGTATCTATGCCAATTATTGATTGAGATAGGACTGACGGAAAGTCTTTCTTGCTTATTTATAATGCCAATGATTCAAGCAGAAATATGACCTCAACTTGGCTCAAGCCAAAGTTGTTTAGATAAAATGACAGGTGGCACCACAATTTTCGAATCTTGGGCCTGAAAAGTTCTGTCATATATTCTTTATGAAATTCTCTTGAATTCTATCAATTTAATTTTCGAAAATATCATCTTATACAAATGCTGCATTTGATTGAACTAGATGTTGTCATTTTACCCATATTAAACGCTCAGGACTATAGATGTTTTGTTTTGTATGTGTTTTGGGTTGTGTGTCTTGTGAGGAACGAACTGGGAAAGTCAAAGCTGGAAGCAGAGAACTTCTCTGGGAGAGGGAACTTGAGGTACCGTATACATCTATTGTCTCTCCAGTCAAAGGCATCCCAAAAAGAATGTACTAATGACATATTAATGTCATGACTCTTACAATCAGATACTTACGTTTTCAAATTCACTCTCTGCTGTGGACTTTTCTGAACACGGCGCGGACCAACTGGGTCAAATTGTCACGTGTCTATAGTGGATTCTCCTTCTCCCACACTGCATTGCTCTTGTATCCTACGGCAAAGAGCTTTTGCGTGACCAGAGCGGCGCAGTAAACCCACAGAGTAAATAGATATATCCTTACTCTATGGTAAACCCTTCTTTGACGACACACTGCGCCGCTCCGGTTAACCTGACGAGTTTCCGAAGGTTGCTCTATCGGTGCAGTGTGCTTTGACGAATGACGTCACAGACCACATCATTATTGACGTCATTATCGGGATTTCCCTGCTATCACGTGGGATTTTGGTGTAGTCTCTTTCACGACCGCTTCAGTCGCACGGGGCACGCTAGCCTGTAGTGCGGCCACCATTCACCAGACGGCGTGTTCACGGCTCGCCAACGTGTCCTGTGCGCCTCGAGCGGTCGTGAAAGAGACTAGGGGCACGCTCGGTCTGGTGATACACTGGCCACCCGTGCTACACTTAGTTGGAACGTAGTGTAGACAGAGGTGGCGGCCAATCTAGGTCTGGGGGGTGTTGCATAAACCGGTGTGATGCGAAAATCGGTTACCTTGCGAAATTCCGCTTTTATCGCCCATGAGCATGCGCAGTGGTGAATTTGATGATTGGAGAGTGCGGAAATCATCGGGCGCTCGCATCCTAGTTAGTACCACTCTCCTCCCAGATCTTTCGCGGACTAGCGCAAAGATGGATTTACGTTTTAGCGATCGAGCGATAATAACAGAAAGCTAGGGTCTCCGAAAATGGCAAAACCCTTTGCCAGCTAAAGCCTCGTTTGGGTTTGAACGTTCCGCCCCCAAGAATTCTACTATGTTTTCCGAGGCTCCAGAATAGTCCGTGAAATGTGAGCGCAGGAAGTTCTCCACACGCATGCGCGAGTAGAGTGGGCGATAAAAGCGGAATTTCGCAAGGTAACCGATTTTTGCATCACACCGGGAACATAAACCATGTAAATTTTGGTGAAGAACGATAGTACAACGAAAATATAACGTAATTTTTTTCATCGTGTTGCACAAAACACATCGTTGTGTTATCGTTCGTGAGTTGACACAACGAAAGTAACAACGTACGATAATAGCAAGAGTAGGCAGGGAACCCGGAGGATCCCGGTTGACTCAGGGGAATCCCGGGAATTCCCGGGAAACCCCCCAATGACGTTATATGTCACGTGATCTAGTCCGTGTTGCCACCATTTGTAAGCCAAATCCGACGCAACTTCGCATCGACACACAACTGAGGAAATACCAATTTACAAGGAAACAAACAATGGATCGGAGTAGATCAAAGGTAGGTTTTGAACCAGCTGAACATGCTTGACGTGTATTTGATTGTTAAAACTGTCCTGTTAACCGAGATTTCAAGGTCGATCTTCAGTGTTCGCGAATCTCTACATTATCGTTCATTAGATTTTCGTGTGATCTCTTCCTAGAGCATATTCGCATGTAGTCTATCACTTGTGCGCTGCTAATACGTTGTAATACTATTATTTGATCATTCCTATCTTGTCGTACTACGACATTTAACCTACATGCGCTCTTTCTCTAATTTCAATACGTTGCTACGCCTCCTAACTGCGTATGTTCATACGATTTTACTAGTTCATGGTGAAATTTAAGAAAACAAACTGTTTTAATCAACCTATTGGCTATGTGTTCCAAACGGGTATCAGACCATTCACACTGGCAGTCCTAGTCTCACTATTCTCGGGACAGAAACCTTTAGTTTCTTTCACGACCGCTTGGGGCAAAGGGTATTGCTATCTTCGATCACCCTAGCTTTCTGTTATTATCGCTCGATCGACCAAACGTAAATCGATGTTTAAACTCACTGTACATGATTAATATACCTAGTTATAGGTATTTCGATGGGTTTCTAACAAGATATATCAATTCTCTGGAGCAGAGCCTACGTCACTAAGATACACTGCGTTGCTCGATTGTCTCACTCTGCAGTTTATTTTCCCGAAAGCGGTGCAGTGCACTCCCACACGCACGAAGGGTTAAACAACTTTTCACCCCATTGTAACCAATGTTAAATTCACTGTTTGTCTCTGGTAATATCTCAGTAAATATCCAACATGAGGAGAATGTACTGGACCACTTTCGGGAAAATAAACTGCAGAGCGAGAACATCGAGCTACGCAGTGTATCTTCGTGACGTCGGCATCGCTCCCGGAATTCACGAGTGCAACTAAATTTGTTCATTATCTGCAGACATCGGTACTTTAGATGATTTTATATATACATTATTGTTTAATATTGAAGGCTCGCTATCTCTATTTACTATTCAGAGAAGGAAGGAAGAAAAATCGAGGAAACATCGTAGACGTGAACGATCTAGTTCTTCTTCTGTTAGTCCCCCTCCCCTGAAAAAAGGGAAAGTATCAAGTAACCCTAAAGCAGGGTGCAGTATGTGGTCTGACTCTTCTCACTCACCTTCGCGGAGAAGAAAAAACAAAGAAAATGTTCATGGTACGAAGGATACGGCTGGGCAGAAAACCGACAAGGTAAAGATGCGCAAAGATCGGAGTCCTTCATCGTCGATCTCCCCAGCTCCTGGTGTGGAAAAAAGGAAGGGTACACCCTCAGGACGACGGCCATTCTGGCAGCCTGATGAAACTTTAGCACTTTTACAGGCTATAAACCAACATAAGGACGCCCTCAAGTGTAACTTTAGGGGAGCCTCTGGCGGCAAGGCCAAAAAAGACAGAGCATGGCAGCAAGTGGCCGGTAAGTTAAAAAAAACTGTAACAATGGAATGCTATTGGAAATATTCAATATATAATAAGGACTAATGTTTATTAATATAGATTATTATCATAAATGATGATTAAACACTTTATATAAACGTTATTTGTGAAATCTATTTTTTAGTGTCTAATTTCATGTAAATAGTATGTGACGTAATTATACACTTTAATTTTATATCTTAATTACAACCACGAAAAAAAAGTATTCTTACTCACGAGTGCAACTAAAATCGTCACTAGTGACTTCATTCTTCGTAGCATCAGTACAACTAAAGTATTAAAAGTTTGTATATAACCCTACAATATATGAAACTATTTGAATAACTAATAGATTCACAATGTTTTGCTACTGCTGTTAATAGGAGATTGTTTACATATTCTTAGATGAGGTCAACTCTATTTCCCCGTTTGACCGTACCCCGGAGGAATGTAAGCGTAAAAGTCGATATTATGTATCGGTAGTTAAAACAAAGGTATTTCAAATATTTCTCAAGAAGTAAAATTTATTTAAATCTTGGATTACACAGCACAAACGACACTTACTACAAGAAGTTTGTTTATAATATATAATCGAAAGGCATATGATAGTTGTATTAGATCAGTTATGGATTAAGATATAGTATAATTATGTCAGAACATTACTTTAATTATTTCAATAATTCACAGCACTATATAGAAAAATTCGCATATACATAATTTTGAATAGAGACCATATGTGAATTGCCATAATGTTACCATCTTTATTTCACAGATTCCAGTCAGGTTAAATATCATTAATAATTGTCATTAATGTTTATTTTTAAATATTTGTTCTAGCATGGTAAACTCGCCAAGAAGTACAATAAAACAGGAGCAGGTGCGGTCAAGGACAAGGACCGTATGACACCCATAGAAGTTCTGGCGTTGGACTATGCCGGCGAAGCGAACGTTCTAGGTGAGATTTATATTTTTTATGAAGAAACAACCTCTCGCAGGTGAACGGGAAACCATCGTCAATTTGTAGTTATAATTTTGTATGACATGCTTCAGCTGATCATTGGTGATTAGAACTATGTGGATTGCCACCTACGAAAGATTGTGATCTCGCAAGGACAAGAGATCAGAGAAATACAATTTGTAATGATTTTTTCAATATAGCTAAAAAGAAATAATAAGATTAGAAGTAGATCTGTGCAGGTGAAAACCAAACAAAAAGTCATAATCCAGTTCAATCTCGTGTCTAGTCAGTTTTCATGCCTATGTCATCTGGTTTATTCTTTTTCTATGGGCGTGAGACACTCCAAGCGGATACTACTAGAATTACAATTTTGTTATATATATTATGAAAAAATTATGAAGTATTATAAAATTTCTGAATAATTATGAATCCATTAAATAACTTCAGTATAATCAATATAATATATTGGTGATAATTAATTATTTAAACCCTGCCTAAATGAACTGTTTCTCTTATCTGAAGGAATCTGAGGACTGGATGTTCCTCCAGCGCGAGGATGTACCGAGGAGGAATTCATGAGAAAAACATCAACGCCTAAGAAAGGTGCGATGCTGTGGACGCCAAAAATGAAAGAAAAGGTCTCAAGAAAGGGAAAGAAAAAAAAGAACCACAATGCCAGTTCGTCCTCGGAGTCAGACTACAGTCTAAAAGACATATCTGATATAGAGAGTCTTGATGACACTGACAGCAGTAGCACCAGCAGTAGTGATAGCGACTTGAGTGATGTTAGCTCGTCGTCAGGAGATTCGTCGTCAAGCGAGAAACATAGACGTCACAGGAAAAGAAAAGGAAAAAAAGGGAAAGGAAAACATAAGAAAAGATCGAAACATAGACATCGTAGCCGTGATGATCATAGATCTAAACGTCGCCCAAAAAAGAAACATAATAAAGTCAAGGGAACTGAAGCTGAGAAAAAAAAAAGCGGCTTTGAAAAATGAAGAATCGGACATTAGTTCACAATTGGAGGAGGTAATTAACATCGAAGATGATGTTTTGGCCCTAGCAAAGGCCACGCCTCCAAAAAAAAAGGAAAAAGTAGTGTCTTTGTGTACTCAGTACCCTCAGCACGATATAAACGTTGTGGTGGAGGACCATTTGCCTGACATAGAAGGAGATATTCCAGAGGCAGAAGCGTTCTGCCCCAATACCAGTGATAAAGCGGCATCTGTAAAAGAAAACCAAGTAGTAGCAGGCCTTCAGTCGTCATCCCAAATAGAATCTATGATAATGAAACAGGTGCGAGAGATTCTCAGACCCGAAGTCTTACGGGAGGTCAAACGAGACATTCTGAATGAGTTCTCAGAAATGACGCAGGCAGTTAAGAACGATCTAGTCTCCGAGATACGTGAACTAACGAATAGTTGTAAAGACGTTGGCGCCAACATGGTAAACATACTGGAAAGAGGAATGCACAACGATGAAAATACGACAGTAGGTAAATAGAATTTTGTTTCAATCTTATACACCTGATTATAAAGGTGGATAGTAAAATCCTCTCTTATATAAAACGCAATCTCCGCTCCTAATTAAGAATATTCAACACGTTAGATCTAATGTTAGTTCACCTTAGCTATTTGATTACTTTAGAAAGACTAGTTTAAGTTCGTCTATACAGCATATATTCATCTGTAATATCTAAACTAGACGTGCCTGAAAAACTCAACCTTCGTTGACAGGTACTGAAAATTAAAAAACCAAAAATAACAACTTAAAAGAATCATAACATCTTTGATCAGTAGATTAAAAAAATATTGCCTAAAATGAGAAAACTATAATTGAAATTAAACAGAACATTTAATCAATATTTAACGTTATATGTTCTGTGTATTTTTTAACAGTGCTCTCCACAATGGTGGATCGTATTTGCGAGGACAAACAACAATCCTTATCCAGAAACCAACACAGTCATACACTACCAACCAATGTCGTCGCTGTTGGAAAACGTACAGAGACACCAAGGCGTAGCGTCCCAATCGTGGCCAATGGATCACAGGTTGGCTCCGTGATCAGTGAGTATTTACCCTTTATATATGATTCAAGTTGTCACATGTGTTGCAATTTTTATATTTATTCTCTGTCCACATAATCAAATTTTGTATTTTGACCTATATAACACAGTATCAATAAAGATATTGCCAAAAATATATTAGGCTTTTCAATACAATATATGTTTTTCACAATTACAAACATTTATAGTATATATTAGACGCATGCTGGCCAAAAGCCTTGTATCCCACCTTCAATTATATTTTTGAATTAGAAAAAGGCGTTATTCATTTATGTGCGGTAAAGAGCACAAGTAGCCGTTGACAGTTTTAGGCGGACAATCATACCAAATTCTTTTTTTAGGGTATTTAAAGTTTTTATATTATCTAATATGTTTAATGTGTTTTTTCAACAGTCGAAACTCCACCAACTATAGAAAATCTAACGGAGGACCACGAGGTTGTCCCGGCAGTACACGCCCTCCAGGAAACCGTCAGGGCTGCTGAAAAAGCATCAACAGAAATGAAGTCCAAAAAAAGAAATGACAGTTCGGCCATTGATACAGACGGCAAAGAAAATGATCGTGAGGATGATGAAGATTTTCAACTGCCACCAAAGAAGAGAAAACATAGATCCGAAACTACAGACTCCGAATCATTCACTCCTCGAAAATCTAAGCGAAAAACAAAGACCAAAAAAGGAAAATAGACAATAGTGGACTGTGACACCTAAAAGTTCTTGAGAACGAACATTTTTGTATGAATGAATGCCAAAAACCGAGATATTCCTTCGCTAATGAAGCAAGTTACATTTGGGATCTCACAATAATGTCATTGAATTTTAGGGTTCCTATCTAGGACGATGTGCACTTGAACTGATATATAGTCCATTTGACTATACCTTGTGATGACAATTTGATAGTTCCAACAGGTTTGCCCTGTTACTGTGTTTCTAATGCCTGAATATTTGTATTTAACTTACATTTTTCAAGCTGGACTATGACTGGTGATAATATCTTTATAAAAAGAAATCATAATCAGTAGGTGCTAAGTATAAGGATTTTTGGTTACAATAGTATATTGTTCAGAAAAAAAAAGAAATTTTTTTTAACATAGAACGTCCTGATCATGCTGTACAAGTCACAGAACTCGATGACAATTTATGGTTGTACAGAACGAGGCGTTCACGCCGACTTCCGTACAAACCATAAATTGTCATCGAGTTCTGTGACTTGCACAAGCATGGTTGGACGTTATATATTTACTATCTACCCAAAATTCTTAAAAAATCATTAATTTCGTTTGTCTTAACAACCAATATCTAAAAAATGTGTATGACAAGGTGGTCCATTACAAGATGTATAGTTTTTTTAAAAGTGTTAGCTATATTTATGTGCACAATTTTCTTTTTTTGTTTTTCGCTGTTTTAAAGTTTGGTCACGTTTTGACCAGTAGATAGACCTTGTTATTCTCATATTTGGTTTTTAATAGGATGGTTATGATAGACTTTTCCTTTTCATTTTGAAAGAAATCTTCCTTTTGAAGATGATTTAGTTTACGAGAGAACGCAGAGTATATTTATGATTTTTTACGTTACATTTATGTATATAATCGTTTCTGTTTTTATCGTTATAGAGAAGTTTTTCAGCAGATGGGTGCTATGTGATATCGCTGGCTGAACATCACTTCTTTTCATTTGTGACTTTCGTCCGTTGTTCTTTTCTACAGAGTAGATGTATAGTTACGTTCTTTGAAATCTATATAAAGACTGAATTGATGGTGATTAACACTCAAATTGTTGTTCAATGTTTATCGATCATAACAAGATTGATATACGAGAAAGATTGATATACTTGCAATAAACATTTATTTAAAGTAAATTACTGTGTTAGTCGTACATGCTCACAAAATATTCGTTGGTACGTACCCAAACAACGATCTTTTAAATGCATACTAAGTAGTGTCTAACTCATGACTAATGTAGTGACATCGTTCCTATATATATAACTACAGGAAAAATCACATTTAGAACTGAGTGTCAATGAAGTTCATTCGAACAAGAGCGTTGTTCTTGGCATTCCTTGGAACAGGATCGGGAGGGGGTTGACCTCTGTGACAGCGTACACGGGGGGCATCGTTGTCGCCCTCGTCCATAGGTGGAATGGGTAGTCGCTTATCTTTGGCCACGTTATGTAGGGCCATGCATGCGACAATAATTTTGCCAGACTTCTGTGGTGCATGGTAGAGGTAACCTGCTGAACCATCTAGACATCTGAAATTAGATAATTCATATTAGAAAAAAAAGTTTTTGTATGATTCACCTTTCAGAAACAAATGCTAAATGAAATTTGACTCAGACTTGATTAATAATAATAACAATTTTGCAAGATTGAACTGTTTGCAATCACCATCTTAAGAATAATCTAAGTGACTATAAGAATTTTTTGATATAGGTACGATAATGCCTACCTTAATCATGAGAAAATTTCGCTCTTTGGACAACAAGGAAATTATTGAAATTTAAGCACATGAGGTATACCCACCACAGAAGTTTACGCTTGTTTAAGGAATAAAATCATGCATATCTTTCGTAAATACAAAGTATAAACCGGGTTATGATACCGGAGCATAAGAAATACTACTCCCACACCCGAGAGCAAACATGCACACCATAGAATTAATATTGAAATACACTCTATATTTTAATAGGTTTAGTCAAAAATGTTTTACCTGAACTGTTGTTTGAGCTGGCCAATTGTCTGCTCTACTATGGCTCTGGATGATCTATGCCACCGATTGTAGTTTTCTTCACTTTCCGTTCTTGGGTTGGTAACGGGCGTGAGAAGATATGGTTTCAGCGGGTAACTGTTAAGATAACAAATCAATTGTAAGTAAGAGAACCAATTTTTATTGAAACCAACCATTGATCAGGGATGAAAGTTGGGACTGATGAAAAAGTCGGAAAAAAAACCAAAAAAAAACTGGGGCGTGCCGTCAAACAAAATTTCGGCACTTGACGGAACTCTGACGGCAGTGTCAACGGCCCTTGGCGTGTTTAACTGCCGCCAAAGTACTGACTGTCTCGGTTTCCCGGCGTGTGCGTCAATGCTAACGGCCTATGGAGGTTTAAATACTTTGTTAATGATCATATTTCAAGATGCAGAAGTTTCTGATTTCCGTCAATTGTCGGCGAACTTGCATCCCTGATTAATATAATATAGCCAACAAATTAAAGTCAACATTAATTTATATATGATACGTTACTAGGTTTTTGTTTAATATTTAGGTATATACAGTTACGAAACTAACCCGGAAACTCCTAGTAGGAAACAATCCCCCATCTCGCCATTGTCGCCAACGTCCGAAATATCGTCCTGCCCAAGGACAAAAGCATCATTGCTCGAACCCGGCCAACAGGGATTTACCCGGATCACTTTACAGTTCGCATCTACGATTATCTGAAAAGGAAAGGAAATTTTTAAATTTTATTATACCTACGGGAGAATGTTATTGGCCTAGAAATTACGTTGGATATTGAGTTATAAAATGGCATACTTAATTTTTTCTAGGTATATAATAACATATATATAACCCAAAAGAAGGTGAGTTTTTTCTGATCAAAATATCTACATTATGTCTAACTAACAAAATAATTTCAATAACTACCTGAAAAGATTTAAAATGAGCCATGAAGTAATTATTTAGTACACACCAGGATGTTTATGTTGGAGTATCCCTTCCGATTAATATAGCCATCCTCGTGAGCGGGTTGCCGGATGGCAACATGTGTCCCATCAATGGCTCCAATCATGCCTGGCTTACCAAACTTTTCGTGGAAGTCACGGGCAGCTTGTAACCTCTCACGTGCTTGGAACGGGAACTTTATGTAACGTTGCTGACGATGGTAGAAGAAATTTGAAACTTCTTTCACAGCTCTGGAGGCGGTGCATTTGTGCACCCCTTGAAAGTCGGAAATGACTCGCATGTTGCACCCTGTGGCGTAATATCGCAGAGCCAAACAGAACTGAAATTAAAAAATATAAATAGTAACTATATGAAGATACTTTCATATCATTTGATGTGGTTAATATGGATATTTGGTTGAGGAATTGACTTTTTAAGTTATGTTCATGGAGAAGGAAAGAACAATTTAACATGCATATACCACTATCTAATTTGGAATTACATGGTATATCTTACTATGTAAAATTCACATAATAGTGAATAGTAATCAGTACACCCAACGATATCGACACTAAATTGAATGCGTACTGGAGCGCGGTGTAGCTGCTGAGGTCAGCATTGTTGATTCAGCACTCTAGACTAAGTTGTCTTGACCTACTTACAAAGATAGATACTCACTCGTTCCCTTATGCTAATGCCACCGCCACGATCGTCCCCTCTTGTCGTACAAAACCCGGAATCCTCAAACTCTCTTGAGAGTTCGTCACTGTTTCCTTATCTAGACGATACCGTTCGAGGAATTTTGCATCGGTAAACTGATCAAATGGGTTGACTATATTAAAAAAATGCTTCGGCAGGCGCGGACGCCTAGGTAGACCGTACCCCTCCATGTTGCTCGTTTAAAACCGCAAGAGACTGGAGGGGGCTTGTGCGGGGGTGGCGGATTGAACACACGGAGGACGGGTTGTGTTTTGGGCGGTTCTTTTGAATAGTGTTACACCTACGACAACTCATGACTTGTCCGAGGTTATCGTTCGTTGTTGCCATTTCTCATCACATACGAGAGGGTCGAAATGTTTAAATGCAACACAAATTACCTTGCGAATTTTCGTATTAACGAACGATAATTCAATTCAGGGTCGATCTGTCTTTATGCAACGTGACATTACGAAAGTTGACGAACAAAAACATAAAGAAAGATAAAACAACGAAGACTTTTTATGCACCGTGATTTTTGGGGGTTTGAAAATTAACGTTCGTTGTTGGTACATTGCATTTCAATTCGTTCTTTATGCAACACTAACGTTCGTTGTACACTTTCATTATGGTTTTATCTATCGTTCCCGGTTTATGCAACACCCCCCTGGTGAGTGGTGGCCGTACTACAGGCTAATTTTGGTGTAGTCTCTTTTAACAGACACTTGGAGGTACGCAAGGTAGCCTCGTCAGCGTGTCCCAGTGCGCCTCATGTGGTCGTGAAAGAGACTAATTTTGGTGCTGTGGCGAGTCTGCATGGTGCTTTCTATAACTAGGAGCAAAGGTTATTTCCATTTATAATGGAAGAGCGCGGTATACCTAAATCATTTCTTCAAATAAAAGTAAGAGAATATCATTTAGAATTATTTATCAGTAAGCCATTTTTATTTGAAAGTATCAATAATGTTTCCATAAACCCAGAGTACCGGGGTATACATGTATTACAGAAACATTTTATTGCAATAGATTTGTTATTAATCTTGTAGGTGGGTAATAAAATACAATAACCACTGGTTTTGAATACAAGTGACCGTAATCTCCTCGTAGTTGACGATGTAATATCCTCGCTAATCGCTCGGATATTACTATGCGTCAACTACTCGGAGATTACGGCCACTCGTACACAAAACCAGTCATTATTGTGTATGTATTTAGCGCGTGCAAGCACGCTCTAAGTAGGAGCTAATGATATTTCCATTTAAAATGGATGAGCGCGGTATTTCTAAAGTACAATATACTCTTACATAACAACCACCTTGATAATTCAACAATTTTTAAACATAGTCCCAATCCTTTTTCCTGTATTTCCTGTTCAGATAATGTTGGGTTACCGGTATGTAGTGTGTGATTATGTGAAATATGGGAACTAAGGCAGGATGATGGTGGATTATTATGGCAGCATTTATTCCCCTTTTTATATAACCAAGGCTATGGACAGAGAGAGAGAATTATGTCACAATCCCCTGTTCCTAGAAATACCACATAGAGGTCATACATGAGTAGTTGTTAGAGTTGCTCACAGATGGCAGCAGCTTACAGTAAGTGTGTCATGTTAACAGTAACACACATATCTAGAGACCAAACATTAGACATTAGATGCAATGGTATAAAAGGATACTACATCCCTCCGCTTCTTGGAAAGAAAGTTCATCAGACCTTGTTAGGTGAAAAACAAGATTGACCGTGCGGTTGTAAATATGGACCCTGTCTTTGATATTGTTTTGTAATTTTTTTCATACACTTTTCCCAGTTTTTGCTCGGTCTTGTGGCTGTACAGGAATTGGTTTCGTATAGAATTTTTTTTTTTTCTATACGAAACCAATTCCCGTACGGCCACAAGACCGAGCAAAAACTGGGAAAAGTGTATGAAAAAAATTACAAAACAAATTCATCATAGGCCTCTAGCAGCCCGATTACGACCACCACAGAGAGACGACTCTTCACGTGAAGAGAGAGACGTTCCCTCCCACTCTATGTATCTCTTAATTAGTTAACACCAATTATAGAGCACATACACCGCAACATGATGGAAGTCATTTCACGCCTGATGAGTCCTTGTAAAGGATGAAACCACGTTTACCATTGACCTGTGGCACTGGGGAATGCCACGAGCGTCTTCAGCTCGAAAAACTGGCCGAAAACGACATATCGCATGAATTTCTGCGACATTTTTCGGACCCCCCACACCGCTTAATGACTGGGCCATAGAACCCCCCACATTAGGCACAAATGGCCACTCCCATAGGGACGACCACCGAAATGTATTCACTCTCCAAGCGTTACCAGGTTGAAAACACGGCGACACAACGCAGACACTACACAGAGCATGGCGCACGCCGGGCGACAGCGGAGGTGCATTTCCAACAGCCAATGAAATCACGGCTATATAGGTCGCACCCCTCGGCTCGACCAATCGGAACACAGGAAAACATAGAGACCGCATATAAGTGCTGAGGAGAGGCAATCCACCTCTCAGTGGTAAAAGCGTGGTCGCGTTAGCAATTAGCCTCGTCTCCACACATTCATTTTCACTCCTGTCTTTGATATTGATGTTTTCTCTTCACTCAGGCCTTAGCCAATTGTTTTCGATCCCCGGCGACGGCAGCCAACTATTTGTCTGGGGCTCAGACCTGGATTCGTCGTCCAGATGCCTCTTGCCCCACACACCATCACCAGTCCCTGCAGTTGCCCTTCAAGAGCTCCGGCACGTGATATTTAACCAGGGCCAGGCCCTTGGCCCTCATCCTCTGGGCGGCCCTCCTCATCTCGTACTTCACCTTCCTCCGGGCATCGAATGTTCTGTCCCCGTCCCTCACATCGTGGGGCGGCCCTCACACCCTCAGGCGGGAGGACGTTCGACTGTACCCGGGACTCCTCAGGATCCACCTCCTGTCAACCTCCCGCACTTGGCGGATCTGGCAGTTTGCCCGGTCACGGCATACCATCACTACCTGACGGCAGTTCCGGCACCTCCATGGTTGCCAACCTTCATCCTCTCGTCGTTGATTCCACTCACCTCTCGGCAGTTGTTCACTGTGATGTGGGCTGCACTGGCAGCTGTTGGATTCCCGGCGGCTGATAGAGTTACGCTTCATTCTCTGAGGCAGTCCACGATGCCGTGGTTGCAGGGGTCCCCCAGAGTGTAGTCTGCCAACACGGCAGCTGGACAAGTCTCGGGCAATAGGCCCTATTTACCCCAGCCGGAAAGGAGGTCGACCCCTTCCCGGCAGTTCTAAACATTTTGGGATTTATGCCTATGCCCTTTGGCATATTTTCTCACATTTGAGAACTTCTATTTCAGTATTACTCTTACTACAGACATTTCATATAATCATGTTTCATATCAGATTACCACATTTGTTCATATCTGTAATCTACATCTGAAAGATTATGAGACATTAATTGTTATGAATAAACAATGTATAATGCCAATTACACCTCCTTATAATTATTATTTTTTTAGCTACATTTATAATACACAATTATCGTTACTCACCTTGTCTGAACTCTCTAGGGTTTTCGGCCGGCTTTGCAGTCTGGTTCAGGGCCCTGCTTCACCTCAGGGATGCCGCCCTGATCAACTTTGGTTCCCTACCAAAGAAGACTGGGCGTGACTACAAAAGGGTAGTCAAGTCCTAGAAGGAGTGGTTTGGTATGAGGAAGCAACCAGCAACAGCAATGAGGGAGCTTCAAAGTCTGCGCCAGGATCAGGAAGAAGTTCTGGATGCTTTTGCGCAGAGGTGCATAGATCTGGCATGGGAAGGTTTCCATAGAGATTCAGAGCAAACCATTGAGAGGGCAGCAACGGATGCTTTCTTGCATAGCTGCTCTAACCAAAGGGCTGCACTCATTGTGGGGGAGAAGCACCTCAAATCCATGTGTGAGGTGCTGAAGAGTGTTAGGCACTCCATTCACAACTCTCGTTTTATCATAGGAGACAAAAAGTTGAGAAACGTCTCTGTTGTCCGAAGTGAGGAGGAACAGCCAGCAAGGCCCTCAGTAGTCCATCCTACAGAGAAGGAACTGTGGGGGGAACTGACAGATGAAATGAAAAAGCTTTTCCTTGGTGTACTTGCTGAGCATCTGCCGCCTCAGCGGCTGTCTAGGGCTCCTAGCCCCTACCCAGCCTGTAACCCAGGTAGAAGTCCAGGGCTTTGCAGCCCCTCTCGCAGTGCATCCCCAAGAAGGTCATTGGAATGCTACAACTGTGGGGAAGTGGGTTACTTTTGAAGGGAATGCACAAGGCCGAAAAATACAACAGCCGGCAAAAAACTAGCTTGGAATGGACCGTCCATTGATCTCACCATGGAAATCAATGGCCACCAAAATATAATCAGAATGGTTCTAGGGGTACATACAAAGTTACACCTGTTGTTTGCACAAGAAGGGTTGTTATACCTCCACACTCCTCAAGGCAAGTTGTTGTGGAAACCAAATATGGACCCAACGTGCCCGAACAAGAACAGGTACTCTGCCCAAAGGAGTTCAGACCAGGGCCCTGGGGGTTGTTTTTCAGTTGAGACGATCTTAAGTTGAGACCGTTTCAGAGCCAAAGTGTTTTTCAGTTGAGACGTTCTTAGGGGATCTCAAGTTGAGACTAAGATAAGACCGTTTAGGGTGCTTTGGGTGTTTTTCAGTGGAGACAATCTCAGGGGATCTTAGGGGATCTCAAGTGAAAGGATCTCAACTTCGGTCTCAACTTGAGACCAGTTGATACTTGTCTTAACTTTCTCATCCGGTGCCAAAACTAATCAAAACCTAAAGATATTTAGAGCCAAGTGTATTAATAATCTGGCAAACCTATTTTCCAAATTTCATAGTTTTATTGTGGCTATTATGACCAAGAGAAACAATTGATAAGCAACATAAAACTGGAGGCACTGCACCACTCAGCTAGTTTGTGCTGAATCTACTGTAACGCTCAAAGTCGGTCTGAACTTGAGATCGGTCTCAACTTGAGATCAGTCTCAACTTGAGATCACCCTATACAGAGGGCTAGGGATCTCAAATTGAGATCGTTTCAGCTGAGATCCCCTGTGTGGACTTGAGACAACGTCTGAAAAACACTTGCCGCCATTGATCTCAAATTCGGTCTCAGGATCTCTGATCAATCTTAGTGGATCTCAGTTTGAGATTGTCTCGACTGAAAAACAGCTCCCTGTTTTTCAATAACGACATCGTCGGGCAACGATACCGTACAATCGTCCAGCCATTCCACGACATTCTGGAAGACACAAAATGGCCGCTGTTCTATAGACAGGTACTCTGCCCAAAGGAGTTCAGACCAGGGCCCTGTTTTTCAATAACGACATTGTCGGGCAACGATACCGTACAATCGTCAAGCCATTCCACGACATTCTTGAAGACACAAAATGGCCACTGTTCTATAGACACGATCGTAGTGCGCCACTCACGATCGCCGCTAAAAGTGTCGGCTGCTACGACAAGTATTGAACTGTTTTAGGTTCTATAACACATCACTGTGCGTATATAGAGGATTTTTCCACTTCCCAATGGAATTAAGCAATGAAATTTTAACACGATAAAGAAGGTCGTTGGAATGCTACAACTGTGGGGAAGTGGGTTACTTCTGAAGGGAATGCACAAGGCCGAAAAATACAACAGCCGGCAAAAAACTAGCTTGGAATGGACCGTCCATTGATCTCACCATGGAAATCAATGGCCACCAAAATATAGTCAGAATGGTTCTAGGGGTACATACAAAGTTACACCTGTTGTTTGCACAAGAAGGGTTGTTATACCTCCACACTCCTCAAGGCAAGTTGTTGTGCAATCCAAATATGGACCCAACGTGCCTGAACAAGAACAGGTACTCAGACCAGGGCCCTGTTTTTCAATAACGACATTGTCGGGCAACGATACCGTACAATCGTCCAGCCATTCCACGACATTCTGGAAGACGCAAAATGGCCGCTGTTCTATAGACACGATCGTAGTGCGCCACTCATGATCGCCGCTAAAAGTGTCGGCTGCTACGACAAGTATAGAACTGTTTTAGGTTCTATAACACATCACTGTGCGTATATAGAGGATTTTTCCGTTTCCCGATGGAATTAAGCAATGACATTTTAACACGAGTAAGGGGTACATATAACCTATAATCGTACCAAATATGAAGAAGAACGGCCTCACGGTTCCGAAGATATCGGCGTTTGAATTTGAAACATTGGGCTAGCGATCGAATATCGTACAAGCACTCTCCTAGCAGATCTTTCGCGGAACAAGAACAGGTACTCTGCCCAAAGGAGTTTAGACCAAATATCTTGTGCCCCCATCCTGTCCTAGGTGGGGACAGTGATACCGCTGTTTTAGAACTATGCAACATAGATGACAAATATGTCAAAATTAAACCAGGGCCCTGTTTTTTAGTCATGACATTCGTAACTTACGACACATATCTGCCGTCAGTGTGATAGAGAGCTACGATCGTAGAGCGGGTACGACACTTAGTGAAGATACGACACTTAGGGAGCTAAAAGGTGTGCTATAGTCACGACAGTTGGTGGCCGATGGAGCGGAAACAGGGGCCATACGTGTCGGATATCTAAGACCACTCTGGACATGTCGTAGCGAATGCGCAACTTCACTTCCCGTTTGAATTAAGCGATGAAATTTGAACACGAGTAAGGTATACACATAACCGTTTGAATTTTGTCATAGCAAATACTGCTCTGGTGGCCAGTGTACCCAGCACTTCCCGCCGACCTCCGGGGGAAGACAAAAAGAACAGCCGAAACCCTGCCGCACTACAGAGGGAGTGAAAAAGAACAGCGACCAACGCTAAGCACTGAGGGGGGGGGGGAAATCTAACGCTGATATCTTCTTAACGCTATGTCCGATCTTCTTCATATTTTTAACGATTATAGTTTATAGGTCTCCCTTAATTGTGTTAAAATTTTCATTGCTTAATTTGTACGGGAAGCCCCGTTGCACGTTCCGTTCTGACACAAAGTTTGATAGAACCTAAGACAATTCTATACTTGTCGTAAGCTCTGACACTTTGAGCTCTGATCGTAGGTGGCAGGCTACGACACCGTCTATAGCACGGCGGCCATTTTGTATCACCAAAAAGTGTCTTGGCCTCAAGCTCCGATCTTAGGCCATCGTGGATCCACGATATCGTGACTAAAAAACAGGGCCCAGGTCAAGTACTAGGGTTATCGCAGCCAGTCAGTGTACTGGATGCAACACTTGAAACATCAACAGCCCCAGCAGGGCTCAGGCTTACGATTGAAAGTATTCTTGCTGACATGAACAAAAAGCTATAAGACAACAACACTATTATAAGTAAGGTTGAAATGAAACTTGACAATTCTGTCACTGAAATTACCTCTAAACTAGATCAGTACCTGACTGACTACCAAAAACTTCAAACAACCAAACTAGATGAAGCGAAATAAAGGATAAAAGAGACGTGACTACACTCAAACAGAAAAACGTTGAGACACAAGCTGCCATAAAAGAGAGAGTAAAAGAAACCGACACGCGCAGATTGAATATGATTATCAGAAATGTACCTGAACCAAATGATGAAAAAATGTACGATACCATAGGATCACTTTTCAACAACCTTGGTACAAGTTTCTCATATGCTAACACCCATGGTGCTAGGCGAGTTGGCAAAGCGCCAACACAACAACAAGGTAGACAGACACGCCCACGTTCACTAAAACTTACGTTGGTAACGATGCAACAAAAGGCTGAGTTATTTGGCCTTAAATATAAACTAAACACATGGCAGCTGTACAAAGACGTAACAATGATGAACGACTTAACACAGGATGAGCTGACTAAAGTCAGAGAAGCACAGCAGATCTGCGAGGCCGCAAACAGAGTCCCAAATGTGAAATGCAGAGTAAAGGGCCCAAATGTTGTTCTGAATGATGTATTATTCTTAAATCAAGACTTTGATACAAAACTACCCCATAACATCACAATGGAGACTGCATCCGCAATCACCACGGAAGACACTGTTTATTTTCAAGGACACCGCAGTCTGTTAAGTAACTTTTATAAATATGAAATAACCAACACTAAAAACATGAGAACAGCATCATGTGTGGAGAAGCTATATGTAACGAGAATGTGTTCAGAGAATAATGACAACGATAGCCTAGAACGGGTACTGAAAGAGAACAACCCCTATGCTATACAATGTAGTGTGTTGACAAGGCGTGTACGTAAAACGCGACCACTGCCACCACTGAGGGTTTGAACTCTCTCCACGTCATGTTTATACACGGAAGCTATGTACCCCATTCTCCTATTGGTCAGAGGGTCCTTGCTCCAGCCAGTAGCCATTCTGTGATTGGCTGGGGGCAACCAGTCGTCACTGGTAGACTCTGTGATCTACCACATGCGTACGGTAGCACTGGTGCCGCGGATGACCCGAAACTAGGTCATTCGCCTGTCACTTGACCCTGTGTGTAGGGACTAACCATTTGTACCAAAAGTGTGGGGGCTTTTGGGACATATTGTGTGACCGTGGGGTGGGCCTTTTTGCAGTGTTGCGGTTAAAAAGTCAGTTAAATGACAGCGCAAGTGCTTCTCACTGATCATCTGAAATATGAAGAGTGGTGCCCTCCCCTTTTGGGGTTTGGTGTTTTTGCTGTGGTATCGTGGTTTCGTCACTGACAGTGACTCATCAGGCGTGACTGTACACTGTTGATTAGTGGTCGTTCCATTCGGCTTTTCGCCCGCGGAATCATAACATAGTTCGTGGGGGACTTATTTGTCCATTTTAAGTTCATTGCCTCAGTGGGTGTTTGCGTAATCGGGCTTCCGGGGGAAGGCTGGGAGACATTTTGTTTTTTAATTTTTTCTGGTAAGTCACATATGGGTGCCTATGTGTGGCTCCCCACTGTGTCTTGTTTCGGCCAGAAATTTTTTTTTGACGAGGCATCGTGTTCCCCTTTCAGCCATACCAATTGTCCATTGTGTTTAGTCCCCAGGGGGACTGTCTCTTCAGGCGGTGGATCCAGTTGAACTCTATCTTGTTTCTCAACGATCTCGCCCGTTTCCCTTCTGGGTGGCAGTAGATGTAGTCTAGTATGTAGACTTCCACATCGTCTGTGCCTTTGTGGTTGCATCCATTGAAATGTGTTGGTAAATCATTCTGGTTGCTGTGCTTTTTGATGTTTCTCAGGTGCTCATAGACGCGGTCCCTGATTCTCCTCTTTGTTTGTCCAACGTACTGCATCTTGCAGGTTTTGCACTCTATGCAGTATATTATGTTGGAACTATTGCAAGTGGCCTTGGTTTTTGTCACATGCGCTTTGTTGGTGGTGTGAGACACGATTTTGCCATCTGTGTTAATGAGCTTGCAGTAATTGCAGTTTTTTCTCTCGCACCTGTTGTGGTCGGATTTGGCTTTGTCTGTATCGCCTCCTTCTGAGTCCGTCTTGTAATCGAGCTTTGCTCTGACTAGGTGGTCTTTGAGATTTTTAGGTCTCTTTTATCCATATACCACCTTATTTCGGTAGATCTCCTTGGTGGTTTTTGACATACCTAGTATATCCCAGTTTTTGGATACCACCTTATGGAGGTTGTTGTTGTCGGGTCGATAAGTGGAGATCAGATGGATTTTCTCTTCCTCGGATTCCCTGACTTTTTCGGCTTTTTTAGCCAGAAGGTTTTCTCTGTTCATTGAGTCCACCTTTTCTTTGCAGTTCTCGTGGATGGCTTCCCGGTACATCTTTTCCCGGAATTCATCCAGTTTTCGTGAACTATGTACTTCATAGTCCTTTGTTCGGCTGCATATTCTTTTTATTCGCAATAGTTGCGAATATGGTATGCTCATTTTGGTTGCGGGCGGGTGTGCCGAGTCGTACCGGAGGTATGTGTTCGCATCTGTTGGTTTTGTGTACAGATTCGTGTACAGTTTCCCTTTTTCCAGGGTTACTTTCGTGTCTAGGAAAGTGGTCTCCGAGAGGGAGCTTTCCACGGTCAACTTATGCTGTCATGGGCCGAGTTTAGATATTTTATCCATTCATCAAACTCATTGCGGCCGTGTTCCCATACAAACAATATATCATCGATGTGGTGGGTCTGTGGGTGTGGCTGTTCAGTAGTTTTTCCTCTACTGATTCCATGAACAGGTTTGCATAGGATGGGGCCAGTCTGGTTCCCATTGCGGTACCCCTGGTTTGGAGGTAGTGTTTGCCATTGAACACTATGTTGTTCTTGGTTAGCACCATCCTGAGTAGTTCTACCAGTGACTTGTTGCTGGGTTTGCGATTATTTCCCCGGGTGGCGGCAAGCTTGAGTGCAATTGCCTCTGCTCCCTCTTCATTTGGGATGTTCGTGTATAGTGAACTCACATCTAGAGTCCCTATAATTACATTCCCTTGGAGTGGTTGTAAGTTGCTGATTTTATTCATTTGTGTCTTTTATGTACGATCGTACATCAGGGACTAATGGCTTCAAGAAGCTGTCTACAAACGCTGAGATTTTCTCGGTCGGACAGCCATTGGCCGACACCACGGGTCTCCCCGGGGGTGGCCGTTCTTGTTTGTGAATTTTGGGGAAGAAGTAAATGTTTGGGGCCCTCGGATTTTCCATCTGTAGGGCTCCCGCCATTTTGTTACTTATTTCTCCGCCTTCTGTCATTTTCTCTATTTTCTCATTAACCTCTCTGTACAGTGACACCGTCGGATCGCTTGTCAGAGGTTTATATGTGGTTATATCGCCCAACTGTCTGTTGGCTTCAGAGATGTATTGTACCGTATCCATAACCACTACAGCACCTCCTTTGTCAGCTGGTTTGATGACTATGGAGTCATCCCGTGAGAGGGTGCGCAGTGCATCCCTCTCTTCCCTGGTGACGTTCTGTTTGGTTCTGTTTAGTCTCAATCTTGGGTGTGAGAGCTCTACCTAGCTTTCCAGATTGTGTGAACCCAATGAGGGCTTCCAACCTGTTTTACCCTTTAGTTTACGGATCAGTTCTCTGTCTTCAAAGCACTGGCCCGCTGTCCAGAGACTTGGTTGTACAGCCTCACCTGTACTGTTGGGCTCCTTTGAGAAGAATTGTTTTGTCCTTAGTTTTTGGTAGAACTGGTCTAATTCTATCTTTACGTCTCCCTCATTATGAGAGATTGGTGTGGGACAGAAGTTTAAACCTTTGTTTAACAGAGATATTTCATTTGCCTTCAATATTCTGCTAGAGAGATTGACAGTTATTGGTTTATTCTGTTTTATATCTGGTATGGTTATTTTGTTACCACTACATACAGAATGAGCAACACTAACACATGAGTACTCTACCTGTGAAGTTTTATTGTCAACACTTTCAGGGACTTTAGGGGTGGATATATTGTTACATTTTTCATTCATGTCATTGTATACCACTACACCAGAGTCACTTTTGTTTCTGAGGTTGTCAGTCACTGTCCCTCTTTCTGTGGAGGTTTCCCTCCACGGCCTCGACCTCCCCTTCCTCTGCGGCGGTTTCCCCTTCCGCGGTCAGCTTTGGGTTCGAAGGGCTGGCGGTTCTGTACATTCTGACGGCCACGGCCCCCCCCCCCGGCCCCTGGCGGAGGGTTCGAGTAAAAACCCTGGTTTTCACCCCTATGCTATACAAGCCATAGGAAAGCAAGTCAAGAAAAATCAGGATTGGCTTCAACATGACAAAGAACACCTAAAGGAACTGGTAAAAATGAAATTCAAACAAAATAAAAAACTACTGGATAAGCTTTAAGGCTACAAACAAATCCACTTCGCAAAAGTGACTAGGGACCAGCGATGGGGCTGTGGCTGTGTGCTGAAGGATATAAGAGGTACCAGCATAGATGGTAAACCAAGTTGTCTGAACCAAATTTGAGTGATACTTGCAGAAGAAAGGAACAAACTTACTGACAAATAACTACATCACTAACCAAACTATGGCAAAATTCTGTGTATTACTGTTGACACAATCAAGGGGCAGGGAACTTCTCAGGCCCCTCTCCGAGATGATTGGACCCTACAACTTTCCTGGGCCCTGTTTTTTAGTCACGACATTTGTGAGTGTCGCAGGCCTACGATCGCACAGCCAATCTACGACCTTTTTGAACGACAAAAGATGGCCGGTGTTTTATAGACATGATCGTAGTGCGGCACGGACGATCACCGCGAAAAATGTCGGCCGCTACGACAAGTATAGAACTGTCTTAGGTTCTATAACACAACACTGTGCGTATATTTTCCCACTTCCCGACGGAATTAAGCAATGAAATTTTAACACGAGTAAGGGGTACATATAACCTATAAACGTACCAAATATAAAGAAGAACGGCTTTACGGTTTCGAAAATATCGGCGTTTGAATTTGAAACATCGGGCTATCGATCGGATGTCGCACAAGCATTCTCCTAGCAAATCTCTGCTGGGCGAGTAGCGTAAGCGCAGTCGATGTCAAGGTCTACACTGGCCACCAGAGCAGTATATGCTATGACAAAATTCAAACGCCGATATCTTCGGGACGGAGCATCCGATATTCTTAATATTTGGTACGATTATAGGTTATATGTATACCTTACTCGTGTTAAAATTTCATCGCTTAATCCCGTCGGGAAGTGAATTTCCGCGTTCGGTACAACATGTCCATAGACATCAACTCAGACTCATGAGTAATTGTTTTGTCGTGATTACACGCATAATTTAACCAAAACTTAGATAGTTAGGGGAGAAGAATTTCTGCTCCATTATTTAATGGTCGTGACTCCACGTTTTAGACACATAGTCTGTCGTGTACATATAGGTATTATGGTCTATTATCATTACCGATTATGACAACTTACTATACAACACCCTTCCTTGTTATGACTATCTTACTAGTATCAGTACACTGTATTCAAATGTTGACACCATGTTGAGCCATGATGAATATATGCTAAACGCCCAGGAAGGTCCAGGTAATGAGTTCATATTTCTATATAATTAGAGACAAGCTGTACAAAACACATTTGATCGTGCAGAATCTCTGTTTTTTAACTGCCTAAGAACTTATTTATTCTTTATTCAGGCCGTGACTTCATGTCAAGTATATATATATATATCGTATCTATGAAGTTAGGAGTCATAATTACATGTACATACCAGCTAAAAGGTGATTAGTGACCCACTTAAGACTTGGATGAGGTCACCATAAGAAAAAGATGGACAAAGTGTCTTCGCCGAAACAAGCATGAAGGGCCGAATTCAATTTTGTAAATGATACAATTGTATTTAACTATGTTGCACATTACACCCCAAGAGTCGCTATACTAATGAATCATTTAAGGAATGCTGTGGATATATGGGGGAGTTGATGGGATTCAAAACATGCGGTTGTAAATATGGACCCTGTCTTTGATATTGATGTTTTCGGCCGACTGTCCCCCCACGGGGGCCTCTTCACTCAGGCCTTAGCCAATTCTTTTTGATCCCCGGCGACGGCAGCCAACTATTTGTCTGGGGCTCGGATCTGGATTCGTCGCCATGGGGGGGAACCCGCCCCTCTCTTCGCAGACGAGGTCCTCACGGTCCAGCGGGGGTCCAGATGCCTCTCGCCCCACATACCATCACCAGCCCCTGCAGTTCGCCTTCAAGAGCTCCGGCATGTGATAGCATATTTATTCAGGGCCAGGCCCTCGGCCCTTGTCCTCCGGGCGGCCCTCCTCATCTCGTACTTCACCTTCCTCTGGGCATCGAATGTTCTGTCCCTGTCCCTCACGTCGTGGGGCGGCCCTCACACCCTCAGGCGAGAGGACGTTTGACTGTACCCGGGAGTCCTCAGGATCCACGTGAGGTCGACTAAGACCCGGCACCGAGCGCCCCCCCCCCTCACGTGGTCCACCTCCAGCGCTTGGCGGATCTGGCAGTTTGCCCGGTCACGGAATACCATCACTACCTGACGCCTCCACGATCGCCAGCCTTCATCCTCTCGTCGTCAATTCCAGTCACCTCTCGGCCGTTGTTCGCTGTGATGCGGGCTGCCCTGGAGGCTGTTGGATTCCCGGCGGCTGATAGAGTTACGCTTCATTCTCTGAGGCGGGGGGCAGTCCACGATGCCGTGGTTGCGGGGGTCCCCCAGAGTGTAGTCTGCCAACACAGCAGCTGGACAAGTCTCGGGCATTAGGCCCTATTTACCCCCGCCGGGAAGGACGTCGACCCCTTCCCGGCAGTTCTAAACATTTTGGGATTTATGCCTATGCCCTTTGGCATATTTTCTCACATTTGAGAACCTCTATTTCAGTATTACTCTTACTACGGACATTCATATAATCATGTTTCATATCAGATTACCACGTTTGTTCATATCCGTAATCTACATCTGAAAAATTATGAGACATTAATTGTTATGAATAAACAATGTATAATGCCAATTATGCCTCCTTATAATTGGGGCTAATTGCAAATTGGACGATAATAATTGAGGTGAATTGGTGGCTCCACCGTGTGGTGCTGCGACAAGCCACGCCGATGTTCTAGCCACACAACAGAGGGTGCCACCAGCAGTCTTCATGCCATGTTCAACTTCGGAACCCACCCGCCCACACCTCGTCATCACAGACTCCTTTTCATAGAGCTTTATGCCTATGCCCTTTGGCATATTTTCTCACATTTGAGAACCTCTATTTCAGTATTACTTTACTACGGACATTCATATAATCATGTTTCATATCAGATTACCACATTTGTTCATATCTGTAATGTACATCTAAAAGATTATGAGACATTAATTGTTATGAATAAACAATGTATAATGCCAATTACGCCTCCTTATAATTATTATTTTTGCTAGCTCCATATCAATAATACATAATTATCGTTACTCACCTTGTCTGAACTCTCTAGGGTTTTCAGCCGGCTTTGCAGTCTGGTTGAGGGCCCTGCTTCCCCGCTCTCCACTGATGCTGCAGACTATATATTAGAAAAAAGTCCCTGGTATTGGAGCTGCACGCACTTGGGACATCCTTCAGTGCTTGAAGGATTGGGGTCCTTTCTCGGCAGTGGCAGAGATGTTGCCCCATCTCAATCTAGATGTGGGCAGGATCCTTCAGAAAGCTGTTGTGAGTGGCCATATTGTGTCCAATGTGGAGGACGAGGGCATAGAAGGCATGGACTCTTCCACCTGACCTAGACTTATCGGGAAACTATGATGCGCTGAGGGCTTCATGGCAAAAGCTGGCCTTGCGTGTTCAACGGCTGGAGGGGGAGAAGAAGAATAAATGGTAAACTGAAAATTCACCCTCGGGATCGGACACCCAGCCGAAAAAGCCTGTGGATGACCCAACAGAAGTCCTGACCCAAACATTGGAGGCCTTCCTGTGGCAAAACCTCCAGTTTGGCCAAGGGACAAGATCTCCAGTGGGTAAGGCTGGGTTGGACAGCCAAGGACAGGACAAGAGTCACTCAACACCTGTCCATCAAGGTAAGGTCAGGGTGTACATCCCGGCCATCCGGCCTAATGGGCCTAAGCCAGCCAGACATGTGAAAATGGCTCCACCCAACTCCCATTACACTGATACCCATCAGGAATCGGTGAGGAGCCAGAGACCTGACAGACAGGGTGCATCTGAATCCTCGTATTCGGATGACAGTTCTACAACATCCACCAGAAGTGATGAGGATTATCCAGTCTGCCACTCAAGAGATGGCAGGGATAACAACCCTCAATGAGGAAAGATCCCAACTTATGACTGCCGTCTGAAGTGGGAGATCTACAAGGAGCCGTTCGAACGAACAGCTCAGAGGTGCAGCTGAAGTCAGGAAGACGGCCTAGTACAGCACCTCAGGGACGACGCCCTGATCTACTTTGGTTCCCTACCAAAGAAGACTGGGCTTGACTACAAAAGGGTAGTCAAGTCCTTGAAGGAGCGGTTTGGTATGAGGAAGCAACCAACAACAGCATGGAGGGAGCTTCAAAGTCTGCACCAGGATCAGGAAGAAGTTCTGGATGCTTTTGCGCAGAGGTGCATAGATCTGGCACGGGAAGGTTTCCGGAGAGATTCAGAGCAAACCATTGAGAGGGCAGCAACGGATGCTTTCTTGCATAGCTGCTCTAACCAAAGGGCTGCACTCATTGTGGGGGAGAAGCACCTCAAATCCATGTGTGAGGTGCTGAAGAGTGTTAGGCACTCCATTCACAACTCTCGTTTTATCGTAGGAGACAAAAAGTTGAGAAACGTCTCCTTTGTCCGAAGTGAGGAGGAACAGCCAGCAAGGCCCTCAGTAGTCCATCCTACAGAGAAGGAACTGTGGGGGGAACTGACAGATGAAATGAAAAAGCTTGTCCTTGGTGTACTTGCTGAGCATCTGCCGCCTCAGTGGCTGTCTAGGGCTCCTAGCCCCTACCCAGCCTGTAACCCAGGTAGAAGTCCAGGGCTTTGCAGCCCCTCTCGCAGTGCATCCCCAAGAAGGTCGTTGGAATGCTACAACTGTGGGGAAGTGGGTTACTTCTGAAGGGAATGCACAAGGCCGAAAAATACAACAGCTGGCAAAAAACTAGCTTGGAATGGACCATCCATTGATCTCACCATGGAAATCAATGGCCACCAAAATATAGTAAGAATGGTTCTAGGGGTACATACAAAGTTACACCTGTTGTTTGCACAAGAAGGGTTGTTATACCTCCACACTCCTCAAGGCAAGTTGTTGTGCAAACCAAATATGAACCCAACGTGCCTGAACAAGAACAGGTACTCTGCCCAAAGGAGTTCAGACCAGGGCCCTGTTTTCCAGTAACGACATCGTCGGGCAACGATACTGTACAATCGTCCAGCCATTCCACTACATTCTGGAAGACACAAAATGGCCGCTGTTCTATAGACACGATCGTAGTGCGCCACTCACGTTCGCCGCTAAAAGTGTCGGCCGCTACGACAAGTATAGAACTGTTTTAGGTTCTATAACACATCACTGTGCGTATATAGAGGATTTTTCCATTTCCCGATGGAATTAACAGTGACATTTTAACACGAGTAAGGGGTACATATAACCTATAATCATACCAAATATGAAGAAGAACGGCCTCACGGTTCCGAAGACATCGGCGTTTGAATTTGAAACATCGGGCTATCAATCGAATATCGTACAAGCACTCTCCTAGCAGATCTTTCGCGGTATAGCGCGCGGAATCTCTGCTGGGAGAGTGAAGTAAGCACAGTCGATGTCAAGGTCGCCGCATAAATTAGATCACGTGATGGTAGGTCTACACTGGCCACCAGAGCAGTATTTCCTATGACAAAATTCAAACGGCCGTAACTTCGTAACCGTGCGGCCGATTTTCATCATATTTGGTATGTTTATAGGTTACGTATATACCTTACTCGTGTTAAAATTCCATTGCTTAATTCCAACGGGAAGTGAAGTTGCGCATTCTGTACGACATGTCATGAATGGACGACACTTTGGGCGACATTTTCAATCACGTGACCCCATGATTGTCATGACTGAAAAACACGTCTGGCTGCCCTATGCCTCTTACACTCGCGACCTATCGCCTATTCACTATAGTGTTGTGTCTATTGAACACTGACGGCAAAAACACGTCGCCCATAACAATTGTCGTGACTGAAAAACAGGGCCCAGATATCTTGTGCCCCCATGCTGTCCTAGGGTAGGTGGGGACAGTGATACAGCTGTTTTAGAACTATGCAACATCGGTGATATAAACTAAACGCATGGCAGCTGTACAAAGACGTTACAATGATGAACGACTTAACACAGGATGAGCTGACTCAGAGAAGCACAGCAGATCTGCGAGGCCGCAAACAGAATCCCCAATGTGAAATGCAGAGTAAAGGGCCCAAATGTTGTTCTGAATGATGTATTATTCTTAAATCAAGACTTTGATACAAAACTACCCTATAACATCACAATGGAGACTGCATCTGCAATCACCACGGAAGACACTGTTTATTTTCAAGGACACCGCAGTCTGTTAAGTAACTTTTATAAATGTGAAATAACCAACACTAGAAACATGAGAACAGCATCATGTGTGGAGAAGCTAGATGTAACGAGACTGTGTTCAGAGAATAATGACAACGATAGCCTAGAATGGGTACTGAAAGATAACAACCCCTATGCTATACAAGCCATAGGGAAGTAAGTCAGGAAAAATCAGGATTGGCTTCAACATGACAAAGAACACCTAAAGGAACTGATAAAAATGAAATTCGCAAAAGTGACCAGGGACCAGCGATGGGGCTGTGGCTGTGTGCTGAAGGATATTAGAGGTACCAGCAAAGACAGTAAACCAAGTTGTCTGAACCAAATTGGAGTGATACTTGCAGAAGTAAGGAACAAACTTACTGACAAATAACTACATCACTAACCAAACTATGACAAAATTCTGTGTATTACTGTTGACACACTCAAGGGGCAGGGGACTTCTCAGGCCCCTCTCCAAGATGATTGGACCCTACAACTTTCCTGATGTTGATGTCATGCTTGAGTACTATCCTGGCGCTGATGTGCAATGAACTGTGGACGGCAATGCGAGATTTCCCAAGTCATTGACCCAGACCTACACAAACTATGACGGTGAGACTTTAGACCATATATTCTTGACCACCGTGATCAATGAGCTCACTGAAAAGTTACCGCAGTGGAAAATATGCCCGAAATTCAAGCAAGTGGACAAAATTACCCGACATATAATTGATGAACTTAAAATGGCAGTTTTGAAACTAGAAGTGGTGGCGAGAAAAGATGTTCTGTGCTTGTGGGGTTGTCTATAGCAAATTATTATCATGAAGAGTTCAGGAACGAGTTCACCCAAAAAGCCATTGAACCATTTATGCGATGGTCAGGATAAACGATTTTGTAAATAGCTTCAACAAAAATAACGGTGTACGCTCTCCGCCCTTTCCATGCGTGGTGCACAGATGTCGACATAGTAGGCTAGGACACCGGTATTCCGGGTGCCTACATGATGGACTCCATTACACAGCCGCCACTAAGGTAAAATTTGCCCGATATATTGTAAACTGTATCTACCCTTCCATTCACTCGACCTGTAACTGACATCAACTCAGACTCATGAGTAATTGTTTTGTCGTGATTACACCCATAATTTAACCAAAACTTAGATAGTTAGGGGAGAAGAATTTCTGCTCCGTTATTTAACGGTTGTGACTCCACGTTTTAGACACATAGTCTGTCGTGTACATATAGGTATTATGGTCTATTATCATTACCGATTATGACAACTTACTATACAACACCCTTCCTTGTTATGACTATCTTACTAGTATCAATACACTGTATTCAAATGTTGACACCATGTTGAGCCATGATGAATATATGCTTAACGCCCAGGAAGGTCCAGGTAATGAGTTCATATTTCTATATAATTAGAGACAAGCTGTACAAAACACATTTGATCGTGCAGAATCTCTGTTTTTTAACTGCCTAAGAACTTATTTATTCTTTATTCAGGCCGTGACTTCATGTCAAGTATATATATATATCGTATCTATGAAGTTAGGAGTCATAATTACATGTACATACCAGCTAAAAGGTGATTAGTGACCCACTTAAGACTTGGATGAGGTTACCATAAGAAAAAGATGGCCAAAGTGTCTTCGGCAAAACAAGCATGAAGGGTCGAATTTAATTTTGTAAATGATACAATTGTATTTAACTATGTTGCACATTACACCCCAAGAGTCGCTATACTAATGAATCATTTAAGGAATGCTGTGGATATATGGGGGAGTTGATGGGATTCAAAACACTTACAACTAAAGGAAATCAGATAATAATAAACATAAAAGTCCAGAGCCTATTTGGTATATTTAACCCTTTAAGGGCGGGCGCCTCTGGCCGGGTAACATTCACAGGGACGAGGGGTAGTGGCTGAATACTCCGCTAGGGGACGACGGGTTTGCATGTTTTTCCGCATGGTGCCGCTGCTCACAGCGGTTCAGTCACAAAATCGATGAAAATAAATATGTTTCCCCCAACCAAGACAATAAAGTATCACAATGACCGCCTTGTTATATAGATTAAGTGTACGAAATATGAGAGATTTCTATTGAACAAATAAAAGAATATTGCCATTTTAGTTCCTCCTTGTTCATAAGTTTAGGCGGGTAAACAGTGGCGTCCCGTTGAATGGCGGTTCTGGCCCCACAGTCGAATTGGATACTGCAACGGGAAAAACTGCCACTATGTTGATAGTCATTCAAATATCAGTCTACCAGTTGAGGACGAGCAAAATATATATATTCCCTACATCTGTAGGTGGTTATCATGGAGAATCGCTGGCAGATCAATGTGTATGGACAGCACTAAGTTGAGACATTGATAAAAAAATAAGTGTGACAGTGGTTTATATTGAGAACGCCAGGCTGCGGAGTTGCGGTTCTGCAGAGTTATAACTTTTGCTGGTGTGTCACCCGTACAAAATGCATTGACATCATTAATCATCACCGAGGGAATATTCTCCAATTCTTCACGATTCTGGCAGTGTCCGGTTTATTCATATAGACGCCAAATAATGGGAGAAAATGAATATGTTCCAAGGCGCCGAACCGATTGACATTCTACTCAGTGCAGTGTCAATGAAGCCAATACTGCGAAAGCCCGAGTTGTTTAGCCATCACCTCTATCAGCATTTGGTCAATTTACCACCACAAGACGTTATGACATCGCTATTGGATTATACTGGAAGAAACATGAAAGCCTGCTGAATCTCTCCCCTGTGATATCAACATGATTATATTCTGTGCTGGATCTGTATGAGCCGATCTCACCAAGGAGTTATATATGTGGCTTCGCCCCAGCATGGTGTTTCTGTGGTCGGCACTTTCAAATTCAGCAACTCCCTTCACCGCAGTGCAAAGACAACATTTACAAAATGATCCTGTACAAAGCTTAAACCTTCAGGAAATTAATGGAGACATATATGTGATGAAACTTGAGACTCTAAGGTTTGTTCTTATATAAATGTTAAGCCGTTTAAAAGTGTGGAAGTAATAATAAATAAATTAAAGATATTGACATCAAACCGTGCACTCGACTCAGTCGTGGGAAGAGACACCGACTTGGACAAGCAAATCTGGGCGAGTTAGGAAATCATATCGCACAAGGGTTTAACATTTAATATTCGAGCAGTGACTTATATAAGGATATTCCCCACACTCTGGGGTTTCTTCCCATATAATATTGTCCAGTTTGGACGTGTAGAAATTTATATATATTAATCAGAGCATAGGCCTAACGCGGTTCATATTTTGACTTGCTTCAACATAGCGTCAACTGCGGAGAGTGTTTGACACTGGTCTGACAGGGAAAGATGTCGATTTGAAAATTAATTCGTACAGGCTTTTAACGTTAGATAAATGATCAGGGAGGTAGATGGGAGTGAATACGACACTCTTAAGTTTATTCCAGTATATATATATTGAGCAGTTTGGATGGGTGGAGCCTTAGAAAATATTATTATAATGTTCACTATCGATCAGATACAAAAATATGTTTTGCTTACCGGTGACGCTCTCGGCGAGTACCCACACCTTGAGGCCCCATTTGGTTGGTTTTGCCGGCATGCATACCTTGTGCTTTGTCTTTCCCTTGTGGGCAACCATCGTTTCATCTACAGCTAACTCACGCCTTGGTCGATATACTGATTTGGCAATTGTATTTATTCCGGTAAAAAGCCAATTCACCTTTTTAGTGGCCAATCTTGGTTGGGGGGCATTTGCTGAGTTTGAAGAAGACATATCATCATCTTCTTCAGCCCAAAAGTTCAGGTACCTGCAAAACATTTATAGAGGAAATATTAATTTATCATATATAATAATGCATGAATAGGATTATGTGTACAGGGTCTGGATATATATATTCTTTTTATCTTAGAATGATTGATTTCAGTATGGTTTGACAGTAGGCGAGAAACTCGACAGCGGAGTGGGAATTGACACTGACAGACTGGTGCTTTTGGTTATGAATCTTTTTACTACTTATACATATTTTAAACCATAATTTAGGCGATCTTACCATAAAATGGTCATGAATACGTCCCTGCACATCGTTTTATTAAAAAATGGAGTGGATATCTCGGACACAGTTGACCAGTAGTCCTTAATTCTATATTTTCGAACAAGTCCCATTAAGATAACTAATGTGATGAACTTGCGTAGGATCTGGATTGACATGGTGGTTCGTCTTTTCGACTTCTTTGCCTTTTCTGGTGCCGTTTGTTCGAAGTATGCATTTGTACAGTCGAAAATCCTTGATAGGAAAGCAGTTGTGCAGAAAAGATTAAAATATTGTAGAGGGGAGTTAATTTCTTCTTTCTTGACATGGTCACTCACGCCTGTAGGTTCATTGAACGGAGGAAGGGGCAGGGACTTGCTTATGCCTTTACACATTCGCACTCATCTTCTTGTGTCGGTTTCTTCCGTTTTTTATTTTTTTATTTTGGTCAAATCTTCTGGTTCTGCATCTGATTCAGATTCATCCTCTTCATTATCAATATCTTTCGAATTCCCTTGAAGAAGTGTCCATGTACTGAGAGGCAATTGATCCTCCCAGTCACTGTCACTGCCGGACCACAGGTCGTCTATGCTGACAGCAGTGGCGGGCGCTAGGCTGGATTGTCATCTGTACACCGTAAATCGATCTTTATCTACATCAGCAATGACGTAATATTTAGTTTGAATATTATTCTTTATCAAATATATCATTCCTCATGTCTTAATTACATACTGTGAAAATTTCGTGAATTTCTGATTAATATTTCCTAAGAAAAATAATACTTTTGCAAATCTCGGAGAAATGATGCCTTGAGGCATCATTCGCCCTGGGCTGGGTGATGCCTCCAGGCATCATTTGCCCTTAAAGGGTTAAGGAAGACTTTGATATTCATGGCTTAACCCCCAAACCCCGGATTATCTCATTAATATCCCAGGTTATCAGCTCTACAGATTAGATAGATCATGGCGAGACCCTAGGACAGCTGAAGTTAAAACAGGTGGCGGAGTTGGAGCTTTTATAAAAAACAATTTAGTCATCTCAAATGAACATCTACAAACTTTCAACAGTAGTACTAATGATATAGAATGCCTATGGTTAAAACTCGATCTAAATATACAAAAGAATATAATACTAGGTATAATTTATAAACCAAGAGGCACTTCTAATGAAACTTTGACAAAAGAACTAACAGAATCAATTATCAACATTAAGGAACTAAATAAAAATACTGACACAGTTATATTAGGTGATTTTGATATTAATCTTATGATCAAGACATCAACAGAATCTAAAAAACTACAACAATTTTAACGATTAACCAGCTTAAGACAAGTCATTGATGAACCTACACGTATGAACAATATGATAGACCTAATTTTCACAGATTGTGATAACATATTGAACTCAGGTGTCAGCAATTTAAACATAAGTGATCACATGCTGACTTACAGCAAAAAAGCTAAAGATTCATACACTAACATCAAGACAAGTGGGAGATCATATAGGAACTACTGTAAAGACGATCTTAGAAGACACTTGCAAGATACCAACGGGGATTTGCTATATGACTTAATAAATCCGGAAAAGATATGGGAATACATTGAATCCAAGATCAACATTTATTTAGACCACACCTGTCCTATAAAACCCATGAATAGAGGGAATGCCTGGATAAATGATGAGATAATTTCTATGATGACTGAAAAAGACAGGGCATTAAAAACACGTAGAACAAAACTTCTGCAAGACTGGGACTTAGCCAGGCGGCAAAAAACCGCTTTCATTCAAGACAATATGAACGACAATCCGAAGAGATTCTGGGAGAAGTTAACTGAGCTTCTACTAAGTAAAGATAATAACTCAATCATTAACTTAATTGACCAAGTAACAAATGAACAAACATCTAATGACAAACTTTCAAACTATATAAATGACTACTTTGCTGAGATTGGGCCAAAACTAGCTAGTAAATTCAATGAGGCATGGAGTTTTATGAGGTAACTAAGGAAGATATTATAAAATTGTGTAAGGACATTATCATGAACAAATAATCAGCATTACTAAATCTACCATCAAGAATCTTAACCCTTTCCAGCCGGCCAATGCCATACGGCATTCCCACAGATACGATCGCGCAATGCCAAATGGTACTCCCGCAGTTACGTCCGCACAATGCCATATGGCATTCCTGTAGATACGACCGTGCAATGCCATATGGCATTTTTTAAACGTTGTTTCAGGGTATCTGTGCATAATATTCATAAATATGAACTTAGATAATCAAACGTCTCCAGAGCAACATTGACACCTGACTATAAAGGTAGGGAAAATTTGTTGCACGCCAGTGGTTGTGGCTCACTGACAGCTATTAGAGTGTCAACAGAGCGAGTTTGAGCGGAAAAAAAACAAGATGTCAGATTCTGAATGGGAGAGCGATGAACCTGAAGTGAATGACGTGATCTGCTCGAAGATTGGGAGCTGAGACTGTCCAGTTCAGATGAAGATGAAGAAATTCATCCCATTGAAGCAGCAACAGAAGGAGGGAGGCAGTGGACCAAAGTGACAGCGACTGAGGACACGCCCACTCTGTCTGAAGCAATGCCGCCTGCAGGTTTGAAACCTGCAATAGACAGAACCAATCTCGTGACAGTTTACGATTTCTTTCGTCTTTTTTTTACTCTGGAGTTTGTTACCAAGTTGTGGGAATACACAAACAGATACGCTGACAGAAACAAACCAGAAGGAAAACCCAAGAAGATGGCCGCCTGGTGAGATGTAACGATTGCAGAGATGTTGCGGTTCCTGGCTTTGACGTTTATCATGGGGATTATACGAAAACCATTGTTGGAACACTACTGGACCACCATGAAGGACATCGCCACCCCAGGAATTCATGATATGATGTCCAGAACTTGAGATATCACACTTGACACTATTGAATCAACCTAACGTTTTGTAAATAATAGCTCTATAGAGCACTGTCTAGACTATAAGGTTGAATCTATGGGAAGCCATGTCACTGCTTGAAATGTAGGGTTGTCAAGTTATACGAAATCATCTAGTATCGGGTTTAAACTTTAGCTTAATGATTGATGATATATGGGTGGGATTTTTAAAACCTACTAAATTGCCAAAATAAGCTTATTCAAGGTTCATGTTGTATAAACGTATCTCAACAATGTAAAAATGAAATTATTTGGTGCATCTTTTGAGAGTTTTTCTTTCCAACATAGGGTTTTGTAGAGCTCTGAGGAATTTTTCCTTCTGAAAATCAACAAAAACTGTGATTATCTAGTGATTTTCACTTTGTTCAAAATCTGGGAGACACAATTTTGAGCCAATTGTATTTATTAACATGTTTAAAGCATATGTCATGAGAAGTGTAGACAATATAATTTTGAAAATTGGTAAAAGATTGAAAAAATATTAAAATGGTGATAAATATCTAGGACCTTCAAATTTTCCAACATAGAGACCCATAGAGCATGTTGTTCAACACCCCGACTTTCAGTGGACAATACTAATGAAATATATTGAGAGAAATTAATTTTCCTTTATTATACAATGCTGACAAGAATCCTGGCTGTGATACCTGAAAGTTTCAACACAATCGGATTTTCCATTCTGATATCAGAACATTATGATTCCATGATGATATTTTTCCAAAAAATGGTGTGATGGACCACACATCTCTAAAGGATGTATAAAAGAACTAATAATCATAATGGAATAACAAATATCCCTGATTATGTTAAGAACCCCTACCACTCATGAATACCCAGGGCCCTGTTTTTCAGTTGAGACGATCTTAAGTTGAGACCGTTTGAGGGCCAAAGTGTTTTTCAGTTGAGATGATCTTAGGGGATCTCAAGTTGAGACTAAGATAAGACCGTTTGGGGTGCTTTGGGTGTTTTTCAGTTGAGACGATCTCAGGTGATCTCAGGGTATCTCAAGTGAAAGGATCTCAACTTCAGTCTCAAATTGAGACCAGTTGATACTTGTCATAACTTTTTTCTCCAGTGCTAAAACTTATCAAAATTAAAAGATATTTAGAGCAAGGTGTATTGATAACCTGGCAAACCTATATTCCAAATTTCATAGTTTTATTGTGGTTATTATGACCATGAGAAACAATTGATAAGCAACATAAAAAACAGAGACACTGCACCACTCAGCTAGTTTGTGCTGAACCTACTGTGATACTCAAACTTGAGATCGGTCTCAACTTGAGATCGGTCTCAACTTGAGATCAGTCTCAACTTGAGATCAGTCTCAACTTGAGATCAGTCTCAACTTGAGATCAGTTCACAAAAGGTATCACGAGGGACTTGACAGAACTGTTCGGGGCTAATGATAGGCGATTTAGAGGCTCTGTTTCACTTAAGCTGGTTAACTGCTGGAAGATCACTATAAAACTTGAGATCGAGGGCTAGGGATCTTAACTTGAGATCCTTAGAGTTGAGATCCCCTAAGATCGGCTGTGCAGACTTAAGACAACGTCTGAAAAACACTTTCCGCCATTGATCTCAAAGTCAGTCTCAGGATCTCGGATTGATCTTAGCGGATCTCAAGTTGAGATCCTCTCGACTGAAAAACACCCCCCAGGTTGATTTTTTTCTAAATAAAAAAACCAAACTTTTTATGGTTCAAAAACTGAAAACGTGTTGTCCGACACCCCGGGGTGTCGGACAACATGCTGTGATATAAGTTATGATTTTGGGGTTGTTTTTTATCAGTAATTGAGTGGTGTGCTTTGTTAAATATAGCTTATTATCACATCATTAAAAATATAAAGGATTATAGCCTCAAATTTTATTTTTCTCATTGTTCTGAGCAATTCTATTAACGTGTTGTACGACACCCCTCGTGTTGTCCGACACCCCTGTGTTGCCCAACACCCCAAATATGGTTCAGAGCTTTTCTTTTAAATCTAATATATGATAAAGGTATTCTGGATAAAATATAATGTGTGTCACCATATAATATTAGTCTTTCTTAAATCATAAGCATTTATAACATTTCTTGAAATTTCAAATATTTAGGGGGCTGGACAAACTGCAGTATTATACTAAACTTCAAAAGGCTCTCAAATCTAAACCATTCATCTGATTTTGTTGGAATAATGTTTTTCTGGAAGGTACTTAGTAGGTAGATAACATAAAATATAAAAAGAAATATTATTCTAAAAAAAAATATGATCAAAGCGGAATTTAGCAGGTTTAAAAAATCTGACCCATATATATTCATATTCTACAGACTCTAAGCTTTGTTTCTATGTAAATAATGTCCAGGTTAGACGAGTTCCACATTACCCCATCCCTGGATGAAAGGAGAGAAGCAGGAGCTGGGAGAATAAAATTTTATTGAATTTTATATGAATTGAAATTATATGTGGGTAGACGAAGAGATGAACCGAACGGTCTCACTACCACAAGTGTCTCCCAGCTCAGCGTCGACCGGGTTCTTTGTTCCGCGTGCCCTATTCTGATTGGCCGACGGCGCGTGCCGTCGTTCAATCTCATTGGTTGCTAATGACGCTTTTTGCGGCGTGCCTCGCGACCCGACCGTGGTCGGCGGGACTCGGCGCGTGCTCGCGGGTGGCCCGCGGAGCGGTCATTTGGTCTATGGAGGGACCTGTCATTAACGGGGGGGTGGTGGGCCGCTCGGAAATTTGGAAATTCGAGCCTGTAGAAAGTTTGTCTTTCTGTCCACCAGGGCTATGGCTTGTGGTTTCGAATCAATACAGAATTCTCTTCAGGTGCGTAAGGTTTATTGCGTGTGTTTCAGTCGGTACTTTCTGAGAGTCTCAGTGTGTGACTGGGGAACAGTGTCGGCGCCATTACTTTTGATGCCGTAGGGGGTGAGCTGTTGCTGAGAGTTTTGTTGGTAGGGTTAAGAGGGTATTTTTTGGTGAATCTTTTTTTGAAAAAAATATATATACACCGAATTGAAATTATATTTCGACCTTACTGGACGAGATATTGATAATAAGATTATTGATATCTAGTGTAGTAATAAGTATACAATGTAGATTCACAATAGAATTGATGTCAATTAAGATAATGATTTATAGTTATGTAATACAATGGTATGAGTATATATGGTTATACATTGTATAAAGTATAGAATAGCCAAGAACCCATAGTGTGAAGGGTGGGTGGGTGGTATAAAAAGTATGTATAATGGTGGTGTGATACCATTATGGTTGGTTGAAGGAGTTTAGGAGAGACAGGTTCACTGCCTGTGAGTTTCTGTCTGCGATGTATGCACGGTGTGCATTTGAGCGCCACCCCCCGTACCTCTGGATGGACAGTTCAGGCAGACCTGCCTGGAACGCCTGAGTGGCCTCAGCCTTTCTCAGGCTATGAAGGGTATATGTCCTCGGGGGTGGCCTATGGCGTGGATAAGGTTATCCCACTCTTTCACCAACATCTGTGTTGTTATCGTGCTCCGGTCCTGCAGCATGAGGAACGGGTCCTCGGGCCGGGCCATAGGGGCGGCGGGGATCATGTCCTTGATAGCTTGGACCGGGCAGAATCTGATATCGGGGGCGGCCTGCAGTGTGACCACTTTGTATTCCCCGACGCACTGTAGGTTTTTGGCTGCCTTGATATTCACTTTCACATGACTCTAAGCTTTGTTTCTATGTAAATAATGTCCAGGTTAGATGAGTTCCACATTACCCCATCCCTGGATGAAAGGAGAGAAGCAGAAGCTGGGAGAATAAAATTTTATTGAATTTTATATGAATTGAAATTATATTTCAACCTTACTGGACGAGATATTGATAATAAGATTATTGATATCTAGTGTAGTAATAAGTATACAATGTAGATTGACAATAGAATTGATGTCAATTAAGATAATGATTTATAGTTATGTAATACAATGGTATGAGTATATATGGTTAAACATTGTATAAAGTATAAAATAGCCAAGAACCCATAGTGTGAAGGGTGGGTGGGTGGTATAAAAAAGTATGTATAATGGTGGTGTGATACCATTATGGTTGGTTGAAGGAGTTTAGGAGAGACAGGTTCACTGCCTGTGAGTTTCTGTCTGCGATGTATGCACGGTGTGCATTTGAGCGCCACCCCCCGTACCTCTGGATGGACAGTTCAGGCAGACCTGCCTGGAACGCCTGAGTGGCCTCAGCCTTTCTCAGGCTATGAAGGGTATATGTCCTCGGGGGTGGCCTATGGCGTGGATAAGGTTTTCCCACTCTTTCACCAACATCTGTGTTGTTATCGTGCTCCGGTCCTGCAGCATGAGGAACAGGTCCTCGGGCCGGGCCATAGGGGCGGCGGGGATCATGTCCTTGATAGCTTGGACTGGGCAGAATCTGATATCGGGGGCGGCCTGCAGTGTGACCGCTTTGTATTCCCCGACGCACTGTAGGTTTTTGGCTGCCTTGATATTCACTTTCACGTGAGTCGATGTGATTGTCACGTCCCCACATGACAGGTGTCGGGACGGGTCGTAGGCGCGTGCCGACGGCGGGACGACCTCGCTTTGCCGCAGGGCCGCATAGTAGATGGCTAGGATGGCGGCCCTCAGCGACAGGTGGACCGGTGATGAGGACAGGGCCCCAAGGACTGCCCTGAGGACATCCATGGGGACCGGAGGCTTGACGTTTGGGATGTAACTCTTGTTTCGTTTCATCCCCTCTATTGCACGTTTCACTCTGAAGTCCTCGGTCGGGCCCACGTCGCCACCCGAGAGGCGCAGGTGCGACCGTACATGCGACAGATGATTTGCTACTGTCGCCGGCGAGGGGGCGTGGCTCGCAACGTACGCGAGGTATGCCGTAATGAAGCTGACCGTAGGGGCCTGTGGATCTGAGTCCATTCTCCTGCAGAACGTCAGGTAGGTTGAGACGGCACTGCGCTGGTTCGCGGCCGTGCCTGGGGCATGAGCCTCAAACTGCCGCACAGATGCCCTCATCTGGAGATAACGTAGTGCCGGATCTGCAGGAGAGATGGAGAACAGGCACAAAGGAGGCATGGGTACATGGTATCGTCTCTACGAGGGAGTGGAAATTCATGAAATGAGCACCTTTATCGTACTCGTGGTTAGGTGGACACGACTGAGGGCAATGGCCACCGTTTTGAGGACCCCGGGGAAGTGGGTGTAAATGAATTCCATCTGGAGTTTGGCCTGTATCATCCACGCCCGCCGGGCACACTCGGCAAGGACCGAGTTCCGGGCACGACCTGAGGTGAGTGCCTGCACAGTGCCCATGTTATCGCAGAACACCTCCACTCGGGTCCCTCGGTCCAGGTCGGTCAAGAAGGTGTTCATAGCATAGACCGTGTTAAGGGCCTTGAGTTTAGCGATGCAATTGACCGGGTCGCCCACCGGGCAGACTTGCCCGGCATAAGCAAGCCTCCCGTCCATGCCCCCGATGCCCGTGAGGCAGGCGTCCACGATAATGCATCTCGTCGGGGGGCCTCGCTGTATCAGTGCGTGTCCATTCCACCCCTCCGCGAAATGCAGGAACCAGTTGAGGTACTGCCGCATCTCGGACGATATATTGACATAGAATCCAGTTATCCCCCATAGGCCTCCAGGAGTTTGCTGACAAACGGTCGGGCCGGCCGTACACATTTAGAAACATGGAGGACCTTACCGAGCTTTGTCTGTGGCCTGTGGGAGGCCCAGTTCTTTGAGAAGCTCACGGGCGGTGATGAAATCCGAGGCTGCCTTTTCCCGGTCCGGGGAGAGGATGATTAGATCGTCCAGATACATTGCTGCCGCGACCCCCTTTTTTCCGAGGATTTCCACGATGGTCTCGGCAATGCACTGCATGTGGTAAGAGGAGGCTCGGGCACCAAACGGCATGAGTGGCGACACGTGACACCACGGAGAGAAGGGGTGGTGGTCGAACGACCCAAGCAGGTTGGAGTGCGTCCACTCTTTGGTGATGAACTTATCGATGTGTGTCGGATACCCCGTAGCACTAGGGTGGTTGAGAGTATCCTGGGTATCGCTGATGGGTCCCAGGTATCCCAGGGGAAACCTGTATCTGACGAAGCCGAGTAGCTCCTCCTTGTGAGGCATCTGTGTAAGATACCGTTCCCAGGCCGGCAGGTTGAGATCTGAAGGCACTTCGATGCGGGCCCCGAGGACGTTAGGGAGACCCGTATCCTTAACCCACTGGTATATGTGTGCATGGTTCGGGGGACCGGGTCCACTGAACTCGAGCAAGTTGGCCCTCCGGTGGTCGGTGAAGGCCTCGGGGTCCGTGCAGACCTTGTGCTTGACTTTCCCGGTTTCACAAATTTCTCTAATCAAATCAAAACAGGGAGTGTTATTTCCTGGGCAGTGGAGTGAAGTCGAGGCACGGTAACACTAACACTCCTGGGGGCCGTTTCACTAGTAGGGGGGTTAAAGCAAGAAGTAGGACTGCAACAGTGCCAGCAACAGCGATACCAACAGTGTCAAGCCCAAATTCGTGTTTCATCAGTGGTCTCACTGTTGAGGTGAGACCAACTCTCACTGTTGGCACAGGTCTCGCTATGCACATGCGTTTGACATTCAAATTTATTCGTCGATGGGCCGCGATGACGTAGAATTTCACCCCTTCCCATAGGAATTAAGCGATGAAACATTAACACAAGTTAGGTATACATAAAATCTATAATCGTCTCAAATATGAAGACCACTAGTGCTGTCGTAGTGAAACGTACTCTCTTACTGTTGCTCTCACTCCTTACCGGACTCGCGTTCACGCTTGACTGCACCTTCTCATGAAACACAAGCTATCACTGTGGTCTCACTATGGCAGCTTACCCTCCTAGTGAAACGGACCCCTGGCCCGCACGTTGGGAACTGGCCTGTGATCCTGTGTGGTGGGCGTGTCCACCTCCGCATTGTTATTGTTGTGGTGGGCCACGTGCCTCTCCCAGGTCCACATGGTCACGTGGTCAATGTCGTCACGTGTGCTACACGCCTCCGGGTCACTGGGTGGACGTGCACGGGCCGTTAGGGTGCATCCTCGCGCCTCCCTTACTCGCAGGGCGCGTCCTGCCTGTTTTTTTAACTCTGTGTTTGCGGAAGCTTGGTCGGCCGCAGCGTGTGTCCGGCCTGGGGTGTCCTGCAGGGTGTGGGGGTCGGCGTGGGTTGAATGCTGTCGTACCCCATGCCGTAACTCAGTTTCCTGTTGCACGCGTGTAACAAGTGCGTACACATCCGGCCGACTGAGTCGCAAAACAAACACATTTGACCCCCCCATCCTGGTGACTGTTACGCTGCTGACATCCGCGTTCTGAGTCATGGCGAGCCATACCCGTTCGTCCTGGATACGGCCGTGATCACTCCAGTAGAGGTGGCCGGCCTCCACCTTGTCAAACACATGGTTTGATCACCTCCGCACGCCAGATCTGGGCGTCCACCGAGACCTGGTGGAGATGTCGATAAAGGTGGTCCCTGTCCTCGGGGGCCACGGCATGATGGTCCTGCATCATCGCCAGAATGGCGCTGATGTATTCCAACGGTCCCATCATGCTCCTGACCTCAAGCTTTTGTGCGAGGGTATAAACACCTTCTCTGTCCACGAACATGTAAGGCTTGCTAATCAGAGAAGTAATATTAAGATCGGATGCAAGCTTACCGGCCGTGCGGTCGTGTTGAATGGCCTCGTGGTCCATTTCCCTCTGTACGTAGCCCTCGCTCGCGTAGGGTTCTCGCAGCTGGTGTGGTGGTGGGAGTAAGCGTGCCTGCTCCTGGGCCTAGTCCCTTGTCCGGTCGCACGCGGCCGACCTGACCGTGGGGGGATCCTCCTGCGCTGCTCTTGAACTACAGTCCGGCAACCGTTGCCGAGACATCCGTAGAATTGCCTCCAGAACCCATCCATCTTTTTATCGATCTACATTGTCCTTGATGTTCCCTAATCCGGACTCGAGGGCGACAATCCTGGCGGTCCGAACCGTGCTTCCTTGCTCGGATACCGAGTCCACCTGGGCATTACCGTCTTGCAGCGTGGCCTCCGATGTGGTATCTGTATCGGGAACCTTGGAGGTGCTCGGACCATTGTTTCTCGTTGTGGGTGCCATTTCTGCTTTCCTCTCTCTCTTCTTTCCCTGCTATGGTGCTAACAACGTGCTGGCCTCGTACCCGTGGGGGACAAAAGACTGCGAGCACGTATTGTGGCCAAGAGACGAAAAAGGAGTACGTGTGGAGTGTATGGAGGGTCCAGCGGAAGTGAGGATGATGCGTGGTACGCGGGTACGCACGTCGGTGCGTGGGTGTTGTGAGAGCCGCTAGAGGGCAGGAGGGGTGCACGCTGTGCATGAGAGAGGGGGACACCAGGGGGAGCAATGACCACCCCTGACCAAAGGCCATGAGTAACCAATTAATTATTCATATTTAACCTTGGACATTACGCAGTCGGCCTGATGGTTCAGTCGAATTTATCATAAGGTTTGATAAATCAGCTAGGATAGGGTTTAAACAATAGAATTAACCACAGGAAAGTATATATTCACATTCTATAGACTCCAAGGTTTGTTCCGGTATGAATTTTCTCAAATTTGGACGCGAAGAGACCAAGATATCAATATATTTTGATGCGCATTATGCAAGTTAAATTCTGGCCTAGCACGATCTGCCATCTTGGCTACTGTGGAGCTAGGGTGGTCGAGCTGTCATTAGAAATCAGCTAGCACCGGGTTTAAACTTTAGATTAATGATTGATCATAAATATATTCATATTCTGCAGACTCTAAGCTTTGTTTCTATGTAAATATTGTCCAGGTTAGACAAGTTCCAAATTGATAACCCAAATTTAACCTTGGGTATTACGCAGTAGAGCTATTAGGTCAGTTAGATTTGAAGGTTAGGGATTCTAAATCATATCAGACAGGGTTTAAAAAATAATATTAACCATGGGAAAGTATATATTCACATTCTATAGGCTGTGAGGATTGACACGTTGGTATTTTCTGGGTTATTTGGCCAGTGGAGAATTAGAAATTAATCATATAGTTTGGTCAGTGCACAGTGCAACAGTGCTTTGGTCTGGACACAATTTAGAAAATCATTTATTAGGAAGATTTAACTTGGTTTTTATCACTGGAGGCATTAATATTCATAAACTACAGATCCCTCTGCAATCTATCCCCACCGAGGTACAAAGTTTGCGACTAGGGAAAACTAATTATTACGATGAAACATTAAGAAAAATGTGTTATAGCTCGATGGGAGATACCATACATACAAATAATGGAAAATAAGATAAAAACAAATAATCTGTGCGATTGTTTGCGATTAAGGAACCAAATTATTCAGAGGATATACCAACCAAGGAAGAATGTAACTCAGCGGTATCAAAATTTGCGACAGTGTGATAAATTCTAAAACAAGGAACAACACACAGATGGGCCCCGCACTGCCTGCACCCGAATTTTGTTAGTTTTTTCGATGATTCGAAGCTATTTTTGCGGCGGTGATAGCAGACCCTACAGAAGGACTTTCTACCCAAATAATCAGGAAAACAACAGCTATTGAGTCGGGTGAAGGCGGATAGGGTACCAGCCTGTGGGGGGGGGGGGGGGGGGGCTCGCAGTTCTTTACTTCCGCGAGCATCTGGTGTACGAGACTGAGGATGAGATTAACGAGAGAAATTTTTTGGACAGCTCAGATTAAAAAGAATTTGCGAATTAACCTTCATAACCTCAATGAAAAAGAAAAAAAAGCTTCTTGGGCCACTTGCGACTCTATCGCCTGAAATTATAATAACCTGACATTTGATCGCACACATTGACACCTCGCATGTACTTGCAGTATGAACGGGAATGTCAGACTTGGAAAGGGGTGGGGAGTTAGCTCAGTGGTTAGAGTACCAGACTTGTAATCCCAAGGTTGTAAGACTTTGTGGGTTCGAGTCCCACCCCCAGCAGTGGTAGATTTACTGCTATAACAAAGGCCATCCTTCTCATACCATGTCTATGTGGTTTGGGAAGTAAAAGAACTCTCACCTCGGTAAATGTGTAGGGGTATGTGTATTTCTCGTTCAAACTTGTCACCTAACCCCCCCCATAAGCTGCAAAGTAGATATGGGCGGGTCATCTTCCCATTCGGAGTTGCTCATTCTCTTTCGTTCTTCTCTCGTCCACTTTCGTGATATCCAGCAAGCAGCTGTCAGGCTCATGTAAGCTAGGCGCGAATGTGAGTGACTCGATCGAGCGAAAAGCATAGTATTTATAGTAAGATGTCAACGTTACTACGGCAGCATTATATGATTCATTCAATTTATTTCTCCATATTTCTTAATAATATTGAACCCCCTTTATAAACTGAAGTAATTTGGTAAATATATCTTGAATATATTGAGAAAAAATGACTTTAAAAAAATATAAAAAAGATGCCTTAAGGCATATTCCTGCCGTACAGCGGTAATGCCTTAAGGCATATTCCTGCCATTCAGCGGTAATGCCTTAAGGCATCCTCCTGCCGTTCAGCGGTAATGCCTTAAGGCATCCTCCTGCCATTAAAAGGTTAACAGAAAAGTTAACCGACGACCAACAGACCAGCCAACGCTAGTTGGTAATGGGGTTTTCGAGACACAACAGTGGGCCAACGGCATCCTCCTGCCATTAAAAGGTTAACAGAAAAGTGAATTCATCTGCCAGAATAATAAGACTATCTCTTATTACCCGACTGGAGATATCTTCAATACCCGAAAACAGTTCTGTCCCTATGCTCCGAAAAAAGTGATTCACATAGTCTCATGTATCTGCTTCTGTTTCCCCTGTAACTTCGTCCACTAACCTGCAGCCATTTCTATCTTGCTTGCCATCAGTTAAGTCTTTAATATTCCTCCAGAAATCTCTGGGGGCTGAACGCGACTGTTCTATGGCCTCTTTGCAGAAGCTACCTTTTAACATGAAACTAGTGGTTATTGTCAGTATATGAAATTGATACACTATTTCTCAGGGCGAAGCACCACCTATGCAGTGAAACCACAACAGGTTTCTGCGCAGGTTTATGGAGTCATCAAGATGCAACTTATTTGGAGATTCTTTCCAAATGATGACCCAGGACCCTCTCTGAGTAGTCCGAGGACCCAGCAAACCGATCTGGATAACTAATTCCTCCAAACTTACAAACTCACAACTTACCATTAAATGTCATCCTAAAGCGGGTTGTCCACCAAAATAGACACAGTGCTCATTCGGTCAGCAGACGCTCCGGCTACAGGATTTTACCATCTAGCCAACGATCCTCGCCGATGATTGTCTGCTGGGTGGCCCAAACTCAGCAGAATGTCTGAGCTGATCCACCAAATCTTCTATTTCTGGCGTCACCGACGACCACAAGATGTCCACACGATGCGGATTAACCAAACAATTAAGGTAAATAAAGATGAACCTTGATTTTATGAATGTGTATGGCATGCTCAGGGGCAAGGATTGCTCCCAGATTGCCGAAACCTTCAGAATTTTCTGTCTCTGCTTGCAGAGATAGCCACTCACGGGGGCAGCTCATTCCATGTTGATGGTGTATGTCACAGTATATATATGTGGACGACTGGTCAATGCTCTGGGGCAAGGAGACTATATTAGCCAGTCAGCCAGTTGGCTGAAAATCAAATAAATCAGTTATCTCTAGCCCACAGAAATTACAGCTGACGCACCATGGAATCCAGCCCACACTCAAGAAATTATGATCTGTCGGCCAGAATGTTTGGTGGATCAGCAAAACATTGGTATTTAGAACTGACGAGCGGTCACCGACGACCAACAGACCAGCCAACGCTAGTTGGTAATGGGGTTTTGGAGACACAACAGTGGGCCAACGGTCAGTGATAACTGTCATGGCTGGTTTATTGATCCACTAACCAGATAATTCCAGGCGACATGTATTTTGGGCCGACAACTGTCACTGACTACCACATGGTGACCACATTGCCATCGCTCAGCTCTAGCTGAAGCTTGGTTGATCAACCTTGTAACCTTAGTACCTTCAGGAAATACTGAATAAGATTAATTATTCTTCAAATGAATGTCCTGCTCCCAGTAATATCATTCATTGGAGAGATCTGTTGATCAATACCTTAAGGCTAAACAATTTATCCTCCGATAGGGATACCTGCAACTTTACAGAATCTTTGTCTATAGCCAGATACCTTACTGTTGTTGACGTAGGTATCAATTTTGATTTATCTATCTATCAGATGTCTGAAATAAAAAAAGCATTCCATTACAATCGCAGAGGTGAAGCAACAAAGTAATGAACGCATCCACAAGCTGGAGCTCGTACCATGACGAGTGTGGTGTTAACGGCTGACTATTCCAACACACTAGTCAGCAGCAACACTTTCTTACTTTGATGTAATATTACTCATAAATGAATCATGACAATCTTTTATACAGCTCTTGTTGTAATTAAGCACAGAATATTGTCTGGATGTCTAAAATCAATAAAACATTCCATAATGATTACAAGCTTGAATTGTATATTGTCATATAGCAACTTTTATAGCAATAATTCTTATCCTTATGTACATTCAATATTCCTTTAGCCACAGTATTCAGTAGAAAATCGACATGCCCTCTCAAGTTCAAATCTCAACATGGTGGATATGGCCTGATTCTATTCAGCTGCATTGAAACTCACACCATGTGGAACCGACCTGTGATCATTCAATAGACCTACCTACAGGTAACCCCACTCTTCAAGCTGATTTTCTTACTGACCTTACGCACTAAAAGTAGGCTGAAGGCCCTAAGCCAGGAGAGTGATTAGCAGAAAGATGGTAACCACTTGATAGTTCATTTAAGGACAGGTGAGCATACTAATATGCACTAATTTCAGGGGGCAGGGAGAACAAGTTTCCAATGTGATGCCCTTGGGACAAAAATAACAGGGGTGAGTGAATTATGGACATAACACTCCTGACAGCCAAGATAAAGGTGACTAGTGAAATAATTTTAAGTTTAGACAAAATCTCGAATCACAGACTTATTGAAAGCCACCCAATAAGACTGACCCACCCCATTTATCATGTACACTTTTTGGACCCCCCAACAGTAGAATAACAGGGTTCTTTTAGCGCGTATGATACAAGGAAGAATGATGGTTTGACCTAGTTGCAGAACGGATGTGGTGTGATGTCACAGGAATGAAGGATTCTGATTGGTGGAGAGACCGGAAGTAGAATTATCTAGGTCATGTCATGCATACATTAACCTACTTGTGTTACATTGTCTAGATACATTTTGAAATATCTAGGTCATTACCTACTTGAATGTAAAAATAAATTCTTCATCCACAACCAGCGATCTAGGAAATTCGAAATAAATGTAAAAGTAGGTCACAACCCACTTTAGTTGGACACTGGGGGAGTTTGTGCCCCGGGAAAGTTATCCGGTTTGACATAAATTCTTTTTTTTTTAAATAAAGAAACATAAATACGTTTGAATTTAAGATGGTTGCATGCAAGTAAGACAACAAGGAATTTTCTTTTTACAATTTTATTGTAGTCATCTAGTATTTTACATTGACTCGTTTTGTTTCGGTTAAAATGGTATAACGTTAGGACAACGTATAGAGCTACGTGCTATGTATATGAAACAGGTGTACTGTTTTTTAAAATATTTTCGTTCATTCTGTATCAGTTTTGCGTTTTTTTATTTTGGGAAAGTCTTGCTTCAGTGTGCACTCTGTATCCTTCCACGAATCCAGAATCAATGGAGTCCATTCTGAGAGCGGCAGCATAGGTGTTGTTAGTAGGTGACTAGTTGACGCTGGTTGGCAATGATGGTGGTGTGATTGGACCACCAGATAAGGATGATGCTGGTGCTTCTGGTTCCATTTGCATTATCTCAACAGAAAGCGCGTACAGGCTGGGAGAAATGATACTCCATTCGTCACACAAGTACGGTTGCACTCCTTTAGGTGGTTGACAGGAACAGATGTCTGTGTGTTTTAGTACGTTGTATAAGGTGTTTAAGAGAATACATTTACACCATTTACATTTGAAGAAAGTGTGTTCGTCCTTCACTTTGTGGTTGGTGGACGAGATGTAGCCCCTGCAGTGTCTGCATGTTATCCGGGTTGACATGTTGAGGATGTAGCAGCAGCGGCAGCAGTAGCAGCAAGTGATGGTTGTTTGTGTAGGGTGAGCTCTATTTATCTAGGTCCTGAGATGGGACGTATACTAAACTTCTTATAACGTTAATAAAACGTTTGAAAGTGTCGATCAAATGTATAAAGCTATGACCTATGTACATAAAACAGATACACTGTTTCTTTTTAACCATCGCTTCACACACACACATTGTGGTTAGAGGGAGACACTGTTGTTACTACATGAAAAACCGCAGCTGAGAGTTTCAAGTTGGTTCACTGGGTGGGTGAGGTTGTAAGCAAGGGAATAAATCTCATCTAAGGTGTTTAATATCTTATTTACACTCTCCACTGTGTACTCATGTAGTTGCATGAATTCTCTATGAGGTGCGGAACGTCTTCTGAATGCTTTGTAGCAAAAGTTTGGATGTTTGGAAGGCGTTTCATTCTCCTCATCAGTGTCAACGGTATCAACGTTTCCTTCAGCTTCGTCTTCTCCTTCGATGTCCATTGTTACATCTGATGAGTACATTTCTACCTCACCTTGCCCCTGTTTAGAATCCTGTTTGTGAAGTTCGGATTGGGTCCCCACATGTTCTCCACTACTTGTATGGGGATTGGTTTCGACATGATTCATTGATGAAGCGAATACAGTGGCTTCCACAGGTGGTTGTGTAAAGCGATTGTAGTTGTTGAGTGTTGTAGTGCCCACGACCATTTGGAGCCTTGCGTAAGAAGCATGCGTGATATATATTAGTGGGTGGAAGACCGTATGGATCGAAGAAATAAATGGCTCCTACATTGTCTATGTTGAATGCCACCCAATATTCACTTGACATGTAATGAGGATGAGTGTTACTGATGAAAATGTCATGTGTTTGGGGCGTCTAGGTATTTTGTTACATGGGAAGGTACCTAAGAAATACTGTCTGGTACGAGGGTGGTGTCTCAAAATTCGATTGAACCGAGAGGTCATCATAGTGATCAGGTCATGTGGTAGTCAGTGATTGGGAGTTGGTCTGCGGTTCGCTGAACAAGGTTTTCGTAGAACGAGCACATCACCACGGAGATCGTGTGGGTGGTTGGATCATCAAACTTCAGTGAGATGCTCAGTTTCCCTTGGCGCAGCAAGTTGATGCGTGCATCTTCTGGAGCTCTGTCTGGGGTCAAGTCAAAGGCAACAGAGTGTATCCACCCATGAACTCCTCCAAGGAAATGTAGCAGCCTTGTTTCACAGTAGGCAGCCCCATGTTTCTGAAGAGTTGATGGTATGCCTTGATCACTTTTTTCCCAGTGAAGTCTGCTTTTATTTCAAACTTTTGATCATCGAATTTGATTTCAGCTTCAGTGAGCCTGAAGTGTTGGAAGTTGAACGGATTCTGGCTGATGTTGCCAGATGAGGCTGACTCCTTCACCAGTCCTAAGACAATGAGTGAGGGAATTTGTGTGGTGTCGGTCTGGGTCCAACTGTAGTCTTGTGACCCAGCAGCTAGAGTATGCTTTGTGACTCTACTCCTGTTGATGGGGTAGTTGAATGGACCTAATTTTGGGTTCATCACTGTTTCATTGTGAACCTCGGCCACCTCATCTCTCACTTGCACCTGTCACAAGCTCATTCCTGCTTTGGTGATTTTGATGAGGTAGCCAGCATTGGCATCGCTCATCATGTAGAAAGCTGCAGGTGCCCGTTCGAAGACGAACTTGACTTCGCAATGAGACGGGAGGAGTTTACATTGAGACGCGAGATCTAGCATGGGTCGCATTATACACGACTGTGTGGTGGTAGCCACAGCTAGGCTTCTTCTGATTCTCCAGCCTTGATTTCCACCAGCCCCTCATAAAAGGAGTGTTTTGTATGTTGTGAGAGTGTTGTTTGGAAAAATGCCCATAGACGCTTTGCTAGGAAGGGTCATGAAGAACGTCATATTGCTTGTATGTTTTTGACAGGTTCCCAACTGTTGAATTTGTCACCGTATCCATGCCACTTGATGAGAGCTTCTTTTCGACGACCCTTTCCTCTGTATTTTAGAACTTTCTCTACTATGTACTGCTCCCTTGGAGCGACAGTCACCTTTTGCAGTTCCTGAGGGTAGAATCAGCCTTTTATCTCCTCCTCTATCTCGTCTTTGACAATGTGACCGCATCTGTCTTGTTGGGATAAGTTGAAAATCTCTTCTCCCCAGTTAGGCTCGTACCCTCTGTTTTTTTGGTGTTAAGAGTCGACTTTATCTCTTGCTTTTAATTTTGTTTTTCTTTCTTTTTCATTGAGTGGGTATCGATCGTATAATCTGTAGAAGAGACTCTCCATGTTGTTTCTATTGACTTGTGCAGGTGGTATACCTAAAGTCTTATGTGCAGTGTGGTTATAGGAATGTACCAAGTCCTGCAAAACATCAACATAGCAATAGGTGTTGTGAGTGAAGTAGCGCCAAAGTTTACCTTGCAGTGTTCCATTGAACCTTTCCACTAAGGAGCATTTAATGTCGTCGTTTTCACTCACAAAGAGTTTTATTTTTTCTTCCTTTAGATGATCCTGAAACTTGTTTCCTTTAAACTCGGTTTTCACGTATTTGGGTGAGCAAAGTAGGGTCATTTTTTTTAAAGTGTTGACCACGTTTTCACCGCCTTTACTCAGAACTGGCTGAGCAAAGGCATTTCTTGAGAAGACATCAACACCAGTAAGAATGTATTTGTTTCCATCGTTTTCTTTTTTGAAAGATTGCATGTCTATCAAGTTGAGTTGCCATTGCCTGTCGATGCCCCATTTACTTCTGACATGGTGCATTTGAGGGTTGACTCTTTTAAGTCCTTGCATGAAAGTGTAATATCCCACAGGTGGGTTTTTCGTGGTTTTCCCTCAAGCAGCTTTATTCAGGAGACTAAGTATGTTACTTCCTTTGAGTGGTTTTCCACCCACAACCACCTCACCATCTCTGTTCCAGTTGATGTACCCTTCTCCTTTCGCTGTTATGAGATTGAAGAGTTTTTTCACTTTCTGTTTGTATGACTTGGGAACAGTTCTCTCGAAAGGCTTCAAGTGTTTGCGAACGAGCATCAGCTGTAGGGGTTTTTTGAGACGAGTAGTGTTTTGGTGAAGCAGGCGGGGTACTCATAGAAGCGTCGTCGCTTTCATCTTCACCAGTGTCTTCACCGCCACCCATGCCCCGGCGCCGTCGCATTCCTCCTCCTCTTCCTCCTCCTCCTCCTCCTCCTCCTCCGTGTCCATCATATCGTCAGATGGGGGGACGACTCCCCTAGCAGTTTGGCGACCCTGTATTAGTGGAGAGTCATAAGGATAGGTTCTTGAGCACGCTTTTTTGGAGGCTATCATAGACCGTGTCATTAAATCATTGAATTTTCCTATGCGATTCTTCCTTATGAAATTTGGATTGATCAATATGGTGGAAAGCTATTTTTGAATCGACCTGACTGCTTTTATAAGTGGAGCTATTCGGAAAGATTTTCCTTCACGAGTTGTGTCTCATAGTAAGTCCTGGCTGGGTCGGAGGGTGGGGTGTAAGCATTTTCCTGCGGGGGTTTATTGATACCTCTCATCAATTCTGGCGACACCAGGAACATCTTCTTGTAGTTTCCACCTTTTTTCATCATTATCTCTGTATAGTGCTTGATATGATGGAGGTCAATGTTGGAATGGCTACTGCCAATAGCGTTCCAAGGAACCCACCTTTTTGTTTAAATATTCTAAGGTTCTTTGGGAGGGTAGATTTCTTCCTGGTAACGGCTTTGAGCTCCTTCTTATAAGGTGCTAAATGGTTTACTGCTTCTCCACTGGGTAGGCGTATGTTTTTATTCATGACATTAATGCATATTTGACTCATTAGCCATACAACTTCGTTACTCATCCCCTTAATTAAGTGTTCACACTCCTTTTGAGTACACTTAGAAAGATGTTTCAAGAGAGGGAGATGCTTCTTTAGAAGTTTTAACTCTTTTTGTTGAGGCATCGCTGTCAGATTCTTCTCGTCACAAAAAAAACCAATAGTCATTCTGGAATGAAAACAGCTGTGTTTTCAGGCGACGTGATGCTACCCCTTACATGGAAATGGTCCGGTGTTGACTGCTTGAAGTCTATCGCTATGTGAGTGAGGTTCCGCAGTTTCCTTAGTATATACCTTTGTCAAGAAACTTGGATTTGAAGGAAACACTTGTCTAGACATGACATTGATTTGGCTCATATCTCTTGGGTTTTTAAACAACACCATATAGTGGGCGTTAACGCTGATAGTTCTATAGTCTTTATGAGGTAGAAATAGATTCTGTGTGATGAATATCACACTTATATTCCTATGGTGCGAACCCTTTATGAATAATCCCTTAGTCTCATAACAAAAGTGAGACTAAGGGATTAAAACCATGTGTTTCTACCTTTCAGGTCATAGACGATCTGCTGCTGAAAGCCCTACACCGCACCTGGAGAGAATTTCGTGACTCCATGGGAAGGCAGTTGAAAAGTGAGGCCCGCTCGGTCTTCTTCTTCTCGTGTGTACAGGAAGACCACATAGAACCATGGGTCGTGGGTCTTGCGCCCATTCCCAGGTTCTTGGACAAGGACATCCAGGAACAAATCCTGAAAGAACGTAAGTCCTCTGCCCAACGCATCAACACCATGCTCGCTGAGTACCTGAAGACTCAGGAAAATGTCGAATGCAAATCAAAAGAACTCTGTCAACGTATAATCGAACACGGTCTAACTTATCTTAAGATGGAGAAAGCAGACATTGACAATGCCCTAGACGCTGTTAATAAACACGCTGAATTAACAGCGCGGAGGGACTACCTCAGGGAGGTTACCATTCTGGAGGAACGCCTCCAGAAACGAGCGGGAAGGATCCCGGCTGACCGTGTAATCCTTAACCCTAAGGGATCTTCTACCCCTCCCTACACTGACGACGCCAAACCCGACTCAGGTTTTCAGCCACCAGCCTCCTGTGTCCCCAAGGGCAACCAGAGGGGCCGGGGCCGCGGGGGCAAGGGTCAGTTTGGGAGCAAGAGGGGGAAGAACAAGCCCCAGGGAAGTCAGTCTACACGCCTGAAGTCAAACCTGTGTGCTTCGTGAATAAAACCGCTGTATGTTGTAACATCGAACCTCTGAACCATGTCCATCATTCACTGATTAAAGAACACTGTATCGAAGAAAACCTTGTTGATCTCAATTCACTCGGGAATTCTCTAGGAAAACCGGGTAAAGACGCTTCTACGAATAAATCATCGAAGTATGAAAAATTGGGGACAGTAGTCAATCTCTCCAGTCATAAACTGACAGATCCTGAAATCTTTATCCTTAACAAAGGTCTGAACTTCTGTCCCAACACTACTAAGATAGAAGAAGGGGAGCGGAAGCTAGAACTAGATAGATTCCATAGAAATATCAGACAATTCTTTGATAAGCCTATTTCAAATAAATCTGGTACGACCCCAGGTAAGGGTCCATACGTTCGACCATCGGCCACCGACAGAGGAAAGGAAGTACACCAACCCACTGCACCAGATCTACCCCAGGATACGGTAATAGGCAAAGGCCCTACACCGTATATGGACAAAAAATTGGCTAAGGACCTTAAGTCCAAACCTGGCAAATTTGCTCCACAAGGCTCTGCTAATCTTGAAGGTTTCATTACAGTAAATGAACTAAGTCTCACTAAAAACAAGGTACAAAGAGTCACCAAACCCAACATAACGAAAGACGAGAAAATTTCCTTAAAACAAGAATCTCGTGATCAAACCAGCCGACAAAGGTGGGGCGACTGTAGTTATGGACATAGACGATTATGTAGCAGAAGACAATAGACAATTGAATGACCATAAAGTCTAAAAAGTGGTAGACAAAGATCTTACTCCTACTTTCACCAAGGAGATCGATCTCAAAATTAATGATATGGTAGAAAATGGCGAAATCACGGGCGAATTCGCGGAAGCGCTAAAGAGCCCAGATGCAAAAGCCCCACAGATTTACTTCCTACCCAAGATTCACAAGGGGGTACTTCTCCCACCGGATAGACCTGTAGTTTCAGCCAACAATTGCGCGACTGAAAAGATCTCGAAATTCGTAGACCAGTTCCTGAAACCGGAAGTACCGAAAATAGGGTCATATATCAAAGATACCAACCATTTCCTAGAGAAAATAGGGAATATTAGAGATTTAACGGGAGATGAGATCCTCGGCACCCTAGACGTAGGGGCGCTGTACACCAACATCCCTAACGATGAAGGTATAAGATCAATAAAGGGGACTCCGAACGAACCCCACCACTGACAGCATAACAGATTTGTTAAAAATGGTTCTTACAAAGAATAATATCCAATTCAATGGACAAAATGATCTACAAATCAGCGGGACTGCGATGGGGACAAGGCTAGCCCCTTCGTATGCCAATCTATTCATGAAAAGTCTAGAAAAAGAACTCCTGGCCAAATACCATTTGAAACCAAAGGTATGGTGGAGGTATATCGATGATATATTCTTCATCTGGGAGTTCGGGGGAATTGAGCTAGAAAAATGGCTCAAATACCTAAACGAAGCACACGAAACCATTAAATTCACCATGGAGACCTCGAAAACCAGGGTGAATTTTCTAGATACCACGGTACGCAAAGATACAGACGGCAAATTGTATACCACCTTATACAATAAACCCACTGACGAGAATACATATCTCAGATATGATTCAGCCCATCCTCCTTCCCAGAACAGTATCCCTTACTCTCAAATATTGAGAGTAAAACCGATCTGCTCTAAAAGAGAGGACTATGAGTCGGAATCCCGCAGAAAACTGAGTGACTTCGAGAAGAGGGGTTACCCCAAAAAACTGCTAAAATCCTGTAAAGAGAAAGTGGATCTGGTAACCAGGGAAACCACCCTGAAACCCAAGGAAAAGTCACAAACTAATGAAGACCAAGTTTTCCTCATTAGTACATACCATCAGGGAAATAACCGCCTACCAGAAGTAGTAGAAAAGAATTGGGAAATTCTAGGAAAATCCAGCACCACCAAAAAACTGTTTGGAAGCAAATTGGTGAAAAGCTACAAACGCCCAAAAAACCTGAGGGACCACCTGGTGAGAGCCAGGACGGAATACCACCCCGAGGGAAATATGCGAAACGAAAGACCAAAAAAAGTCAATAAGAACAGATGCAAAAAGTAGCACTGCAAATATTGTCTAATGTTAGACAGTAAGGGCAAGATCAAGTCAAAAACCAAAAAAAACGAAACATCGATGCAAGACAAATATTACATGCAATAGCTCAAATGTATTATATTGCATCGAATGCAAAACATGTGGGGCCCAATATGTTGGCCAGACAAAAAGGAAAATCAAAGAAAGGATCTCAGAACACATGAGATCGGTTGTGAAGCACTTCAACGACAGACACCACAATGGGACACGAGACATGAAGGTCTATATTTTAGACTTCATATATCGACACCCAGACAGCAAAAGGGCAGGAATACTCAGAGATAAAATCGAGTATAACTGGATCCACCGACTGGGGAGTCAAGCCCCAAAAGGTATGAACACTATGAACAGCAAGTTCGGGTAAAAGAGAAATCTCAAAGCCACGTCAAAAATTTTTTTCTAAACAAGAAAGGGACCCCACAGGGACCCCGATGGACACACTGGACCTTGCAGGCCCTATATGTCAATCCTCTTGAGAGGAAAAAGATTTTAAACAATGATTTCCCATTGTTCTCTTTGCCCAGCGACTCTAACCAAGTGACTGACCACCCAAAAGGGAAAAAGTTTTTATTCAGACAAATTCTATTTTAAATAGAAAAAGCGGGCCCATGAGAGAAAAAATCACTCAAGGACATGAACAAAGACCATATAGGTATGCTACAATCGCCTGACAAGACTAGATAGTCGAAACTATTGAGCAAGAACGAAAAGAATCTGGAAGGATTCTCCTATCTGAATGCACAGAGTAACTCCCCACACTTACAGTAGGGGGCGAACGCGGATCCATACAGGTTCTCTCCCTGGCCACCAGGTGAGAAAGTACTGAGGGTCGGTGTGAGGAGGCGCCACAGGCCCTCCACACACCACACTCAGAGAAGAACAATGGATCTAATTGGCACGGAGGCTTTCCCGCCACTCTTTGTCTGGATTTTCAGCCAATGAAAAGCCCCAAATCGATCACATGATCGAACTAACCAATAATGGTCTAACTCTGTGAAGGGATTCAGAAGTAATGAATATTAATTAACCCCGTGGCGCCTACCTTGAAGCGTCAGGTCAGTCACCGGCTCAATAGTCGCGGTAGCAGCCTCGTCTCACACTGCCTTTATGAATAAGTCTTTTATAAGTGGGAGATCCTCAGAGTCTGTTAGATCATGTATAATGAGAAGTGTGTGTTGATTTGGATCTCTTGGCTTGTGGAGTAATTCCTCTTCACTGAGTAAGCCTTGGTTGAAATGAACTTTATCCTTGAAACGTTCAAATGATGATTGCCATTGACTATAACAATAGATGATGTCATCTACTTTCGGTGATAACAGGGTGTTGACTTTGTTGACAATTTTAAAAACTAGTTTGCTTTTTCCACACGACTAATGTCCACTAAGGATCAACGTGAAAGGAGCCTTGAGGATGTTGACATCGCTGTCCACGATCTCCATCCCACTATCTTTAACTGAAGATGTATCTTGTAACACATTCTGTTTTATAGCGCTTTTTTCTCCCCGTTTTTATCGAAACTTGTGCCGCTGTGAAGAAAGAGAACTGGATAAATGAGCTGGTTAAGTGTAGATTAGCGCTCGTACGGATAAAGTTGTTTTTTTCAAAGCACCACGCGAGGGAGGGGTTAGGTCACTCCTTCACTGATGTGATAGCCAAGAGTAGAAGGTTGAGCACATTTGGGATCACTACAAGCCATGTATACCCCATTCCATCCTTATTTGAGATGCAGGAAGGAATGACATGACGATTTTCTATATGTCGCATTGTGGACCTAGTAACCAAAATACCATTAATGTAGTGATCATCTAGCCCTATCAGTGCTACACTTCTGAATGACCGAATGATAGAAGAAGCATTCTCTCTGGAAGTTACGGCATCTAGAAACAAGGGAACGAGCAAGGTGCAATTTATAAATGGGAGGGCGACCCCCGCCACATCGTGGAAATGGCTCTTTCTCAATGTTTTCACCCGCTTCTTGATTTTGATCGACTTACCTCCTACACCGTGTAGATTGAACTCCTTGTCCGCTATTGTGTATAAAGATGATTTTGACTCAATCCCCTGTTGGTCCAAACTTTGACAGTTGCTCATTTCAGACATTTTGCAATCAAAAGTGCAATGCTTTGAAAATATATAGTAAGCTTTTTTGATGCGTGAACACTGTCTGAGGAGCAGGGAAGGAATGAATTTAAAATCAGAAAATGACCAGTAGAAACCAACCGAAACAATGACGGTAAACAAATAAATTTCCCTCGAAAGGAATGCAGACATGCAGATTAAGTAGCGTAAAACCACCTCTCATTGGGTAAAATTAAAAAATAGATCGTCATAGAGGGAGAGAGAGAGAGGGCTGGGTAGTGGTGGGTGGGACTGGGAGTGAGTAACTGTGAAATGGTCTTTATATGTGACGAGCAGCTCCTACTGACCTCAGCACCACACAAGCGTGCTTTAACTGTCTCATAGTCACTTTTTAAAAGAAGCCCATCATTCAAGATAAGTACGTAGGGGGGAGGTTCTACTAGAACGTCTTAGTAACGCGGTGGTGTATTTATGGTAAAAAAAAGTAGAGACAATGTTACAATGTAAGTTAACGTAAGTTGTGCGTCCTCTTTTGTCTCTCTGTTATTTCCATATGATCGAATTAAATACGCTGAGAATGAATTAAATATTTTGTATAACGTTCTGAAAACGTACCCATTTTACTGAGTATATTAACCCGACTGAGTGAGCTGCTCTCTCAATTTGCTTCCTCTGCTCATATGACGGTTCTCACCCAACAAGCTCATTAGCTACAACACTGCTACGACTCCTGAGATGGGAAGATTGCGACTCTCTTAAACAGCAAGCACCAAGAAGCTCCCCCCGCTGAAGATCAACATACATAAGAAGAGTGCTGTCGAAGATACTGACGGACTGGTTCTTCCCAACTCATTCTTGGGTGTAAAACCAAACAACCACGACGAGACACTTAACACACCACCTCTGAGCGAAATTTCACTGAGTCTCTTGGGAGGTGGAACCTCAACGTTGACTGAGGAAGAACACTTAATTGCCCAAACTCTGAAGACAGTGAATGAGAACTACTCTCAACTCTGGGACCCTACTACTGATGAAGAGTCACAAAAGAGTTGGGAAACCTATTTTGACCAGACGAAAAAGAAGCTAGAAGACTGCTTGGCAGAAGCAAAGCGCTAAAAGTTTTTCTTGACTGCGGCTGTGGAAGAGACCTTGGCAACATCTGACGAAAAGTCTACATGTGACACTACACAACCTGAGGCTCGCTTCAATAAACCAGATGAAACGTCCTTAGGTCATAACACCCTAGTAGACGCACACCATATCCCACTCTCAGCAAGTGTCGCAAATAACTTCCTTGGTTTTGAAAACCCTGTTTGCTTTGTACGTGAAAGTAATGGAAAAAAGACCCCCTCATAGAAAACGTACTTACCCACATAAACTCCTTTGCCAAAACCATAGGGAAATCTGTGTTGGAACTCTACAGCTGAGAAAAAAAAGAGATCCACACTATACAAAGAAACAACCACTACATAGCCATATACACAAAACACACCATCTTCCTAGACATGTTCAACTATCTTGTGCCGGGGTACTCTTACTATCTGAAAGCCTTCTTGAAAAATGAGTATAAAGGGTTTTTCCCATACGAGTGGGTGGATAGTGTGAGAAAACTGACAAACACAAAACTTCCATCACATTCAGCTTTCTATAGTAGTCTTACCAAATCGTCCATTAGTAAGGAAGACTACCTGTCATGCCAGAAAGTGTGGAAAGATCAGAATATGAAAACCATGAAAGACTACCTAATTTACTATAATAACAAAGACATACTCCCCTTTATAAAAGCTATAAAAGAACATTCCAAATTCTTCATAGAACAAAACATAGACATTTTCAAAGATGGATTGACACTACCAGGTTTAACGATGAAATTCCTTTTCCATAATCAGTGTGGTGATACACCGTTTGTCCTTTTTGGGGAAAAAGATACACAAACTGGTAAGAAAAAACCTCACCAGTGGTCCATCTATTATATTTTACCAACATCACAAATCTGGATCTACCAAAATATGTGAGAAACTATATGGCGAAGAAAGTAAAACATGTCGCCATATAATAGGTGTAGATGCAAATAGTCTTTATCTGAAATGTATGGGAGAAAACCACTGTACAGGGTACTACATCGTACATGATGAGCAAGATTATTTCACACCTAAACTCTCACAGAACATAAGCTATTCAGCTGGTGAGTGGTTGAAATTCAGAGAACATGAAGACAATGTTGAAATTCTACATGCTTCAACCATGGTGAAATAAAAGTGGGACAAATGTGAATCCCCGTGGATGTATTAGTTCCAGAAACAAAAAACCTATACCAGTTTCACGGGTGCTACTGGCATGGACATCAATGTCAACTCAATAAACACAACCTCCCTCCACCCGAGGACATGAGATAGCTCGAGAGAGAGCTGAAAGAACGGTGAGACCTGAAAATACTGGGATATACCTTAATAGAAACGTATGAATGTGATTGGGTAAAAGAAAAAGATTTGCTGCATTGTCTAGCATGTGTAAATAAATGGCATGTAAAAAAGCCTATAATGAAAAGGAAAATGACCCCAGAAGAGCTTCTGGATGGGATCAAAAATGGAAGTTTATTTGGAATGGCTCAAGTAGATATTCACACTCCTGAAAATTTAAAATAAAGCTTTTCAGAAATGACACCCATATTCAAAAATGTGAAAGTATATGGAAGATGTAGGAGATCACATGCGCAAATATCTGATAGAAATTCAATCTCTCTCTCAACCACAAAGACAACTCATTGGAAGTTACCACAGAGAAGGTATACTTCTGGGAACACCTCTTCTACAATGGTATCTAAACAAAGGACTGGTCGTTACCAAGCTCTATCTGGTTGTAGAGTATACACCTGAAAAACCTTTTGAAAGCTTCATGAATGAAGTAACAAAAGCACGACGTAACAGTGATAAAAACTCAGATGGTAAAATCCTATCTGACCTGTACAAACTACTAGGAAACAGCTCCTACGGTAAAACCATATGTAACAAACAAAACTTCACCAATATGAGATATGTCGCCCGCAAGAAAGCCCGAGATCTATCTTCCCATTAGAGCTTACAAAACATGTCAGAAATCAATGACAACACACTGGAAATCACATGCTACCCAAAAAAAGTGAAATATGACCTTCCCATCCAGATAGGTTTCATGGTGTACCAGTATGCTAAGCTAAAAATGCTCACCTTTTACTACGTCTTCCTCTTGCATTTTATAGACACTAAAGACTTTGAAATGTGCGAAATGGATACAGACAGTTTATATTTCGCTCTCAGCAGTGACAAACTAGAAGAAATAATCAAACCAGAACTCAGACAAGCCTACTTCACCGAGCGACATCTATGGTTACCATCAGAATCGTGCGACATCCCCTTTCACAGAGAGCAATACATTCTGTGCAAAACAAATAGAGTGCCGTGGTTCCCCCCTCCTTGTTGTCAAGAACGACTAATACACGATAAGCGCACTCCCGGTCTATTCGAAGTAGAATGGGAAGGAGAGGAAATGACTTCTCTCAACTCCAAATGCTATATAGGAAAGGGAAAAACTCAAAAACTTAGTTGTAAAGGTATCATACAAAAACAAAACAATCTATCTGTGGCTGACTTTAAGAAAGTGTTACTGACACAGGTTTCAAAGTGGTTAATCATAAAATGGTGACATAAACAGAGAAAGAGAGGTTTGAACTATCATTACATCAAAAGAAAAGTGTGTGATGATGGTGTTACAACACTTCCATTGAACTTATGAGAAAACTTTTCACATTTTCTGAAATGTTTAACTTTTAAAATTGTCCTAAAATTTTTTGTCGATAAACCAAAATATTGTAAATTTTTTATGGGTTGTAAAAACATTGTAAAAAAAATCTTCTTGTTCTGTTTTTTTTCCTGTGCAAGTCTACTCTAGACGCCATCTTGAATTCAAAACGTAAAGACAACGTAACTCAAGTAGGTTAATGTATGCATGACATGACCTAGATGATTCTACTTCCGGTCTCTCCACCAATCAGAATCCTCCATTCCTGTGACGTCACACCACTTCTGTTCTGCAACTAGGTCAAACCATCATCCTTCCTTGTATCATACGCGCTAAAAGAACCCTACTATACTACTCCCAACCTCTACCAACTAATGTACGTGAGGCAGGCGTACTTCACACCTTTTGTCTCATAAAACAGAGATCTAGCAGGGTGTACCTTTTTGGATTTTTCCAGTTTCTAAAAAATGATGACCGATTAGATCCGCATGGAAGGACACAGCTGAGATCTTACTGCACTTGAACCCTACTGCCCTTCACCATAACTGCTCATGAATCATTTTGCCCCCAAATGATGTTGCCCATCAACAATACTGCCCCTCAACCATACTGCCACTTAACCATACTCTCTTTTAACTATACTGCCCCTTAACCGCACTGCCCCTCCACCATACTGCCCTTAAGCCATAATGCCCCTCAACCAAACTGCCCCTGAATCATATTGCCCCTCCACCATACAGCCCCTCCACCATACTGCCCCTAAAAGATACTGCTCCTCACCATACTGCCCTTTATAACTAGGAGCAAATAGTATGTTCATCCTAGATGAATGAGCGTGCTATCATAAATGAATAACAATTAAAAGGTATAAGTTAGATTTATCGTATGGATAGTTTTATGCAATCCAATTGCACCCAGTCAACTTGCAATTTCTGCAACTGCCTATCTAGGATCCAAACAAATCAAGCACAAGTGGGTCTTGAGGTATTTTGGTTTTGAGTGATTGGTCATGGTCAGCTGGGCACGTCCGCTTTACATATGTATCCGAAACGCGTCTAACAGTAGGATTTTGCGTCTAGAAGTTTGACCTATTAGACGTCTCATAGACGCCTTATCTAGTGGTGTATATACGTGTCCATGGTGCCATCTTATATACGTCATATATATGTCTGATTCTATTTATATACGCCACTATCCAATAATTCCGACCTCTGCCACTTGGGGACATCAGTGATAGCATATTTCATTTGCCATTAACCATGCAAGTCTGTATTATATGAAAATTGCAATCTTATATTACTAATTTATTTTATAAAAATTTAATTATGTTGCATTGTGTTGCATTATGTTGTTTTTTTAAGAGTTTTTCTAATAGATCTTACTTTCAAACACCATTTCAATATGTGGACTGTCAGGCTTACTATATAATCGCCTCCCCCCAGTGTCTCTGTGCACCTGAAGTCCGACTCCAGACTCCGACTCCGGCCCTGCCTTGTGAATGCGGCTGCCACCCTCACAGCCACCCGCTCAGCCGCCCGCCCTGTGCGCCTCCGACTCAGGACTGAAAACATCTAACACACGCCGAGCGGCCGCTAATCCGTCTACAAAGGGAGGTGGGGGTTGTGTACCAGGGCTTCACTGTGGGTAGAGTGGTGGGGTGGTGGGGTGTCTGGGGGGCGGTGGGGGGTGGTGTTGGGAGGTCGCGGGTGGCGGGTCAGTGTTGGTGCAACCTCTACCAACACGCACACGACGGGGCGGGCCGCGGGTCGCAATTTTTTTTTGGGGTATCATATATACGCCTGGCGTTTATATATTGCGCAGAGTATATTTTATCTTAAATACGCCAGGCGTGAAAGACAGCCAAGTCACGGGCGTCTACATATGACCAAATGTCAAGGATTTTCGTCAAATGGACTGGGATAGGGGTGAAAAATAAAGTTAGGAGTATGGTCAAAACCTTTTGTGTGAAAGTAGTACAGGGGTTTGGATGTATGTAGGAAATATGAGGGTAGGTTAAATACCTATAGTAAACATACACTACAGGGCCAAAGTTAGACTGCTATATACAGTGTGGAAACGATTGACTCCCTTTTCTGTACACTGCATTTAGACTGTCACCAAGCCCTCTCCCCATTTCTTTAAGACAGAAACTTATTTAGGATTATGATACAAAATAGTCTTTTGGTCTACCATAAGAGATATATGCTTTATAGGAAATATCAGCTAGGGAGGCAATCGTTTCCACAGGGAGTCAATCGTTTCCACATTCTCAGATATAGGTTCATAACTATGCACAGGGAAGGAGTACAAGAAAGCTGATACCATGTGGAGTTACCTTGATATTAGGGGGTATTTATATGAAATGGACAATAGTTAAATATAACATACATGTTAGCTATCACTGTAGGGTGGGAGTCAATCGTTTCCACACAAAAACTACACAAACCAAGTAAATAGGCTCCCGATGCTATCATAATATAGTTAGGCATAATTTTTTTATATGTATACATAGGTACATGTTAAGGCTTACTATGATATATTTTATTCCCCTATGTACTATATGTAGATGTTGGCAGGGCCACCTCCTTTGGGTGTCAATCGTTTCCACACAAAAACTACACATGTATATTTTGCTATGCAAAAAGTACACTAACCTGCCCAAATATGTGTAAATGGTCTAAAAAAATTCCTAAACCTATGGGGGCTGAGTTAGGAACAATAGTTGACAACATTATTATCTTTTACTAATAATGTTGACTGTTGCAAGTATGGTGTTTGCATTGTATCATTAAAAAATACCCTATTTGGGGCAGTTTAGGTGCTGTAGCTCTGTTACTTATGATCCCACATAGGCAAAACCATGGTTCCCCTTTGGGCTCTGACTGAGCCTCACCACCATACATAATAAGATCATGGATACATATTATATTTAGTGTTTTATTGAGAGGAGAAGAAAAAATCGTCATTTGACGACGATCCGTGACATCTGGCCATATGGAAACTGTCTCGTAGACGCCCGAAACGTAGACGCGTATAAGAGGTGTATACAAGTATAAACAAGCCACAATACAGCCGATACGTGCGTTATCGCGATGGCGTATATATATATGTAAAATGGTGGTTTTCGTGCAGTGTAAGTGTGACTCTGGCTCCCTGCTCTGTTCTCAATATAATAGTGAATAGCACACAGATAGTGAAGGGATAATTTGTATGCAGTACCCTAAAAGTCTATATGGACCCCTCTAAACCCTAGATGATGTATTTAGCGCGTGCAAGCACGCTCTCATAACGCATTCGGTCTAATCTGTGGATTACCTCCGATCAGAGGGGTAGCTATGTCCGTCGGTTAACTTCAACTTGTGAGGGTGAAGATGTAGGAGGGAGGGAGGATCGCTGCCTGCAGGGGAGTGCTGTAGACCCACGCACTATTCCCACTACCAATAGGAGAGTGGAGCCAGCAACCAAGGTTACATTCATATGCTAGAGAGTGGCCGTTATTGCGCACGGTATTAACGGGCCGTTTTCAGTGCGTTTTATATTGGTGACGAGAAGAGGGAAGTAGAGTTCATACAGAATGTCAGTCGACCACAACCCTAAAGACTTAACTTCCATTCCTCTGGATGAAATTCTTGCTGCACGAGAACGTCTCAGGTGTTACGTGGTACAAACTCCGCTTGTGAGACTCAACTGTGATACAGATAACGAGGTAACATGGCTTCTGTTCTGATTAGTGTTAAGTAGAGCAGTATTTCCATCCATCACCAAAAAAGACTTGGGGTCACTGCACGAAAACCACTATTTTACATATGTATACGAAATGCGTCTAACAGTAGGATTTTGCGTCTAGAAGTTAAACCTGTTATCCGTCTCGTAGACGCCTTATCTAGTGGCGTATATACATGTTCATGGTGCGGTCTTATATACGTCATATATACGCCTGATTCCGTTGTATATACACCAATCTCAAAAAGTTCCATTCACTGCCACTTGGGAACACTACTGGTAGCATATTTCATTTGCCATTAACCATCCAAGTCTGTATTATATGAAAATTGCAATCTTATATTACCAATTTATTTTATAAAAACCTAATTAAGTATAAATTGATTAATTACACACAGTAAACCTTGCATTATGTTTTTTTTAAATTGTTTTTCTAATAGATCTTACTTTCAAACACCATTTCAATGTGTGGACAGTGAGGCTTACTATATAATGAGCCTCTTCAGACTTCAGGTTGAATCCTGAAATCATCTCACCCCCGTGTGAAATGCGGCCGCACAGGTGTGAATGCGGCCGCACAGGTGTGAACGCGGCTGCACATTTCTACCCGACCGCCCCCGACACCATAACACCTCGCGGTGGGCAGCGGCGGGCAGTGGTGGGCGGTGGGGGGTGGGGGAGGGTTTCCCACTGAGTCAACCTGTACAAACGCGGCTGGCGGCGGGCGGTGGGCGGTGGCCGGCAGGCAGCGGGGGACTTCTCACTGAGGCTGGCTGGGGGTGGCGTGGGGTGGTGGGGGGGCGGTAGAGGGTGGGGTTGGGAGGTAGCGGGTGGCGAGTGAGTGTTGGTGTATCCTCTACCAACACCCACAGGCCGGGGCGGGCCGTGGGTCGCAATTTTTTTTTTTTTTTTGGTATCATATTGTTACTAGTAAACTAAATGAGTGACTCCAAGGCTTCGTCCCGTTACAAGCTTTATTGCAGATGGTGTTACAATGCGCTCTCTGACCGGACTGACTCGAGTATGTCGAGATCAGGATTATATGCTGCGCCTCAGCCGCGTGGGGGCAACCCGTATTGATCGTAACCAAGGGGGATTACCTCACGCGGCGTGACATGCAGCCGGCTTGATCCATAAGGCCGAGGGATATAATCTGTATGTTTAACATACCGATATTTTGGATTGTGACACTATCCCCGGGCAAAACGGAAAACTCACTCCGATGAGTTATTGAAAAATGTAAGTTATGATGACACAATTTGTAGTTACCGAATAAATAGGATTACAAACTAGTGTGCTCTGGTAGAGAGAGTAAGATGCTTGGCTGGCGCAAAGAGGTGATACAATTATTCATTTAATCTTGATGCGGTCTTGATAATTTGGGAAATAAGGTATCGTGGAGGTAGACTACGGCACATTGCGTGGTATTACGCAATGTTACGTAACCATCCCCAGGATGACTGAGGAACCACTCTGATGGTTCTGCTGATAATGATGTTAAGTATAGTAGCAAGTAACGGGAAGTGATACAAGTAAGGCTTAACATAAAGATTATATGTTATATACAAGTAAGTTAACCCTTTAAGGACAGGTGCCTGTGGCCAACCTACCACCTGGAGGACGGGTGCTGGTGACACTTTATGCCGCTAGAGGATGGGCACACAGTCGATAAAACCCACAATCCAATTGTTTAATCACGTGATATGATATATAATCTTAAATATTTTATTTCTTTTGAATAGAAATACTAATAATGGTATCATACACACATTCTGTGAAAATTTCATCAATGTTTCTCCATTATTTTTTGTTAAAAACAATTTTGTAGATTTTTTAGAAATGATGCCTCAAGGCATCATTCGCCCTGGCCTGGATGATGCCTCAAGGCATCATTCGCCCTGGGCTGGATGATGCCTCAAGGCATCATTCGCCCTTAAAGGGTTAATTAGCATGTCTGAACGACATCTGACAATGAAGTGCTCATGCTTGATGTTAAAGTTCTGGGCATGGCATGTTGTCATAAGTGTCACAATGTTGTTGTCGTTCACAGTTTGGCGATGCTGGTCCGCGGCTCGGTCTGTGGTGGGCGCACCAGCGGCACAGACCGGGTTCTCCCAGCTGGGAGCTGGTAGCCGCGAAGGTGTTGTTGTCGCGTGTGAGCGTAGGTGTTGACGCTCAGTGTCAGTTGGTTTCGCTCGGCTCCGACGTGTTACTGCAGGGGTGAGAATAATCGGGTGTGAGCGAAGAAAGTGCATACGGGTTTGACCAAACTGAGCGCATGCGGGTGTGACAGCGTGCCTGTGGCAGCGTCATGACACAAACAATGGGAGACAAGTTAATCTGGACTGGGCTGGGGGTGGGGTATATAAGCGGCAGTCTGACAGTTCATGATACGTAACAACGATATGCATCAACAGAGGACGGGTAGATGTTGTGGTGCGTTATGAGTGTATGCTATGTTCGTTGTGATGTGAGCGTATTGACTTTACCTGGCTCAAGGATTGAGCTGCTTCAGCTCCTCGTCCATTGATGATCCTGGTGCGATTATGTAGGACGCTAGGCCAGCTAGGGCGACACGGTGGTGGTTTTTGTCGGCCCAGGGGATCTGGCTCGTGTCCGATCCTTGCACGTCTGTGACTGTGACAGCTGTGACGACGAGTCCTCTTGTAGCGTGGAACACAGTCCATCGAGCTGACAGTGGGACCGGAATGTCTGAAGGTAGGTGGATCTCATGGGACTGACCTTGGACCGTGAAGGTGATGGGGCCAGACCACTGGACGGAGAGCGTTCTCCATAGGCAAGGGGAGAGTGTTGTGGAGCGTATGGAGGGAGCGTTGGTCAGGGTAAAGATGTTTGTCTCCATTGGTATGGGTAGGAGGGGTAGGGTGCAGCATCGAGAGCGGAAAAATAGCTTAAGTTGGACGGTGGGGGACTGCTTGTGGTGCGTTTTGAATGATTTCAAGCGGCGCCACAAGGCGGGTAGGAGTCGGGAAAGTATCATTCCGAGAATGACTATAAGAATGATACGGATGAGGGGGGAGGAGATATAAGAGTTAAGGTAGGTGGGCGGGGCTCTGGTGGTTGGGCTGGCATATGGTGGCCGGGCGGTGTTGGATTCGACCTGTTCCTCTTTTTCGTCGAGTTTGGACATTCTGTCCATCCAGGCGTCAAGATCCAGAGCGGCGGAGGATAGGGTGGGCATTGTTAGTAGAGGAGAAAGTGCGGAGAGTTTACACAATGTGTATATAGAGAGGAGAAGGGCTATCGCGCTTAAGATGGTAGAAGAAGCTGCGAAAAGCGGGTGTGAAGTGGCTGGACGTAGGAGTTCTGAGATGGAGTGCAGTGTGTAGCTAGAGTTGTCTGCGGAGGTGAGGGCTTGAGTGAGTGTCTTAAGGTCTGAAAGGCTTTTATACAGTGAATCAGAGCGAGATGTTGCGTCTGATTGTGCTTTGTTAATTAGAGGTAAATGAACGTTCGGAGGAAAGGTGAGAAGTGAGTCGCCTTTGAAGGACGGCGGTGGCGGTCGGAAGGAAGAAATTACGGGTAAATTAAGGGTGTGTAAGAAGATTTGGGTGGTGGGTTTGGATTCACAAGAGGAGGAGGGTGAAACAAGTAATCGATTGTTAATGGATAGAGTGCATCCGCAGGGTACCTTTACGATTGCGTAAGAGGGGCTGCGTACGGATGTTCGCACTAGGGTGTTAGAGTTGTTACAAGTAAGGGCGGCATGCGTCTGTGGTGTTGTAACAAGGAAGGTATCAGGAGATAAAGGGTGGATAGAGGGTGGCGGTGCGTCAAGCAGTTTAACACTGTAAGTGCAAAGGCTTGAGACGCGGCGCGGGTTATTGAGGAAGAGCGCTAGTGTGCAGGTAGGTTTTGAAATGTGAGATATGGGAAGGGGGAGTGGACAGTTGTAGATTGTGCGGGATGTGCACATAGATAAGTCTAAATCGCTTAACTCCACAAATGTCATGTCTGCGGAGTTCATTGCAAGATAGGGTGGAATGCTGTTGAGATGTGTAAAACCGGAGCGGTTTTGATGAACAGTGTCGAAAGGTATAGGGTGAGAAACTAATTTATAAATGGAGTAACTGCAGGGTCTTGATACGATTGGGACTTCGAATTCTATAGTGATGAGGTCTTCTATTAGGCTAAAGGATTCGATGGGTTGGGAGTAGTAAAAGGATTGTGGTAAGGTGAGAATGGAAAAATCCGAATTTTTGTTGAGGAGGTCTAAAGCTAGCTGATCGAGCGATTCTGCTAGTAGTGTGGGAGAAACTAAAGATCGGGGAAGTTGCGATGACTGTAATTCCGAAAGGTCGATCGCGAGTTGTTTTAGTGTGGTAAGTAGTCTGGAGAGTAGAGTGAGTTGTGTGTGCGCTGTAGTGAAGAGGGAAGTCGCTTTTTTTGTTGCGTGAGTGCTGAGGTGGAGGTTAGAAAGAAGAATGTGAAAATCGTCATCGATAGATGCGATTGCGGAGGAGAGGTTTTTCAGAAGGAGGAGATTGACTGCGGTCTGGTGTGAGGCCTCTTTGACGAGCTGCGCAGTGAGATGCGACAGCTTGAGGAGCACGCGGTCGCGTTGTCTCTCATTCCTCGCGCCAGATGATAGATAGAGCTCTACTGATTGTAGATGCTCGTTTGCGCGGTCCACGTCAGGCTGCCGGGCTGTGCCGATTAAGTCTGACAAAATGTTGCCTAAAGGCTGGATCAGCGCGCGGCGAGTGCGTGAGTGGTTTGTTTCACGGTAGCTGTCAATCTCTTTGTGCAGGGTGAGGATTGTGTGGAAGAGGGTGGAAGAGGCATTATCAATATTCTTAGCATTAGTGGATAGGATAGGATCAGTGGAAAGGTTTGTGTTAAGAATGGGTGATATAAGAAGGGGTGGTGAGGGTGAGTTGAGATGGGATATATCAATGGTAAGGACCAGGGAGGCTTGCCTGTGGCCTGTTAATAATGTTTTGGCAATTTGTGGAATGTTATTCCGAAGTTTGGTCTTGACACAACCGAGTCCAGTGCTGATGAGAAGTGTAGTACACTGAAAAGAGGGGAATGCTTTTGGTGTGGGTATGATGTAACTGAGATGTGATTGAAGTCGTTAGTCGTTAGGAAATCATTACGCTGCTTAGAAATATATTGTAAGGCTAAGTGATGAAGCAAAGACTGGTGTCTACAGTGTTAAACTGAGACACGCCTCGTCGGGCAGAATCATGGGCTTGTGACCAACCTTATAATCGCCGCTAAGGCCAGAAATGCCATTTCGTCGGTGCTGATAGTCTTTAGACAATGCGGTCTAGTCGGTTACTGGCTTTCGGTTACTGGCTTTCAGTTACTGGCTTTCGGTTACTGGCTAATGACCTGCGGGTCCTGACAGGATCCCGTAACTATGGACGCCAATGGCAGTGAATCCTGGTTGATTAGGGCAGCTGGTCACGATATCGCCTACACATTGATCCGTTACGCAACGTGTGCGCACCTCATTATGAGGGTTTGCCTAAATCCCGAGGTTGAGTGGTGTTCATCCGTCACCTTACGCAATGTCAAGCTGTTCGACGCCATTGTTTGGCGCAAACACGTAATGGTAACCATGCGATGTGGACTGGTCACAATCTCGTGTGAATGTGGGGAGGCGTGTTGCGTGCCTCGTTATGTAAGATGTTGATTGGTGAGTGGTGCGGTGTGTGCTGTGTTGCGTTAAGTGTTATATTGGTGTCCTATGTTGAGTTCTGTTGATTACGGTTGTCAGGGTGAGTCATGCGGGGGCGCTATGGCTTAAGGCCGAGGCCTAGGCCAGCGATGTTTCTGGGCTCAGCGCGCTCGCAAATTCTGTAGCTATTGGATGGTGGGAGGGGGTCTGCCGGTTTTCAGGCGTTGCAGAAAGCGTTTATCGCGGGGGTGGGGGACTTTTAATCTTTCTATGTGAATGGGTTTGGTGGTAGTTCTGCCATCTGATAATCTTCTCAGGTGGCATGTGTTTCGTGTGGTGAATTTAGTAATGAGGTATGGGCCAGTGAATGTTTTCTGTAATTTCTTGGAGGTTCTTTTTACTAAAAGAGTAGGAATTTGGAGATAGGCGATGTCGCCTTCTTTGAAGTTGTGCAAAGATGCCGATTTGTCGAACCTGGCTTTCATTTTGGCGTGTGATTTTGCTAAAGTGACCATGCTTTCCTGTAGTGCTTTTTGCCTCTTTTGGTTCATTGATAGCATAAGTGATCTAACATTTGGAAAGCTGGTTTTCATGAGAGTATGTTTTAGATTTTCAACTGGAAGTGGTGCTGTTTTTCCGAAGACTACCATGTTAGGGCTGTAACCTAAAGAAGCTGAAGAAGTATTATTTAAACTGAAAACAATGGCTTGCAAAAATGAAGGCCAGTCGTTTTGTGAGGAATCCACAAACGTTCTTAGGCATGCTTGTATGGAAGCGTTGTAGCGTTCCACTAGGCCTTGGGTACGTGAGTGGTATGTGCTGCTGTGTTTTTGATGAATTCCGAGTGCATTACAAAATGTTTTGAAGGTGTTAGAAGTGAAGGTTGAACCGTTGTCAGTGTAGATGTGGGATGGTATGCCGTGTATGCAAAATACTTTGTTGAAAAGTTCCTGGGTCGTTTGTGCTGCATTGATGCTGTTTGTGTCCCATGCTATAACGTAGCGGGATGCATAGCAAACGACTACCTGTATGTATTTTGAACCTGATGTGGATGTGTGTAGGGGGCCGATGGTGTCCATCGAGATGCGTGTAAACGTGGTTGGTGTGGGGTCTCTGAGTGTAAGAGGGGGTGTGAATTTCTTGGGAATACGTTTTGATGTTAGGCAATTATGGCATGTGGCTATGTAGTCTCTTGTGTCTGAAAATGAAGTTGGCCAGTAAAAGGAACGAGAGATTGAGGGAAAGGTGCGTGGTAGTCCCAAATGTCTACCGAGTGGGCTATCGTGAACGGATTTGATAACGTCTTGGGTGTAGGTTTGAGGGACTACTATCTGAACGCTAGGTGGTGTAGAATTGCTTTTGAAGTTAGTGGCTCTAAACAGTATACCTTGGAAAACGATGAACTGGTCGTGCGTCAGAAGGATGTGCCTGCTTAGAGTTTGATTTGCGGGAAGAGTGTGTTTGGTTATATAATCGTAGACTGCGCAACAGAAAGTGTCTCTAGATTGCGCGTCTTTGATCTGGGCGTGACTAGGTTCGGTGGGGAAGAGAGAGAGGAGACGTGTTAGTGCCTTGTTGGCTAGAGGTGTGAACTGAGGGTAGATCTGTTTTCGTCTCTTTGATGCTCTAGCGCGGGCTATGGGGGTGCGGAGGCGGGGTGCTTTCACACATGCCGCGGCTGGAGTGGGGGCTGGGGCGGGGGCTGGGGCGGGGGGTGGTGCGTTGCGCGCGCATTGCCTGGTGGCAACAGCTAACACGTGGAAGTTGTCTTCCTTGCTGGGTTTCGGTTTCGGAATTCTAGTGTTATGACCCTTAGTTTGCGGAGCATTCTTTAGAATTGGAATTGGTTTTGTGAGGAGGATTGGGTCATTGCTTGTTGGCTGATCATGGTTGAAGGTGCGGGTGATACTTGTGCTGGAGAAACGTACACGTTTTTCTGGTAATATCACCTTGTTTATGGGAATGGACGGGGAAGGTTCTGAATTGGAGGGGGGTAAGGTATGCGACTGACGACGTCTACGCATGTTCAGAGTCGCTTCCTTACGGGAGAATAGAGTTATAAGTGCTGCGTGATCTGTGAAAAGCGTGAAGTTCGCATCTTCCAGGTAGTGTTTGAACTTTTTGACGGCGTAAATGATGCCGAGGCATTCTCTGTCCGTTGTGTGGTACCTGGTTTCCGTCGCCGTGAATGCTCGACCGGCGAATTCTATCGGACGATAAAATCCTGCTGCGTCTTCTTGTGTCAGCACACAACCGCAGCCGGTCAGGCTTGCGTCTGTGAAGATGGTGAAGGGTTTATCGTAATTTGGGAATTTTAGCGTTGCTTCTTCACAAATTGCTTTTCTGATGGTATCGAACACGAGCTGATGTGTAGCGGTCCATTTGAATTTGACCGAGGATTTGGTTAGGTCGTATAGGGGGCGCATGATGATAGAGAAGTTTTTGATGAAACGTTTATAAAAGTTAGCGAGGCCATTAAATGCTCTAACCTGGGATACAGTTTTCGGTGCTGGGTAGGTGGCTATTGGGGCTACCTTCTCTGGTGAGGGTGACAGGCCCTCCCTAGATATTCTGTATCCGAGAAAGTCTACCTCAGAAGCTCCAAATTCGCATTTTTCGCTTCTAAGTTTGACGTTTCCTTTGATGAAGAGTTTCAATACTTCATCCAGGTCTTTGAGGTGTTGTGACCAAGTTGACGAGTAGACTGCTATGTCGTCAACGTAAGCTACGGCCGGCGGAATTTTACGGTGCGCAACAGCTGGTCTACACAATTTTGAAAGAATTTTGCCGAGATAGACAGTCCCATCGGTAGAACTTTGAATCTCCAACGTTTGCCAAAACTGGAGAACGTGGTGAGGTGCCTAGATGAGGCGTCTAGTGGTATCTGATGGTAAGCACTGTAAATGTCTAATTTGGAGAAAAATTTTGATTGAGAGTTTCCGACTGTTTCCGTAATATCATCTGCGCGTGGGAAAGAATAGGAGTGGGTGGTAATTTGAGAATTGAGTTCTCTCAGGTCGACCACTATGCGGTATTTCTCTGCACCTTTTTTATCTTGCGAATTAGGTTTTTGCACCAAAAAGACGGGAGAATTCCATTCAGATGGGTCGTGAACTTCCTCTATAACGCCCTGTTCTGCTTGGCGTCTAAGGAGTTCGTCTAAGAACTTTTGTTTTTGCGGGGTGGTGCGGTATTGAGGTTTAGATACTGCTTTTGCATGTTCCTTCAGCTCGATGGTTGCTGTTGAGTCTGTCTTTAAACCGATCACGCTGTCTGTTGAGACAAACGCGTCCTTATTTTGTTCGAGGACTGAAGCTATCTCTTTCCTTTGTGAGTCGGTAAGCGAACTTGAAAGAGTGTATTTTAATTTGTTAGGTGTTGGTGTGTCTTGTTGTGTTGGGAGATTGATTGGGGGCTCTGATTCAGAGACTGAGCGGTGTGCAGTAGAGTGAAAGTCGTCAGGGTCCGCTATAGAGTAGAGACCCAGCATTGAGCCTCTAGGTAGCGTGACGTGTTTGTTGGAGGGATTAAACAGAATCACAGGGACACGATTGCATGGTCCGGGCGCAACTAACGCGTGTTTAGTTAGCGCTCTGGGGTTCAGCACGTAGCTCTCAGTTGTGCCGACAGTGTGGCTCAAACTTTGAGCTGCGTTATTTTTGGCAGAGCAAATCGTTTCCGAGAGAGGAGGGAGGGTTAGTGTTGATAGTGATCTGATAGGGTGTTCTTTGGGGGCAGTGTTTTTACAGTAATTGATGGTTGCTTCAGCTGAGCGTAGAAAGTCTATCCCCAGGATTAGCGGTTTGCTTAGCTGAGGTAGAACCCTGAAATGGAAGGTGTATGTGTGGTTTTGAATTTTGAAGCTGATTAAAGCTGCTTGCCGAATGTGATAGACTTTGTTGTCTGCCAGAATGACTCTGTCATGTATTTTCTGTGTTGCTTTCACGTAACCTGTTTGTTTTAGTCTGTGAAGCAGTTTTTTGGAAATGAAGGAGACCGTTGCTCCTGTGTCAACTAGAGCTGGAACAGTTATTGGGGGAAAATCGATGTTGATGCAACCATTAATTAGGCGTATCAATAAACGTTCAGACTTACCTTTTCCTCTCGTTATTAGAGAGAGAGTTGGGTATGATTTTGAAGGTGAGTCGGATGTTGTTAGGTTGGTGCCGAAGTCGTCGGTGTTGATGGCGGGCGGTTGCTCGTGTGCACTTTTAGTGTCTTTGGCTATGTGATGTAGGCTATTGGAGTCCTTGTCGTCATTGTTGTTGGTCATGTTCTGCGTTGTCGTGGGGCGGTTGATGGATTGAAGGTTCGTCGTTCGGACACTCTCAGGGCTTTTAGAGTGACCATGGCGGTCCTATTTTTCGTCGTGCCAGCTCACGCCGGGTGTGGCCGGGCGGCGATCACGCTGATTGTCACGGCTACTGCTGCGACTGTAGTCGCGCCGACTGTAGTCGCGGGATCGCGGTCTGGCTTGACGATCGTCTCTGTCACGGGAGGCGGGTCGTTGGTCGCGTTGACGATCTCTAGAGGGGGGCCTTCTGTCTCTTGAGGACTCCCTGTAGGAGCGATAGCGCTGTTGATCGCGGTCGCGCGACTGTTCGCAACTGCGTGGCGGGTACCGCTGCCTAGAGGAATCCCTGCCCCTCGAGTCATGACGGCTTCGGTGGTTTTGTTGACCGCGTTGGTACGAGCGGTCTCTGCTGCCTGATCGGTCCCGCTGGCTTGACTGTTAGCCGACGTAGTTCAGTGTGAGCTGTTTGAGCTCTGCTGAGATGTCGGCCATCTTGCACCTCATGATTTCCTGCTGGATGCGCGCCGTCTCCGTGAGTTGGCGCAGAGTCTTAGGATTGTGCAGACGCACAATGCCAGCAAGAGAGGGTGACAATCCGTTTATTATCACGTCAAGCTTAGGAGTTTCGCACAGGGTGGAGGTGGTGAGGAGGAGAGCCATGTCGTCGATATATTTGGCCACTGGCTCGTCATCCTGTTGGCGTCTCTCCCTGTACGCCTCCTGCGCCGTCTCGCTGTCGTCTTCTGCGAAGTATTCGCAGAACTGGTGAAACACGGCGTCGGGGGTGGTGATTAAGCTGGTTCCGATCACGTTGGTAGAGTACCAATGCGCGGCCTTCCCACGCAAATAGCCGTACATAGCGCAGGCCCGGTCCGATGGCGAGGCGTGTGCATATGCGTGATCAGAATAGAATCTGAAGTCACGCACAAATGACTGCGCCGATCTGTACGCGGTTGGGCCAGAGAACGGTTCTGGTGCTTTGTACATGGTGTGCGTTTGTCCACCATGATAGGGTGCGGGCCGGGGGTGTGGTGACTCTATATGTGGAGCCGGAATGTTCATGTTAGAGGCCAATGTTGCTGGAATGGTCTGACTCACAAACCTGGCGTTTCGGAGGTCTGCCATCAGTTTGGCGTTTTCAGTAGACAGTCTCTCGATTAGTCTCTTTTGATCCGCCATTTCGGAACGGAGGCTGTCTGTGTCTGCCATGTCTGCGTCAGAGCCGAGTATTGGTTGGTCAGTCAGGGTTTCCGGCCGGGTTTCGTCCAGCAGAATCAGGGTGTCGTCTCCGTGGAGCGGCGGCAGTTTCGGGTATATTACCTCAGTGGTGGTAGTTTCAGGCTGCCGTGATTCTGCTGTGAAGGTGTTGGTTGCCTCTGACGGCTTGGTATCGTCTTCGTTGGCGGCTGGCGGCTGTTGTGAAGACGTGCTTGGTCTTTCTTTTCTGACTGACCGTCGCAGGTTTGGCGTGTCCGACATGGGTGCTAAATGATGGTGTTTTAGCAATATTTTTGCGCGCCTGCGGGAGATGTTTGTACTGGAAGTCTTAGGAGTTCTCCACCAGTGTTACTAGTAAACTAAATGAGTGACTCCAAGGCTTCGTCCCGTTACAAGCTTTATTGCAGATGGTGTTACAATGCGCTCTCTGACCGGACTGACTCAAGTATGTCGAGATCAGGATTATATGCTGCGCCTCAGCCGCGTGGGGGCAACCCGTATTGATCGTAACCAAGGGGGATTACCTCACGCGGCGTGACACGCAGCCGGCTTGATCCATAAGGCCGAGGGATATAATCTGTATGTTTAACATACCAATATTTTGGATTGTGACAATATATACGCCTGGCGTATATATATTGAGCAGAGTATATTTTATCTTAACTCTTTCTGTCCGAGCCTGAGTGGGGAGTGTACGCACTATAGGACGAGGCATAATACCTCTATAAACCCCAAGGGGACGAGACTATCGCCATATAGTGTCTGTTTGTTGTATGGGCGTCACTTAACAACCTTTAGATTCCAGTTACTATAGTTACTTATCGAATACCCACAGAGTATAATGATGAACATGGTATTTTTTATTAATTGTGAAAAAATGGTGTAAATCTATTCATTATTTCTCATAAAACATAACGTTTGTGATGATGACACATAAACATAAATATATTTTTAAACAATGCCTGGAGGCATTCCTCGTCCCCTGGGTGGGAATGCCTCCAGGCATTCCTCGTCCCCTGGGTGGGAATGCCTCCAGGCATTGCTCGGACTGAAAGAGTTAAATACGCCAGGCGTGAAAGACAGCCAAGTCGCGCGCGTGTACATATGGAAACTGTTTCGTAGACGCCCGAAACGTAGACACGTATAAGAGGTGTATACAAGTATAAACAAGCCACGATACAGCCGATACGTGTGTTATCGCGATGGCGTATATATATATAAAATAGTGGTTTTCGTGCAGTGGGTTCTATTAGTGAAAACACCTTCTTTCAGATTATTCTTAAGTTGCAATTTTGGGTTTACAATGCTGTTCAAGATCAGAGAGACATAGGTATTGGATATTCTGACTTTTACAATGATAGTGATATAATGTCCAGAGATATTGCAGGTTCAACATCGATATACATGGACCGCACCAGTATATTAATATTTACAGCTGAGTAGAAGTTGACATGTGTAGTGGGGCGGGAATCGAGCAGTGTTTGTATGTTCTACGGAAGGTGGCGCGGAGATCCGATTCCTACTGTGTAGTGGTTCCGGACAATGCCGCACACGAGAGTGGCGCGGCGGAGACCGGGATTACGTAACGCTGGGTATATATACTCAGCGTTCACAGTAGGTCGATATATTTGTCCTCGTGCGTCTCTTCTACGGAACGGACCCTTGGGCCCTCACTTTGCAGGCGGGTTCTCGTAACCTTCCTGGTGGTTAGGCGAGTCTTTCAGATTAGCCTCTCCAGTGTTACCTAGCACCCTGTGCTAGGGTACTGTACTTGTAGGAAAGATCTTCCAGATCTTTCCGGGAAGTGATATTGTTAATAAACATTCCAGTTTATTAAACGCATGTGTTTTGTTGTGTGTGACTAGGTCCGTGTATACTCACCAAAAGCCGAACCAACCTACGTAGAGAGCGTAGGGTGGGATCCTGCCTAAAACTAGTGTTCCGGATTGAAGTCATCCAACCTGCTAGACAGGCGGCGACCACCATATTGGTGCTATGACCAGGATCCTAGGTTGCTTGCACAACCCGGGATTTTCGGTGAATGCAGGGGCCTGGTGTAACAACCAGGTCCCAGGCTGCGCAGGAGAGCGAGGATGAGGAGGTAACTTCTCACCCGGCTCTTCCGGCCCGGTATGGCAAAATGCCACCTAACCCGGAGGGAGGGGGTAACACCCAGATGTCCGGAAAAGGGAAATCTCGGAGGAGAACCGCTGTTCAGAATCTGAGCTCGACGGTCCTGAAGAGTTTCAGTCCAGCGACCGGCAGCTGACAAGGGCCCACAAGGGATCTGGAGGGACTCAGCAAGATTGGGTCTCAGACAGATAGTCCTGGAGAGTCAACCATTCCCCAGGATGGAGCTGAGGACACCTTCCAGGTAACCTCCGGACGGAATCCTGAAGGCTTTCTTGGGCCAGAACTCTTAGCCGAGTTAGATCGGAGAAGGGAGGATGAAGAAATGTGTCAGGAACTGGAAGCTCGTAATCGAGAGATCGCTGAGGAGGTAGCTAAAAGGCACCATACCTTGGAGAAACTTTCGGTTCGCGAGACTGAGGCTCTGGCAAAGATTGAGCATTTGGATCAGCATGTACATTACATGAAAGATCAAGCTCAACGAGCTATGGCGGAATCATCCAAAAAGGTGCCTACATCAAAAGCTGGCTAGAATAATGTCAGGGATCATCTCTATTCCCCTCCCAGGAGGACAGAAGATCCTGAACGGACCCCTCCCAGACTTTCATCTGGAATAAGGGGTACAAGGACTCCGATGGTAAGCTTCCGGCTACCTTCCGAGTCACGATCGGGTTATCAGAGTCCGGAACATACTAGCAAAGCTATAGCCGAGCTAGGGTTCAGCTCTGTTGACCAGGTAAGGGAGCAGGATCGGATATTCAACTTGTCCATGGCACGAGCCGACAAGGTTCCGATAATGCAACCGGAGAACGCAGCCAGAAAGAACGCTGTCATTCCTAAACCTTAAGGGAAGGGGATGGAGTGGGAACACTGGTTTGCGGGATTTTGTGAGGATATATGAGATATAACGGCTGGAACAAAGTCGATGCATTGCCATACCTCAAGCGAGCGCTACAAGATGGACCCGGGGAAGCTGCACTTCGCGATTTTCGCCGTTCCGGTGGTACGGAATGGGATGAGTTAGTGGAGGTAGCCTCTTACAACTGTGGTCAGCTGGTAACACTGAATCCTAGATCCACTTTTTTAAAGAGGATCCAGGGACGGGAGGAGACAACTCGCGCCTATGGGCTGGCTCTACAACAATTGTTGATGGAAGTCTACCCGGGAACGAGACTCGATTCTCCTGCGCTGCATGAAGATCTACCAACGCAGTTTGTGAAAGGGCTTCAGGATGATGACGTGCGAACGGAAGTCATCTCAAAATGGGAACCTGGAATGAACTTCATGCAGGTAATTCGGATAGTAGATGCCTATGAACAATGGTGTGTGCTGTTCGGAAAGTAAGCTAATCCAGGAAAAACTTCCCAGGTTAACATGGTAGGCTCTACTTGGCAACAAGTAGAGGAGGAAGAGACCTACGAGTGCCAGGAGGCGGAAATAGAGGATATACTCTCTAACGTTTGTTCAATGGTACTCGGAAGGGGAGGTTTCCAGAAACGGGGACGCGGACGCGGTCGAACCCCTAGCTTTGCAAGGAACAGCAATGTACCTTCTGCGGTAGAGGCTAAACCCAAACCTGCAGAACCGGAGGAGAACTCTTCCAAGGTAATGAAGTTGTTGGCTAAAATCAACGAAAGACTGGGCCAGGTGGAGAAAAACCAGCTGGACGTCAGACGTTGTTGGCGGTGCAACAAAATGGGACATATCTCCCCAGATTGTCCAGAAACCCGGAACGTGACTACAGTGGAAACACCTCGTAGTCTGCCTGCGTTGCCGGTTGCTTCCAGAAGTGATCCGGAAAACGAGGGAGGACTGTAGCCAGTGGCAACACTGCGGTCCGGGAAGGTGTGTGCCAGGGGACACAGACCAGCGAGATAAATAGGAAGAGACCCGTCCCAACCTTACCAGAAAAGGGGAAGATACAAAGTACGGTCGCAACGATCTGTAGTAAGTATCTCTCACCCGGGCACCCCTGTCTGCAATGGCTTTGTCAACACCGGTGGGATCTCGGAACCTTGGATGGGATCTCACGGTTTATACATCAGCCGTCTCCCTTAGGTGGGCGACGCTGGTATGTGCCGGCTAGAATTCAGGGAAGAAAGATAGATCTATTACTAGACACTGGTGCAAGTCGCTCTGTGTTGAATAACAGACTCTATCAGTCTCTCGGGTTCGCCCAGGAATGTCATGTTCCTGGAGCCTCGGCGAAGGCTGCAAATGGCGCTCAAATGAGATGCTACGGCAGTGTAATTATTCCAGTCTCGGTAGGTAACACTGAATTCATATGGGGTCCCATACTAAGTGATATCGAGGAGAGCGGAATATTAGGCGTAGATTTTCTCACCCTCTATGGAGGCTCTGTGGATCTACAGGATGGCACTCTCCGACTCAAATACCCTGAGTTAATGGAGGTGGAATGTAGTTGTCGACGGATTTCTTCAGTGATTTCTGTTCGACAAGATGTGGGCATCCCACATCAGCAGATGGTTAATGTCCTGATAGCTGGGGAAGGTGATTAACCACGTGGCGATGCGCTATTCGAGCCAAATCCGGAATTGTTTTCCTTAAAAGAAATACAAGCCTGGGATACTTTAATCAGTAGTGATAGAGAAGGATCAATTCCTATAAGTAATCATACCTTCGGGATGATTACATTGAAGAGAGGTGAAACATTGGGCTGGGCAACCCTAGCTCATGTAGATGGCCTAGTAGATTCCGGTCCACAGGGAATCACACCTATTCCAGTTTCCAATATAGACGGGGAAGATATGACATCCGAACCGGGAACACTGGACTTCGAGGGAATTGATTATGATGAAGTATGAGTGAGTGCTATTGATTCCGGCACGAGATACATTCCAGTTCCGGATCAGCTGCATGAAACTCTGGAAGTCTTAGTTCAGTCAGCAGACGCACTAAACAGTGGGGAACAACACAAACTAGGATTAAGAGTATGGAGTCAATCTTTGGTCGACCAGGAGATCCCTTGGGAAGGACTGATCGGGTTGAACACATGATTGACACTGAGGGGCACTGACCTTTCCGTCTTCCTTTTGATGGCTGCCTCCGGTAAAACGGGAAGCTTTAGAAGAGGAAGTGGAGAAAATGGTGAGCCAGAAAGTAATTGTTCCCAGTGCGAGCCCTTGGGCCAGCCCTGTGGTAATGGTTACTAAGAAGGATGGTACCTGCCGGTTCTGTATTGACTACAGAAAGCTGAATGGTATCACCCGGAAGAATGCATATCCAATACCCCGGATCAACGAGAGTCTCGACTCTCTAGGTGGGAACCAGTGGTTTTGTACTCTGGATCTCCAGTCCGGATATTGGCAGGTAAAAATGAACAGTAGTGATCAGCCTAAAACAGCGTTCACTACTCATCCAGGGCTTCACGAATTCACCGTAATGCCGTTTGGCCTCTGTAACGCTCCCGCAACCTTCGAATCCATGATGGACCAGATGTTGTGTGGCTTACAGTGGAAGAAGTACTTGGTTTATCTGGACGACATAATCATCTTCAGGAAGAATTATGTTGAATGTCTAGAAAACCTGCGGGAGGTATTTGAGCGGATTAAATCCTATGGATTTAAGCTCAAACCTCAGAAATGTAAGTTGTTTCGCAGGTCTGTGGAATGCTTGGGACGGATAGTTTCCGGAGAAGGAATCCGGGCCGACCCTTCCAAGTTGGAGGTTGTTGCTAATTGGCCACGCCCCCAGAACATAAAAGACAAGGTCTTTCCTAGGATTTTGTTCATATTATCGCGACTTTATCCCGGGTTTTTCTGAAATTGCACACCCAATGCAACAGTATGTAGTACTAGATAATCCAGGGAAGCCAAAAGAGATCCAGTGGACTCCGGAAGCTGAAGTTGCTTTTCTGGGACTAAAATGGAAATTTACGGAGACTCCCGTGTTGAAGTACCCTCTGCCCCGGGGTCGGTTCATTTTTGACACTGACGCCAGTAATGAGAGTATCGGAGCGACTTTGTCTCAAATTCAGGATGGTGTAGAAGTTCCAATAGCTTTTGCCAGCAATAGCTTAAGCAAGAGCCAGCGGAACTACTGTACCACTAAGAGGGAACTCTTAGCTGTTGTGGTGTATGTAAGGAAATATTGACACTTCCTAGCGGGTGGAGATTTCATCTTACGTGCCGACCATTCTTCTCTCAAATGGCTCTTTAACTTCAAAGACGCCGAGGGAATGATTGGAAGATGGCTGGCAGCTCTTTCCGAATTCGGATTGACTAACTGCCAGATAGAACACTGGGCTGGAAAGTCTCACATTAATGCGGATTGTCCTTCAAGGAGGCCAGTGTGGAAATGTGGACGTCCAGACTGCCGGAATTGTGGTGAGCATAGAGCAGTAATCGCTGCCTTACGCTCCCAGAAGGTGAAGACACCCCATAACTATCAGTGGACTCTGGATCAGATTAAGGAAAGTCAACAGGCTGACCCAGATCTGTTCAGGCTAAGTAAGCTGAAGTGAATGCACTCCATAGACCTACAGGGCCCGTGATCTTGCCTGAAAGCCGAGAATTTCGGAATCTGTGTGGTCAGTGGAAAGAATTGGAGGTCTGGGATGGAGTATTATATCGATGCAGAACCATGTTGCAACCGCTTAAGCGTACTCTGCAATTAGTGGTCCCTCGAGAACTACGTTCCGGATTAATGACCCTATGTCATGAACATTGGAGTGCAGCGCATCTAGGATGGAAAAGGATGGTTGCCCGAATACGGCGTCGTTACTGCTGGCCTGGGATGGGTGCTGATATCCGAAGATGGATAGCTGGCTGTTCCATCTGTGGCAAAGTTGAACCCGGGGTAGGTCTCGGAAAGATGCTGCTACAGCAGGAACTGTTTGGAGTCAGGTTTGCCAGAATCGCTCTAGATATCATATCTGGTATCGCTGAGTCAGAAGACGGGAACACCTGCATGATGGTGGTGATGGATTACTACACAAAATATGTGCAGATCTATCCCCTCAAGAATCACAAAGCTGCCACTTGCGCAGAAGCTTAAGTGAAAAACCAGATGTTGCCTTTTGGAACTCCGAGTGTGCGACATTCCGAGAATTTGAATCTCAGATCTGGAAAGAAATGTGTAGGATACTGGAGATTAAAAAGACGCATACGAGTCCATATCGTCCCAAATCGGATGGTATGGTAGAGAGGTTCAACCGGACATTAATCCAGTGTCTTCGAACTCTGGTCGATGAAAACCGGAAGAATTGGGATGAATTGGCACCGTTTATAGCACACCCTTACAATGGAACCATTCATTCCAGCACGGGGTGTTCACCTAACTTACTCGTCATTGACGAGGAGATAGTCTATGGGGTTCCGGGAATGTCCACGGACAATCCTTGTCCCATAGGTTTTGTTGAAAAACTCAGGGAACGTTTTGTTGAGGGATACTACCTTGCAAGACAGAACCTGGTGAAAGCTGCAGAGTGGCAAAAGACTGGACATGACGTCAATCTGAAGCCACGTATGTTCCGAGTAGGAGACCGGGTTGTACGGTACCACACTCCGTTGGTAAATGCAAACTCGCTCCTAACTGGGATGGACCATTCTGAATTGTTCAAGTATTGTCAGAAATGACAGTAGTGATAGAGGACGAATGGTCACGAAGGCGTTACAAATCCCATGTAGCTCGTTTAGGACTATGGGAGGGTAAGCGCGAAGGTTCAGGCTTTGAAGTTTCACACCCTGCTACAACGCGGGATGTGTCACTGACCACGGACCCGACCTGTGAAACAGGAAGGTCCCAGGTTCAAAGAGCCGGGAAGCTGAGTGTCAAACCCCCGTCCACACGGCGGAGGCAGACCCGACAGGGAAGTCCCTGTCAAAGGTTACCGCGGTTCCAAGTGATGGGTGTCCGTCAACACGACGGAAGCTGGGACAGCCACGGAAGGTTATTCCTGCCTACACTAACCTCAAAGGAAAGGTGTGGGTAGACGAGAAGCTTGACGCGGCTAAGTCCGACGCGGCACCGGGACCTTTTTGGCCCCGGGACCGGTGGCCAAACCTGAGAGGGCCGAGGCTGGCACAGAGACGGCCATGGAGACTGATTCTTCAGTTGGGGGCGACTCTGTGTCAACGGAGCCATCCAGCAAGGGTGATAAACCAGTGTCAAAGCCGGCTAAGCCTGTGCCGGGGAAGTCTGAGAGCAAAACTAAGGTGTCACAGCCTAAAGATGCTTCCGGAACCGAACCGCAGCTGTCGAAGCAGCAACGGAAGCAACTCCGTCGCGCCGCCCGGAAACGGGCTGAGGTGGAGTTTGCAGAGAAAGAAGGCCGGTCAGACTCACGTGACTCGGGCAAGGTGAAAACCAAACCCAAGAAACAAGGGAAGCTGTTGAAGGGGGCCGGGTCGAAAGGCTCGGACAAGCCCGCGGCACAGGCCGGACCTAAACAGCCTGAACCTACACTGAGCACCTCCAAGGGTGCCACGGGTGGGGACGGAGTAAAGTGTTGGGGAACAGAGATGGATAGGGCTAAACCCTTGTCCGGATCCGACCCCGATAGCGATGGCGGTGATTTCCAGCCTGGCGTAAAGCGGGCTGGGAAGAGAACGGTGGCTCGCCAGCTGCCGGCCTCTTTGTTGGGCAAGACTTACACTTACCTGGAAGATCTCCGTCATGGGAACCGGCACTATATACCAAATGGTGTCGGTTTAGATGGAACCTCAGATGATGAGGAATGGCTTCAGGACGAGGGCTCTCCCAACACTTGGTACGTCAACCGAGTGAAGGGGGTTCAGAGCGTGAGTATGACGATCAGGTGAAAGCCCAGATCACATATGCATGGCACAAGTTCGGAAATGGCAGACATTGTGTCTTCTTGAGTTGCCATGGGAGGGACAAGAAATTGTCCCCGACCTACGCTACTCTGGGTCGGTACGCTAGGCACCTCGTAGAGGCTCACCTAGCCGAACGACTGTGGCTTCAGTGTCTGGGCAAGAAGGGTGGCGCTTGCCAGGCCTGATGTGCCAGTTCGCAGCAATCGTGTCTTGTCTGGCACATCGCTCGGGAGCACCGGACTGCTGGCGCTGCAGCTAGGGAGCGGGTCACGAACCTTTGGCAGAGGTTCGAGGATCTAGCTTCCGACGCTCAGAAAGGCAGACTGGAGCCTGAGACTTTCGTGAACGACGGACGGTTGTTCAAGATCAGATGGAAGAAGAATCCCGGCTGGTACGGGAGTCTGATGCTGTCCGTCTCGAACCATCGGAAGATGTCCCGAGAGTCGAGGAACAAGCGGTCCCATAGCAGGAACCGTCGAAGAGTTCCTCGAAGGTCCGACGGCAGGTCAAACAGTTGTTGTCGTCCTCGTCCAGCGAGGATGATACTTCTTGGAAATCCGCCTGGGAACCCAAGGAGAAGTCGGCCCCTCGTAGGCACACCGTCGCTGACGTGGTGGAAGCTGCCTACCAGGATACACCGAGTTTGGCTGAAGGACTAAAACTCCTTTCAGCGAAGGGTGGGGGAAGCATTCCACCTGCTTCTAAATCAGGCAGACCCGTGGAGAAACTGGCTGGGACTCGTCCTAGTAAAAGCCTCCAGGGAGTTACCCCACTTGAGACTAAGAAGGGTGCTACCCAGGCGCCCGGGAAAGTTCGGAGTGAAGAGGCCTTTCCGGCACTCCCACCTCCAGCCAACCCGGCCTCTGAGGTGAAGAAGAAGCCTGTGACAAAGCCACCCGCTGAGTTGAAGGTAACTTCCTCTCCATGTGCAATCTCCGTTGAGTACGTCTAAAGGGCAGGTCAACTGAAATCCCACATAGGTAGCTCGTTGAAAGGACGCGTCCCAGAGGGCGCTAGGTCCCTCCATCAGAGCCTTGTTAAGGAGCTAGTAAACCTGGCCCGGTATGAGGTGTGGGAAGCCATGAAAGGCTGGCTACGTGGTATGCGTCGGACTTAGAGGACGCGCGTATTGCGAAAACTATGGCCCAGTCTAGGTTTGCCCAGGCGGAAGCCCAGACCCAACGCGAAGATGAACGTTGTCTTCGGCATTTGGGTATGTCGCTCTACGACATCAGAGACCACCCACAAGCCCTTGAGGAAGCATGGTTGGCCCGACAGCGTAGCCATGGGAGATTCTTTCAGTTCACCTCGGAAGGACAAGACCCGACACGCCAGCAACTCGCTGACATGTTAGGGTGGTCATCCGTGGAAGAAATCTCCATGACCGACACTGCATCCACAGCGGCTCAGCCCATGGATGTCAGTGTAGACGCTCCACTGTCAGGGCAAAGTCGGGTCCCTCTGGATCAGACTGATCCCTTACAGCCAAGGCCGCCTCCTTCTGTGACGCAGACTGAGACATCGGCGGGACCTTCCCAGATCCGGGGAACAGGGTGGAGCCGTGGGGATGGAAGCCAACATCATCCCCTTGGAGTCCGGAATCTTTTTAGATACCAGACCGACCGCTCTCCAGCAGTTGATGTCTCAGCTTCAACCTACAATGGTGCTGAGTCCGCTGCGACCAGAGCGGTGTGCCCTGGTAATGTTGGTTCCTCCGCCTACTGCCACGCCCAGTCAGTCGAAAGTTGTCAACCTCAAATCGTCCTCCGACGAGGACGTTAAGGGTATATGACGGACGTCTCGACAGGCGTGTGGTAGGCCGGGAATATGCCATCTGAAGTAGGAACCAATAGAGTCAACAACTCTTCCGGGACCGAAGTCAGATGGGTTTGGGAAGAACCCGGCTAGGGAAAAATTTCCTTTTTTCCCCCTACCTAGCAACTTCCATGATGATCTTCCGGAAACAATAACTTGATTGCGGAGGATTGTCGACTGACTCCTCATATATTAACTATGACAGTTCTTATATGGGGAACACCCACACTGGAAAATTTGTCTTCCAGTGGAGAGGGTGTATAGGGGCCTTCTGACTGGAAGCCTGCTCTTTCTCAGCAACCGCGAGGATCGCTGGGAGCGGTAGAGGGAAAGTCAGGAGTTCGCCTAGATAAGCGATCCCTGGTTGGGGCTGAGGAAAGTTGGCAATGACTTCCCAGAGGCACAACCCTGGTTTCAGGCGGCTGAAGGTTCTTCCGATGGTCAAGCCCGTAATAGGCATATCATGAAAACCTCTGGCCTGTGGTGTGGACCCTGTCCATGCCTTTACGTGGCACCTGGTAAGGAAGGCTATATCTCCCAGGTATAGATCTGACTTACCGGGTCTGTGTTGGAACCGAGTTCGTCGACTCGACAGTGAGATAGTAGACGTCATCCCTGTTTCGTTGGATGACGCCGACTATTTCTACCTTGGGTCGGTGATTGTAAGTTCTGAATCCGGCTAAAATTGGGGCCTTCATTGGTACTCGATTTCAAGCCGAGGTATACATGCCAGTATAGCTGGAGCCGAAAAAAGAACACTGATACCACACACTTTTACAATGTGGATGGAGAAATGTTTTTGCCTTTTGGCCGTTCTTCCGTTTACGGAAAACACACATCAGAGAAGGTGCCAAGCGAGACTGGCCCTTCTTCACCTTATGGACAACTGGAAAGAGTGGGAAGCTCAGCACCTGCCGGCATCGGGCTGAATGCAGTAGGTCTGCAACGCCGGTGGGCCCGCTGAGCCCGATACTCAAAGACCAACAGGAGAACGACAATCACCCGCCGGGAGCTACCAGGATCAACATCCGGAACAGCTGGAGGCAGGATGCTCGACAGGCCGGGCTGACCACTTGTAGGTCCACGACTGTCAAGTCTTCCCCGTCCAACACTCAAGACACGCTCCCCGGCTCAAGATGGGTGAATATCATGTTTTCTATACATCAAAAGGTGCCAGCGAGGCTAGTCCTTTTATCTTCTCAAACATGTCGTTTCTTCTTTCCTGAATGTCTTCTCTTCCATATTTTATTATTCTCCATTCTACAATTCCACCTTTCACTTATACAACGGTATCAGTGAATTCTTGTGAACGCCAGGAAGATAGAGAGTAGACCAAGAACTGCTGGATTTCTGTTGTTATTTTTAAACGGGTTGTCCCCTAGCAGCAAAATCGCTGCCTTGGTTCCCCCTTAGTAAAAACTGGGAGGGGTAATGTAGTGGGGCGGGAATCCAGCAGTGTTCGTACGTTCTACGGAAGGTGGCGCGGAGATCTGATCCCTACTGTGCAGTGGTACCGGGCAACGCCGCACACTGGTGGTTAGGCGAGTCTTTCAGATTAGCCTCTCCAGCGTTACCTAGCACCCTGTGCTAGGGTACTGTACTTGTGGGAAAGATCTTCCAGATCTATCTGGGAAGTAATATTGTTAATAAACATTCCAGTTTATTAAACGCATGTGGTATGTTGTGTGTGACTAGGTCCGTGTAAACTCACCGAAAGCCGAACCAACCTACGTAGAGAGCGTCGGGTGGGATCCTGCCTGGAACTAGCGTTCCGGATTGGGGTTATCCAACCTGCTAGACAGGCGACCACCACACATGCATATAATGTCACAAATTGGGGTTTTCTGCTCAAAGTGTTCTCTGCTTTAAGGCTTAGGAGGAACAGCCAATTAATGCATAGTCATGCACCACCGAATACTTCTTTGATCAACAAGGTGCACTGTTATAACAGCCTGGTTCAGAAACTTAAAAATAAGGAACTCTAACTCTACTTTTGTAAAAAAAAAGAATTTTCAATGGTTTTATTAGGGTCAAACTTGTACAAGTCAAGCCAGGTTCGGCTACGGCCGATCTGCCACCTGGTCCCTCCAGGGTGGAATACAATAGTCACTAAGTATATAGACTCAGCAGGCATAGCGGTACTTAATTGGTCGTATCTATGCATGGAACGTCAATAGGTTACATATAAACAATAGTTTGATCTAGATGGGATGAGATGAGTTGCTGGTTATCTTAGCGCTCTAGACTTTCACAGTAGTACATCATTATCCTACATTACATCGCGTTGACATCATTACCTATGTCAATTATGACAACATGACTGTATCGGGCAGTACGGGAAGTGCTTTTTCATAACATATCACTTAGGGTCTAACACAGTTACAATGTAATCTTGATGGAGTCCATCATGTACACAGGTTACACGAAAATAAGGCTAATAAATACATACGATTCTCACTGGTGATATATACAGTGTACATTACCGTTGTGAGTAAAGTTTGTTTCGTAACCGGTAGTAACATAAGCGGTCTGCTATGTCTGTATAGGTACTGGATAGTTGCAACACAATCTATCCTATAGATTATTATATAAGACGGGCAGGCACAATACATGCAGGATAACACCTTTTAGTTAGAATTTTAAAATTCTTTTTATCGTTTATAAGCGTGTACGGGGTACGTAAGTTATTCCATGTATTAATGGCTTTTACCAGGAAACAGTTGTTATATACCGGGTTTTTTAAGGGGGGTTGTAAAAGTCTGATGCCTTGATTACGTCTAGTTGGTAATTCTCGTGTATCTACAAGGGTTGGTGATTGTTTGAGGCTAAAGGCATAGTGTAAGATATGTATTTCTCGTCGATCTTTTAGTGGCCTCAGCTTAGAGATTTCGTGAAGCTGGTCGGTTGTAAATTTTGGGTTTTGCTCAATTTTAACATTATAGATAGTTCTTAATATTTTGTTCTGTAGGCATTGTAGTCGATGGGAGGTATGATGTGTATTATTGTCATAGATAAGGTCGCAGTAGTCTAAGTATGGAATTATGGTTGATTTATAAATTTGTAATGCAGTAGGGATATTGATATAGGGACGAATTTTTTGGAGTAAGTAAGTTTTATAAGACACTTTCTGTATTACCGAATTTCTATGTTCATTAAAGTTGAGACGGCTGTCAATCATGAGGCCTAAGTAATTAAAACACGTGACTTGTTGGATGGGTGTGTTGTTCAGGTATATCTGGTCGGTGTGTGTGGCCCGTTTTGAGTAGGTCATACTGTAAGTTTTAGCTTCGTTAATAGTTAATATGTTTGATTTACACCAGTTTTCTATAGTGGGGGTTAAGCTTTGCATGGTTTTTATGTCGTGGGTTGTTATTATAGCGTCATCTGCGTATAGCATTGTATGGCAATTAAATTTAGACAGAGAGTTAATGAGGTCGTTAATATATACAAGAAAAAGGCTAGGACCAAGGACGGAGCCTTGTGGGACGCCGTACGTGATGTGGAGGGTTGAGGAAGTGGTATTATTGAGGTTAACATACTGTTTACGATTTGTTAGATAGCTGTGAAACCAATTACATGTTGTATTATTTAGTCCTAGTTTATAAATTTTATGGATAAGTAGTGGATGGGAAACAGTGTCAAAAGCTTTTTTATAATCGAGAAACATAGAAGTTAGTTGTTTATGGGAATCGGAATTATTATATATATAGGTGAGGTAACTTGTAATAGCTGTAATTGTGGACCGGTTTGCACGAAAACCATGTTGGTTCTCGGATAGTAGCTGATTGCCTTCCAGATAATCTCTAAGGCGTTTGTTTACTACCTTCTCTAACAATTTGCCTGGTAGCGGCAGCAGGCTAATTGGTCTTAAATTATTTACATTTGTTAAATTTCCTTTCTTGGGGATTGGGGTAATGGCTGCTATTTTCCAACAATCAGGGAAACATGAATAATATAGGGATGAGTTGAATAACGTGAGTATTCTCTCTGGGGCAGCCCAGAATGCAATCTTAAGAACAAAAGTTTTTATGTTTTTAACTGATGAAGATTTACTACAGTCGATGTTTTTAATCACCGACATGATCTCATCGAGTGTGAAGGGCTCGTGAAACAGGGAGCATTCATCATCCCTAGCTGGGAAGGGTAATTTTTTAATCTCTGGCAGAGTTATTTTTCCTGCCAGTTTCGCTCCGATGGTTGCAAAAAATTTGTTTATATGGTCTGGCATGGCTACGTGTGCAATTTCTTCACCCGTGTCATGGTTAATTAACTTTGTTATTGCAGGTGGCCTCTCTTTGGGAATGAGTTGCCTAATTCCGTGCCAAAACATTTTCGGGTTTGAACGATTGTTATGCAATAGCTCGTTAATGTTCTGTCTTTTGTTGTTTTCTATTATAGCTTTAGTCTTATTTTTGTGATACTTGGCGATTCGCCAGTCGTCTACATTTTTACTATTCCTGGCCCTGCGATAGTAGTAATCCCTGTTCTTCATTGAAGTTAGAACGTTGTTGGTCAACCACTTCGGCTTATCTTTTGTTACATGAATGTTTCGTAGTGGCGCTAGTACTTTCAACGATGTTTCAATGTTCTTAACAATGATTTTCCATAGTCTGGTTGGGCCTATGTCGATTAAGAACCCAGACCAGTCACAACTTAAATATCTTTCAACAAACGATGTTTTATCAAAGTTCCGATAAACTCTAGCAGTTACTTTCTGCTTAACGACCTTATGTCTTTTTGCTTTAATAACAAGAGCCACAGGCAGGTGGTCACTCACTGTAAAGTTTACGGTGTCGGCAAATATTACATTAGAAGCATTTGAATATATATGGTCTATGAGCGTAGATGTGTGCTCAGTAGTTCGCGTGGCAGATGTTACCAGTTGCCGAAGATTAAGGAGTTTCCCAAATCTGTTGATATGGTTAAGCCGTAAAGCTCGATCAAAAGAGTCAATGTTTACGTCGCCCATTATAATAATATTTCTAGTTAATGGGATGCTTTCGAGTATACCTTCAAGTTTGTTATATAGTACATAGGGTGAGATCCGTGGTGGTTTGTATACATTAATCATTAGGAATTTTTTTCTGTGAACACATAGGATTGCCGTAATTATTTCATAATCTTCGGTAATCTCAGTTGCATGAGGTACAATTTCGTAAGAGATATAATCTCTGATGTACATAAGAAGGCCACCTCCTTTTTTATTAATATGGGGTCTACGGTCAAGTCGCACGGTTTGGTAACCTTGTATATGGATTTTTTCAGATGGGTATCTAGGGTCCAACCATGTTTCGCTTACAAGAGCAACATCGAAGTTCGAGGCTAGATGAGTAAAATTTTCAAAGTTAGGTATAATGCTCCAAATGTTTAAGCTGACAAATTTTAGACCTTTTTGGTTTATAATTGCGGCTAAATCAGTCATGTTATCAGTCAGATACAAGTTCCAAATTTATGTAGGCAATGCGGTAGTGATATGAATATACATCGCGTAGCAAGTCAGCAACAGATAAGATGAACAGGTATGAGGTGAAGTTAATCTTTATATCGTCTATTATGAATATTATAACCATTATTATTATTATTCCGTTAGTGACTTACAGCTAACGCTGCACATGTAAGAGTTTGATACAACACTTACCATCTACAGACTTACATACAACAAGTGTGATACAAATCACACGTATGCAGGTAATTCTCAGCAACTCATGGTAAGGGCAAAATAGTGTCTAGTTGGAAATAATATTCCAGATGTTGTCTGTTAAACACTTGTCAATGATGTTGAAAACTGTTGCATTTACTTCATCATTGAGGTGACATCCGTCATAAAGTTTTGAATAACGGTGCGAGACGCGTTTCTTCCCCATACATTTGTGGAAGAGAGATGCTACAAATGGGGTCGGTAGGCCATTCGTCTCGTTGAAGGATGTGATACTTCTATTGAGTTTGAACATACACTCGTTTAGTGCTTCTTGCTGTGGGTGAACCATCCTCATCTCAGGGGCTTGGAAGTTTGAATGGCGTGCGTTATAGGCAGCTATATCCATGCCAATAATGGGTAGGAGTATAACTGGGGTGTTTGTGTTTCTTGTAATGTCATTATGAGCATTAGAGATACCCCACATGATTTTACTGATTAGGTCATCTGTTTACTCGTCAGCCAAGAATATGTCCTTAGTTACACTGTTTCTATATGTAACATCGCAAATACCTGCGTATATTAGGATTAAGCTGGGATTTATATTACTCGACAAGCTTATAACATGAGGTACTAAATCACTAATACCGTGACCAGAGAAAGGGAAAACATAATAGGATAGCATACTGCGCGCTAACAAGTGAGAGTGGAATTTATAACCATGCGAGTCAGATACGATAAGGATCGACATCATCCGTTTCGGTAGGGTAAGTAGTATTTTATAGACTGTAATACAAGGTAGTAGCAATAAGCGGAGTACGTTGCAACGCAATCGTACTGGGATGTAAAAGGTAGGAAGTTGATTATGGTAAACTTAAATGATGTGTGTTGCAACGCAATCGCACGGTAAGTTAAGCTTAACTGTTGGCATGTATCACAGGTAGGTCAGGTAAATAGTACTTAGCACGTCGCATGTGGTCCAACGGTTAGATGGAGGGGGTCAAGACACTTGTGTCGAGTATCTGCGAAGGGTCGAGCAGGTCTTCTACTTCTTGCGCATCACGAGCATCGGTGGTTGGGGTTTGATCTAGAGGTGGGGTAGGCTGGTGCTTGTAGGACGGGAGTGAGGGGGTAAATGCAAGTGGTAGATGGCGCCGCAACTCCGCTCTGACATCCATCAAAATTGCACCACCAGTGTTTTTTCCTTTGTAATGGCCTTGCTGCAGTTCTTTAGCTTCCAGATAGCATCCTGTTCCCCAAAAAGGATCAAGAGTCGCCTCGAGTAGCTGGCGGTTACCCGTGTCTATGAGTTTTTGTCGCAGAGAATCGTTCTGTTGGTATTTCTCCAAGTTGATGTTGCGCAGCTTGTCTACGGCGATGTCAGACCATGCAGTAGAATCGAGTGGTTTGGTGAGGCGTTTCACGTAATAGGGGTCGTCTGAGGCCAGTACCTGTTTTCCTATAGTGGTTGCGTTCGAGAATTCTGCCTTTGCATAGCAAAAAGCCTGCTCAACAGAGTTGAATACAATTCCGTCAATCTCTAGGCGCGAAGGGTAGAGGTTCGAAAATGGGGAATGATGACTATGATATGCAACAGTCTCTGGGGTGAAGCGAGTTTTAAGGTGTTCCATACTGAGTTGAGATGGCAGGTTCTGCAGGTCTTTATGGGCATAGTAACGGCCACAGTAGATTAAGCCTCGTCCTCTAGTTTTGACATCTTCCCCCACCTTTTCGGCCAGCTTGGCAATGGCCCTTACCTCGGCCTTCTGGGTTTTGATTTCCAGGTTGGAATCTTCATTGATGTAGATGCTTCGAAGCTCCGGGAATTTCCTGAGTTTACTTTTTAATTTAAGTAACTGGTCCCTAACTTGCGCCTTTACGAATGTCGCCAGGATTGGCCTGCTAGCCTGGCCCGGTCGCCCTATGCGGTAGGCTTGGTCAATGTCAAGTACATTCAAACTGGGGTCAACGCGTACAAGAATGTCGTGGGCAATCATTACTATGTCCTCACCGTCCATTTGATCGACTCCGTCAACAATCAAATTATGTTTACGCAAGTTATGATCATTGACGATGGCTCTCTCATGGGTCTGTGTAACCTTTAAGTCCGTTTTATTTTGATGTTTCTCTAGCTGAGCAACTTTCTGGGTGAGAAGTTTTAGGTTATGTTTAAGTGAAGCGTTATCGTCCTGTAGTTCTTTAATGTCTAGTTGAGAGTCTTGCACCGATTTTTTTAGATCAGTTATTGTATCTACTGCAATTTTGGTATCACAAACTATTTTGGTTAGACAGAAACCCGATTGATGGCATAATGTTCTTCAGCGCTAGAAGAGGCCCTGGTCTTTTGTTGCTGTTTTGGGCACTCACGTAGCTCACGTAGCTCTCGTAGTGCTTTTGCTGCGTCAGGGTCGATGCTATCCACACCTGCCATGTTGAGCGATAATCGAAGGAATGCGCTAGGTTCGGTATTGTCTGGATCAAAAACACAATAAATGTGCCTTACCTTGATAGTGACGATACAGAAAAACTCACGCACTTGTTCCCAGTAGTTATTCGGGACTCAGATTAGGAGAATCGAGTGGTAGTGCCTAGTTATAAGGGGAATAACACCGTAAATACACCGCTGCTCAGTCACACGCGTGCACACGCTACGCCGCCATCGCCCAATGGCAAGTTGACTGGGTGCAAGTGGGTTACGGAAAATGGTCCATAGATAGAATACCCCAAACATTTTCATTATTATTCATTTATAATTGCAAGCTCATTCATCAATGATGAACACACCAGTTGCTATATTGGCAGAGCAGACAATGATATGATTTTCACAAAACTCTCTCAAGACTGGAGCAAAAGTTTTCCTGTTCAACAAAACCCAGCCAAGAGCGCCGATCGATAGCGGTGTGGCTGCTTATAAGGTGCCCAATAACGTCAAGTTATTATCAGCAACACGAATACATCTATGATCCACGCTGCCAATACAGTAACGAGACAGACAAATGTATCATTACCCAGCATATATGTTGGTACTAAAGTCGCAATATACTATTTGTGGTTCCAGATATACCTAAAGCTGGAGAACCTACAGAAAACAGGTGCCTTCAAAATCCGAAGTGCTGGCAATGCTCTCCTCAGTCTGCCCGAAACTGAACGTCGAGTGGGCATTCATTGCCCAAGCTCTGGAAACTTTGGTATTGGGCTTTCTTATATGGCGAGGCACTTGGATGTACCTACAACAATAATCGTGCCCAACACAGTTCAAGACAATAAGGTTTGATCCAGCATTTTTACCCTCAGCTATCCGGCAACCTATATTCATTTGATTACATTTAAATGTGTATAACGCCGTCTTCACAATTCATCCGGGATCGTATATACATACATGGCTTAATATCAAATACAATATTGAAACATTAAAAAAATACTTATATATAGGGGTATGATCTTAAGTTACAAGTTCATGGTAATTGTATCTTTGATAATCTCACCGATACCAAAGATGAACAAACATCCATATTAAGAATTAATATTCCTCCCCTGGTGTGGGCCAGGAGGACATTTAAGGTAGGGTTCCCTTGTGAATCTATTTCTTATGGTATACCATATATATTTACATCAATAACCCTCATGCTAAGATTCTGATATGCCCAATGATTGGAAAATGTTCATCATGTGCAACTAAATCAGTGACGAGTGCTAAACAAATCTGGGTAAATGCTGGCATTGAAAGACTAAATCAGTGTTTTAATAGGTTTCTTACTGTATGCTATGTCAAGGTATTAATTACAAGCTCCACAGTGAACCAGTAGGGCGCGTTATAGGTACTTGTAACAAGGGGAAGAAAGTTGAGGTATTTCACTATATTTTTTTACACGTGAAATTTTATATATGACAATGTTTGTTCTATGACAACCACTTGTCAGTTTATGACTGGAGCAGAGACTTCCGAAACAGTTTGTATATAGAAAAACATATATGTGGTCTTTTGGGAAAGATGGAGAGGTTTTCAAAATGGGATGCCTTTGTGAAAGCATTGATGTAAATTGAGATTGAAGGAATGATAGGCCTAAGCTGGATGCCCTTGTGACTTCGATGTCAGGGGTTGATGTGAATGTAACTATGCAGCTTGGAGCGATTAACCAATTGTATGGGTAGTCAGTAAAAGAAAGGGGTCGAGGGGGGGGGGGGGAATGGATGGTTGCAATTCCTACTTTGGACAGCCCTTTCTCATCTTTCCTTCATCATATTATGATAGAAATGCCCATTCTTTATTGGTATGTACACCTTTTTCCTGTGTTATACAACTTGTAAATGTCTTGTTGATCTTGTCCATGTCCTGTATGTCATTACTTACAGTCACAGAATCTCTCCACAACTATTTCTTACAAATACTATCTGAACTTGGTTGCCTAGCACATACATGTCAAACCTAAGATCAAGTCAGCACGGAACGAACTATTCAGATAACGAGGAGAGATTTCCCTTCTTACTTTCTCTATGACCAGAAGGGAGATAGATCTTCCCCCCAAAAAACTATAAGCAGCACTGCAATCATTGTATATAACTCAACGGACCTTGACACAGAATATGTCTTATTGTACATAAGGAATTTATTTGATTTTCATGTAATTTGAGAGGGATCTAGATGTAGTCCTCTAGAACCTGAAAGATTTCTTATTCTTGGAAATAAAGCTACTTATATATATATATATATATATATATATATATATATATATATATATATATATATATATATATATATATATATAACTAACCTAGCATATACTCTGAAACTACACCATATAAGAACTGGACAATGAAGGCAATAATCGTGGGAGACTCTAGGGGTTACAGTATAAAACCCCATATGATCAAGAATACAATGGCCTTTCCTGGCCTGGGATACCAAGAACTGACCCCCATATGAAACATACATACATCTGGCTAGGCACTAGAAATAAATCATTTTGATAAATTCTGTAATAGCAATCACTTAAAATAACTTATAGATACTCCGACCAGAATTACTCCCACATCATTAAATGCTTAATTTGACACTCACTTTAAAACTGTTTCTGGAACAAATTATATACATCCAAGTAGATGTCCCTGGTTGTGAATAATACAGGTCTGCAGTGCAATACCTCAATACTCACTTCTTGACTTCTTTAATCTAGTCCTCAGGGTTGACTTGAATGTGAGTCAATGTTTCAGACCGCTACACTCTCCACATTCCACAACTTAGCTGTTTTAAATTCAACAAAATTCATGTATTTCGTTAATCAAATCATGTTAGATGTCTTGAGGGTAGGTGCATCATACAGTATGACATTCCTTTCCTTATTTGCTAGAAATCTAGTTTGCTTGGCCCTGACGTGTGATGTTGCTTGTGGCTTTTAACATACTCTCAACCCCCTGTTCTGAGTCCTTTGTAGTTTTTTCATGAGAATTGCATTAGGGCGCCCTCCCACCTACTACAATTAACTCTATGGCATCGTCGCCGACAAACTGAAAAAATTGTGGAGGTGTCGGCGACAAAGCCGTCAATTAGTCAGGTTTTGTCGCCTAACTCCTCGCTGCGCACTGACATGCTACAACGTTGTAGCCTGTCGGTGACAAATACGGCCGGGTAAATCTCTCTTTTGTGTGAAATACTTGATCGAAAATTATGAAATTTACAGATCCGGTGGGTCATAAAATGAAGAATTTGGAGTCATTCCATAAAGGCTAAGGGTCTCAAATAAATCATTTTATAGTTTAGCATGGAACTGAAGTTTTTTTGTCTCAAAAACAATATGTAGTGTCTGGGACTTAAATGTAGCCCTTTGTAGCCCGTCGTAGTAGGTGGGAGGGCCCCCAAAGTGTCGTGAAAAATTATCGCCATAATCAATGTATGGGAGAACTTCAGTTTTATAAATCATCAGTCCTTGCTCTTTGGTTACATATTTCCTTATAAAGGACAGCATATGGAGTTTGTATTTGGTTCTGTTTAAATTTTTCTCAATTTGGTTTTGGAATGCAAGCTTATCAGCAAGTGTAATCCCTAAATAATCCAAGTTTTTTACTTTTGCAAGTAACTTGCTCAGTCCTATTAAGTGATAGAGACACTGGTTCCTTTGTTTTTAGGCGTTGCGCAGTGCCAGACAACATTGTTTGGGTTTTGGACAAGTTTGCCGTTAGGCGATTATTTGGCACCATTTCCCAATACAGGTGTTGCCGTTCAGCGCCGCCTAACGGCCCACTGTCTCGTTAGGCAGCCGCTCGGACAAACACAGCCGAGGTCAGCCACATACATATAGGGAAAGACAGCAATCACACCTAAAGTGTGAACGGTGGGAGTGATTGCAGGAGTGTTCTTTTTTGACAGATTAAATTGCTGGAACAAACTATGGTATTGTATCAACAAGTCTGGGATGTCTAAACTTTATAGTTGATAATTAATGCTTGACTGGGCTGTACTGCAACTAGGGAGTAAGTGACCGATTCGAACGCGGATTTCAGGCGTGTTCCCGCGGAAATTTGTCAGAGATTTTCAGAGCTTGACCGTGGTTGGTTGGAGGTGGTCATATGACCCAGATCCAGCGTTTTCTGTGGCTATTTCCACAGACAAAGGCACTTGAATCTGTATGTTAACCAATCCTTGCAGTTGTTGTTCCCTTGCCTTCTTTATGCCCCTTGTGGCGCCACCACTCTGTGAAGGAGTGGTGGTGTCATCTGGTGAGTATATTTGGAACTAACTTTTCCTGCTGCTCCTGTCCTCTGTGGGGGAATCCAGGAGTTGTTTCTGAAGTATTTAGAATGTGTGGGGATCATCCTTTTGGACGTTCTCCAAAAAAAGATTTCCGCAGAAATTGACATCTCCCAGACAAACTCGCAAAGAGTTGACGGGAGAAAACCCAACTCGAAAGATGAAATTTTACATCAATATAGTTGATAATTATCTTGGGTTTAGCTTGGAAAAAGGTAAGCATATTATAGCGAGTCTTGCCAATGTATTAAAGTGTATCCAGTTTAGGTGTCCCTGTCTTATCTAAGGTATATCTATGGTATCATCATGGACATACAACTCTATGGACTGGAAGCGGGCCCTGCCGTGGGCCGATCACTGCCGCACTTTAATACATACACCCACCATAGGTGGCGCCACCGTTTTGCGCGTAGTTCCGCGAATTGCCACTAGATGGTGCTACAGTAATATATATGAAATGCATTACAGTTATTACAGGCATTTCTGTAACGATTTGTAATTAAAGTTCTATCTTTATTCTAAGTATTTTAGAAAAATGATTAAAATATGTAATGTATGGTGTATAGATTATAAGGCTAGGATGGTCAAAAAGTTTTCAGATCAGGTCCTAATTTTCATAATTTTTATGATCTAAGCTAAAGTGAGTCTGCAGTGACAAAAAGTTTCCCATTTTTCTCGAATACTTAAATTGAAGATAGAAGCACAATTCAAAGTGTTTCAGAAAGTCCTGTAAAAACTATTTTGTAAGGGCTAGGTTTCATAAGGCTGAGACATTTCTAAGATTTTCATCTCGGAGAGCCCTTTTGATGTTTTTTTATGGCGGGCAACAGTCTCAACACTGTCATTCTGAAGTGACAAAAAGTTTCCCATTTTTCTCAAATACTTAGAATGAAGATAGAAGCACCATTCAAAGTGTTTCAGAAAGTCTTGTAAAAACTATTTTGTAAGGGCTAGGTCTCCTAAGGCTCAGACATTTTGAAGATTTTTTTTCTTGGGGAGTAGTTTTGATTTGATTTTGTAAGGGCCAGGTCTCATGAGGCTGAGACTGAAAGATTAATGTGAAACTTCCTGTGATGGTGCCACAGTACAAATCTGGGACACTGTCTGAGACTGAAAAATATGTGGAGAGATCAATAAAAGATTGCTTAAAAAAAATATCAACAAATGCATCCCCTGGTTAGATAATCTTCAAAACAACCCAGTGTCTTGATATATGCCCATTGCGCCACAGTGCACATCTGAGACAGTTTGAGTGACTGAAAAGTTCAAGAAAAGCATCCCCTGATTACAACATCTTTGGAATGTTTCAGTCTCTGGATATATGTCCATTGCATTATAGTTAATATAGGCCTTTCTAGAACACTTTGAATTGTGGTTCTATCTTCATTTTAAGTGGTCTAAAAAAATGTGAAACTTTCTGTGACTTTGGGGCCACAGTACAAATCTAGGCCACTGTCCGAAACTGAATAATTCATGAAAAGCATCCCCTGATTACAAAATCTTTGGAATGTTTCAGTCTCTTGATATATGCCTATCGCATTATAGTTAATATAGGCCTTTCTAGAACACTTTGAATTGTGGTTCTATCTTCATTCTAAGTGGTCTAAAAAAATGTGAAACTTTTTGTGACTTTGGGGCAAATCTAGGACACTGTCTGAGACTGAAAAATTTATGAAATGCATCCCCTGATTAGAAAATTTTCAAAACGCCCCAGTCTCTTGATATATGCCCATTGCATTATAGGTAATGCAGGCCTTTCTAGAACACTTTGAATTGTGGTTCTATCTTCATTCTAAGTGGTCTAAAAAAATGTGAAACTTTTTGTCACTTTGGTGCTATAGTACAAATCTGGGACACTGTCTGAGACTGAAAAATTTATGAAATGCATCCCCTGATTAGAAAATTTTCAAAACGCCCCAGTCTCTTGATATATGCCCAGTGCATTATAGTTAATATAGGCCTTTCTAGAACACTTTGAATTGTGGTTCTATCTTCATTCTATGTGGTCTAAAAAAAATTGAAACTTTTTGTGACTTTTGGGCTACAGTACAAATCTAGGCCACTGTCCGAGACTGAAAAATTCATGAAAAGCATCCCCTGATTACAAAATCTTTTCAATGTTTCAGTCTCTTGATATATGCCCATTGCATTATAGTCTAATATAGGCCTTTGTGGAACACTTTGACTTGTGCTTCTATCTTCATTCTATGTGGTTCAAAGAAATGTGAAACTTTTTGTCACTTTGGATTGACAGGGTTGAGACTGTTGCAGACATAAAAAATACATCAAAAGTACTCCCCGAGATTAAAATCTTGAAAATGTCCGAGCTTTAGGAGACCTAGCCCTTACAAAATAGTTTTACAGGCCTTTCTAAAACACTTTGAATTGTGCTTCTATCTTTATTCAAAGTATTCAAGAAAAATGGGAAACTTTTTGTCACTATAGAATGACCATGTCAAGACTATTGCCCGACATATAAAAACATCAAAAGTACTCCCCTAGATTAAAATCTTCAAAATGTCTCAGCTTTATGAGACATAGCCCTTACAAAGTAATCATTAGAGGCCTCTCTGGGACACTTTGAATTAGGCTTTTATCTTTATTCTAAGTATCTAAGGAAAATTGCAATTTTTGGACGTTTTGAAAGTCCCTGGTGGCCATTTGAAGTACTATAGCCTGAGTATAGTTCACATGTTTGGCCACTACGTGGCGCCGCGGTCGAGGTGCGGCACACATCGGCGCCACCATCACACTCTTATCTATAGGCCGCTTCCAGTCCATAGAGATACACTGTCCATGGTATCATTGAGGTGATATGCATGTATGATACACCAAATTGGAGCTGGAATGTCATGGAATATGATGCAATCGCTTTTATGTCTATGGAATTAATGTGCATGGGTATTATAAACGTATTACGCTAATAGACTCAGTGATCCAATGCTAAAGAATACGTTGCCAGGGGAATGTTTGGCTTCAGCCGTGCCGTTACTAAGCAGATAACGTGCGACACCGGCCTATGGAAAAAGGTCATCTTGCACGGCAGTGACAAGTGCCTCGGTATCAGTACCTTCAAGATAGATAAACGCATCATCTACATAAAAATGGAACTTATCATTATGGCATTACTCATATTGTTGACATATACGATAAAATACAGCGGGCCGAGAATTGAGCCTTGCGGGACTCCAGAAGTGGAACTATTGGCTGGTGTTTTCTGTTGTCTGTTCGACAGATAGTTTTCTGACCATCTAACTAGTTTGATTTATATACCTATTCTCGGGAGTTTGTGTACTAGTATGTCTTGATTGACCATGTCGAACGCCTTTGTCATATCTAAAAACGTTGCTAAAGTTAGTTTACCTTAGTTCATATTTCTAAGTATGTCATCCGTTAGATCAGAGGTAGTTAATACTGTAGAATGACTAGCTCTAAACCCCCCTTGGGGAATGTTCAATAACTCAAATCCCTCCAGGTAGGCAATCATTTGCTTGTGAATAATTTTTTCTAACATCTTCCCCGGGAGAGGAAGCAGAGAGACTGGTCTTAGGTTATTGATATCGTTCTTAAAGGCTCCCTTTTCAAGGGGTATAACACTTGCAATTTTCCAGTCATTAGGGAATATACCAAGGTTAAGAGAGCTTTTAAACAAATGTTGTATAGTCATAATATTAATACCTCAAAACCATCTTTTAATACTCTTGCCGATATATGATTAATGGCAGAAGATTTAGAAGTATCAATTTATTTCACTACCTCTTGCACTTCATCAAACGTTATCGTTATGTCATACATAGCAGGAAGGTTTGTAAGTGTGAAACTGGAAGGCAGGAAGGTTTGAAAAATTTCAGGATCGGTTTTATGCAAGCAATGGGTAACCCTTCCTCGAAGTTTACATTAGCAATGGCCAAACATTCGTTCTTTAGACCTCTGTACGACAGTTTTTTATGCAAACACCCCCAGATCTTTCCAACCTTCTGGATGACACACTCCACTACACCAGAATTTTATCAGCTCAGTAAAAAATGATATCTCACTAAGTTAAACATATTTAAAAAAACAGAATATCTCTTGTTCCAGGTAAAAAACATAAGAAAATATGGAGCCACTGTCAAGAAAGTGCCATACGATAAGTGGAGGCAGACGATGAAGTGTCATCGCTATGAGAGTGAAATTCCAGGACGGTTTCTCCATCCCTCACGCAACATACTCACCATAGCCGGTAACATACATAAACTATATCGAGCTGCAGCCTAGATCAATATCTTATTGTAAACATTTTCAGACAGTCTTCATTAAAATACAAAATCGAGTGCAGGAGTCAAGGTCTATGTTAAAATGCAATATCATACATGTTGTACTCAAAGTATGTAACTACCATTGATTTCATTACACTGTAAACCTAATCAATTGTATGATAATGGATATAATATATATATATATAATCCGATGCTGAAGGTTCCTATCTCTGTAGTAGTAGAACAAGAAACAAATGAAACATGAAATATTGATGGACTCCGTAATTGGCGTTAATCATATTTATTATGATATATATATGAATCACAAGAATAATATGAAATAACAAGCTTTGCCGACATAAAAAAAAAAGTTTGTCTCTGTGTGTGCTCTGTGGCGGTCGGTATAGGTGTGAGGTCCTGTGTCTCACCTACCAGGTAGTTGAGGTGCCACCTAGTGGAGGGGACACTAATCCTGGTTCCGACTGAAGCCCCACCTGGTATCTTCATTGAGCAGCTTCGGGTGCTTATATTCATATAAACGTCCTTTATATTTCATATAATCCGATGCTGAAGGTTCCTTTCTCTGTAGTAGTAGAACAAGAAACAAATGAAACATGAAATAATGATGGACTCCGTAATTGGCGTTAATCATATTTATTATGATATATATATGAATCACAAGAATAATATGAAATAATAAGCTTCGCCAACCGCCAAAACGGAGTCAATCAAATAGTTTTTGGGTAATCCCTTGATCTAGATCCATCTTGTTCTGGAGGGAGCGCTGAAGGTAGAGAAGTACAGCCCAAGATGACCAATCTCCTCGTTCCTTAATGTCTGGCAGAGGGATGCCAGCTTGATGAAGAGCCGTGGCACCTCCCCTGCGTAACGAATGCGAAGTAGCATCGCTCAAACCATTCACCACCAATAACTTTGATAATTTTGTTGACAACCACCGATAAGTACCTCTAACTAATATACCATTTCTCATATAAGAAATTAATTGGTCAGTTTTAGACTGATAACTGACCAACTCCAAAAGTCTACAAACAAATTTATAAATACAAAATGGAGAATCGAAAATTCTCACAAAGGGGATTGAGAAAACTCTATCACCAAACTGAATAGTTTTAGAACAAACAATAGTAATTATTATACAATTACTATGAAATTCAATTTGATCAATCGTAATAGAGAAGCCTTCTTCCACTAAATTGGACTTCCTCAGTAAGCCCCTGAAACCCAAAATAATTGCACACCAAAAGGCAATGTCTTCTGTTGAAGACATATTAAGTTTAGTAATAACTCATGTTTTGTAATAGGCCTTGCCCTATTTACCTCCGAACCAATGCATCGTTTAATACCTAGCAAGGTTTGTTTAATTTTAAAATCATCAATGTTCACATGAGGCACACTATTAACTCTATGAAGAACCTATACGGCTGATAAATAATTAACAATTGAACTATATTTAAACTTTTCTGCCATATATGTAAGATATAAACAGACTGTATTAACTGAAGCCGGTAAGGGGATTAATTTATATTCCTCACAAAATTTCAAAAAATGATTCCACTGGCAATGTCTCGTCGTAACAGTGTTGGACGACATCCAAGCCGACTGAAAAAATTCCATCTTCTTTTGAAGAAACAACAAAGACCCTCAGTTAACCATGGTGGAATCGATACTTTAACCTTAGGATCATAAATACGTGAAAGGAAATCAGGAAAAACATTGTCTTCTGACCTGACATAACATGCAGTTAAATGAAAATTATTAATTGCACTGATCCAGAAAATTTCCCTTAACCATTTCATGGTATTGACATTTTTACTTCTACCTGTGTTAATCGCTTGAACAACCTGAGTATTGTCGGACCATAACTTGACATGGCGATTTTTCCACAGTTCCCCCCATCTTTGACAACTCACTACTACTGGCCAGAGTTCTAGCACATTAATGGCCTTTTCATAATCCTCAGATGGGGGTCTAACCCAGTGATGAGACAATTTGTGACTAGATGGAACGCGATTCTCGTGTGAATGCCACACCCCAAAAACCCAGTCTGTCCCCCACCTTGCTCCAAAACCGGATAGTGAAGAATCTGTTTCAATATCATGGGTACAATCGATTTTTCTGACCAATATTTTTTCAGAACCATTGAAACACAACAGAAAACTTTTCCACCAATTAAGATCATCCTTCAACCATTCTGGTACCCTACAGTGTTTAAGCTTATCTCTCATATATTTTTGAAAATTTATCAATCGCCTAGTAAAAGTTCTACCCCCTCTTACCACCGTACTGGCGTGGGCTAAAACCCCAGTCAATACAGCCATCTCATGGTAAGTGGCAGTGACTTTTACAGAAAAATCGTTAACACATTTTTTCACCTTATCTAGTTTTTCTTTAGGCAAACGTATCTCCATTTCCACGCTATCTATTTCGACTCCTAGATAAGTAACCTTTTGAGCCGGAAAAATAACCTTATGGTAAGCAATCTCAAACCCTAATGATTCGATGAGATCAATCAAAATGTCTAGACTCTTTTGGCAGTCACTTTCTGTCTTACCCATCACCAAAAAATCATCTAAATAACTAAAAATATTTACAATACCCCTTCTTTTTACATATCTAACAATGAAGTCAGACACCTGCGAAAAAAATGTACGGGGCACACTTTAATCCAAACACAAGTCTGTTGGATTCAAAGTACTCTTCTGAATCACCCCCCCCCCCCCCTTGAATATCCCATTTAAAACCTTGACACTTACGATGGTCAGGCTTTACGGGTATGGATCTATAAGCATCCTTGATGTCTACTACCGCGAAAAAATCACCTTCCTGAATAACCTCCGTCATCGATATTTGTGTAACGAAACTTTTCACACACAGAATCCATGGAATTGTTAATACTAGATAAAAACGGCTGCCTACAATCCGTAATAGGTCTTAGTTTACCCTTGTCCTTTTTTCTAACGGCCCCCATGGCATGAACACATACAGGGGACTTTTCAACCTTGGTGATTTTTCCTTCCTTCAACTCTTTAGTTATAGTCTCGTCCATTTGAGGTTTAAATTCGGAATTATAAATACTATTATAATTCTTCCGAAAGTAACAACCTGAAAATTCGTCGTCCACAATAGGAAAACCATTTTTTACTCCTGATAAAATATAATCGGCATTCTCATCCACTGAGCGATCGGCCCGATAACATTCATCATAGAAAGCACAACACTTCAACTGGTTAGGTTGACCACCTATGGTATGTGTACCACTACACTTACCAACACATGAGCGATAATCAGGGATTTGATTACCATGACCTAAATTGTCATCCTGACAACCCGAAATGTTAGGACAACGATTCCGTTCACCATCGGAATAAACACCATTCGTTAGATTACTCGTTAGACCTTCATAATCTACGAAGTCACCATTTTCGATAACCATTTGAACCTGCTCGATTCGATGGGCGCCGCCATCTTGAATCTCCGTCCTCGTTTTGGAGTCAGACATTCTCCTAACTGATGTTTTTCGTTATTCTCCACTGACTTGTGGACTAACCCTGCGCTTGGAGAATAAACTGCTTTTCCCGTGCCCTTTTCAACCTGGTTTTTACCGCTAGAAACATCACTATATACACTATTTACACTCGTAGAATTCTTCTTCGATTTATCAGAGTGAATTTCAGTAGAAGTAAGAACATTCTGATCCTTCTTAAAAGTAGTGGGATCGATGAGTTCACATCGAGAGACCTCTGGGCAGGAATTTTGCGGTCCACACGTAAGTTTCCTTACGCCCGTGCAAGGGTTAATAGCGATACATTCAGACTCATCAATAGAAACGTATACATCGAAATCGTTATGAATTTCCTTCGAAGTGGTTATCATACCTGAAGGATTAGGCGTATCTCATTTAACCTCTTTATGCTCTGTCCTTGGTTTGCGGCAAGTCAATACGGAATGATTTGCCGTGCACTGAGAGCATTCATGCTTATACAAACAAGGATTCCAAGTGCATCCTTCCTTGGAATTGAATTTCCAACATATTCCTGGTGTCCTTTCGTTGTTCTGATTAATCTGTGATTTTTTGTTCCCAAACCTTTTAGTTTTTTCCTCAAGTTCCTTCCGTTTTTTGTTTAGATTGACGTAGGAAAACGTTGTCTCGTAGTTCAAGAATTTTTCTGTCAGAAAACTATCTCCATATCCGAACCCTTGGATACCTAACCTATCACACTTCTCTCTTGCCGCTTGATCATAGTCTACTAATGATTTACCAGTATGGGTTACTTTTCTATCTACAAGATAGGCTATGTGGTCTGCGTACCCTGAAGTATCCATACCTGACTGAGATAAACTGCGTAGTAAGCCCATACTGGCAGACAACATCTGGTCGTAATTTGGGGTGTCAACATGTGGTGGTAAAAATGGGTTGAGCGAAAAGTACTTCGACTTACGTTTGTTTTTGGATCCGTCGCAATGGTGCCCAGGGCATTCAGTGGTGCCTGAAGATGCCTGACTCCCTTTTACATCTGGCGGGAAATACACACTGTGGGGTGGTGGATACGTCGGTCGGAATTGGTGACTTGGTGTATCGCGCTCCTTCACTTGTTGGCCCACGGTGAAGCGTACACTAACGCTGAACACTAGCCTATCCCCTACTATCCCCCAGCTCCCCCCACCTCCCCGCAGGTGCCTCCCCCCGCCTCCCACCAGTGTGTGTGGACTGATCCCGACTCTGGGCCCTGTTTTTTAGTCACGACATTCGTAACTTACGACACGTATCTGCCGTCAGTGTGCTAGAGAGCTACGATCGTAGAGCAGGTACGACACTTAGTGAAGATAAGACACATAGGGAGGTAAAAGGTGTGTTATAGTCACGACAGTCGGTGGCCAATGGAGCAGAAACAGGGGCCATAAGTGTAGTATCTCTAAGACCACTCTGGACATGTCGTACCGAATGCGCAACTTCACTTCCCGTTGAAATTAAGCAATGAAATTTTAACACGAGTAAGGTATACATAAAACCTATAATCGTAACGAATATGAAGAAAAACGGCCGCACCGTTCCGAAGTTATCAGTGTTTTAATTTCGTCATAGCAAATACTGCTCTGGTGGCCAGTGTAACCCTACCATCACGTGATCTAATCTATGTGGCGACCTTTACATAGGGAGCCAAAGTGAACCCGTTGCAACCACAGATAGCCGGTTACAAAATACTATTTCCGGGTATAGGCGCTCAGTACTTTGACTATGTAGGTTCGAGATTATATGTGTCATTCTCCAATCTTTTAGATACAAATTTTTAATAAACTTAACAACTGTTATCGTAGTTTCGAAACAGAGTTATTCAGTGACGATAGTAGTAAACTACACTTCAAAAGTAACAAAAGAGACCAAAAACGAAAGTCTAGCCTCAAACCCCCATAGCTTTAGCACTAAGCCTCGTTCTTACTGGCCACCGGAAATGGAGTTTTGTAGGTGGGTATCTGTGGTTTCAGCGGGTTCACTTTGGCTCCCTATTGACAGCGCTTACTTCACTCTCCCTGCAGAGATTCGGCGTGCTATCCCGCGAAAGATCTGCTTGGAGAGTGCGTGTACGATATCCAATCGATAGCCCAATGTTTCAAATTCAAACGTGGATATCTTCATGACGGTGGGTCCGATCGTCTTCATATTTGGGACGATTATAGGTTATATGTATCCTTTACTCGTGTTAAAATTTCATTGCTTAATTCGTAGGGGAAGCACAGAAAATACACAGTGACGTATTATAGAACCTAAGACAGTTCTATACTTGTCATAACTTCCGATACATCTCGCCAAGATAGTTCGATTCAACTTACGACCGTGTCTATAGCACACCCGCCATCTTGTGTCTTGAAAACAAGCGTAAAATCTTGATCCGATCTCAGCCGATCTTAGACTTGCGATGTCGTGACTAAAAAACAGGGCCCTGAGTCTGACTCTGACTCCGCCCGTCCCTACACTCACTCACTCACACCATTGTTTGTGATCTCAACCTCTCAAAGCCTTGCAAAGGCTTACATGGAGAACTCTATAGAAGAGTGGCGTTTGAAAGTAATATCTATTAAAAACCTTTTAAAAAATCAAAGAATCCAGGGTTTATTATGTGTCATTAATCAATTTATACCCAATCAGGTTTTATAAAGAATTTATGAAAATAAATTGGTAATATAAGATTGCATTTTCCATATAATACAGACTTGGATGGTTAATGGGAAATGAAATATGCTACCAGTAGTGTCCCCAAGTGGCAGAGAGCAGAACTAATCGATAGTGGTGTAAATATAACAGACTCAGGCGTATATATGAATCAGGCTTATATATGAATCAGGCGCCTACAGATGAGGCGTATTCACACAGGGATTAGGACGCCCTTGTATACGCAAAAGCATACCTATATACGCTGGGTGCATTCATATGGTAAGTGGTTAGTTTAGCGCAGTGTATGGTTTTTGCCTGCTTGGCCCCAAATATCCTGTCGACTTAAGCCGCACCACATTGAGTTGAGACTGTTGTATGTCAATGTGGTCCCATCAGGGTCTGGTCGGCACGCCGCCGTGGCTCAGCTGTACCTCCACTTACGTTTGAAACCCGTTCAAAAGTCGACTTAAGGCCGCTTACAACATTTACATTTCAGGTCCCATTCACCTAAGACTACTTACGGTCACTTTTAATACCAAGGTCAAATTAAGGCAACTTGAACCCAGTTACAGAGGAGCATGGTCCTTTCCTGCCTGTTCCTCCATGGCGCCTTCCTGACAGCTTCCTCTATGTATAAAAAATGTGCTCCACGCAGCTTCCTCAGTTGATATTAGTGCGTGAAAGAAGCAGCACCTTCCTACATAGAACACAATACCAGCAACAGCTTTCATAATGGTGAACAAAGTTCATGTTGTGCTTTTCTGCATTATCGGGACAATGATTATTGAGAAGCAGAAGGAGAACAGTCGCAAGCGTCACCAAGTCTTGGATAATAAACCTGCTGTTCAGCAAGCCAGACACCACTTAAGGAGATGCCAAGCTTGGGTGGAAGCTTGGTTGGACCAGTCAGGCAAATACATGAAATGACTGTATGCTATGGAGGGCTGGAGAGTAAACGTGTCAGGATGTCTCATCTCATCTCCTCCCTGATGAAGGCAGCACGGAAGTGTGGTACTCCTTCCACTGTAGGTGACGATTCCTGGAACGGTTAAAGGCCCTATGATGCTACTCCAATGCCAGTGCTTCTGCTATTGTCGATGAACTTTTATGTATTATGTGGTAGGCGATGCTTGTGCATATCACAGTGACAATCAATCAGTTATAATTACTGTGAACTCATTTTATGAGGAATACTGCTTTATAATCATTACCTCTTTGTGTGCTGTTACTATCTTAGATTTACACTAATCCGGCCTCTTTTGGTAGGGTGCTCTTGTATTCATGCTTTCTATTGAAGCTGTCTTAGGTTCTTCCCTTGTCTTGCTCTCTATAGGCACTACTGTTTTCAATTAAAAGATTTATTAACAATAAACATCTTGGATAATATGCACAATCTCTGTGGTACCATCCTTCTTAGTAACCATTACTAACGTGTGAGCTATGGCGGAGTATAGCACACGCGTCTCGCACATGGTCCGACATTTCCACATAGTTTCTACACACCAATTCGGCCCTGGGACCTATAACTATTTTATATAGCCACCTGAAACGTGTGGGTATTTACTTGATTTACCAAGAGACAAGGTAAGCTACGTTATTTCTTCCCTTTGTCTCATACCTGCCACTATACCGAGAACACCACCCATTTTCCCTCACTCAATGGCGGCCGAAGAGGGCATGGATCCCGCTGCTCTCAAACTCAAAGCACTTAACGATCTCTGAGAGCTACGTGATAAACCAAAGTCAAAAACACAGGCTTCTACTTCGATTGATTGAGAAAGTTCAGTGAATCGTATCTCTATTGTACTTGAGGGTCTTCTAAGGTAGTACATGACAAAGAAAAGCTGTTTCTGAACTACACTCAACCGCTGACGTAACCAAAAACAAAGTAGATATCATAGCTGACCTTCAAAAATCGGTAAAAGATTTGCAAGCAGATATACTCGACCCGGAAAGCAAATAAAGAGTTGAAAGATTCACTAATGCTTCTCACAGAAAGAGTTAATCAGCTAGAAACTAACCAAACCAAAACAGACCATAGGGCTTCACTAATACATGAGAGATCTATCATAAACGACCACAATAGCAGGAAACATAACTTGATTATTGATGGGGTAGAACAAACATAAGGAGAAAATGTATTCGTGATTGCTTATGATGTCCTTACACGGATCAACCCGCACCTGGACATAGCTGAATTCACACTGCACCGCTAGAGCAACCTTCAGAAACTCGTTGCTGCTATCACAGGCCTCTGGGTAGGATCTACTTTATTTCGCTGGTTCTCACACAGCAAATACCAGCCACGGACGCACGTGTAGCTGTTTGTAAACATTGTCGGAAGTGGCTGAAGAAACTCCTAATAATAGTTGTGGTGTATGATCATTTATGGTTTCCATATCATGTCTATAGAAATAAAACATAGTAATGTCTTTCATAAACGTACCTGAGTGACTACACTACCTCTCTGGGTGCAGCCCCAGGTCATGACAGCCAGTGACAGGGCAGGCACAGGGAACAAGATCTAGGTCACCACACCCTGACCGTTTCTAGGTCATGGAGGGAATCAAACTGTCAAGGATCGATTAAGGGATCTCAAAGTGTGACAACTCTAGCAATTACAATAATAAGGAAGAATACATTGTTTCATATCTCCTTGATGACATAGAATAGAGTTATATTCAATAGAAAGAAGAAGTAAGAGGTGTTTTGAATCAGCCTTCGAAGGCCTCAGAAGATGACAGTTGAATGTTTACTTCAAAATCTAAAACTCTTGTTATCAAATTATATCCTTTTCAAATTGACTGAAAATGTTGTCACTAGAGTATTTTAAAAGAATTATGAAAGAAATTCACAAATATCACTGGGATAGTATCAGATATACTCTATGAAGCTAGGAACTATATTGCACCTTGGGTAGTACTACATCGCGGTAGTCCCGAAAAAAGGCGCGGACGTATAATCTTAAAATCCTAAGGTCGTTGTGAGTCTATCAATGCAGAGACAGGTTTTGCGGCACAATAAACCGGAGCGGCGCAGTGTGAGCTGAAATAGACCAAGTGTACCGCAAAGGTCGACAGGGTCGTCCTGGACGCTCTATTATGGCAACATTCGTAAAGGCACGCATTCACGACAAGCTTTTGAAATCAAAAAGCCAACTCAAGAAACATACCGATCTACGTGCTATCTACATCAACGAAGACTCGAATCAAGAAATCAAATCACAAAAGGCGGAAGTTAGAGCTATTTCCAAATTAGCAGAAAAAGTGGGAGTAGAAGCAAAGGTAAGAGGCAGAGGAAATATATAGCAGGGCAGGTACTACGCACACAGGGATCTGTCTCTCTACACCTGAATCTGTGATATTATCAAAATGAACTTTGGAAACATTCCGAATACCAGGTACCTCATAATAGGGGACTCCCGTACCACGACCATGGATTACTACCTGAGCAACTATCGTATGAACGATTATGAAAGTGTCTCATTGCCTGGAGCTAAAATCCAACGTGTAACATGTGAGCTAATTGAAGAACTGGGAAGGCGCCGGTGTAGTGGTAACCAGTATGAAGCTATCTACATACTCTGTGGTAGCAACAATATAACGTATCGAGCGGGGAACAGGATTGGACTCCGAAATGGAAACGTGGACACGGTGTGCGATATGATAACTGAACTCTTTGGTGATTTGAAATCAGCAGTCCATTGTATGTACCCGACAATCCCAATTGTCATATGCACCATCTATGGAGTCTGCCTCAACACTGCAAACTACAATACCCGAATCTACCCGGACCAACGAAAAATCAATGAAATTATAAGAAAGGTCAACATGAACATTGGTTTACTAAATGATGAAGAAAACGTGAATACACCATACATAGCAAGAGAACTCCATCGCAATCGCCCGAGACGAGAAACAGTGCATTTATATGCCCGATTATACGATGGTGTCCATCCAGATGCGGGAATGCAAGACGGCGTAGCAAGACTCCTAAACTACACTATAAACAAGAACGTGGTCGGAGGATGCCATGGATAATTCGTGGGTATCCATAAAGATACACACAAGTAAGATCTTTCCATATTGCCATAACCGAAATGAATAACTGGTAACTAAATCTCAGAGTCACATGACCTGATAAAATTGCTATCCAACACAGTAACCCACTTATGCGTCATATGACCAAAACAAATGTGCTAGCTGAGTCAAATGACCACATAAACAGACACTAACATCTACGATTACTGCTGCGTGGGTCAAATGACCACCATTATATAACTGACTGATTAAATATAGAAAGCGAATTATATATCTATATCTTCAACGAGGACACTAAAAGGACTCCATACAGTGAAAAACAAGAAGAGACAATTGAGATTAGTATAAACTAATCAAGAAAATGATAGCCTATGAAAAGAGACTCCCAATAATAGTTGTGGTGTATGATCATTTATGGTTTCCATATCATGTCTATAGAAATAAAACATAGTAATGTCTTTCATAAACGTATCTGAGTGACTACACTACCTCTCTGGGTGCAGCCCCAGGTCATGACAGCCAGTGACAGGGCAGGCACAGGGAACGAGATCTAGGTCACCACACCCTGACCGTTTCTAGGTCATGGAGGGAATCAAACTGTCAAGGATCGATTAAGGGATCTCAAAGTGTGACAACTCTAGCAATTACAATAATAAGGAAGAATACATTGTTTGATATCTCCTTGATGACATAGAATAGAGTTATATTCAATAGAAAGAAGAAGTAAGAGGTGTTTTGAATCAGCCTTCGAAGGCCTCAGAAGATGACAGTTGAATGTTTACTTCAAAATCTAAAACTCTTGTTATCAAATTATATCCTTTTCAAATTGACTGAAAACGTTGTCACTAGAGTATTTTAAAAGAATTATGAAAGAAATTCACAAATATCACTGGGATAGTATCAGATATACTCTATGAAGCTAGGAACTATATTGCACCTTGGGTAGTACTACATCGCGGTAGTCCTGAAAAAAGGCGCGGACGTATAATCTTAAAATCCTAAGGTTGTTGTGAGTCTATCAATGCAGAGACAGGTTTTGCGGCACAACTGCGAAGGCGCCTGGAGCTAAAATCCAACATGTAACATGTGAGCTAATTGAAGAACTGGGAAGGCGCCGGTGTAGTGGTAACCAGTATGAAGCTATCTACATACTCTGTGGTAGCAACAATATAACGTATCGAGCGGGGAACAGGATTGGACTCCGAAATGGAAACGTGGACACGGTGTGCGATATGATAACTGAACTCTTTGGTGATTTGAAATCAGCAGTCCATTGTATGTACCCGACAATCCCAATTGTCATATGCACCATCTATGGAGTCTGCCTCAACACTGCAAACTACAATACCCGAATCTACCCGGACCAACGAAAAATCAATGAAATTATAAGAAAGGTCAACATGAACATTGGTTTACTAAATGATGAAGAAAACGTGAATACACCATACATAGCAAGAGAACTCCATCGCAATCGCCCGAGACGAGAAACAGTGCATTTATATGCCCGATTATACGATGGTGTCCATCCAGATGCGGGAATGCAAGACGGCGTAGCAAGACTCCTAAACGACGCTATAAACAAGAACGTGGTCGGAGGATGCCATGGATAATTCATGGGTATCCATAAAGATACACACAAGTAAGATCTTTCCATATTGCCATAACCGAAATGAATAACTGGTAACTAAATCTCAGAGTCACATGACCTGATAAAATTGCTATCCAACACAGTAACCCACTTATGCGTCATATGACCAAAACAAATGTGCTAGCTGAGTCAAATGACCGCATAAGCAGACACTAAAATCTACGATTACTGCTGCGTGGGTCAAATGACCACCATTATATAACTGACTGATTAAATATAGAAAGCGAATTATATATCTATATCTTCAACAAGGACACTAAAAGGACTCCATACAGTGAAAAACAAGAAGAGACAATTGAGATTAGTATAAACTGATCAAGAAAATGATAGCCTATGAAATGATCTTTTCTTCCTAATTAATACTATGATACTCATCTATGATATGCTCTACACATAAAACCCAGATTGTTAAATTGTCCTAATTAACTAATTACTATGTGTTATATGTATTTGCACCAAGTAACCATGCCTTTTAGTTTTATACTTATGAGGCTCATCCATCCGAAAGTTGCCTATTATGGCCCGGGTGGGTGTGTTTATGCACCATCTCAATGTTATATGTGTGTGTACCTTCATTCCTTGTGGTTGGAATCTATATCACAATGTACAATTGCATATGACAAATATCTGAGAAAGTAATAATGATGAATTACTCAAACTTTTATCTAAATGAGTCTACTGACACCTAATCAACTGCAAAAATATAAAGGCGAAAGGTTTTTAACACTTAATGCAAAAAGTATATTTAGAAGGCTCCATGAAGTAAATGACTTAATCTCTACCAGTGACTATGTAGTCGTTAGCGAGACTTGGTTGAGAGACTTGTATACTGACAATATGTTACATATTCCCAACATGACTCTGTATAGAATGGACAGAAACTACCCTGAAAAGAAAATCGGAGGGGGTATAGCTATATACATTAAAACAGTGAATGTACCATATGTTAACCAAATCCATAGATATTGTTTTTCGACACCTAAATTTGAAGTATTAACACATACTGTTACGAGACCAAACCATCGGCATTTACTTATAATCTCCATCTACAGGCGCCCCCATAAAGATGTGGCCGCTTGCTATCAAATGCTCAATGAAATAGTAAACGATGTGGAATTTCAAAACAGAGAAATATGGATCCTAGGAGACCTAAACGTAGACAGTAACTCTAAATCTAGTGCTAAATACTCGGTTGTAAAGTATTTCCTAACAAAGAATAAACTGGAACAGGTACGCACTGGTAACACATTTATATACAAGTATGGTAGGAGTAAGATTGACCACATATATACAAACTGTAACAAAGTGTCAACATCTGGTAATATCAATCTATATGTGGCTGACCATGTTCCGATATTTGCAATACGTAAACACAAGAAGGTAGAAATTAAACGTGTACGGGCCATGGGCAGAAATTTTAATAAAATTAATAGGGATGATTGTAAAAAAAAAATGTCAGAATATATTGACAATCTGGATGTAACTGACATTGAATACTATGAAGACCCAAATGCCCACTTTGTAAAGTATATGAACCTATATCTCGACCAGGTATATCCTGTCTCAGCATTTACTATAACAACAAAAGAAAATTTTGAATTACCAAAAGAAATCAATAACTTAATAAAGAAACGAGCTAATTTACTGAAACATCTATTAAACGACAAGGACGTAATCCGTACTAAATTAACCGATATTAGGAAACTACGAAAAGAAATAAATAAGGAAATCCGTGAGTTTAAGGCTGAAATGATTAAAAAACACCTGGCCAACAACAAGGGTAACCCCAAGCGATTCTGGAAAATTATTAATAGTATCTGGAAACCTAAAAAAACGAGACACTTTTTCCCTTCAAACGTGGTGAAAACGAAAATAACTTAAATGAGTTTTATGCTTCGATAGGTCATAAATTAGCATATAAAATTGGTAAAAGAGAGGAACTACAAACAACCGCCAACGACATAACTAATGGCGACAGTTTCATGTTTGAATGCACTAATCTGAAAGAATGCTCTAGAATAATCAGAGATATAGATAGCGATAAAACCACGGGAATTGAATTTATCAAGATAACCTTTCTGAAAATGGTATTAACTTGGCACCCGAAAATAGTAAAAGAAATATTCGACTCCATTATCAAACATGGTAGGTTCCCGGAAACCCTTAAAATGGGCACTATAACCCCAGTACCTAAAGGTGGTAGTATGGCTGAGTTTGGTAATTGGCGTCCGATCTGTGTGCTTCCAACAATATCAAAAGTTATTGAGAAGCTACTACATAAACAATTACTAGACTACATAACAGAGAACGAGCTAATAAGCATAAATTAGTATGGTTTCTTACCTGGTAAATGTACAGCACAGGCTATTTTCAAGGTCATTACAACTTTGACGACAAATCTAGACAGGAAAAGAGTTAATCTGTGTGCCTTTATCGATATGCGTAAGGCTTTCGATTGCGTTAATCATGAATGCCTTTGTAGGATACTAGGAAAAATGGGTCTCTCCGTAAATGCGCAGGGCTTATTCAGGTCATACTTAACTAATTGAATACAACGAGTTAAAGTAAATGGGAAAATAAGTAACGAGCTTCCAACTGATATAGGTGTCCCCCAAGGTAGTGTGTTGGGTCCGGTCTTGTTCGTAATATATGTTAATAGTATCTTTGGCATATTTGATTTTGCTGAAGCAACTATGTTTGCTGACGACCTGATTCTTATAACTAATGATAGCTGTGCCAAATCAGCAAACGAGAAAATGCAGTGGGATTTAACTAAGTTAAAGAGCTGGATGATAGAGCATCAGCTAACTGTCAATACCGAGAAATCAAAATTGCTCTGGGTCTACAGTAAGAATATAATAAACGATAACTTGATACAATGTTAGTGTGGGAATTCTTTCGTGTGGAAAAATCGGGAAGAATTCCCACACTATATCTGTACAACGGTATCCGGAAACCAGACCAGTAACGAGAACTCCCACCGAAAAAATTCAACCCACAACTCACCGAGGTGAAAATTATCCCCGAAACAAAAATCGGCAAAAGTTGGAAGGGGGGATCCCCTTCCACCACATACAAAAAAACTCCACAGAAATGTACAGCAGTACATCGAGGAACAAAATCCCACAATGCAGTAGCAAAAGGCCTGACGAGATTAAAGTTATTATCGAAACCACGAGAACAAATTTCCCGACAAGGGGACGGCATAGAAACCAGTCTAGAAAAGTTTTGGTCTACTATGAAACCAGCCCCATGTAGAGAGTCAGCTGTTCCAGCTAACTCCCACACGCACAAACCGACCGCCGATGCGGAAGGCGTCCCACGCTCACCGACCCACCTTCCCTCCCAGTCAGGGGGGACCAGCGCAAATGCCGACTGCGCAACCGGGTTGCTAGGCTACGAGTAACGCAGCCGAGAGCGCATTCCGCACAACCAATGAGAGCAGATGATACCCACGGAATGAACCAATAGCGTGAGGGGACGGGAAAACGGCACACGCCAATACCGGGTTGAAAATTTACCGGGAGTTCACTCGTGGTCGCCAAACTCGAGCTACCTCTTCGTCTCATACCAATATTGATACAATGTTACTGTAACAATACAGTGTTGGAACATGTACCACATTATAACTATCTAGGGATTGTCCTCGATGATAAACTATGTTTTAAGAAACAAGTGAATAGAGTAATCCAAGATGTGAGATAGAAAGTGTTCATGCTGCGAAAAATACAATACCTACTAACTAAAGAAGCATCTGTTGCAATATGCAAGCAAACTATATTGCCGAGACTTGAATATGTTGATTTTGTCTACTATATGGCAACACAACATGATAGAGATAAACTACAAACCTGCTTTGATAATGCTCTAAGAACAGCAATAGCATGCAGAAATGTATATGATATACACAATGAAGAACTCTACAATGAATGTAAGATTAGATCACTAACAATAAGAAGATCACTTCACTTACTGATGATGATCTACTGGTGGAAATCATTCGAAGAAAACACTATCAAAAGCACTAGAATGACCAGAATGAGTAACAAGATCTTTATAAAAACCAAAAGACCAACCACTGAGACCTATCGAAAAAGCCCTCTATATCGTGGGATGCTAATATGGAATCTACTAACACCAGAAATACAAAATAATCCAGATAAAAATAGCTTTAACAGTATAACCAAGAAGTATATACTGACAAACGGAATCAAAAATAAAATACCGACCTAAAGAACTATGACATCATATGAGTCACATGACCATGTGCAATACTTTTATCAAGACCCTTTATAATTGAATATACAATAAACCTAAACCCAATTGATTACTCTATATGTCAGATACATATGTGTGTGATTGTGACAAACTGTATATATCATAAGGAATGTACTTGTCTTGTCTGTCTATGTAAATTGGTGACAATTTGAATACGATTTTGCTACCTACCTGAACATTAACATACTGAGTTCTGTCACCGGTTGTATATATATATATAATTAGCATAGAATACCTTATAGTATTATCAATCAGGATTTTTGTATAAATATAAATAATAATTGGTGTGTTTAATAGAGAATGCAGTGTCAGATGACCTGTGAGATAATGTAAAAATTCTGAATAACTTTGTTTAAATATGCAAAAGACTAGTTATATAATCTACACTGCACTATGTGATGTCTTGTCTTGTTTTGTCCTGCAATCGTTGACCGGTATGTGGAAGAACGCCCACAGGTGAATGTACCTAGTCCATTTTTTCAACTGAATAAAAATAAATTTTAAAAAAGGATAAAACATAGGTGGATCAATTCTAATGAATGTAAGAGCTGAGCTAAGCTGCACCACCGCATACCACTCACCACCACCCCTGCCCGTACCACAACAACCAGTGGACACAACACTGAACACAGCCAATGCTACCGACGACCTTTTGGACCCTTCACAGATCCTGGACGCGAGTAGAGCCTCTACGATTAACGTTTTTTTTGTTGTAGTGCGTCGTAGTGCGTCAGTGCGCAGCGAGTTCGTCGGCGACAAAACCTGACTAATTGACGAGTTCGTCGGCGACACCTCCACGATTCCGTTAGTTTGTCGCCGACACGGAAAAAGAGTTAATCATAGACTTAATCGTAGTAGGTGGGAGGGGCCTCTAAGTGAACATATTAATATTAATGTCACTATTTTCTTATTAGCTAACTACCAATATTGAGATTACCCAGATACGATTGTGTTGCAACGTATCTATTACACTGTTACCTACAACTAAAGATGTCAATCCTCATATTATCAGACTCTTGTGGATATAAACTTAAACCCCAATTGTTCAGTAATAGTCCACTTACATACAACATTTTCCCCTACTCAGGCAGAGGTATCCTAGGTCTCGAACCAGAGGCTACTCACTGGGCCAACATTATAAACCCAGACTTGATAGTGTTCTATGCAGGAATCTGCGATGTCACTTATAGAAATAGAGTGACCAAAGATGTATTTTTATACAAGGAAAACAATATCGTTTGACATTATCTTAGTCAGTGAAACATGACTAGACCCAAGATAACCAACCGAGAATATTCATTTAAATGGTTACCAGATCATCAGAATGGACAGAAGACCCCATATTGATAAAAAAAGGTGAAGGGCTCCTTATCTACGTTAAGGAAAATATAGAAGTACAAAAAATAGACCAATCCTCAGAAATTTATGTTGAGTATGAAATAATTACAGTATCATTAACTATATACCATAAGAAATACTTAGTAATGAATATCTATAAGAACCCCCAACTCCACCATTAAGATTATACAACATGCTTGAGAAAGTTATTGAAGACAGTAACTTAACTCGTAATATAATAATAATGGGTGATGTCAACATTAACTATGCAGATAATGCCCAAAAAGCAAAATCTATTAACAAATTTGGCCAGATATATAAATTAAGACAATTGATTGAAACTCCTACTCGCATAAACGACAAAACCGCGACAACGATATAGCATATCTACACGAATGCTCAGAATGTCACCTTCGCAGGAACAATCAACTATGTTATCAATGACCACCTTCCAATAGCGTTAATCCTTAAAACAAAACGGAACAAAATTGTAAAAAAGAGAGTGCATGCTTGGTGCTATAAAAACTTCAACAAAGAGATATCCCCGGTGGTGGTCTCTCTTTCTTATGGATTTTTGGGAGGAAGTAGATGTTGGGTGCTCTTGGCTTGTCAGTTTTCAGAGCTCCCGTCATCTTGTCGCTTATTTCCCCTCCTTCTCTCATCTCCTCTATTTTAGCCTCTACTTTCTCGTATAGGGTCTTTGTGGGGTCCCTGTCTACGGGTTCGTAAGTGTCAGTGTCTTCCAACTGGCGGTGGGCTTCTGCGATATAGGCTGTTGTGTCCTGTATCACAGTGGCGCCACCCTTATCTGCCGGTTTGATGACGATACTATCGTCTTTAGGAAGGTCTCTGAGTGCGGCCCTTTCTCCCTTGGTGAGATTGGGCTTCGATCGGTTTCGTTTTCCTTTCGGGGCCATGAGATTGATCTCATTTATGGCTACGAAACTCTCCAAATTCTGGGAGCCATTTGGGGGTCTCCAGTTAGATTTGCCTTTCAGTTGCCGGATAAGATCCGGATTGCCATAAGGGCCGTACGTGCCTGTGCCCGTTGGGGCTGCAGGGTTAGAAGTACTGGGTTTATCTTTGGAGAAGAACTGAATGGTTCGTAGTTTCTGATGGAATTCATCTAGTTCTATTTTGAGACTACCTTCATCGAGATTACTGACTGTGGGGCAGAAATTTAGCCCTTTGTTTAAGAGAGAATTTTCATCTGCCATGAGTACCGTAGATGATAGATTTACCACTATCGTATCTTTTACCTTGGTTTCTAGACTCTGCCTGGCTTGGGTTGTTGTACTGGCCAGTGAAGAAATGACATCTACACCTGTGTACAAACATTTGGCATTTTTATTGTGCGGAAGACTACACGAGTCAACTGAACAAACAGTGTTACATGAACAGACAAGGCTCGAACATGAGCAAAATTTTTCATTTTTCCATAAATTTGTCCCCGGACAAATGGAGGAATCGAATAGTTTTTCCCAAATTATAAATATACCTGAATAATATTGAAATTGCATTGAAAGACCTGGCGCCTATGCGTACTATACACGTAACAGCCAACAAACCTAATTGGCTAACTGACGAAGTACTAGAATGTATACGAATTAGGGACTATTACTATCGGAAAGCGAGAGACACCCACAACCCTGACAACTGGAGAATAGCAAAATTCTTCAAGAATAAAACAAAAGCTACCATTGAGAAATATAAAAAGAATAACATTATGAAACTACTACACAAGAACAAAAACAATCCCGAAAAATGTTTTGGCATGGAGTAAGGCAGCTGATACCGAAGGAATCTCCACCTCGCCTAACAAAAATGTGTGACCAGGAAACAAACATTGAAATACCCGAACGGGATATACCAAAACACATCAACGAATTTTTTGTTGGTATTGGTGCTAAGCTAGCAAGTAATATGGCCACACCGAATACACTAATACTACCATACCCAACTAGGGTCAATGAAGCTACAATTTTTGATGATCCAATTACACTAAAAGAAATTACTCAAGTAACAAAGAAGATTGATTGTAGTAAATCATCGTCTGTTAAGAATATAAAAACCTTTGTCCTTAAAATAGCGTTCCTAGCAGGAAAGCTTTTGGTACCGTAGCACACCCGATTTTATTACAGAAACTCTATTACCTAGGTCTCAATAACTCCACTTGCAATTGGTTTAACAGCTACCTAACTAACCGAAAACAACGGGTTAATTTAAATGACAAACTTTCTCAATAATCACGTATCACTTACGGTGTCCCCCAGGGATCCGTGTTAGGCCCCTTGTTGTTCCTAATCTATATTAATGACTTAGCAGCGACCTTACAACAACACGGCGACTGCCACGTAACCTTATACGTGGATGATGCAGTAGTCACCACCCAGGATATACCCAAAATGACCCGCCTGACCCCCACTATTAAAGCATGGTGTAGAGAAAATATTCTAACCATAAATGCAAGTAAAACTTATCACATGACCTTTAACCATCGTAACACTGCTAATTTCCCCTATAACATTCAATAACCTGATTCTGGAAAAAGTAAACTGTTTTAATTATCTAGGGTTAAAAATTGACAATAAACTAAAGTTCCATGAACACCGAATCTCCATAATCCAGAAAGTATCATATAAAACCTATCTATTTAAGAAAATTTGACCTTACCTGGACATACCGGCAGCACTCCAAATTTACAAATCCACCATCCTTTCATATTTAGACTACTGTGACTACATATACGATAATAATACTCATTACACTACACATCAACTACAAGTCCTTCAGAATAAAATCCTATGAATAATTTATAAGGTAAAACAGCAACCAAATCCAAAATATAACACTACACAGCTCCATGCCCGATCTGGTCTATGACTATTAACCGAAAGAAGAGATGTCCATCTTATACATTATGCATCTACATTAGCGCAATTACCTGACTTGGTAGATACCAGAGACTTACCAACCAGGCGAAACCAAGGAATCCGTATCCTGTAACCACCCCTAAAGAACCCGGTATATGATGGTAGCTTCTACACCCGGGCTATAGAGAAGTGGAATGACCTCAAAGATGAATTCACCAATATTAAAGATAAAAATAGTTTTAAAATTATTATAAAAAAAGTACATCCAAAATGTCTCAAATCATATTGTCCCCCATAAATAACTAACTAATGTTCCTTATAAAGATTGTTGGACTTTTAAACAGTTAGATTGTGTTGCAACTAACTGAAAGAACACTGATATATCACAACTGCAACTATATACCCTTTTTCCATACGCAAAATGCTAGATTGTATTGCAACTGGCACAAAGTTTGTACATCTCATAAACATATACTATAGAGCTTGATTGCGTTGCAACTAGCTGCTATGCTACTATATGAACTGTTATGGTTACTACACACATAAACTATGAGTGTGACATGTTATCTATTTTTCTTCAATCCTAATTTTAATTTGGAAATGTTATAACAATTGGCCAAGCATGACAGATGATAGAATATATATATATATATGGTATACATAAACGTACGAATCCTAGCAGTATACCCATGTGGCAAGCCACAAGTTATGATTTATTTTTAGATAGATAATAATAGCTTAAACAAGGATGATTGACTGAAATCTCTGATACTGTGTCACTAATGCTTGCTAACTATATATTATAACCCATCCAAATTTGCCTGGGAAACTGAACGACTGATTGATATCTGACTATTATCACCAATGGTTACCCATTACACAGTTATTGAAATGACTTGTAACCCATCTCATCCCATCCCATTATTATTGACTCAACATGTATATGATGTATATTACCTCTGATATTGGTTCTGTGATACCTGTATGACTACCTCCACATTACCATAGATGTATAGTACCAACCTGATCCCTGTGGACCAGAATCCACTAGGCCATCAACCTGAGCTAGGGTTGCCCAACCCAATGTGTCACCTTTCTTCAATCGAATCATCCCGGAGGTATGATTACTGATGGGAACTGATCCATCTCTCACATTGCCAATCAAAGTATCCCCTGCTTGTATTCCCTTGTCAGAAAACAGTTCCGGGTTTGGCTCAAACAATGCAGCTCCATGTGGTAGGTCACCTTCCCCAGCGATCAGGACATTTAACATCTGCTGAGGAGGGATACCCACATCTTGCCTAATGGTCACCACAGAGGAGATCCGTCAACAACTACATTCCCCCTCCATTAACTCAGGGTGTTTGAGTCAGAGTGTGCCATCTTGTAGATCCACAGAGCCTCCATAGAGGGTGAGAAAATCTACACCTAATATTCCCCTCTCTTTGATATCACTAAGTATGGGACCCCATACGAATTCAGTGTTACCTACTGAGACTGGAATAATCACGCTGCCATAGCATCTCATTTGAGCGCTGTTAGCAGCCCTCACACTGGCACCAGTAACATGACATTCCCGGGCAAATCCAAGAGATTGGTAGAGCTCGTTGTTTAACACTGAGCGGCTGGCTCCAGTATCTAGCAGTCAGTCTACTTTTCTTCTCAAGATCCTTGCCGGTACGTACCAGCGTCGCCCAACTAAAGGTGATGGCTGTCTTATGAACCGAGAGATCCCATCCAGGATTCCGAGGTCCCATTTGCGTTGGCTGAGCCATTACACACAGGCGTGCCTGGGTGGAAGATACTTGGTACAAATTGTAGCTACTGTACTTCATATTCCCTCCTTTCCGGCTGAGTTTGGGATGTTTCCCATCCTCATCATCCCTCCAGTCTGTGTACCCTGGCACACACATTCCTGGACCGCAGTGTTGCCACTTGCCACAGTCCTCCTAAGTTTCCCAGATCACTCTGGGGAGAAACCGGTAACGCAGGTAAACCGCAGGATGTCTCCACTTTTCTGTTCTCTGGGCAATCAGGAGAGATATGCCCCATCTTGTTGCACCTCCAACAATGTCTGGCGTCCAGCTGGTTTTTCTCCACCTGGCCTAGCCGTTCATTGATACGGGCCAACAACTTTTGTACCTCAGAAAGGTTCTCTGGGTCCACAAATTTGGGTTTTTCCTCTGCTGCAGAAGGGACATTGCTGTTCCTTTCATAGTTAGCGGGTCTGCCATGTCCATGGCCCCTACCTCGGAATCCTCTCCTTCGGAGTAACATAGAGCGTACGGTAGAGAGTACATCCTCTACTTCCGCTTCTGGGCACTCGTAGGTGTCTAAATCATCCTGTTCCCAAGAAGATTCCACTATGTTAACTCTAGAAGTTTTTCTAGGGTTAGCATACTTCCCAAATAGCATGCACCATTTTTCATAGGCATCTACTATCCGGAGCACCTGCATGAAGTACATGCCAGGCTCCCATTTGGAGATAACTTCTGTTTGGACGTCATCATCCCAAAGCCCTTTCACAAACTGAGTTTGTAGATCTTCATACAGCGTAGGGGTATCCAATCTCATTCCCGGATAGACTTCCATCAACAATTACTCGGTGTAGGCATCAGTCTAGATGATTCCGCCGCAGTCTGTTGAGCCTGGTCTCTCATGTAATGTACATGATCATCCAAATGCTCAATCTTGGCTAACACCTCTGTCTTACACTGATGGAGTTGCTCCATGATGACACTTAGTCACCTCCTCGGCAATCTCTCGGTTGCGTGCTTCCAGCACCCGGCACAACTCTCGAGCCTCCCGTTACCCATCTAACTAGGCTGGGAGTTCTGGCCCAAGTAGACCTTCCGGTTCCTTCCGGAGTCAACATGGAAGGTTTCCTCCTCCTTATCCTGGGGAGTACTAGACTCTCCAGGGCTATCTGTTGGAGACCCAATCATGCTGAGTCCCTCCAGATCCCTTGCGGGGCCATTTTGGCTACTCATCCCCAGACTGAAGTTTTGAAGCACCGTCAAGCTCAGATTCTGAGCAGCAGTCCTTTTCCTGCTTCTACCTTTCCCAGACTTCTGGGTGTTACCCCCTCCCTCCAGGTTGGGTGGCGAATCGCCATTCCGGGACAGAAGGTCGAGCTGAGAAGTTACCTCCTCATTCTTGGCCTCCTGAGCCTGGGATCTGGTTGTTACAACAGGTCCGCTCAGACACCGAGGATCCCTGGTTGTGCAAGCAACCAAAGGATCCTGGTCACGGCACCAATGTGGTGGTCGCCGCCTAGCTAAATGTCGGAAGGTCTACCTCCGGAACATTAGCTCCCGGCGATGTCCCACCCTACTTACTATTATGTAGGTTGGTTCGGTTTTCGGAAAGTATGAACTAACCTAGTCACACAAGACACAACTCCACGTCTTTAAATAAATAAGATGTGTATTCAACTACTTCCCGAAGTGATCTTTGCAGATCACTTCCACAAGTACAGTACCCCAGCACGGCATACTGGGTAACACTGTAGAGGCTTATCTGAAAGACTCACCTAACTACCAGGAAGGTTACGAGAACCTGCCTGCAAAAGTGTGGGCCCAAGGGTCTGCTCTTGTAGAAAGACGCGCGAGGACAGCCTGTCGACTCACTGTGAACGCTGAGTATATATACCCAGCATTGTGTAATCCCGGCCCACGTCGCACCACTTGCGTGTGCGGCATTGCCCGGAATCACTACACAGTAAGGATTGGCTCTCCGTGCCACCTTCCGGGGAACGGACAAAACACTGCTGGATCCGTGCCCCACTACAATATTAATTTACAATCTATTACCAATTGTGTGAAAATGGATATGCATAACTTTCCCACAAATTTAATCTGACCAGATCTAACATAGTGTAGCTCTGGCGGCCAGTGTAAATCGGACAGTGGCGTACATGAAGGCAAATTCAGGGCAAATAAGTGTTACCACATTATGCTGGTGAAAAGTGATGGAAATACGACCATTTTTGAGTATCCGTTTAAATATCCCCGCCCTGCCTTGTATATGCCAAAATTACATATTAGAAAAGTCAAGTTTTGTTTGAGTGCTAAACTGTCGAATTCTTTCACTTCCACTGTAAAGGAACCGAACATTATTGTCAATTCAGGAAGTGGTTGGCAGGGGGATAGGTATCATAGTCTTCTTTTGTTCATTTCATACTGTTGGTAATAATATGATATTCTACTTTTAACTCTGTCTTTCTTCATCTAGGTGAAACAGTCTTTGCTCTAATGTCTATCAATAAAGCATATATGAACTAATATTAAAATTACTTAGGTTATTGAAAGGCAATATACTTGAGGGGCCGTCCATAAATGAAGTCACAATTTATAGGGCATTTTTAGGACCCCCCCTGTCACACTTCGTCACACATTTCGTTCCGACTCCCAATAAATAAAGTCACACTTATGAAACACCCCCCCCTTTTTTCCTTCTATAAAATAGCATATAATAACAGTTATTACATCTATGACAAAGCTACTGTAATTTCGAGGAAGGGTCTGCTCTTATGAATTACTACCAAAATCAAAATCTTCCTTATTGTGGTACTCCACATCTTCCTCCTCCATGTATATGATGAAACATTATGAGCTCAACCTGCCCATGAAATAGGCACTGTACAAAGGTCATCAATGATTCACTTACAATCATTTAACCATGTACGTTGACTGAAGTCCTTAACCATTCTTCCACTCAAACATAGAGTATTTAGTCTTAACAGTTTTCTTAAACTCTCTCTTAGTGATAGCTCTCGGAGTCGCTTGAGTGAGCATGTTCCATACGTTTTGTCCCCTGTAGTACGGTGATAAAAAAAAAAGGCTCGTCCTAATTCTCCCTTGCTGAAGACGTCTAGCTTCCTGACTTGCTTAGATAATTTGAACATTGTGGACAAAAGTTGCATGTTGAGCCTAGCATCTAAATAATCAATTCCCAATTTCCTATGCAACCTTTTAGTGGTAGCTAATAGTTGTTTAGCTAACAGCAGTGAATGCGGTAACAAGTCGAAGGCCTTCATCACATCTATGTAGCAGACTGCTACTGTATCCTCATCATCCCTCGATTGAAAAAGGTCTTCGACAAATACGAAGACTGCATCAGCAGTCCCAAGACCGCTCCTAAAACCAAACTGATGTTCATTAAGGGCTTCGCTACCATCCAAGTGATCACAAATGAGCTTATGAACCACATTTTCCATGATCTTGGCAGGACACGGTAACAAAGGGACGGGTCTCCAGTTCGAGATGTCGGTTAATTTACCTCCTTTTGGGATCAGCATGATGGTGCCAATCTTCCATGCCTCAGGAACCTGTCCCTTCATTAGCAAAATATAAAACAGTCTAACATAGTCATCAACCAAAACGTTAAAACTATCTTTGATGACGCTAGACGACACGTTTGGAATCCCAGAACTCTTACTCACTTCAATGCCCTTTGCAAATTTAGCTAACTCAGTCCTGTCAACAGCATGACCATTCCTACACCTATTACTACGCTTATCATTTAAGACCTTTAATAGCTCTATATAACCCGCCTTATCCCTATTATCAAAAAGCTTCTTACCCACACTAGCAAAATACTCATTAAAGTAATCAGCAGTACCATCCTTCGGTATTTGTGTACCTGTTCGCTCATCGACTAATGCACACTCCCTCTACTTGGTATAAGCCAAGGATTTATCCTTGTGCATGCATAATCATTAATCGAAAAACAGACCATTTCCAACTGACGACTGCTCAGCATTTACTTCATTTGCTGGGGGAGCACAATTTCTCCCTCACAGGGAAACCTGAGGATAACCCCTTCCTAAGCTACAGCTTAGTATATATTTCCAGTGGACAAACTGATGCGGTTCCTATGTGTGAGTAGGGTTAAGATAGAAATCATCATTGCTGAGCGAAACGCCTTCTTTTTCATGGGAGGTGACCACTGAAGAATCAAGAGTGTGGACCTGCTGTCTGCCACATATGTGTTCTGCTGGCTGAGATCCCTAAACATCGCCTCAACTAAAGAACAGTTTTACCCTAAAACGGTCTCAACTAGCGACTGGTCACGACTAGTTACGACTGAAAAACAGGGCCCAGGATATTTGAACTGTGCCCACTTATTTTCCCAATAACCTGTGGTCTTTGCTGTATTCCATCATGCCTGTGTTTGGTCCGAGACACTACCAATTTTGTGACATAAAATTCTTTCTTTCCTTATGTTGGTGATATTGGGCCTATATCCAACGTTATTGTTTATCGGCATACACTTACTGGTGTAGAATGTCACGTTTGCTGCTTAAGTATATTCACAGTTTCACACCTATACTGACAGCAGTCGAACGACAGTTTGTTAAACAACACTTATTACAGATATGTTGTTCCACCACGCCGTAATTACGTTAGGCCGGGAGTGTCATTTTAATATCACAAGTTCTTAGGGTCAGCTTTATCTACTCACAGTTTGCCTAAATTCAAATTAGTCATAGCTTCATTGACCTACCCCTTTGTTCTCTTTCTGATCCCTCTTCAGGTAGTGGCACAATTGGACTAGAGATCCTTGAAGACATGCCGGATGTGGATGTTATCACAATGCCATTTGGTGGTGGGTCTTTAGTATGTGGTGTGGCATCTGCAGTCAAAGCATACCGCCCAGAAGTTCAAGTGGTAGCTTGTGAGGTAGAAGGGGCAGCTCCACTGACCCATGCGCTCCATATGAACCAAGTAGAACCAGTTCCAAGCCATCGAGTTCCCTTCACCCAAGGCATTGGTGGAACATCAGTTATACCAGAGATGTGGAACCTCTCCAAAAACCTTGTTGATGATACAGCAGTCATAAGCGAGTGGAAGATCGTAAACACCATTCGTATGTTGCTGGACAGGAACAAGATATTGGCTGAAGGTGCAGGAGCAGTGTCAGTAGCTGCTGCATTGTCCCCAGCTTATGCAGGAAAGAAAGTTGTGGCTGTTGTGTCAGGAGGGAATATGGACTCATCACAACTCATAGATGTTTTGAACGGCAATATACCCCAGTAGCAACTGCACTGAAGGCATTGAAAAGGCAAATACCATAGGTAAACTATTTTGGAACTTGCGAACTTTTGAACAAAAAGGTTGGCATATTTGAAATCAACTGAAAATGGTACTTTGAAATGAGAAGAAATTGGAAGAATGAAATAAAGGGTATATGTTGTGTATTGACATGGCATGTAAATGGTAAGATTGTGTGTAATGAGTGATCGGCTTGAGGACCATTTCAAGCAGATGGGAAATCTGTTTTCAGTAGGTTTGAACTTTTTGAAACAATGTAAGCAGAATAAGATTTGAGGGATACATTGGATTAAAGTTTAAGGTATGGTTTTAGAAATTGATACAATATGAATGCAAGATTCCTTATACAAATAATTTAAATGTAAACTTAAAGGCTTATCGGAAAATTTGGCTTGAAAATTAAAACCCATGTCATTTTCCTGAAATTTAAACATGATGATCTCTAAGTGTTGTCAAACACATATCTGACTTAAAAATTGGGGGGTCACCGTGCACGCTTTTGATTTAGAGATCAATATTATGATAATTCTATAATAGAGTATGTAGAAATTCTAGAAGGTTGCTTTTCACATGGTAAAACCTGTCATTTTTCTTTAACTTTTACAGAATAAAGAAGATGTATAGTACTATGCATTCAAGTTTTAAAATTCATAGGCCACAATCCTTGTTTTGGAAAAACAATTGATGAAAACCATATTTTTCAGAATCCCAAGGAACCAGTTTTGACGGATTGAGAATATTTAAAAATCACCGGGTGACGCTACCGAATTGTAAGATATACTTTTAATTGATGTAGATGAAAAAGAGTGATGTTACCTGTGTAGTTCACACATGTTGTGCATATGATATAAACATATGGGTTGGCCTTAGATGTGTGCCTGCCTTCCATTTTGTGTGTACTTTCAGTTGTCCCATTTGAATTCAGGTCATGATGCCTATAAGCACACTTATCATTCACTATGGAGCAACATAGCACAAAATACTGGAGGGAGTAAATTAAGTAAAATGAGTAAAGTTATGATATGTGGAACTATGAATTTTTATGTATAAAAATATTGGTTGATATTTACGTTATTAACTCTCAGAGGGCAGGTTCATTGTCTTTCCGTAAGGGGGTGCCATTGTTGGCTAGGGCAGGGGTGAAGCCTCTCCCATTCAGTCACGCACCCGCCACCAGTGGAGGAGGTAGTATGAAAGCCTCACTGCTGGTATCTATATTATTTGTGCCGGCGCATTTGGTTTTTTTAATGGTGGACGGACAAATCCGCCATGATGAGTGATCAAAATAATCTTTGTAATGAAATATGGAACAAGAATACGTAAAGTATGGAGGTAAGAAATCCTACACAGGTACATGTAGTGATTATTGAAAATGCTGACATATTCACATAAAAGTGTTATTATAAGCAGTACGCTGCTATGCTGCAGCATCTAGAGACTGTTGGACTCCTGGGCCCTGTTTTTTAGTCATGACAATCGTTATGAATGACAGTTTCCAGGCATGAGTGTCCTATAGACGTAAGGTCTTAGGGGATGGGCCAATGATCGCAGGGCTACGACACTTAGGGCGGGTGTGCTATAGTAACGACAATCGTAGGGTATCATAGATGAAAATGTCGGCCAAAATGTCCAGGCCAAGACATCTGTGGACATGTCGTCCACTCACGGTCGAATAGGTCGACGGGTTGTGTCGGACGCTGAATTTCACACTTCCCATAGTAATTAAGCCATGAAACTTTAATACGAGTTAGAGACACATAAAACCTATTACCGTTCAAATCGGCCGCTCCAATCCGCTGTGTTTGAATTTTGAAACATCGCTTGAGGCGCACAGGGCACGCTCACAAGTACGGTACACTGGCCACCAGAGCAGACACTATTGCGCATTTTTTGCCACGCCCCCGCTAATTCATGTGGTGACCTTGACATGGACAGCGCTTGTTCCCAGTTCATCCGTCTGGGCTGACAAAAACTGAACAATCTTCTTCATATTTGGACCGAGTATAGGTTATATGTTTTTTAAACCCGTGTAAAGGTCTCGTGGCTTAATTCCTAAGGGAAGTGGGTGAAACCCCTCTATATAAATATGCATATTAATCAAAAACATTGGGTTAAACTTGTAGTGTCCAAGTTTGATATAGCCTAAATTCTATACTTGTTGTAACGGCCGACACTTTTAGCGGCAATCTACCATGGTGTGCTACGACACTGTCTATACGGCAGTGTCGTAGCATACCATCTGTACATTCGCTGGACGATCTTAGGGTATCTTTGGCCTACGATGTTGTGACTAAAAAGCAGGGCCCTGGGCCCTGTTTTTCAGTGACGACAATCGTTGATAATGACATTGTCCAGGTATAGACGTGACATAATCGGCGATGGGCGACATATCGCCGCTCTACGACACGTAGGACAGTGTGAGGTGTGCTACAGTCACGACAAATGTAAGGTCACGTGAGTAAATTTTTATCCCAAAATGTCTTAGACCTAAGACATCTATGGACATGTCGTACAGAATGCGCAACTTCACTTCCCGTAAGAATTAAGTGATGAAATTTCAACACGAGTAAGGTATACATATAACCTATTATCGTACCAAATATGAAGAACTTCGGCCGCATCTCTCCGAAGATATCGACGTTTGAATTCCGTCATAGCAAATACTGCTCTGGTGGTCAGTGTAGACCTACCCTCACATGATCTAATTTATGCAGCGACCTTGACATCGACTGCACTTACTTCACTTTCCCTGCAGAGATTCCGCACCCTATACCGCGAAAGATTTGCTAGGAGAGTGCTTGTACGTTATTCGATCGATAGCCCAATGTTTCAAATTCAAACGCCGATATCTTCGGAACGCTGTAGTCCATCTTCTTCATATTTGGTACGATTATAGGATATATACATCCCTTACTCGTGTTAAAATTACATTGCCTAATTCGTAGGGAAGCACGGGAAATCCTTTATATACGCACAGTGCTTTTTTATAGAACCTAAGACAGTTCTATACTTGTCGTAACGGCCGACCCTTTTAGCGGCCATCGTCCGTGGCACACTACAATTGTATCTATAGAACACCAGCCATTTTGTGTCTTACAAACTGTGGTGGATTTGCTGGACGATCGTACGGTATCGTAGACCTATGATGTCGTCACTGAAAAACAGGGCCCTGGTGTAAGGACTGCTGAAAGTCCATATGTACTATTTTTAGTTACCAGCTAACCCTGCTAGCTCAGAGTAACAGTGAGGCCGGCTTATCGCATGTGGAGTAGGACATTGAGAGGACTTAATCATCTGAGTAGCTTCAGCTAGCTGTGTGAATCATTTTCTCAAAACGATCTATATTGTAAGTCTAACTTCAGTGTTTGATGTGAATCTACTTTATTATATCAATTAACACACCAGAATATACACAATACCTCATTGCTGTCCATATGTGTAGTCCGATGCTGTGTGGTCCGATGCTGTGTTCAACTTGAATTTCATTTATGTACTCTTTGATTATGTATATTTATAATCTGGTCGACAACATCTTATTATATGTAATATCCTTTTCTGTCAGCGTAATGGCCGACACTTTTAGCGGCGAATGTCCGTGGCACACTACAATTGTATCTATAGAACACCAGCCATTTTGTGTCTTACAAACTGTGGTGGATTTGCTGGACGATCGTACGGTATCGTAGACCTATGATGTCGTCACTGAAAAACAGGGCCCTGGTGTCAGGACTGCTGAAAGTCCATATGTACTATTTTTAATTACCAGCTAACCCTGCTAGCTCGGAGTAACAGTGAGGCCAGCTTGTCGCATGTGGAGTAGGACATTGAGAGGACTTAATCATCTGAGTAGCTTCAGCTAGCTGTGTGAATCATTTTCTCAAAACGATCTATATTGTAAGTCCAACTTCAGTGTTTAATGTGAATCTACTTTATTGTATCAATTAACACACCAGAATATACACAATACCTCATTGCTGTCCATATGTGTAGTCCGATGCTGTGTGGTATACTTATAACCTGGTCGACAATATCTTATTATGTAATATCCTTTTCTGTCGGCGTATATATATATATACAAAAAAAGAGCATTTGCCTCGGGGATATAGTAGTAGACTGTATTAATTAGGATGATTAGGTCATTTCCGAATGTAACTCTCTCTTGCAAATAGATTCTGTTTAAGCAAAGATGTTCTATCAGATTTAACTGATTCAAATAGGAACAATGAATCATTCATGTAGCTCATAGTCCGACAAGTATGACCATTCAAATAAATTTTATTGCAAAGGTAATCACGAGATTCACATGTAATTTGTAACATTATAATCAATAAAAAAGAGTATTGCTCGTACAAAATATACCTCCTTAACCTATTGGTGCTTGACGATGATATGCTTCCTTCCAAGACTCAATTGCAGAAAGGGCAAGTTGACTGGGTGCAAGCGATTTACATGGAATGATCCATAGACTGAATATATCCAAAACCTTTTAATTGTTATTTAGTTATGATTCACACTCATTCGTCAATAATGAACATACCATTCGCTCCTAGTTCTTGGGGTTTACTGTCAAAGTATACAGCATAAAGCACTATATTTACATCTATTATCATTGTTATAAATATTGACGATCCAAGTATTATAAATTCATTCATCAGTCAGGAATAAGAGAGTTGTAACTAAAGCATGAGTATATTCGGGCAGAGAGACAGACGGAGAGACACAAGTGAGAGTTGGAGAGGGTATGTGGGACCATTATCATATTACGTTTTATACTGGAAGATGGGGGCCCCACTTTACAACACTTCCCTACACTCGTCTAAGGAACGATGAGCAGGTTAAAAGAATACCTCGGATGAGTCTTTACTTAAGTTTTTCATAACTTAAGGCCTAACTATCACAAACAGCTTCCGAGTACTAGGTTTAATCAAGAATTATTCATTATAGATTGTATCGACATATAATCAATAGTGTATTCAAGCATCTGCTGAACAGATTCTGCCACAGTAGTGTGTTACACCCTTTACAATTTCAGGAAGTTTTGAGGAATTTTCTTTTTCTTTTAAACACTCGTGAGAAATCAATTTCCCCTTTCGAACTGTACGTCAGTAAACAATCAGTCTTTCTTGGTCCATCGTACACATGTTTTTAAAATGGTTAATGGCATATCAAACAGTTTTCTTTGAAAATTAAAAAAAACAAACATGTCAATATCCTAAAAATTGGATATGATGATCTCAAAGTGTCGCAGAACACATATGTAGCTTACACATCGGCGGCCACCTTGCCAATCTTTTATCTAGAGAGTGGTATCTTGATAATGTCATAATATATAAAAAGAATTGAGGAAAACTATATTTTTCAGTAGATTTCCTATATAAATCAAGCAAATGTGAATAGGCCTAGCTCAAATCTAAAAGAAGAATCATTATATTTCACCTATTTGATATTAGAATAAGTCACAAGAATCCAGTTAGAACTGATGATTAGAAGTATTAGAAAATCACTAGGTGGCGACACTGTGTATTGCAGGATAGCGTTTTCACTGGCCGACGATTGGTGCCGATAGATTTATCGGTAGCCACTGACTGATTTCATAGCACATTCAGTCAGTGGAAACATGAAAATTGGGTGCTCCATTGGGATACTTGCATGATTTCAAAAAAGTTGCCACACTGCCTCCATGTTACAAGTGATTATAGTAATCGGTACAGTGGAGGAGGAAACACACTCAACCGCGGCAACTGCTGGGCATGCAGTCTAAAGGCCCGGCCCCACTGGTGCGATGCGATCGTCGCACACGTTTAATGACCCCATTTTTTATGGCGTTTTATGGCGGGGTTTATGGCCCCTATTGCGATGGATTCATCGCACTCAATTGCAAGAAAAATCCAGGGTATGCTCCACTCTGATGCGATGCGATTCACTTCTGGTACCACTACATGCATGTATATAGGCTTAGGTATAAAACTTAATTTCTAATATTCATGAGGTACAGACATGCTGTTTTCACAGCTTTCACAGCTCTTGAAACCTGGCATCCAAATCGATGCTGTCATTATTGACTGTAGTCGGCCCCAGGTCCGAGTGGTTAGTGTAGCCTGTTAAACTAAATGGACTCTAGGAAGTAGACCCAGTGTCTACCTACTTATACCTCCCGATATGGCTCTGATACAACAACTTTAACACCATATCCCAACACAAAAGTTATGATATATACAATGAGTTACATGATATCATATGCACCTTTTACTCAAGCAGTGGACCCTGGGGTCTGTTTAATATCGGACGAGCGGGGCTGTACCTGGACGATACGAGATACAAGGCGAGGGACGAGGTTCTGGGCGATTGTCGTCCAATGTGGTTTAATAAGGCATGTCGTCCAGGGCAGGGTCTATCGCTCGTACAGATTCTCCTACGTTTGACCTATATGAGTCCATACGAGAGATCGTCCGCTGGAGGGTACCGTGTCAGGCAGGGGACCAGTTAGTGGACGAATCCCGCACCAAATATCTAGGGATCGCGGGTTCGATTCCCGGCCGCGGTTAGCAGGTTTTTTTTTTTGTTTTTAAATAAAAGGCAAACAATACAGAATGTATAAACAAATGAAAAAAGTAAGCTGAATTATATTAGTTGTATGTGTAAACAATGTTACTTTTGCTGTTTGTTTACAATTTGATGCTTTGTTTACATTTTGCAGAATGCCCTGAAAGCTGCTGTTGCCATGCCAATTGTTACCCCAGCAACAGCAGCGAAGCCTTTTTAACAGTGCAATCTGCTTAGCATAGAAACATGATTCATATATTATATAATAACATCATATCATTATAAAGTTACAAAGATATTTATTGTGCATATAATAAACGCGTTATGGCCCTCAGAACCGATACCGATTTTGGTATGGGATGGGACGAGTTCGTGGCGGGAGTGGTGTAGTGATACAAACGGTCTAAGGTCAAAGATTCGGCCTAGCCGATTCGCTGACCGCGGCCCGTTTTTATCACTACACCACCTTCGGGCCATAACTTCTAATTGCGATATTGTACCGCTTTTCAGATTCGTCATCGCCTCTATCTCCCCTACAAATCGATATAAGGCTCTTATAAATCGGACTAGGGGATAGGTAGCATTGCGGTTGAAACGGCCTACTCAGAATTGGGAACAGTCGGTGAAGTGCGTACAGCGACATGATCAGAGGCGGCACCCACCAACCCCGATAAGGTAACCGATAGACCACGATTAAAACCCCGACAAGAAATTTCCAAATAATCCCCGATAAACTCAGATAGAATTCTTATCGGGAACTCCAATCGGGGCCCGCAAAAACATGCGCCAAGCTTTTGATGTTCCCGATACGTTCCCGATATCAGCACCCTCATTAGCATACATTACGATTGGAGCTGTGTCAGGAATGAATCGGAAACGCTATCGTAATGCACAGCCCACCAAAAATTCCAATCGGAATACGCTCTGTTCCAATCGGGACGCTTCCCGATAGAATTCCAATCGTAGAAAATATCAAACATGTTGAATCCAGACGTAAGGGCTACGATAAGAATTTCCAATCGGGATCCAGTCGTGGTTGAATCGGGATCCGCATCGTAAACTGGCGCCCACCGCTACGATAGGAAAACTTTCCCGACAAGAATTGTTCAATTCCAATCGGGAACTCTATCGGGGACCTTATAGGGGTTGGTGGGTTCCTGGTCTAAGGTCGGGCATAGTCGGTCATTACCCCCACGCTAGTAATGCCCGACCCGATTAAAATCGGGTCTGTGAAGTGCGTACAGCGACCCGATTGTGACCGACCCGACGGATTCGTCGGGCAAAGGTGTGATCGGGCAAAATGGTCGGGTCGCTGTCTTGTAGGCTTAATACCCTCAACGCCGATTGCCAATGACACCTTTCCACTTTATGACCTTGTACAGTGAACTGAGTGAGATCAAAGAGAGCCACCGGGAGCCGAGCCGGGCTGAGCCATGGGCCGCTGGTGTGGATTCATAGAAAATAATTCAAAGTTTAATAACTTTTGATCCGAATAAGATATTGGAAATCGGTTTTCAGATTTATCATCGCCTCTATCCCCCCTACAAATCGATATAAGACACTTGTAAATCAGACTAGGGGATAGGTATCACTGCTGTTGAAACGGCCCTCTCAGAATCGGGAACAGTCGGTGAAGTGCGTACAGCGACACGATTATGGTCGGGCATAGTCGGTCATTACCCCCACGCTAGTAATGCCCGACCCGATTAAAATCGGGTCTGTAAAGTGCGTACAGCGACCCGATTCTGACCGACCCGACGGATCCGTCGGGGAAAGGTGTGATCGGGCACAATGGTCGGGTCGCTGTCTTATAGGCTTAAGACTATAATAATGAAAATATAAATGGCTCTTGTATCATTGATAAGCGGCCGATTTTCATAAACAAAACGTTTTTAGAAAGCTGAGACTTGGGCCTATCTATTGGCATAATTAGTAGAAACCAAACGAGAGTTAGCCTTGCCAATGTTTATGCCACGATGGGCAGGTTGTGTATTACTACACGAGACGTGACCAGAGTGGTATAAACATTGAGAAGGCTAACTCGAGTTCGGTTTCATATTTATCCTACCCCATCTCACCGATATACAGAGAATATTTGTAATTATCCATGTTAGTAATTATCAATGCTGCCGGATCTACTTTCGTTATCTCGTCCCTGATTGGTCCGTTTTTTTATTCACCTCGGTACATAAATAACACTTTATCCAACGCTATGTCAAATACATTGAGTAAATGTTAAACCTATGGCGTTTTTTATTAGGGGTAGGATAATATGATATACCTGTGTTATGGCTAGAATTTCCTGTAATAGATAGAACATCGGAACATCGGAACATCGGAAAAATACTAGAACATGTATTCTTCCTGTTTTCAGAGTGATATTTTAGAAAATCTATCGCGATGACCTAATGAAATAATCGTCCTATCTTATTAGGCACTTCAAGACATTTAAAATTATACCTATATTGCCAGCCTGTGATAAATATTTGCTGAGATAATGGAGCATAATGACAGATGACAAGGAGTCAAAAAGAGCACAAAAAGAATTTGATTTTCCTAATTCATAATTTTCCTAATTCATAATTTTCTTAAATATACACAATTCTCAAGAGTGTCAGAGATGGAGATTTCTTTGTGAATAGACGTAGATATTCCAGATTTCCCCGACAACAGTCAATTTCCCTGACATTTTTCAAAGCTTAAATTTTTGCTGACAAATTCCCAAATTTTCTGACAATTAACTGATGCATCATTAGTCAGTTACCTCAGGAAATATCTATCACACCCTAGTAATAATTCTAATCATCTTGAAATACCTAAGAAGGTAGCATGTTTATTTCTATATGTCATCCGATAGATTTTTCATTAAATCATCACGACACAACAACAAATTACGCTTTTTGTTAAATCTGTGATTATGGGTCTGAAGCCATGCTGCCGACCAAGGTCAGGTATCATGCCTCGTTTTCGAATGCAAGCATGATGCTGGTTCCCGGCAAGCAGGGACTAGATACATGCAACCAGCGCAACCCGATTGCAGCGCCACGCTTATGTGCAAGTGGTGAATATAAGGGGTAAAGTAACCGTCAGCTACGACACCCCTTTGGGGTGTCGTCCGTATGCGAGACCTTGAGACGATGTAGGAGAGTGTGGACGAGATTTCTCCGTTGGACGAGTTTCTTGTTGAACGAGATTTCCTCATGGCAGCTCTCTCGTATCGTACAGGGCTCGCCCCTGGACGAGCGACGTGCTTCTTGAACGAGACTGGCTGGACGACCCCCGTACGAGCTTTCAAAGTCTCGTTCATCCGATGTTAAACAGACCCCTGGGCCGTACATGTATCGTAGTTTCTATACAATTACAATAGGTTCTACACCATACTTGTGCGATGAATCCGTCGCATATCATGAACATTTCAAGATGTGCGATGCGACGAATTGAATAGGCCTGATAATCCAGCTTTTGTCGGATGCCTACAAATGTAGCCTGCATAACAGCCTTGCAACGTTGTTCGTGGAACTGTCCAGTTGAATAGTTTCTACACTATAAGTATGTTTGGCAGATGACCGACAGGGTCGGATTTACGGCCAGCCCAATAGAACACCCCCACATTTCTGCACTTATCAAATGTGAAACTTAGCACCACCGACCGACTGACAGAATATGCCCTGAACAAATTAAGAGCCCATTGAGTGCGTGGTAACTGACATGTGAATACCAGGTCACCCTATATCTCCATAGACTACACACACGACCAGCAGTCCAATCTAGGTTATACGTCACAATGCTTTCACGTTGTCAGTTTAGAGGCCGGTGAACACAACCACAGGGGCGTCTATCCTTCATTAAGGTAGGTTTGCAGATATATGGTTCTTGATTGTCAGACGGTAAATACACCTCAATATACTAATTACTAATCATACCAAGGACATCCTATGTAGCAGACACGGCATCCTTTAATAGACGAACCACCCTATCTACGCACAAACTCACAAAGCATGTGGCATTTGTTTGTGGAAGTCCTGATAACCATACACCAAGTTATATAAGTATGTTACATAACTTAGCTCTTCCATCATACCATTTTTGACGTTGAAAGATTGCACGTTTAATTTAGGATGTGCATCCCTTAACATACCATGCATTTCATATAATGATAGGTAGAACAGCATAGTGGCACATGCAATGATAGTATAGGGAGGTTTAAGTAGATATGTACTGTTCACGAGAGTCAACGATTTTCTCGATGTATAGAGTCATGTTTAACAACTTCCCCATGCTGGTCTATATATAGATGGCGGTAAATCCCTCCAGCAATGTTGGATTTCATCAGCACGTCTAGAACAGACTGATCCATGGATACTTGTTGGCTTTATCCAATCAGTGGGTCATCTTGTAAAGATATGAAGCCGTCCTAATCTATTTTGGGTATTTTGGCCCACGGAATGGTAGATAACATTCATTCCCTGTGAGTGTAGCTTTTTCATTTCGTGTGAAGAATGGTGAGATATAAACCAGATAACAATATAGACAGACAGGCAAAGATACAGAGATACACATGATATATAGATACATATGACACACAGAGTTTCATATATACCTCCCCACACGCCAGTATAACCTTGACCTGTCATGCCTCACTGCCCCTGCCACCTTTCTCTCACCTGGCTTTGTAAATTCGTTAGAAAACATGCACAATGCAGTAAGACTATCCTATGAAACTACAGATACATGAGACATAGATACCAGATAGACATATAGAGATACATAAACATTGTGTATATTGTATTAGTTACCATATTTTCATGTTATGGTCAGTGCACTGCTGGTATTCCTTGTCATAGTCGGTAATCACAGAGCCCTTTGTGTGGGCAGGTAGAGGTCTCTACACTCTCCTATGTGTCAGGCTTGAATGGATCACCTGCAGAGGCTCTGGTCTTATATATGCCCGTGTAGAGGGGCCAAGAGGGTCGTCCCGTTTTGAGACAGGACAGACTGCTTCAACCTACCCAGCAGAGATTTTGCGCTCTACTTCCTGCGGCCGCTTATATCTCTGCCCCAACCTGCCTGTTTGGGCTCAAATCTGGCCCATACGCCAGTTTTTGAAATATCCTAAATTCTTAGCGCTTTGGGCAGTATTTTGTGGTTTACATGTAAATAGATATGCATATATTTATATGGTAAATGATTTACACTCATTTCTGTTATTTGTTGTATCAAATCAGGCATAGTCTTAGGGATTACTTTCTTCATTGGAAGGCACCTCATGTGTTACAGGGTTTTGTTTGTCAACATAACACATGTGCTCACTCGAAGGGGGAGTCTAATCAACAGTAGATTCACATCATAAAGTGGTTTAGAGATGAAAAAGAAACAGTTGGATTGTCTGTTAACCCAATTTAACAATTCCTATATTTCCTAACTAATGATATGTGAGTTGTTTGACTTGTATAACTTTTGACAGTTGCCTTGTTTTGAATCTGAAATGTTCGCTGGTCTCACCTGTCCTTTGTGGATACCCAGGGAACAGGCTTTGGGTTGGGGCAGAGACTAAGCACAGCGCTAGCGCCGCGAAAGATCTGGGGGGAGAGTGAGACTGCTTCAGAGTAGGCCACATAGTACTCATGAGCGACTGTGTCACAAAGGTTGCCAGCGTTATACAAAGGCCAGCGGCCGGCATATAACCCATGCTCCTCCCAGGTGAGATTTGAACCTGTAAGCCCCGGCCATAGGCGGGGCTTACTCTTTAGGATTAATTAAGAGAGCTTAATTGCTTTATATAAGCTTTAAGCAGCATATCCAAGCGTGCGCCATGCTCAAATGTACTGTCCTTAGTATGAAAGTCATGCACGCACCTGGGCCCTGTTTTTTTGTCACGACATTCGTAACTTACGACACGTATCTGCTGTCAGTGTGCTAGAGAGCTACGATCGTAGAGCGGGTACGACACTTAGTGAAGATACAACACTTAGGGAGCTAAAAGGTGTGCTATAGTCATGACAGTCGGTGGCCGATGGAGCGGAAACAGGGGCCATACGTGTCGGATATCTAAGACCACTCTGGACATGTCGTTGCGAATGCGCAACTTCACTTCCCGTTTGAATCAAGCGATGAAATTTGAACACAAGTAAGGTATACATATAACCTATAATCGTACCAAATATGAAGAAGATCGACAATAGCGTTCCGAAGATAAATTTTGTCATAGCAAATACTGCTCTGGTGGCCAGTGTACCCAGCACTTCCCGCCGGCCTCCGAGGGAAGACAAAAAGAACAGCCGAAACCCCGCCGCACTACAGAGGGAGTGAAAAAGAACAGCGACCAACGCTAAGCACTGAGGGAGGGAAAAATTCAAACGCTGATATCTTCGGAATGCTACATCCGATCATCATATTTTTAATGATTATAGTTGATATGTATCCCTTACTCGTGTTAAAATTTCATTGCTTAATTCTTACGGGAAGCCCCATTGCGCATTCCGTTCTGACACAAAGTTTGATAGAACCTAAGACAATTCTATACTTGTCATAAGCTCAGACACTTTGAGCTCCGATTGTAGGTGGCAGGATACGACACCGTCTATAGCACGGTGGCCATTTTGTATCACCAAAAAGTGTCTTGGCCTCAAGCTACGATCTTAGGCCATCGTGGATCCACGATATTGTGACTAAAAAACAGGGCCCTGATCTCCTCACTAAATAACACATGTACTGTTTGATGCGATGTACCTAGAGATTATACAATCGATATCTATGGCCTTGTATCCTGTCCAAAGTCATGTGTTCTTGTTCCCTTGATATTATCCTTTATGGCTACAGTAGAACCTCGCTGAACAGACCACCATCTGTTCAGGACGTAGGTGGTGAACATTACGGGATGGTGCTATTAACGTAGTAAATCTACACAAAACGTCATTCCGTTCTAGGTAATAGGCTAGGTAGAAGTTTTAGGCTTATGACATAAATTGGTATTGATTGAATAACTAGAATACGTTTGCTTTTTTTCAGTATCTGAATTAATCGGGTAAAGTTTCAAGCAACACGATGTCAAACACTGATCCTACAGAGCTGACCTCGATCCCGCTATCTGAAATCGAGGCTGCGCGGGAAAGGATTAAAGGTTATGTGGTGCGGACGCCACTTGTGAAACTCAATTGCGATTATCCTGGCACTGAGGTAACAGCATTTTAGAGTGGCATGACAGCCTTGAAGCCTGGATCTCACTATCCACATACCAGTACACTTAGAACTTGGCTTAAATAGTGTATGCCTGTGTGAAATAGGAACATATCAAATGCCATTATGTTTATTAACGCTCATTTTCAATAAATTTTCCGTTATTCCTTTCTAATTAGAAGGAGCTAACAATGTTTATCAAGAAGGTTTAACCTTCCAGAACACAATAAATATCATTTTATAAGTCTTCTGTCATTTGTGTGGTTGCGATTAGAGTCCTACATGAAGAATTTCCAGATTTATGGAAATTTCGGTAGAATATGGCGTGACCGAGTGACGCCACCTTTCTTGGCTCAACATAGACTTGCACAAGTCCTTTTTTCTTCTATTCTCCTTTACTAGTGATTTACTACCTTCAGTGCTTTATTCTGAAGAAATACTGCTGCTAAATGTTTCACAGCAGTCCTGTTGTACTGACTGTAAGGCCTTCAGGCTTAGTACAAGTCCAGATAAAATATATGAAATAAAAAAGAAAAGGATACAGGGACTGAGGCCAGTCTAGGCTCTACAGTCTCGGTCTGTCAATGTGGCACTCTCCCAGCAGATCTTTTGCGGAAGTAGAGTACAGGATCTCTGCTTGGAGAGTGCAAGAAATGGAGGCATTACACATAATACACCAAAAAATGGAGCCCGTTATGTGACTAGGCCAGGCTTCCAGGCTATCAAAGTAGGAAGATCACTTTTCCGCAAGATTGGAAATATATCAAACGAGAATAATCACATCTGAGTAGAAAAGTGCACAGTTTTGCCATATAACATCCGTACGGAAAAATACGGAACACTTCCCCATACGCATTGACCAAAATATCAATTGTTAGGCTAAATTAAATTGTTAAGTTTCATCAATTTCGGGTATATATAGTAAATATAGAACAACCTACCATGCTTGTACAAGCCATAAAACTCGATAATAATTTACGTTTTGTACGGAACGAGGCGTTTACTCCTTAAAATATCATCTCGTTTTGTAGCTTGTATAGCATGGTCAGGACCTTTTATATAAGAATTGTTCCACACACAACAAGTATGAACACAATACGGACTATCATGTAATTTTCGATAGTAGTACATGACTGTACTCCGAAGCCTCTTGTGCAAACGCTTATCTTTGTTTTGCTGTTTGTCCATGTCGGTGGCTATGATTTTTGTAGCATAATATCTGTTTGTCTTATATAAACATGTATCGGATCATTGTATTTTACATGTTATTCAATGTTTTTCCTATAAATGAACTTTTAGAAATGCCCAATGTGTGATGATTTGTAAGTCCTTGTCCTGCATAAAATGAGTATTGATCCAGTGTGAAGATAGAATTGATATACATCGTGTACATAATTTGTCGAAAGCACGGACCTGTATGTATATATAAATGTGTATATATGTGTGTGTATATATATATGTGTGTATATATGTGTATATGACCTGTTCTCACGAAACGGGAGGAACCCCTGTTTTCAGGGTCACCATGTTGTAACTCATTCAATTTTGGAGTTACTCATCCATTTCTTTTTTCATCGTGTAGATCTCACTGAGAGCTAAAACGCCATATATAGTTTTACATCGGTCAATGCATTAGAAGAGACAATATGGTTAAAAAACCACCCATTTTTCACTGTTTTTTTGTTGCCATAAACATGTACACAAAAAAATTAGAAATACAAACCATATTTCTCACTCTAAAATTGCTCTCAACCAACCTGCCTCATTGGAAACTATATGTTTCAAGTGGAAATTTAAAAAAAATTCCCATTGAAGAATTGTTTTTATGCACTTTTATCTTGGCTAAAATGTACCTCATCTTTACGTCGCCATTTTTCTCTATCACATTGAATAATGAAAAAATAGTTAACCACTGGTTATTTGGCATGAATTGTAACACTTATGGTGTATGTTTTGGGGAACAAATTAACAAAAAAAACATAAGAAAAGAACTATGGACTCCAGAAATGCCAATATTCTGTAAAGTCCTTATGGCTAAAACGTGCTTATCTTTACGTCGCCGCCTTTAGCAATGTCGGAAGCAAAGAAAAAAATAATAGATATTTGAAAAAAACCTTTAGAAAATTAGAAAATATGTTCACCTTCAATGTCAATTTTTTCCTACATGTTATATATATTTTTTCTAGTATAAATGATGTGAAAACTGTGGCGACATAAAGATGAGATTTAGTGTCTTTTTACGTCGCCAGTTTTATATGCCTCTGGCAACAAGGAAATGATTTAAAATTTGATAGTTTTACCCTCAAACTGAACCTCAACCTATGTCTCGCCCTCACTGATAGTTACATCCTCCTAACATGAATTGAAAATGGGATATTAGCCTTTAAAGTGGCGACGTAAAGATAAGCACTCATCTTTACATCGTCCATTTATATATGTCTCTTGGAACAAAGATTTGAATCTAAATTTAAATGTTTTAGCCTCAAACTCACCTTCAACCTATGTCTCACCCTCACTGATAGTCCTACCCTGGTCATACTAACTAAAGATCAGATATTAGCCTTTAAAAACGGTGACGTAAAGATGAGTACACATCTTCACGTCGTCCATTTATATATGTCTCTGGGAACAAAGATTTAA